>OX101821.2:30025519-31225519 GCA_944452925.2 Chrysolina oricalcia
GACTTCATCTTGAGATTGAAGAAATATTCTGCAACACCTCTGCCCCCATGCAATTTAAATGTATTTACATTCTCTCTCTTGTGATAGAATAATATTCTTACACTGGTTAGCAATAATAACATTAGCCTTGACGCAGTTGATTGTCATCGTAGTGGCAAAATTTGAGTAACTGTCGAAATTATTGCTGTCACGTTTCCTATCTTTGATCGTGGTGAAAATATATTCTGTAACAAGGTTAGAATGAAAATTCGATGCGAGTGGAAAGTTCCGAGCGCGAGCCGAAGGCGAGCGTGAGGAACCACGAGCATCGCGAATTTTCATCTTAAAAGCTGTGTTTTTTCTCTGTCTCATGACATTTGACAGGCAGCCATGTTTTTTTCTCTTAAATGTTGCGTTCGTTCACCCGGTATACCGAATTTGACAGCCGCCAGGAGATTCTGTTGGTGTGCGTGCGCACCACCAGAAGCTCACTTCCGACTTTGATATGTACATTTCAACCATAACACAATGTTGAATTGAAAGCGAATTGTCTTTCCGCCCATGAAATCTACCTACGGACAACTCTTACAATTCACTTGGAAATATTTCAAGTCATCTTGATACTTATTGAAGAAGATTCTCTCGTCGGTGATATATTTCTCACAAATTTGTCTACTAACACACATCAAATTTGGTGCCTTCATCGATGAAATCTTGCTCATGCACCAACTCACTCCACTGAAACATATACCACAATGCTTGTTGAGTTGAAACAGAATAATCTTCCCAGCCATGAAATCTCGAGATTACTTTCAAATTTCGACACTTGAAAGAAATATTCACAATTATTCCAATATTTTTTACGTTAGTCTTCTTCACTCAAACATTCGATTTCTGTCTTTGTACGGTTGATAAACTTAAAGCCGTAACATCGGTGATAATGCAACTCTTGAATTTTGTTCCGAAGACTCATTATCGGAGTGGTGTATTTGAAAGAATTTTTTTAGCACATTTCAACTATCCGTATTGTTTTGTCATGCACCTTTCTTCCCCAAGGAATTTCTTGATATTGTTGTATGATGTGATCCCGCATTTCCTTCAAAGAGTTATTTCGGTTTGGCACATATTCATAACAAGTCTTTTTTGGTTGATTTGACGATTCTAGAACTATTCTACTATCAACTTCATGTATATTTCGTCTGAACTACCTAATTTTCTTAGATATTTCGTTGTGCTAATCCTTGAATAACAAATTGTTACATGGTTCTTTTAGCTTGAATTCTCAAATCCTCATTGATATTTTGATATATTTGATTTTATTCTTGTAATTCACATGTTCGTTTTTGTAATGGTGGCGGGATAAGTTATCCGAGTTTTCCTACAGCTGTAAAGTGAATAAGTCGACTTGTTGCGCCCTGGCAAATAATAATAATTACAACCATTTTCCACCCGCACAGGCTATGTCTTCGAGTGTTTTTGGAGGAATATTATTAAAACTCCAATTCGCTGTATAACTCCGATTTTTCGATAGAAGGAATTACCTCTTCAGCTATTCAAGCAGTGGACTTTTTGGCAATAGATAATTTTTAAGAGAAAACCAATTCTGAACTTCTTCTTCGATGATCACTATTGTTTAATTTTTTTGTCAATTCGAAGGAAAATATGTATTCACACGGGGCATGCGTAGTAGTGTTTTAAGCCAAAATCATCTGGAACTATTTATTTGAGTGAGTTTGGTGAGTTTGTAAATGGTGCTTTGGCTATAAGCAATTTCAACAAAAATGATCTGAATATATTATTCATTTTGGTGAAACTTTACATCTGAATCGATACAGTCAAAAATATTCCTCTCGATATTACCTCAAGTCTTTCGGCTCATTTCCACTGGGAAGCAATAACATACGATTCACTTGAAAATATTTAACAATTAAAGTAATTCCTTTCGTTGGTGATGTATTTCTCACATACTTTTATAGTACCAAACTGCACGAGCCTTTCGTTTGATGGAAACCAATCTGATGAATCTCCTAATCTTGTGTCAAAGTTGATGTCTTTGTCAGTGAAATCTCGCCCACAAACCAGCTTACTTAATTGAAATTTCTCTCCTCTATGATTTATTTCTCACAAACTCTCTTGCTAACACACTGCATGAGACTTATTTAATTGAAACCAAATCTAATGAATATCAACTTTGGTGTCTCATTTGTTTTTGATATCCTAATCTTGTGTCAAAGTTGATGTCTTTGTCAGTGAAATCTCGCCCACAAACCAGCTTACTTAATTGAAATTTCTCTCCTCTATGATTTATTTCTCACAAACTCTCTTGCTAACACACTGCATGAGACTTATTTAATTGAAACCAAATCTAATAAATATCAACTTTGGTGTCTCATTTGTTTTTGATATGTTATTGTCTCTCGAGAAACACTGTGATGACGAAATGTCCATGAAACTTTTCCTTGAAAGCATCTTTTCCCATCATTCCATGACTTTTTTTCACCTCAATTTTTCATTTTGAATCTCGTTGGCATTTTATTTTTCACGTTACCTTTTCGTTTCATTGCGATTCGTTTTATTCAACACGTCAAGTCAGACACATAGGTTATTAGTTGTTGTTCTCTATATTTCGTAGTATTATTATTATTTTCATGACGCGACGTTCTCTATTTCTCATAATCACAATTATTTTTATGATTTCATTAATTCATTTTTGCTTCCTTTCATTTCATATCGTTTTGTTCCTTCCAACGCGTCAAGCTTGATACCCGTCAGACGCCTACGGTATATGACGTAGACCGCATTTTTATTATCATTGTCATTATTTTCATAACTTTTTGTGTCGTTTCGTTTCATTCAAATCATCGAATTTGATACCTTCCATATTTATTTCAACCTCTACATTTATTACTATTATTATTATTATTTTCATAATTTCTTTGATTCATCCCGTTTCATTTCGTTACTTCTGACGCGTTGAGCTTGAAATCTGCCGCAAGCATAATTTATTAACAGCCTTCTATACTGTATAATATGATGTCTTCTACATTTTTTATTATTATCATCATTATTTTCTTGATTTTTTGTGTCGTTTCATCGTTTCATCCAAATCGTTGAATTTGATCCCTTCCATACGTATATTTCAATGCGCTGACCTCTATATTTATTACTATTATTATTTTCATAATTTCGTTGATTCATCCCGTTTCATTTCATTACTTCTGGCGCGTCAAGCTTGAAATCTGCCGCAAACATAATTTATGTACAGTCGTCCATACTTTATATGACGTCATCTAATTTCTTTTATTATTATTACCACTATTTTCATGATATTTTGTGTTGTTTTCGTTTGATCCAAATCATCGAATTTGATATTTTTATACGAATATTGTATCATGTCCCGATAAAGGTTTATTATCTGATTTGAAAGCTGTACTTTTGAGAGTGATTCCCATTTATGAATATATGTTTATATAAAAAATTATTGTAGATAAAATAATCAATTAACCAATAATGACGTCACCATGCCTCACAGCTAAAACTTTTATGAAAATTTCACTCAATCACATTTCAGATAATTAAACACATATGGCGAAAATGTTATCTTATTTTGAAATTAGACTCTAATAATTTGTAAAAACCCCTATATTTAATAAAACTGACTATCTCAAAAAAAAAATCATAATGGACTCATGTATCCAAAACGGACTTTATTCAAAATGAACATTGTGAAAATCGACAACACGAAATAAATTTTTGTAGATGCTAACTGAAGTAAAATAAATAATTTCCTGGATAAATTCAAGATATGAAATATAAACGCCTATCGCCCTAAACCACACAATGGTGATAACTCCAATAATAAAACACGATATTTGCTGAAATTATGTTTTCTCGACTGAATGATCAATTATTGTCATCTTTAGACTACGTTGCTACATGATTAACTGAAACCCACTTACCTCAAAATCATCTGTACTTTCAAACATAATCCATATTATATTGAATTACAAACTACACATACTTAAAATGATGCCGGTACTGGTCACAAAATAACTATGAATAACATGTTCATTTCTGGGTTTTCGCTCACAGGAAATGCGATAATAACTCAACGGAAAGTACATCGGTTGTAATAATCGAGTTTTGTTTTGTGCCTCTAAGATCCGTTCTGTGGCCACTATCACCATACACGAAATCACGAAAACTCATGCTTTTTTATGGATTGTTCTATAGAAATATTCGCTACCGACCGAAGCTCTTACCTTTTTTACGTCCACGACGTAAGCTCAACATGTAGTTGATACTCATTTTTGCGTGAATTGCTCTTTTAAAATTCCAATTTTGAATGTAATAAACGAATATTTTGGTCATATTATTTGAGTGAATTGGCGTTTATTTTATTTGTAACGTGTAATAACGTCCATTTTGAACAATTTAGAAATATCAAATCTACATAAGAAATACATGTAAACGTGTATTTTGTATGCCTTAATTTTCGTCGTAATAATGAATGCGAAAACGGCTATTTTTGTACGTATTTTTGCGTGAATTGACGTTCGTATTTTTTATCTTTTTTGAAACGCGTAAAACGTATGTTCTGTTCACATTTTTGCGAGTTCAAACGCTTTTTAAATCTACCATTTTTTGGAGCGTTAGGAACGTCTATTTTGTTCGCATTTTTTTGTGTATATTGACGTTCTCATCAATTTGTATACAAAAAAACCTTGATACAAAGATCACTCAACACATCAACTATTGAAGAAAAATGGTCGACTTTTCATTGATTCTTGGAACGAAACGTTCACGGATTGCGGTATTCCTCCGGTTTTGTGGAATATCATCAATTGGATGCCATCCTCAAGAAAAATCTACATGATGTTGATGTCATTTATGTGCGAGGACTTCAAAAACGTGACTATCTTACTGCGAAATTCCAACAATTGGACCTACCTACACGTGTTGTCAACTTGGAGGATTATGATAATACGTTATGGATGGTTCCCACATTCAGCAACAATGATGGCATCTCACCTTGTATGCATACATTCGTCGCAATCGCCGCACCAACTACAATTTCAGCCTCCGAAACGTAGATATTCTTTACAAATGCCTCTCATATATTACCGAAATGAAAATGCCTAAATTTTGTATTCAAGATGTTTGAATTTTTTACCCTATCCTACAATACCAACATTTCATTATGTATACTTATAAGTTAGGTTGGCTGAGCGGTCTAAGGCGTTGTGGCGTTAAGTTGCGATTCCCGAAAGGGAGCGTGGGTTCAAATCCCACACCTAACATCCTTTTCGATTTATCTATCTAACTTCACTTTATGAAAATTTACTATACAAACTGATAACTAAATGGTAATTTTTAATATTAAATACAAAGCGCCTAGAACTGAGTGCGAGTAGTTGAAGCCTCATAACCACCAAAATACCCAAAGCTAAGTGCAATTGAGTAAAATTTACTTTATAAGTGTGATAACTGGTACTTTTTGATGGGATTTTTTACTTGTTTTAACGCTTATAATTTTACTCGTTTTTTGGGACGCGAAAACGTCTATTTTGTGCAATTTTGAAATGCCTATTGTCCATAAGAATTACATGTAAAAGTGTATTTTTGGCGTTCGTAATTTTAGTTGTTTTTTGGAACACGAAAACGCATGTTTTCGTTACATATTTTATGTAATTCGGCGTTCGAAATTTTATATGTTTTTTCGAACATGAAAACACATGTTTTCGTTGCATTTTTTACGTGTTTTAACGCGTCTAATTTGTTTTTTCGAACATGAAAACACATGTTTTCGTTGCATTTTTTACGTGTTTTAACGCTTCTAATTTTACTTTTTTTTTGGGACGCGAAAACATCTATTTTCGTTGCATTTTTTAAGTGTTTTAACGCTTCTAATTTTACTTGTTTTTTGGGAAGCAAAAACGATAATTTTGAACGATTCTGAAATGTCAAATCTCCATAAGAAATACATGTAACCGTAAATTTTTAACGCTTGTAATTTTAATCATTTTTTGGAACGTGAAAACCGCTGAATTCGTCAAATTTTTTACACATTTTAGCGTTTGTTATTTTAGTTGTTTTTTGGAACGAAAGAATCCTCAACCTTCTGTCTGTACTCTTCAGATACCATTCTATTGGTGATTACTTCAACTAACCAATGGCACTACTATAATGAGCTTTGACCAATCAGACTCCGCTATATTTTTTTTCCCAAATGAACGGTCCAAACGACCTCTTATTACACATTTAGATGTCGGATGTAATTCAATCTCTGCATGGGCAAGTAGTTGTTTCGAATCTCCATATGTCCATTGAAGCGTTCTTCCATCACTCATGCAGCCATGTTTTTTCTCTTAATGATTCATCATGTTTTTTCTCTCAAACGTTGTAGGACACCCTGTATATACGTTGACAACCAACCACCATTTATTTTTTCTCTTAATCGATGTATTTTGAGACATCCTGTATACCAAATTTCACAGCTGCCATGTTTTTTTTCTCTGTCTCATGTCATTTGACAAACAGCCATGTTTTTTCTCTTAAATGTTGCGTTGGTTCACCCGGTATACCAATTTTCATAGCTGCCATGTTTTTTTCTCTTAAATGCCAAGTTGGTACACCCTGTATGGTAGCAGCCATGTTTTTTCTCTTAAATACTATGATGGTACACCCTGTATGGCAGCAGCCATGTATTTTTTCTCTTAATCGCTGTATTTTGAGACATCCTGTATACCAAATTTGACAGCTGCCATGTTTTTTTTTTTTCTCTGTCTCATGTCATTTGACAATCAGCCATGTTTTTTTCTCTTAAATGTTGCGTTGGTTCACCTGGTATACCAATTTTCATAGCTGCCATGTTTTTTTCTCTTAAATGCCAAGTTGGTACACCCTGTATGGTAGCAGCCATGTTTTTTTCTCTTAAATACTATGATGGTACCCCCTGTATGGCAGCATCCATGTTTTTTTCTCTTAAATACTATGATGGTACACCCTGTATGGCATCAGCCATGTTTTTTTTTCTCTCTTAATCGATGTATTTTGAGACACCCGGTATACCAAATTTGACAGCCGCCATGTTTTTTTCTATAATCGATGTATTTTGAGACATCCGGTATACCAAATTTGACAGCTGCCATGTTTTTTTCTCATAAATGTCGAGCTGGTACACCCATTTTACTAAACTTACGAATCAGCTTCTAAGATTTAAGCAATAAGTACATAACGCATTAATATGTGCGGTTTACGGCCCTTATGGCAGTTGACGTACGCAAATTCTATTATTTTCTTGATCTCCCATGAAAGTTATCTTCTTAGAGTACCCGCACGTTTCTGTAACTTTACTAATAACGAAGATAGCCTCCTATGCCCTTTTGACCTCGGAAAATGCTTAAAAATGTTTCTTGACATCCAAACGAATCTATTGATGCCAAAATCATCCGAATCGGACGACCGGAAGTGCAATTTCCGGTTTGGACCGGAAGTATCCATTTTATTGCAGATTTGGACTCTCCTCGATGTGAGTAATCCGAATTTACTATTACTTTTCTTCTTCTTAATTTTTTGAAACCGGAAGTGTTTATTTTTTGATGATACGTACAGATCCAAAATATCATTAATGTATATATTGAACGACAGATGGCTCTGATGTATTCCTTGAAAACGAATTGGTATCGCACTTTAAAAATGACGGACCCCGTCACGATGCACATTTATGAGACACCCTGTATATATTTTTTGTCTCAACTGGCACGTTGGTAGAGACATCCTGTATATATTTTTTGTCTCAACTGGCACGTTGGTACACCTGGTATATATTTTTTTCTTAAATGACAAACCCCATCACGATGCACGTTTATGAGACACCCTGTATTTTTTTTTCTTAAATGATGTATTTTGACACACCCTGTATACGTAAAATGAAAACTTCTGAATCCCTGCATGCCCCAATGATGCGATGCTCCAATGATGTGATGATTCATTTTTCCGATGTATTTTGAGACATCCTGTATACCAAATTTGACAGCTGCCATGTTTTTTTCTCTGTCTCATGTCATTTGACAGGCAGTCATGTTTTTTTCTCTTAAATGTTGTGTTGGTTCACCCGGTATACCAAATTTGACAGCTGCCATGTTTTTTTCTCTTAAATGCCAAGTTGGTACACCCTGTATGGCAGCAGCCATGTTTTTTTCTCTTAAATACTATGATGGTACACCCTGTATATCTTTTTTCTTCCATAATTAAATTTAAAAACCGGCAACGTCCCACCCTCCGTAACTCTATTCCTTAATTTTAAATCCGGCAACACCCAACGTCACGCGGTGAACCCACCGACGCTGAGAAGTCGCTACTGCGCATGCGTGTTCTCGTACACAGGTTGTATCACTACTACGAAAACACGCGTTTTCACGTTCCGGAAAACAACTAAAATTACGAACGCTAAAAATGCACTTTTACATGTATTTCTTATGGAGATTCGACATTTCAAAATTGCTCAAAATGTTCGTTTTCGCGTTCGAAAAAAAACACCTCAAATTTTAAACGTCAAGACGTGCGTAAATGTGACCATAATAAGCCTTTTTCACATTTCAAAAAATGACAAAAATTTAAAATGGTAAAACATGCACAAATGCTACTAAAATAGACGTTTTATGAGGTTATTTCGATTATTCACCCTGAAAAAATAACTCCTCCATACATAAACAAAATTGAATATCTATCAATCTGTCTGTCTCCTATCTGCCTGCCGCGTTGAGGTTTTTTGAAACGCTATACCTAGTCTCCTGAACAAAAAAATCCCAATGAAATTTTCGGCGGTGTCAAGTAATTTCGGAGATACGGCATATTATTTGGATTTTGGCTGATATTTTTGTTTATCGGGCGCCACAAGCTGATGGGTATCTCACGTTGAAAATGTTATACCCCATCATGATACCGTTTACAATTTTTCTCTTCAAGAAACAATACAAACACAGATGTAATTCAATCTCTTTGTATGGGCAAGTAGTTGTTTTTTTTTCAAATCCTCATATCCCCAATGCTACGTTTTTAAATGTAAGATGTAATTCAATGGCGGTATCTTTTTTCCTAACAATGTTGAGGTTCTTAAATCAGTATACATAAGGTTAATTCGTTCAGGTTAGATCAGACGAAATTGAATGTTTTTTTTTTAATGCTCTATATGTAAGGTTAGTTCATTCTGGTTAGATCAAGCTGAATATCTATCAATCTGTCTGTCTCCTATCTCCTGTCTTCACTCCTCTATGTCCAATCTTCTGTCTCCTTTCTCCTATCTTCTGTCTCCTTTCTCATATCTTCCGTCTCCTTTCTCCTATCTTCTATCTCCTTTCTCCGGTCTAACACTATCATCACATATATGTCAGATGTAATTCAATCTCTATGTATGGGTGAGTAGCTGTTTCAAATGAGAAATTTATGATGCAACTCTGTACATTGATGTGCTGCCTTAACCAATCGAACGCCTCTATATTTTTCTAATGCTATTTTGAGATACCCTATATATATATTTTCCCTAAACGTACTGCGTTGACCAATGAAACGCTGCCATCTTTTTTTCTCTTAACAAATCTTTTTTCAAATGACAGATAAATATAAACCCTCGTCGAAATGCCAGATGTAATCCAATCTCTCTGTATGGGTAAGTAGTTGTTTCAAATGGAAAATGTATGATGCGGCCCTGTACATTGATGTGCTACCTTGATCAATCGAACGCCTCTATATTTTTCTAATGCTATTTTGAGATACCCTATTTATATTTTTTCCTAAACGTACTGCGTTGACCAATCAAACGCTGCCATCTTTTTTCTCTTAACAAATATTTTTTTCAAATGACAGATGACAGATAAATGTAAACACCCTCGTCGAAATGACAGATGTAATCCAATCTCTCTGTATGGACAAGTAGTTGTTTCAAATGGAAAATGTATGATGCGGCCCTGTACATTGATGTGCTACCTTGATCAATCGAACGCCTCTATATTTTTCTAATGCTATTTTGAGATACCCTATATATATTTTCCTAAACGTACTGCGTTGACCAATCAAATACCGTCATCTTTCTTTCTTTAACTAATCTCTTTTCAAATGACAGTTGACGGACGAATGTAAACACCCTCGTCGAAATGACCGATGTATTCCAATCTCTGTATGGGCAAGTAGTTGTTTCAAAATGTATGTCGTACCATGATGCGCGTTGACTAATCAAACGCCGCCATCTTTTTTTCTCTCACTTGTTTTTTCTATACTTCTATCTGTCTCTGTCAATATGCCTGTCCGGCTGTGCTCGATCCCACACATCGACATCTTTTTTTCATTTTATTTTCATGCATCTTAATCCATATTCACTACTTGACGCTGGGTACTGGGAAAATCTTTATCACCACAGAGGATCAGCTCGACTACGTCACACACTGAACGGCAACAAACACCGCTCTGCTTGTTCCCCCCCACCCCAAAAAGAGTAAAAAATTGCAGAATGAAGCTCCATTTAAAATAACACGGGATTTCTAGGCAGTCCCTCCATAGTACCTTTACTGATTCATAACTTTTTTGAGCGTACTTCTAGCACATTTTTCAGTAAAAAAATCGATTCCTCTATCATATCTACGTAAAAAAGCTACCCTTGTTAAAAGTAGCTGTAAGCAACCGTTTTCTAAATATTTCGACTTGAAAATTTCAAGTCAATTATTTGATAATCGATGCATGTTGAAGTTATTACCAATATTTTGCATTTTTCACAAGAATGCTTTGGAAAAGAATTTGACGTTTAAGTAAGTAGTTTTGGTAATTACATATTTTGTGACAGTTAAACGTTTTGTTGAAGTTTCCGTAAGTAGAAGTAGAAAACACTAATTTTGAAAAAATGGATTATTTAAACAATAATGCTCATTTAGCCGATATGCATTTCGTTTATGGCCTTGCGGATGGCAATGCACGCGAACTAAGACGTATTTACCAGGAGCAATTTCCCAATCGAGTACTGCCTTCAGCTCCAACATTTTGGCAGAAACAGGTAGCTTTAAGAGGGCAGCTGATATTATTGGAAGACCACGAGCAGTCCGAACCCCAGAATTGGAAGAAGCTGTTTTCAACGCTCTCGAGGAGAATCCAGAAATAAGTACAAGAATAATTGCTGAAGCTGTCAATTCTACTCAGTCCACAGTTTGGAGGATTATCCACGATCAACAGTTTTATCCATACCATATTCAAAGGGTACAAGCTCTTTTGCCACGAGACTTTCCCCAACGCATTACTATGTGTCAGTGGTTTTTGAGAAAATTGGCTGGAAATCCTCAATTTTTAAGATATGTACTCTTCACGGACGAGTCAAACTTCTCCCGAAATGCTATCACAAACTTTCATAACAACCATGTTTGGGCTCTCGAAAATCCGCATGCAGTTAGTAAAGGCATTATCAGTATCAATTTTCTGTAAATGTCTGGGCGGCAATAATTGATAATTACTTGATAGGTCCTTTCTTTTTTCCGCTCCGACTGAATGGCGCAACTTACAGACACTTTTTAGAAAATGAATTGCCGGGACTACTTTTGAGAATGTACCATTAGAAATTCGTGGTTTGTGCATGATGGGGCTCCGGCCCATTTTAGCGTTGTAGCCAGGGAATTCCTTAACACAGTCTATCCAAATCGATGGATCGGTAGGGGTGTAGAAGAACCTAACCAGCCGTGGGCACCAAGGTCCCCAGATCTAAACCCGATAGATTTTTATTTTTGGGGACATTTGAAGTCACTAGTTTATGAAACTCCAGTAGCGAACGAGGAAGATCTTAGAAACCGAATAGTAGACGCATGTGAAACAATAAGGAACACACCAATAATTTTTGAGCGGGTACGAGATTCAATGACTAGACGACTGACTGCCTGTATCTTCGCTGAAGGTGGACACTTTCAACAATTTATTTGAATACAATTTAGTTTCGTTTATTTTAGTTTATTCTACATTTTCAAAATTTCCTGAAATAAAATGTTGACATTACTTGCAAATTTTATTACTATTGAATTATTATTATTAAATTACTATTTCGCTTAAGGATGTCATAAAGGAACGTACCCAACAGTAATGACCTCTTCAAGCGAGTAAAAAGTAATAGAATAGGTGGAGCCCACTACAAAAAAAACAAAACTGCTTACTTAAACGTCAAATTAATGCAAATGCAAAATAAAGGTAATAATTATTACATGCATAGATTATCAAATAATCCACTTGAAATTTTCAAGTCCTAATATCTAGAAAACGGTTGCTTACAGCGACTTGTAACAAGGGTAGCTTTTTTACGTAGATATGATATATAGAGGAATCGATTTTTTTACTGAAAAATGTGCTAGAAGAACACTCAAAAAAGTTATGAATCTTCAAAAAAGAAAAAGACGTGTTGGTGGCGCCCGCTACGAGTACGAGCAATAATAACATCAGGTTCGAATTCGACACCTCAAAAACCTCTTATTACCAAGTTTCGTTTAATTAAGTTCAGTATTTCAAAAGTTATTTGAAACAAACGAAAATAAAAATAATACTTCAACACCCTATATCTTGGAAACGAAGCGTTTCCGGACATATATTTATTTGGACAATTCATATTAGGATTTTGTGAGGAATCACCTCTTGAAGTTTGTCAAAGTACTTTTGAATCACCCTGTATATAGTGTTTTTCATACACAAAGCAGTACATGCCTTTGGGTTTTTTTTGAGATATTACCTTTGTTTGTTTTGTAACTTCGAAATACACGATGTTTTGTGTCGGATTTACACCGGGTTTTCCACGTTTTTGTTTATCAATTTAAATTGAATGATTTTGTGTTTCTTTTGAATTTCAACTGAATGTTTAATCGATGATTTTGCTCTAGTTTGAAAATGAGTGTTTTTATTATTATGTTTTGTATTAGGCATTGAAAGAACATTCTTCTTTTATGTCTATTTTATATTTTCAAATATTTGTTTTGATGCGCTGCTATTTATAGCAGTGAGATGTGCATGTAGATTATTCTTTTACACTGTCTGTCTGACCATATTCAAGGTGAGTTCCTGTGGGTTTGCACAGTGAACCTAAACGTATACTTTGTTTTTTTAATAAATTAATTTTAGTTATGTCAATGATTGAGTTTTCTTTCTCTTCTCATATTAACAAGCATTCTATACTACGTGTTGTGACGAACCATAAAATAAATCAGTGAAACTTTCTTTTACCGCTCGAAGAAGGTTTCCCGGTACTGTGACGTATCAGTGTCTTTCTTTCGTTTTGACACCCGATTAGTCTAGTGTCAAAATAAGAGTGCGCTGTCTCGTCAACGTATCGTTTCGTGTGTAGCACCACATACAGGGTGTTCCACAAGTTCGATAGAAAAACAACATGGGCAAATTATCGCCGACAATCTGAAGCTGCAGCAAAAGCGAATGGATGGAATGCAGGAGAAAGAGCGGTAGCATTAACACTGGCGTTGCGTGGAGAAGCAACGAATATCTTACAAACCCTCACGGCTCAAGAACAAGAGGACTACGAGCAGCTGATCAAACATCTAGAATTACGGTATGGACAGACCCATCTAGAACATGTATATCACTCACAGCTAAAAAACCGCTGCCAGAAATCAATCGAATCCCTACAGGAATTTAAAGCAGACATTGCACGCTTGGTTCGTCTTGCACACCCACCCACACCGGAAAGGTAGCAGTTCAGGCATTCTTAGATGGACCAGGAAACCAGACAAGCATTGACACTAGCTCGTCCAACACATCTCGTGGATGCACTGGCACGCGCTTTGGAATTTGAGGCAGCGAAGCAATCCTGCAGAAGCCAAAGTATAAAGTCCGAATTATTGAGAAAGTCCCACAGGAGCCCGCAAACCTGGAAGCTGCCATAAGGAGGGTGGTGAAAGAAATGTTGCCTGAGAGAAGACAGATGAGATGCTGGAATTGTGGCAAAATTGGGCATGCGCGTAGCAAATGTCCAACTTTCAAAGAATCCGCACTGATGCAGGAAAACTAAAGAAGGTCGATGATGAGGGGCAATCGTCGACCTGGATCCAGCAAGCCCCCGTTAACAATGCATATGTCGCTGTCCTTCAACGTCAAAACAATGGTGTCTTTGTAGACGGGATCATCAATAACGAGCCTTGCAGCATGCTGCTAGATACATGTGCGACTAGGACAATCCTTGGACCTACTTTCACTAAAACACCAGAGAGAATTGAACCATCATCCTGGAATCTCCGCACAGCAACAGGGGAGCCGGCTACTGTACATGGTGAGCTACAGATTGTACCCGAGAGGGCTGAGACGATACTGAAGGCTCGCTTAGACGGAGGTGCGAGCAATGGAAGCGTGGTGATGTTCGAGCCCAAGCTTCAGGATGAGAAAATTGGACGAGGGATTGCACTAGGCAAGACTTCGTTGCGTGCTGATAAATTTGTGCCAGTAAGGGTAATTAATGAATGTCAATTATTACCCAGTGACCTTGAAGAAAGGTACTGTTTGGGGTACTGCTCGTCAATTTCCTCTGTGATCAGGAGTATACACGGTACTGTTAGTCAAGACAACAACCTTACAGCGGAACTGGAAAAACTGGTTACCATCTATTCCAAGGGCATTGAACCAGCTCAACAGTCGAGATTGAGAGAATTAGTCAAGAAGTACCAAGACATCTTCGATACCGGACAAGGAAAAGGGGGTCGAACGAATGTAGTTCAGCATAAAATTGATACTGGGGATGCCCGACCGATCGGACAATCAGCTAGAAGACTTCCTCTTGCCAAGAAGGAAGAGGCCGACAAAATAGTCAGTGATGTCACATGAGACTAACCTTAACCACTGAAATGAAATTATATTTAATATAATTTCATTTCAGTGACCTTAACATGTAAGACTACAATGTCATATGTCAATGACCACTTTAAAATTGATGTTCTGTGTTCTACAAGAAGAAGATGAATAAATGTTCAGTTTTCCGCCCAAACTAGGCGGCCTATTCTCGAATGTCGAGTGAGATTTGTCGCACTCGACAAATGTCGATGGAAATTGTCGCACAAGATTGGCATGTGGTATTCTCAAATGGGTTCGACATATATGTCGCATGAGATAAATTTTGTCGAATAACATGAGCTGGCAACACCGAATTTTTGATGTAAGATTGTGTTCTATGCCCCTTCACTTGTAAAATGTTCATAAATCATAATAATAACAAATAAAATGACATTTGCTTTTGAAGATTACATCAGAAAAATCAAGTAGAAAAATGGATAGAGAAGCCAAAAAAAATGATTGCATCCAAAATCAAAAGGGAACTAAAAAATATAATGAAAGAAAATGAGCCTCTTTTATCGAAGAATTCTTTAGTTTATCTGAACGTTTTAATACATTTTTCTCAGACGAGAATGTAAAAGCACTCCTGTATAATATTACTCATTTCTCTCGAGGCCGTTGATAAATTTCCTGATTTTCTAAATTTTCTATAGCTATTAGTAAAGATGCCATTCTCTCACTACAAAAATCTCTAAAAAAGTATCAAAGAATGTTTTGACATTATTTATTTATTTATTTACTTACTATAAACTATTGGACCCAACCTATAAATTTCGCATCTTATTGAATTCTCGCATTCGACATAAATTGTCGACTGCCTTTGACCATTCTACAATTTGTCTATCAAAAATTTACGAATGCGACATTTGAGAATAAGAATATTCAGATTTCGTTCGACAAAGAGCATATCTCGCATGCGACAAAATATGTCACGGTTTGAGAATAGGGTCCCTATCGAAGAGGCTGCATACAACATTTTCATTTCATCGACCCCTCCTGAAATCAATTGAGTAGTTGAATACAAACTTAACATGGCGCAGTCGAACGAAACCTGCCAATAAATAATTCTCGATCACAGCTTAGATCTAGGACAATGAGGAATCGGAATGAAAAATTAAATTTCTCCAAAATTTGTTGAATTGTACTTTCCAACACGCTGAATCGACCTGTAAAAGCGTTTTTTCGAAAAACGACGTTTTCCCGGAGAAAAGCTGTACTATAGTTCGTTTACGCACAACTTGTGACGTCACAAGTTGCCATTCATAAAAATTCATATTTTTTTTCGCGGGAAATTCAAGTTGGTTGCACTGGTCGTGTAGAACTTCATGTCAATTGCAAAGTTTGACTGCTGTCAAAAGTGTCAATGCTTTTTCAACGGGAATTGATTAACAATAAATTAATTGGTTCATTTCATATTTTCATAATAGTTTTTGTGTGTGATTGTGAATATTGTGAAACAAATCAATTCATCAGTTCTCAGTGTCTATATGATGATTGAAGTAATAGATGACAAATTCGCACAAGATCAATCGGATCAAAATAGACTTGTACTTCAAAAACACTCTGGACTATTATTAAGGACACAAAAAAATACTCATCAGGTGAGTTTCTCTATATATCTGTTTTTTAATTTCAAATTCAGCTTAGCTGAGCATTATATAAATAATAAATAATCCAATGCCAATTTACCTATAAATCCCGCCTCAAGATTTAGGCACTAGGTAGGTATGACAGAAAGATGATTTCAACTTATTGATAGAGACATACCTAGCTGTTTATTAAAAGGAAAATACCTAGCTGTTTATTAAAAGGAAAATATTTTCCTTCAATGACATTGTTTTACGTACGTCCTAAATAGGTACGAATACGTAGAGTTCAGACTTCGCAAATAAAAATGATAGAGAATGATATTTCAATAACTTTTTTAACTACTAAAACAAGTTAGGATTTCTCTTCCTTAATCAAAACTTAATGCATACGCCCAATCCCTCGTATCAAAGAATAATATACAACATCCAGAATCTAAAATAATTTTTTTGCATTGAAGATTTACCCGCTTCAAATTTGAAATTAAAATACGTCTTCCGACTTCCGACATGAGTGGCGACGGTGGCAGGTGCACTAGAAATGACAAAATGGCGGATTGTTATTGTTGTTGATGTGTTTGAGGCTGTGATCAAGTTTTTATACAAAGTCCTAATTTTCGAATAGACATTTTTGATGTTGTGAAAGTACAATACAAGTGGTTGAGGATATGCAGATTGTGAGAGTAAATCACCAGATACCTATTTTTTGTGAGTGGGCGTTTCTAGAGCTGAGAGCCGAATGTGATTAAATTCGTGTTCGCCTTGTTCAAGATATCAAACCATGTAAGTAGAATCAAAAGGCGTTTTTCACCAGTTTCCAATATAAGCGAGGAATAACAAATATTATTCCCATTCCTAACAGTTAGAGGCACCTATTGAATTATTCAATTTCAACAATCCATAACCTAAAACACCTGTGTTAATATTAGAACTTTCTCAAATTTGTTGTTCTCTGAGGCATTTTGAAATTAGTTAACACAAAAGGCAAATCAAAAATGCTTTATAAACGTCCTAGCATTAAAAAGTATTTGAGTTTCCCACCATTTTTCTCACTAAAAAATTTAATTAAAATTCAGAAATAGGTAGGTATCGTGTGAACCAAGAATTGTTGGAAAGGTTTGGACTAATTTATATGTTTTGAATTGTAAGCTTTGTGGAATACATGATAAGATAATAAGTTCCTAAGCTTTGTCCTTCTTGAAATAACTAGTACTAGAAAAGAAATGTTCAACAAGTCTCCAGGCCGTAAGAAAATGAACTTGTCTGCAGTGTTCTAGGAAAGTAAGCGTGATTGTGAGTGAGGTATTACCGATGAGATGCTTTGCTATTTTCTCAATGGCATTTAATCTAGCACAGGAGCTGAACTCTAAATATGTGAATACCTATCTATAACAAGTCGGATCTGTAGCATATAGATTATAAATCTATATCTCTTGGCACAAAACAGAAAACAGTTTCTTAGTGGCTCAAGATGGATGACTTTAATGTTACTGGGACAGACATAACTGGGTACTCTCAAATCAGCTTTTTTTTTAAATTTAGTTTCTCTAGGTGAATTTTTAGAAAAGTTAATTCCAAACTTTGATCTTTTATGCATTACAATCCCTCATTCTTAATAATCAAATTACGTTCATAATTATGTGAAAAAAAATATATTTTTTTGTGCAGATAAGATGGAATATTCTTGGTGGTAACTGGTAAGAACATTATGGAGACTATCAATTGCTTTCAAATTATTTTGTAGGAAAATCGTTTGTTTCTATTGAATACCCTAACTAAAAAACCTATGAAATTCCTATAAAATTATGTACCTAAGCCATCAAACACAAACAGATTCACTCAGAAATATCACACAAACCAATTTTACCAAATTAATTCAAATGTCTATATCTTTCTATCAGTTCAAATGATATATGTGGGCGAGTGTGCTACAAATTTCCTTTCATCTCTTGATTCAAACATCATTTAATTTATTTTCCAGCTCAAGGCAGAAAACTTATGAAGACGTATATGCTATGGGATATCAAAGAAACGTGATGGGGGTTGTTGGTCCAGCCATATATAAAATATTCATCCAGATCAGAGAAATATTACGTAAGTATAAAATTCTGGTTTTTTCACCTTTTTGGTGGAAAATTATTTTTTGAACCTATTGCAAAAATGAACTGAATATTATTTTAATTTCGACTTGTAAGCCACAAAGATTTTTCTGTTATGGACCGTGGTGGTCAGCTGGTAGAGCCGTTTGCCTCTCCAGCGTAGGATCGTGGGTTCGAATCTCATGGTCACCGGTCTTGTGCATGGATAAGGGTTGCATGTAGGGATGCAACAGGTTAACGGAAATAACAATAACATCTCTTCAAACTGATTATGGTTTATTCCATAATCTCCAATTGCCAGTGTTTTTCAGATGAATTCTTTTTCAAAATACTTCCAGATAAGTTTCGTGAAAATCACAATTTGAACTTTTCAATCAATTCACCTTACAGTACCTACACCTTACAGTACTTACACCTTACACCTACAATATTATTTTTGATTTAGTTCAATATTTTAATTATTTATTTTTAATTCCAGTATAATACGATGAAAGATTTTGTAGAAAACTTAGTAGGGCAAAACATTTTTAAGAGACATGCCTTTCTCTCTTTGAGTTAAAACTTTTAGTGATTTGTAACTATTATCATGTGTTTTATTGAATTCATGAAATTAGCACAGATTAGAACTTAATCTGTGAAATTAGTATAAACTACTATAAACTAATATGAAAATACGATATGATCAAATATACGCTGAACATTTTGCACACTTTCATATTTGAATTACCTACGAGTTTTCAAATGATTGTTCTGTTCTGAGGTTCACAAGATTCAATTCAATTCTTTCAATTCTCTATTCAAAAATAACAAATGTGATACATTCATGTGTTAACAACAAGTTCGCCAGTACATTTTTACAGTTATGCACCTAGGTGAATTAACACCTGTGTGTGCAATAATACAAAATAATCTTGTAGTAGTAAGTGTTTGTATTTAGTTATTACTTCAATTTCATTTGGTAAGATGTTATAAATTTTTGGTGCAACAGTTCGTACAAACTTCCATCATATTTTCTAAATGGTATTATGATATGTTTGTTTGTGTATTGTCTAGTTTGGTAGCAATGGTTCACAACATGTTTATTTGTAGATTTAAAACAGAAGATGCAGTTACTAAGATAGTATAGACATCGGACATTCAGAATCAATTCATTATAGAAACTACTTGTAGAATATAGTCTATTTTTGAACAATATTATTCTTAGTATGTAGTTTTGTACTACATTTAGTTGAGTTACTGCATTGTTATAGAGCCACCCCCATACTATGATTCCATAATTTAGGAGTGATTCGACTAGGGACTTGCAGATTTGCAAAAGAAGTTTTTTTGTTAAAATTTTGCATATTATATAAAATTTATGAATCAATATTCTAATTTTGTTAGTTAAGTCTTTAATATGAGTTGTCCATTCTAGAGTGATACCTAGATATTTTATGGAATTAGTTTCTTTTATTATGAGATCATTCATTGTGATAGAATTAAATTGTGGTCTCTTTGAATCTGTCATTGAAAAGGCAATATAAAATGTTTTATCAGAATTTAAAGTTAGTTTATTTTTGTCGAGCCAACATTTTACCAAATCTAATCCATGAGACACCTTATTTTTAACATTTTCTCAGGTTTCTTCTATCTCTGCATAAGAGATAGAGATGCCACTTATGTTTAGGTTTAGCAGTGAGTTGTAGTAAGTGATGAAAAGAAGTGGACCAAGCACTGTTCCCTGAGGGATACCTATCTTAGTTTCAAGGGGGATATTAACATAATTCACATATGAAACTAATAGTGTGCTTACTCATGAAATGAAGTGATACAAAAAAATGTAATGTTGCTCTTAATTTGACCTTTTTTGTTAACCATCTGAGCCCTTACAAGCAACTAAAAAAAATAAACTCATTTAATTTATCTTCATTGGAAACTCATATGAGATCTTGTGCAAACGGGGGACATTCAGAACCTACTGCTTTTGTGAGAGTAGATTCCGAACCACTCTAAGCTTGGTGGCAGATGCTGTTTTGATCCTAGGTCGCCTGGGTGAAAGGGCATCACTGTAGCGCGATGGCCACTTAGCTTATAAGAATCTTGGAAAGACAAGACCTAGGAAAGACGGGGACCTGTTTTTCAACTTGTGATCCCAGATAAAGTTGAGAACCAATTGATTTTTTTTAGATGTACATTAGTCACCCATCTAAGAGAGTCAGATTGTAGGGGGGTAGTACAAGCTGTGCAGCCTCACAAGCACTTCGACCTATAGGAGAGTCAGCTTTGCTCAACAACTTTTCAGGTGGCTTCACAGTCATCTAGCTACTTTTATCAATAATAGAATAGCACTTTATTCACTTATGAGGAGTATACAGATATATAAAATTGATTGCACAGTGTACCCTATCAGTTCAGTTAGTCAAAACAATATTAATATTCTAATTAATCCAAGCACAATAAATTGTTAAATTGTTAAAATTGTTATTTCCGTCATCCGATCGCACCCCTACGCGCAACCCTTGGAAGTCTTCGAGAGACTTGTGTAATAAGAATCCATATTTCTCATTTGAGTATAAGAAAATAGAATTTCCAGGTTTTATAAAATATTTATTACCCCTTCATTTATATTTATTTCACTATTTATATTTTAATATAGCTGATTTATGATTTTTAATTACAGAGGGGGGTACAGACTTTCAATGATAAGAGGCTTGGATTTTTTGCCGCAGAGATGATATTCTGTTAACTTCAAGAAGACACACTGGAAGGACTATCTTGCACCAGGTTCATTCTTGGAATTTCTTCAGGCTAATCATATAAGAAGTTCAGTCTAAGCAGATTCAATACTTTTCTTTGAAACAATTTCAAAGTTCTCTGCTCAATAAAGCAAAAACAATTGTTGGATAGTAGAGAAGTCAAAAGAAAGTTTTCAATTTTGTCAGAAGGAAATGAAATACGATATCATATTCTGAAAAGTTATCTCATCAGAGATATTTTAAATTTCCTTTTTGCTTCATCCTCTTATGGTGGATTTATGCAGCAGTCATAAGTCATAAGCTTCAAGTCACAAGGAAGAATATTTGTCAGTGATTGGCTGAACCGTTTATTTCAACCAATCATTGACGAACATTCATATGACTTAAAACTGCTGCATAAATCCACCATAAAACAGAAAATGAAACCAAAGAAATCTCAGTATTATTTGGTATATGAGGGAGATGAATAAGTGCACCAAGAGTAAAGTAGGAGCATTAGTTTTCATTAGGAAAAAAAATATTTCAAAAAGGTTTTTACAATCAGAACATAGTTTAAAATAAATAAAAAGATTTGAGTTTTTTTTAGACAAATAAAAAGTGGCAATCCAAAGTCATATAGATAACATTGCAAATGATTACTAATCCATCACGCTGCAGAAAAAAAAACAGGCCCTCTTGGGTTTTAATTTAATAAATTATAAACAAATTAAATTTGCAGCAGAAAAGTTGCTGAATTTTTGTAAATTTTGAGTTTATCTAGACCAGTTCGGCAACATTTGTTTGTCATAAAAAAGAGTTTGCATAATTGAAAAAGTAATTCTGTTTTTTTTTTTTGGATCTAGCTGTAAAATTTTGAGTTCTAAATAAGAAATATGCTATTATTGTACTGTTTTTACTAGCTCAACTCCATTTGACACTGACACTCAAATATCTCAATACTTTTATCAATCAACTACTGTCAAATCTCATATTTGAATTGCGATATATCAGGAAAATATAGCCCTACTACAACCTAGACAATTTGAGAGATTCTAGATGTTTTCTTGGAATTCTTCCGAAGTCTATCTAATATAATTCTCTCGAAGGAGTAAAAGTTTTGTTTTACATTAAGATTATTGAAATGTTTTGATTTTTGTATGTATGTAATATAGTCAACATTTGCGTTTATATTGATATTGCACCTTGAAATGACTTTGTCAACAAGTTATTTTCTTAGACCATAAGTACATTTTGAATTGAGTAATCTCCACACAATTTATAATTGCTATAAAAGACTGTAAACACAAATATGATCTTAGGTAAATATTGATTCTAATTTGTACTGTAAATGTAGTCAGTGGCTTAGTGCCTTTCTGTAGAATTTTGTAATAAATACGTAGGTATACATAATACATAGACCACATAGGTGGGCTCTTTGAAGTGGATGATTGGTTTTCAATTATTGTTTCCTGGATTTCAAAGTACACAGAGAAACCTTGATCTTTTTTTTACATAAAGACCTGTTTTTTGAATGGAGAGTAATATGTGCTCATATTGCTTTCGATAAATGTTTATTTATTTCAACTCTCTGTCCATTCAGAAAACTGGGTTTTATGGAACTGTTCACAAATTATTCATTGGTCTAGCAACCTTGTGATGTAGAATATAAATTTGTAATCTCTGTAAACACTGGACAAACTCAAAATAAAAGCTAGCATTGTATAAAAAATCAAAATGCATGGAAACTTTCAACAGGTTAGTAGTGGAACTTGAACGTTATGTCTAAATGTTGAATAATATTATTCACTTAGACATTTGACTCATACTTTATAAAAAATGTACTCTAGTGTTTGAGTTGAGCCTATATTCAATTTATTGTTGTAAGATGATTTCTATTTGTGAACCATTTTTTTACAAGATAAATCAGATTTATTCATGTTGGGGTTTTTATTTGGAATGATTGAATGGAGGTATTCATTGATTTCAATAACTACTTATATTTACTTCAGAGTTGAGATTAAAACCGCAAAATGTAATGCAAGTGTTTTTGTATTATCGAGATTTGCTTTTGATCCGGAAATGTTAATATTTTAAAAAGCTCAGATTGTTATTGACACTGGAAAATTTCTTGATAGGATTCTTGTCAGATTTTAATTTCCATTTATTGTATTGTTCAAGTGAAAGTAGCATTTTGATAATTTTTTGAAAACATTCAAATCGTGAAAATTTGTTTGTTATTTGTAAACAATTTCATAATTGTCTTTCCCTACAATTCACGAAAATGGGTTGTAGAACCTAGAAAAAATTATTGACTGAGAGTTTTATTTTGAGGAGGAATTCTTTTCTTGATAAATTTCGAAAATGAATAAATGTAAGATTAAGAAAATCTATACAAGTGGAGGCATATCAATTTGTCTCGATAAGTTACAGCATTTATAGGACTTGTTTCGAAGAAATTATTTAGTTTTGTCAATAAATCATCATACTCTGAGTTTGCATATCTAATTCTTCATTTGCCCTTCTATTCTATTACAGTTTTTTTTTAATTTCCTTTTTTTTTTCATCTTAAGACAGGAAGCTTAAAATCCTAAAAATAGGATGTTGAAAATGTCTTCTCATGTGATTGCTGTTCATTCAAGCTTCTCACAAAATCAGAATATCCCTCTTAAATTGAAATATAGATATTTTGTCAAAAGATTTGATTATTAAATCATTTCTTTACAATTGACATTCTTTTTAGAAAATAATTATTCAATTCCAATGTAAAATGAAAAACAGTGATTCCAAACATTGAGCTTAGTTAAAATTTATCTAACCTAACCTAACCTCTGCCTCTTGAAACTACAAACCTCTCAGAAATCTCCCAGCCATGTTTGAAAGCATCTTGAATAAGTAAAATGTACACAAACTCGGAAATATATTTTTTATTTCAGTTATTATACATTTTCCACTCCCATCTATAATATTTGATTTCTTTCTTACAGTAGATTGGAAGAAAAAACCCTTTTGTGAAGTGGTGACACTTTTTCATATAATAATAATTTGCCAATCCGTGGAAATTCTCATCAACCTGAAACAGAACATCTATTCATTTTGGGAAATAAAAATTGAAAAATATACAAAATGCTTTGGGATCTAGATACAATTTTTGAAGAATCTCGAGTATTTCTTGTCAATTTTAATATTTTAAAAGGAATATAATAAGTTTAATGAGTGAAACATTTATTTAAAATTGAACATTCCATGATTGTATTTTAATTATATCACTGCTCAAACATTTTGAAAGGAAATCTGGTACTAATTGCTATTTATTTGACTGATGAAACGTTATGAAGAAATTCGAACACACAAATGTCTCAAAACTCGACACAAGAGAACTATAGCTCCCAATCATATATTTAAACTAATGGCAAATTTGAGATAGAACACATATAGCCTTGCTTTCCTGTCCTCAGTAATTTTTCTATATTTGTTAGGTAGTGTTAATTTGGAATGCAACTTACATCAGCAACAGTTTCTCACTATTCCAGTTTCCTTTTTTCTATCCTGATCAGAACCTAAACAAATATTCATCAATTTGACTTCTCATAGATTTTACCCATCTTTTGACTGTAATGAAAAATCATTTTATTGAAACAGAAGGTCCAGTAAAATCTATTAGTAAATAAACAATAAAATTGACCAATATTGGTTGTATTTAGGTACACATGGCAATTCATTGTCCCAATAAAACTAGTGTTAGTTTTTCTCAGAAATAAATACCAACCTAATGAAATGTGAAATGACCAGAACTTTGCAATTTCTTATCAAATACAATAATACATTCTGAAATATTGTTTAAATTGTACTGGGGTTTTATGAACTAATGACAAGCTTCCTTTTTGTTTGTTTTTTGTGCATCCAGGGTCTATCCACCATCTCCCAGATTTTGTTCTCTTGAGTTTTGCAATGCATATTAATGTGAATGTGACTCAGTGTAAATTATTGACTATTCTTCGTGAAATAATAATGTACCATCTGTGAATCGGTAAGTAATAGCCTCAAAAATCTAAATTTATGTTTTGTATTAAATTATACAATGAATATATAGTTATCATAACACTCGTAACAGCCGAAAATTACAGAAACTGTTTAAGGTCACAAAATTGATGAAGTTATTGGACTGTATAATTTCGAACTAAAACAAGAGGTTATGTCCACTACCAGTATAATTTCATTAAATCTTAAAAGCAGTAATAGGCTTGAACATTCTTAAAACTATTCTAAATGGTTTTTATCCTAATTTTCCATTGTACCTAATAAGAAACTATGCTAAGTAAAATATTCGAAGCATTCTGAATAATGTTTTTCAAACTGTTTCTTCCCTCCAATTTTAATCTAATGGCTTCAATATAGTTTCATCTTCATGTTACCTAATAATTGTGTAAAGAAAAGCATTTTATTTATGAATCAATTTGCAAAATGATCTATCGGGATGTTAAGTTTAACCTTGCTTTTTTATATGCTGCATTCAAATCAGGGATGACAAAGAAATGTAATAATCCGCTTGACTAACAAGCTACATGAAGTAATATTGTTAATTCAATTGAAATACTTACATGAAATGACCACTGCATATAGATTATGAGTTTTTATTTGAAATGCCCCTGCACGTATTATTTACACACACACAAACTTCTGAATACTTCATGATTTCTCTCGAAATAATCGAAACAATATTCATCTGAACGTTCAACACGGTTTTCAAGTCAAATTCCACGAAATACACATCATTTTCAATGAATAAATAATCCAAACATTTTGAAACTGTCAAAAATCGAAAAATATTCTGTACATGTCAACAATCCATTTATCCAAGGAATTTTGTTGCCAACCTTGAAAAAGTTGGAGTTGGCGTAGCTATATTCACTTTGCCATTTTTATGAATGAACTGTGTTTCCCGCGCAAAATCAGATTTTATTTTTTTACGGCTCTGATTCAAAAAGATATATAAGTGTTATATATATTCGGAACCAGGGCGTTGAGCTCTATCCACTGTAAAATTATGAAATTTTTTTTTTTTGGATTCCGATTCCTCATAGGAACAATGTCTGAGGATTTCTGGGCAGCGAGCATTGAGGTCAATGATAACAACATATCTTTCAAACAGGATACTGGAGCGATGGCAAATGTAATTCCTCTGAAGGTATTAAAAGAAATCAATTTCAGTATGTCAAATTTACAAAAAACTAATGTCAGACTCAGCTCATATACAAAATATAGTTTACCAGTCTTGGGCCAATGTTTTCTCAAATGTAAATTAAACAATAAAAGTTGTAATCTGTTGTTTTATGCTGTTGATATAGAAAGCATACCAATATTGGGTTTAAAAGGTTGTTTGGAACTTGAATTGATTAAAAGGATTCAGACAATTGAAAATAATGTTCAAAATAAAGCACGGCTAAATCAAATCTTAGAAAAATATAAAAATACTTTCAAAGGCATAGGCTGTTTAGAAAAAGAATATCACATAGAACTTAAAGAAGATGCTGTACCATCAATTTGCCCAGCTAGGAAAATCCCACTAGCTTTAACAGATAAATTAAAATATTCTTTGGACTAACTAGAGAAAATTAAAATAATAAAGAGAGTTTAAGAAGTTTCTGATTGGGTACATCCCATAGTAATTGTCAAAAAACCTAATGATACTCTAAGAATATGCATGGACCCTTTCAACTTGAATGCCTCTATAAAAAAGCCAATTTTTCATCTTCCAACTTGGGAAGAAATCACCTACAAAATGCATGGTTCAAATTTTTTTAGCACACTTGATGCTACTCAAGGATTTCTGCAAATAAAATTGGATGAAGAGAGTTCGAAACTCTGTACGTTTGCCACACCTTTTGGTAGATACTCATTTTGCAGACTACCATATGGTCTTTCAAGTTCTTCTGAAGTCTATCAGGAGAGAATTTTCGGAAATATAGAGGGATGTGCAATATTTATAGACGATGTAATAATATATGCTGAAAACATTTCAGAACATAATAATATCTTGGAAAAAATACTCAAAACTGCTGAACAATACAACATTCGTTTCAACAAAGATAAATGTAAATTTTTATGTAAAATTAATATATATGGGCCACCAAATCAGTGATAAAGGCATTGAAGCTGATAAATCCAAAATACAAGCCATTTTAGATATGCCTAGCCCTAAAAATGTCAAGGATTTACAGCGATTTCTTGGCATGGTCACTTATATTGCAAAGTTTTTGGATAATCTCCGAAAAAACATCACTTTTGCGTTCTTTATTGAAAAAGAACACTATCTTTCAATGGTCAGCAGAATGTGAGAAGGCATTCCAAGAACTGAAGTAAATTTTATCAAAAACTCCATGTTTACAATTTTTTTACACTAATCAGCCAACAATTTCAGTTGATGCCTCCAAGAATGGCATGGCTGCAATTCTAATGCAAAAAGGGAGACCATGTGCCCATGCATCAAGGGCATTAACAGAAACTCTCAAATACTCTCAAATAGAGAAAGAATTGTTAGCTTGTTGGTTTGGAGCATCTCGTTTCTATCAGTATGTCTTTGGAAAAAAGTTCATCTTAGAAACAGATCATAAATCTTTAATTTCGATCATAAAAAAACCATTACATCTCTGTCCACCTAGGCTCCAGAGAATGTTAATGCAGTTAGGAAAATATGACTTTGAGCTTGTATTCAAACCGGGCAAAAAATTGATTGTTGCAGACACTTTAAGTAGAGCTTATAATTCAGAATTAAATTTCAACGAAAACAAAGATTTTGACATTGAATCTGAAATTTGTGATGTCGAGCTTGCTCTAAACATCACCGAAAATAAAAAACAACAAATTCAAAATTTCACTAGAGAAGATCCTTAACTCAGTACATTAAAAAACATTTTAGAAAATGGCTGGCCAAAAAGCATAAAATACTGTCCAGAAAATGTAAAATTTTATTTCAAATTCAAGGAAGAAATTTCATGTATAGAAAATTTAATTTTTAAAGGACAAAAACTTCTTGTTCCCAATGCACTAAGGCAAGAAATTTTACATAAACTTCATTACGAACATTTGGGATATAAAAAAAACGTTAGATAAGGCTAACTTATCCTTCTACTGCCCAGGTATGCGAAAACAAATTGAAGATATGTAACATTTGCCATACATATCAGAGATCTCAGTGTTCGGAGCCCTTGAGGACTCATGATGTCCCCAGGCTTCCTTGGCAAAAGGTAGCAGCAGACATTTTACAATTTCAGTCACAAAAATTACCTTTTAGTCGTGGACTATTATTCAAAATTTGTAGAAGTTGTCAACTTGAATCATAATCTAACTTCTCAAAACCTAATCAATAAATTGAAATCTATCTTTGTCCGTTTTGGTATTCCAAAAATTTTAATGACCGATAATGCTTTCAATTTCAGTAGCTTCGAATTCAAAAATTTTGCAAAGAATTGGGAATTTCAACACATAACTTCCTCTCCTTTATATCCACAATCTAATGGCCAGGTTGAGAGAACTGTACAATCTGTAAAAAACCTTCTAAAAAAATGCTTCTTAGATGACAAAGATCCGTACTTGGCTCTGCTAAATTTTAGAAACTCGCCTTTGGATGGGGAAAATTCTCCTGCGAACGCACTAATGAACAGAAATCTCAGATCTATAATAGTTCCTGAGATAAATAGTAAATTTTCAAAAAAATTTAACAGAAGTAAGTTTAACTATTATATCTCAAAAACTCAACAAAATCAGAAAAAAATATTTTGACAAGCATAAAAAACCTTTACCGCTATTGAAAATAAATTCTTTTGTCAAAGTTCAAGCTAAGCCAAATACACTTTGGCAAAATGGTACAATTTTAAAAAAATTACCGTTTGGATCATATTTAATTAAACTAGAAAACGGTTCTACTCTCAGACGTAATAGAAAATTCATTAGAGAATTTCACCCATCCAAAACTTTTGCACATAATAGGCCAAATACACCTGCAGCAGGGCCTTGCCCTGACTTGTTTTCAGAAAACAATTTTGAAAACAAAAGATTTTTAAGAGTGGTCGAAAACTCCAATGCTGCCATGACAAAAAATACGCCGGAACATGATTCAGAGTTGAGGAGGAAACACTTTAATAATGATTCACGTCAGAGTTACAGCGCTAGCTGTAGTGACAAAATAGATGACTACTTTGTCAGTCGCAACTCAAGCTTTTCGAGTTCCTCTGATCAAAATTCATCTGTTGAAAATGTAAATAATTCTTTTAACAACTCGCAAAATGAAAATTTTGTGTATGAACAACTTTTAGAGAGTTCGGAAAATTCTCAAAAAAGTGACGGTAACAATTCTGTTACAAATTCAGAAGTTCATAGCACTTCCTATGACAATGAAAAATGTTTTCAAATTTCTAGAAAAGGGAAGGATATTACCAATAGTTATACTTACAAAACTAGGTCTGGGAGAGATAAAAACTCCTGCAAAATTATCAGACTATGTTTGAATTATAGTTCCCGAGATATCACATCTCATATCTTTTAATTCACTTTACATAAAGTGAAAACTTAACTTCAATAACTATTTAAATAAAACTCTTCTTTGTAGGCATTGTAAATTTAATTGCTCAAAACTGTGGCCAATTAAAAGTAATTGATAGAACTCGGTTACAGAACATACTCTGTCTAAAAGTTGTACATGAACACAATGTAATTATAGGCCTACTGTGACATCTATGTTTATGTGTTTGTAATTTTACATTTATTTCTTGTATTGTCAAACTATATACATATACACACACACTGTAAGGAAACTGAAACAAAATGTATGATATTTCTTTTAAATAAAATGTTAGTTATTTAGAAATTTTTTAATGTAAATTGGTTATTGTAAATTGTCAAGCTTATATAGAATCTAAAACACAAGTTTTGATTAGACATAAGGCTTTTTATTATAAATAGAGAACACTAACAATCTATGTTTAAAACTTCATTTACCCTAAAAAAAGGGGGATGTCACATGAGACTAACCTTAACATGTAAGACTACAATGTCATATGTCAATGATCACTTTAAAATTGATGTTTTGTGTCCTACAAGAAGAAGATGAATAAATGTTCAGTTTTCCGCCCAGACTCTGATCGAAGAGGCTGCATACAAAATTTTCATTTTATCGACCCATCCTGAAATCAATTGAGTAGTTGAATACAAACTTAACAAGTGATATGGTGAAAGATGGAGTTATTGAACCATCCGACAGTCCATGGTCCTCTCCAGTCGTGCTGGTGAAGAAGAAAGATGGATCAACACCGCGCTTTTGCGTAGACTATCGTCAACTGAACAACGTGACGAAGGACAGTTACCCACCCTGGACAAATTGGCCGGCTCCAAGATTTTCTCGACCCTTGATCTGAAGAGTGGATACTGGAGTGTCATTTCACCGTTATACCCTTCGGGCTTTGTAATGCTCCAGCCACATTCGAGAGATTAATGGAGACGGTTCTGAAAGGACTTTCATGGAGGACGTGTGTGGTATATCTTGACGACATTATTATAGTTGGCAGATCGTTCGAAGACCACGTAAAAAACCTGGAGGAGGTATTCCTGCGACTGAGAAATTCTGGATTGAAGCTGAGCCCCAAGAAATGACACCTGTTCCAAAAAGAAGTACATTACCTTGGCTATGTTGTCTCTGGGCACGGAGTAGCATCAGTGGATGACGAGAAGATCAAAGCAGCCAAGGAGTGGCCTATTCCGAAAGACATACACCAACTACGTAGTTTCCATGGTTTGTGCACATACTATCGCCGATATGTGCTGGGGTTCGCCAACATCGCTAAAACACTGACCAGGCTCACGGAAGGTCAAACAAAGTTCCAATGGTCCGAAGAATACCAAGACTCGTTCAGGAAGCTGAAAGGAGCATTGATCAACGCACCAATTCTAAATTATCCCCTTCCGAGTGGAAAATTCATTTTGGACACGGACGTCAGCAACGTGGGACCAACGTGGGATCCAAGATGGGCAAGATAAGGTCATTGGATACTTCAGTAAAACTCTTAGTAAACCGGAGCGTAACTATACTGTGTCACTAGGCGAGAGCTGTTGGCAGTTGTCAAGGGAAGAACGCAGTTGCCCTGTCAAGGAGACCATGCCCAGACGACTGCTCACACTGCCGACGAGCAGAAGAGAAGGAAGCAGAGATTTGTAGAACCACGGCAGTTCACAACAACTGGAATGACAACGAGGTCCAGAAAGACCAAGAAAGAGATCCAGATCTTGGTTTAGTCATCGGTTGGAAAAAGAGTAATCAAAGACCGACATGGCAGGAAATCGCAAGATATTCCCCAGCAGTCAAATCCTACTGGGCCCAATGGAACTCCCTTACCTTGGAAAATGGGGTCCTGAAACGTGTATTGGAGACCGAAGATGGTGGGGAGGACAGACGTCAGATAGTGGTACCCAAGAACAGAAGACATGAAGTACTCCGAGAGATCCATGATGGAGTTGCTGCAGGACATCTGGGTGTGACGAAGACCCTGCAGAAAGTAAGGCAACGGTTCTACTGGGTCAATTGTCAAGTTGATGTCAATGACTGGTGCAGAAAGTGTACTGTTTGTGCTGCCAGCAATGGACCTCGGACACGACCCAAGGCCCCGATGCGTCAGTATAACGTAGGTGTCCATTCGAGAGAATCGCCACGTAAATAAATACATCCTTGTGGCAATGGACTATTTCAGCAAGTGGGCCGAAGCCTGAGCCCTGCCCAACCAGGAAGCCATCACCGTCGCGGACGTCTTGGTGAAAGAGAGGATATGTCGATTCGGTGTTCCCTTGGAGCTGCACTCGGACCAAGGCAGGAATTTCGAATCCAACCTGTTCCAAGAAATGTGCCAACTGCTGAGCATCCGCAAGACGAGAACAACGGCTCTACATCCACAGTCCGATGGAATGGTTGAGCGGATGAACAGGACTATTAATCGCCACTTGTCCAAGGTAGTCTCTGATCATCAAAGAGACTGGGACCAGTATCTCTATTTGTTCCTGATTGCCTACCGTTCCTCAGTACACGAGTCAACCGGCCAAACCCCTGCTAGTATCATAATGGGCCGAGAGCTACGACTTCCCTGTGACCTAAAAGTTGGGATGCCACCAGGACATGATACTGCGGGAGAAGACTACATCAGCAAACTCCGGCAGCGAATGGAGGACATCCACGAACGAGTTCGTTTAAATATCCAGATTGCCAGCGACCGAATGAAAGCGACTTATGACATCAATGCCGATGTTGGAGGATTTCAGGTTGGTGACGTACCTAGTTTGGCTGTACAACCCGAAGTGTCGCCAGGGCCTGTCACCAAAATTACGGAATTCATGGGAAGGTCTGTACAAGATCGTCAAGAGGATAAACGACCTGCTTTACCGAATCCACAAACCACCCAGAGGTAAACCCAGGGTCGTTCATTTCAACAGGTTGGCTCCTTACGCTGGAAACCATGACCAAGTTCGCACCCTCAGACCACCAGAGGATGCGATGACGTTCCAGAAGTTCATGTCCTTATACACAAATGGACAGAAAGTGTCACACGACCTTCGAATGTCCAGGGGCATCGCGATGTGGTGTTCTCCAAGAAATTATATGACTTTCGAGGCGCTATGCACCGAGAAGAATCTGGTCGAATCGAATGCTTACTAGAAATATCAAGAGCATTCGGGGAAATGAACTGTGTATATAAAAAGAACCGCGCAGCAGAGTTAGTCAGTCAGTGAAGCAAAAGTCGAACATAAATAGCCCAGTGATTGTGATATAAATTAGAGTATTGTTGAATCATTGTATTTCGCCAAATAAATTATTTTAGAGTGAATTAGACTTTAAATATACTACAGTAATCAATTTAAAACGTGGCTGCTTAGAAAAACTAAACAAGCTAGCTAAATAGGCAAAACTGGGTTAGGTTTCACGGGCAAGCGCTAATCTTGCTCGTTCATTGATCATTATATTTGTAACTACTGTGGCGAAGCTGCGGGCGATGCCGGACCTGAACTCTTACGTAGCCAGTACCCGACCGTCAATTACTCCCGAGGCGCTTCGCTTCATCGCTTCGCGAAGAATCTGGTCTAATCGGAGAACGTTCCTATGGCTGTTCGAGAATTTTCATGAGCTTTCGGAGAAGTGAGCGGTGGATATAAAACGAACTACGCAGTGGACAGTCGGAGAGTCAGAGAAGTGAAAGTCGAATATAAATACCTAGTTCCGTGTTATATAAATTAGGGTATTGTGTTATTGAATCATTGTATTTCGTTAAATAAATTATTTTAGAGTGAATCAGACTTTAAATATACGACATTTGGTGACAGAAGTGCGATTTTTAAATACAGAGTGTTCGTATAAGTAGACAGTTTGTGTATTTCGGACTTTTGTTTTCGCGAAAAATAGACAGTAACTGATAAACATTTTTTCGTGAAGTTGACAGTTGTGTGCATTAACGGAGTATAAACTGATACACTTCTCGCGTGTGAAATAGACAATAATAATAATAATAGACTGGTGACCCGTGAAATTGAGGGTTGCGGAATTGAAGCAAGAACTAGAGGAGAGGGAACTTGATACAAGTGGTAAAAAGGCCGTGCTTCAGGCAAGACTTTCAGAAGGATTAATCCAGGAGGGTGAAAACCCAGAAACCTTTTTATTCGAAGTGAACTCGACGGAATGGAAGACAAAATTCAGGAGAAACTTCTAGAAAATTCGAATAATCTGGAAGAAAAACTTCAAGAAACCTCGAAAAATCTGGAAGAAAAAATGCTAGAAAATTCGGATAATCTGGAAGAAAAACTTCAAGAAAACTCGAAAAATCTGTAAGAAAAAATGCTAGAAAATTCGAATAATCTGGAAGAAAAACTTCAAGAAAAACTTCTAGAAAATTCGAAAAATCTGGAAGAAAAGCTGCTAGAAAATTCGAATAGTCTGAAAGAAGAATTTCAAGATAGTTCGAAGAATTTGAGAGAAGAGATTCTAGAAAATTCGAAGAGTTTGAGGGAAGAGCTTCTAGAAAACTCGAAGAACATGAATGAAGAACTTTGTGGCGTGGCGAACCGGTTAGAAGAAAGAATAGGGACTGTCGAGGAAGAGATGGGAAAATTGAAGGAAACAATCAGCGATGAAATCAGAGGCGGAATCGAGGAAGAAATCAACAAATTGAAGGAGAAAATCAGTAAGTTGGAAAACCAGAATGATACTACCCACACCACAGAATCTGTCAATGAAAATTCAATGCTGGAACTGAGTTTGAACTTGGATGATGCTCAAAAGGGTCTGAAAGATGTGAAGATCAGTTCGGAAACAGGAAAACTCTATGAAACCACCTCAGTTTGATGGAAAAACACCATGGGCAAATTACCGCCGACAGTTTGAAGCTGCAGCAAAGGCGAATGGATGGTATGCAGGAGAAAGAGCTGTAGCATCAACACTGGCGTTGCGTGGAGAAGCAACAAATATCTTACAAACCCTCACGGCACAAGAACAAGAGGACTACGAGCAGCTGATTAAACATCTCGAATTACGGTATGGTCAGACCCATCTAGAACATGTATACCACTCACAGCTCAAAAACCGCTGCCAGAAATCAAGCGAGTCCCTACAGGAGTTTGAAGCAGACATTGCACGCTTGGTTCGCCTTGCATTCCCAGCCACACCGGAAAAGGTAATGGAGCGACTAGCAGTTCAGGCATTCTTAGATGGACTTCGTGACCAGGAAACCAGACAAGTATTGACACTAGCTCGTCTAACACATCTCGTGGATGCACTGGCACGCGCTTTGGAATTTGAGGCAGCAGAGCAATCCTGCAGAAGCCAAAGTAAAGTCCGAGTTATTGAAGAAGACCCACAGGAGCCTGCTAACCTGGAAGCTGTCATAAGAAAGGTCGTGAAGGAAATGTTGCCTGAGAGAAGACTAGTGAGATGCCAGAACTGTAGGAAACTTGGACACGTGCGTAGTCAATGTCCAACCCTCAAGAGGTCGAGACCAACAAAGGTTGTTGAGAAGGGGCAGTCGTCGGCCATTACTCAGAAAGCCCCGGTGAACAACGCACATGTCGCTGTCCTTCAACGACAGAACAAAGGAGCCTTCGTAGACGGTTTCATCAACAACAAGCCTTGCGCAATGCTGCTGGATACAGGTGCGACTAGGACAATCCTTGTGCCTGCTTTTACTAAGACATCAGACAGAATGGAACCATCATCTGGAAGCTACGCACAGCAACAGGAGAGCCGACCACTGTACATGGAGAGCTACCGATTGAACTGATTCTAGGCAGTACAAAAGTGAAACATCGGGCATTAGTAGCGGACATTGAGGACGAGGCAATTATTGGAATGGACATCATGAATTCTAGAGGGTTCGAATTGAATTTCAAAGATGGCGTTCTACGTGTGAACGGAGAAGAACTGGTGCTACATGGAAGAAGTGAAGAGATGATTCGTGTTCTGCTGGCTGAAGATGTAAGTGTACCCGAGAGGGCTGAGACCATACTTGAGGCTCGCTTGGACAGAGGTGCGAGCAATGGAAGCGTGGTTATGTTCGAGCCCAAGCTTCATGATGAGAAAATTGGACGAGGGATTGCACTAGGCAAGACTTTGCTGCGTGCTGATAAAATTGTGCCAGTAAGGGTAATGAATGTCAATTATTACCCAGTGACTTTGAAGAAAGGAACTGTTTTGGGGCACTGCTCGTCAATTTCCTCTGTGATCAGGAGTGTACACGGTACTGTTAGTCAAGACAACAACCTGACAGCGGAACTGGAAAACTTGGTTACCATCTCTTCCAAGGGCATTAAACCAGCCCAACAGCCCAGATTGGGAGAATTAGTCAAGAAGTACCAAGATATCTTCGATACCGGACAAGGAAAAGGGGGTCGAATGAATGTAGTTCAATATAAAATTGATACTGAGGATGCTCGACCAATCTGACAATCAGCTAGAAGACTTCCTCTTGCCAAGAAGGAAGAGGCTGGCAAAATAGTCAGTGATATGGGGAAAGATGGAGTTATTGAACCATCCGACAGTCCATGGTCCTCTCCAGTCGTGCTGGTGAAGACTATCGTCAACTGAACAACGTGACGAAGAAAGACAGTTACCCTCTTCCGAGAATAGACGACACCCTAGACACGTTGGCCGGCTCCACGATTTTCTCGACCCTTGATCTGAAGAGTGGATACTGGCAGATGACAGAGAAAAGACAGCCTTCACCATCGGCTCAGGACTGTGGCATTTCACCGTTATGCCATTCGGGCTTTGTAATGCCCAGCCACATTCGAGAGATTAATGGAGACGGTTCTGAAAGGGCTTTCATGGAGGACGTGTCTGGTATATCTCGATCACATTTATTGTAGTTGGCAAATCGTTCGAAGACCACGTTAAAAACCTGGAGGAGGTATTCCTGCGACTGAGAAATTCTGGATTGAAGCTGAGCCCCAAGAAATGCCACCTGTTCCAAAAAGAAGTACATTACCTTGGCCATGTTGTCTCTGGGCACGGAATAGCAGTGGATGACAAGAAGATCAGAGCAGTGAAGGAGTGGCCTATTCCGAGAGACATACACCAGTTTCCTTGGTTTATGCACATACTATCGCCGATATGTGCTAGGGTTCGCGAACATCGCTAAACCACTGACCAGGCTCACGGAAGGACAAACAAAGTTTTAGTGGTCCGAAGAATGCCAAGGCTCGTTCAGGAAACTGAAGGGGGTATTGATCAACGCACCGATTCTGAGTTATCCCCTTCTGAGTGGAAAATTCATTTTGGACACAGACGCCAGCAACGTGGGACTTGGAGCTGTCTTGTCTCAGATCCAGGACGGGCAAGAGAAGGTCATCGGATATTTCAGTAAAACTCTCAGTAAACTGGAGCGTAACTACTGCGTCACCAGACGAGAACTGTTGGCTGTTTTCAAGGGAGTAGAACACTTTTACAAATACGTGTACTGGAGAAGAATCCTGTTAAGGACCGACCACGCAGCCCTTAAATGGATTCTACAGTTCAAAAATCCCGAGGGCCAAGTAGCACGTTGGATCGAAAGACTCCAAGAATTCGACTTCGAGATCGAACATCGAGCAGGAAGTGGCCACAAGAACGCAGATGCCCTGTCAAGGAGACCATGCCCAGACGACTGCTTACACTGCCGACGAGCAGAAGAGAAGGAAGCAGGGATTTGTAAAACCACGGCAGTTCACAACAACTGGAATGACAACGAGGTCCAGAAAGACCAAGAAAGAGATCCAGATCTTGGTTTAATCATCGGTTGGAGAAAGAGTAATCAAAGACCGACATGGCAGGAAATCGCAAGATATTCCCCAGCAGTCAAATCCTACTGATGGGCCCAATGGAACTCCCTTACCTTGGAAAATGGGGTCCTGAAACGTGTATTGGAGACCGAAGATGGTGGGGAGGACAGACGTCAGATAGTGGTACCCAAGAACAGAAGACATGAAGTACTCCGAGAGATCCATGATGGAGTTGCTGGAGGACATCTGGGTGTGACGAATACCCTGCAGAAAGTAAGGCAACGGTTCTACTGGGTCAATTGTCAAGTTGATGTCAATGACTGGTGCAGAAAGTGTGCTGTTTGTGCTGCCAGCAATGGACCTCGGCACGACCCAAGGCCCCGATGCGTCAGTATGACGTAGGTAGTCCATTCGAGAGAATCGCCATTGACATCGCCGACCCGTTCCCCGTATCAGATCACGGAAATACATCCTTGTGGCAATAGACTATTTCAGCAAGTGGGCCGAAGCCTATGCCCTACCCAACCTGGAAGCCATCACCGTCGCGGACGTCTTGGTGAAAGAGTGGATATGTCGATTCGGTGTTCCCTTGGAGCTGCATTCGGACCAAGGCAGAAATTTCGAATCCAACCTGTTCCAAGAAATCTGCCAACTGCTCAACATCCGCAAGACGAGAACCACAGCTCTACATCCACAGTCCGATGGAATGGTTGAGCGGATGAACAGGACTATCAATCGCCACTTGTCCAAGGTAATCTCTGACCATCAAAGAGACTGGGATCAGTATCTCCATTTGTTTCTGATGGCCTACCGTTCCGCAGTACACGAGCCGAGAGCTGCGACTTCCCTGTGACCTAAAGTTTGGGATGCCACCAGGACAGGATACCGCGGGAGAGGACTACATCAGCAAACTCCGTGAGCGAATGGAAGATATCCACGAACGAGTCCGTTTAAATATCCAGAGTGCCAGCGACCGAATGAAAGTGGTTATGACATCAATGCCGATGCTGGAGAATTTCAGGTTGGTGACCTAGTTTGGCTGTACAACCCGATGCGTCGCCGGGGCCTGTCACCGAAATTACGGAATTCATGGGAAGGTCCGTACAAGATCATCAAGAGAATAAACGACCTGCTTTACCGAATCCACAAGCCACCCAGAGGTAAACTCAGGGTCGTTCATTTCAACAGGTTGGCCCCTTACGCTGGGAACCATGACACCAAGTCCGCACCGTCAGACCACCAGAGGATGCGATGACGTTCCAGAAATTCATGACCTTATACTCAAATGCACAGAAAGTGTCACACGGGGTAACTCGAGAGGAGCCACGGGACCTTTTTAAAGTGCCAGTCGATTACGCCCTAGCACAATGCGTCGCAGAAGATCTTCGAATGTCCAGGGGCATCGCTGTGGTGTTCTCCAAGAAATTTGGCCAACTCCAAACACTACGGAAACAGAATCCAGAAATTGGAGGTGTGCAACTGCTGAAGAAGGGCCAGAGGAACATCTACTACTTGGTGACCAAGAAGCATTCCCAAGACAAACCGTCCTATGAAGATGTCTGGAGGAGCCTCACCCAACTGAGAGATACGATGGTGGACCAGAATCTGGTGGACTTGGCAATCCCAAAATTATCCTGTGGTATTGATGGGCTGGATTGGAGAGTTATAAGAAGTATGTTGAAGACGATATTCCGATCCAGCGGCATCCAGATTTTGGTTTGCTGTGATCCTATTCCACGACCTAACATGAAGACTGTGGAGTGTTATTTCCATCGAATTTCACGATGCAGATATGGGGAATCCTGCAAGGATCGACATTTCGGGACGAAATATCTCTAAGAAGGGGGCAATGTGGCGAAGCTGCGGGCGATGCCGGACCTGAACTCTTACGTAGCCAGCACCCGACCGTCAATTACTCCCGAGGCGCTTCGCTTCATCGCTTCGCGAAGAATCTGGTCTAATCGGAGAACGTTCCTATGGCTGTTCGAGAATTTTCATGAGCTTTCGGAGAAGTGAGCGGTGGATATAAAACGAACTACGCAGTGGACAGTCGGAGAGTCAGAGAAGTGAAAGTCGAATATAGATACCTAGTTCCGTGTTATATTAGAGTATTGTGTTATTGAATCATTGTATTTCGTTAAATAAATTATTTTAGAGTGAATCAGACTTTAAATATACGACACTACAATGCCCTAAAGGGCATATACGTTATGAAATCATTACATATTTTGGAAGCGGGCTGACGGACTGAATTCGATAACAAAAAAAAAACTTTAAAGTGAAGTGTATCACTAAAATCTGAATGTTGGGAAAATCTACAAGAAATGAAACAAGCGATCTAAGATAACCCTCTGGGAATCCACAACTATAAGAGATCTACTTACCCTATGTATCATTTTGAGCAAAAACAAATTCCACATCGTAGAATATGCCAGTGTCGACTGAAAGCCTGAATAAACTGGGATTAGTGGAGGAAGCAGAGTGCAGGAGGAGAGCGAAACTTCCAAACACATTAACTCTTATAATAAAATGACTCATCTAGATTATCCATCCACATTTCCTCAGACTGTGTAACAGTGTGCAACTCCAGAGGGCACTATATCTGATGGGAGTACATATACTCCCTCTTCTATCTCATAGATAGAAGAGGTAGATTGTAGATTTACCGAAATTTGAGCTATCCCAAATTCTTAACTTCGTAAGGAGAATAGATCTAGATCAACTACAGACGACGAGAAATTCTCGATTGCATAAAAATAAAGAGGATACAATAGATCTGATTTTATATACATTGGTCGCATTGTCACCCATACCCACAATGAAATATAGGCATACATCTATGTGTTGAATTTTCAGTATTCTTATTCGATTATTTTGTTTGCCAGAGATAAGATATGGAGATAGTTTTGTCACCAAAATCATTCGTATGAATCGCCCGACCGCACCTATCGTATTCTTGCTTTGGCCGTCTTCCTATTTTTTGATCATCAGTGCCAAAATGACCAAGTTATTCATATTTATGATACTGATATTGAATAGTGTTTTTTCACAGGAAATAAATGGTGAGTCAGAAAATTTTTATCGGCGTTTTACCACGCCCTATTGCATCAATTTTCTACTAAATATTGAAGCATAAAGACCGAATATCTGATGGGAACCGAGAAATATATATCCTTCAACTATTTTAAATATGTTTATGGCACATCAAGAAACCTTTCATCACTTTGAATTCTTAGGAACATCTCGCTAAATTTATCTCTGCTACAACCTCCTGAGAGAAAATTATCTAAACATGCTTGAAAGTCATCTCTACCTCTTCTTAAGAAGGTATTTTCAATTCTATTGTCATTGAATACATGGTTCTACAGTGGAAAATAAAATATTCCTCGAGATAGGTATTTAGTATAACATACAAATTTGTTCGTTTGGCGATGAAGTTTATTGTTTGCCTTGAAATGATACATAAATTCGTTATTTGTCCAAAATTCTAGGGCAAACAAAATGTGGAATGTTAGATCCAGCGCAGAAAAAATTATGACGTGATATGGAAAAAGTCGCACTTGAATGATAATGTTATTCACTATGAATCTAAATAAATAATTAATAATAAATTTTGTGATCCAATGACGGAGAGTGTGGAAATAAATGTGGTGGAAAGTGATAGATAATTTTTTTTTGCTACACCATCAGATAATCAGAGCCGGATTAACCATAGGTCAAGAGGGATGACTGCCTCGGCGAATTCAGAATTGGGGGCGAAAATTTGGTCAATAAGTAAATAATAAATCGTGTATTAGGAACAAAACACAATCCTATGAAATTCTCTAAAAATTTAACAAAATGCTTGGTGTATAAAAGCGAAATCAATAGATTTTTTTTTATAAAACTAGCTAGTGGTGAAACAAGGCAAAATGCCGTCAAATTTACAGGTGCAAATAATATTAAAATCAATCTGTTTTTTATCATCATTGCATAATTGCAGAGATTTGAGCAGGAGAAAATGTTTCTATATGAAATAATCAGATAGATTCGGATTTTTTAGTAGCTTATCAAAAACAGATGATATTGACATAATATATGATGCTAAGAAACTCCTTGATACATTCAAAAATGATTTGAGTTCTGATTTTACAAAGAAATGCAATCAATTCAAATATTTTATCCTGGTCATCCAGAAAGAGTCGGAATAAGATCTAGAAGTGATCGACGAGAAAACCACATTCAGGGTGGAGAGGAACCTAAAACTGGAGAACAGAAATTTGAATTCAATTTTTAAACTGATACAAACCGAAAGAATTATCTCAACGTTCCCAAATACAGATACCATTCTGAGAATATATTTATGAATGCCATATCTACAAATGCTTCGGGTGGAAGGTCACTTTTCAACCCTGGAGTAAAAGAGTTATTTGAGAAACCCGATTGGAAACGAAATATTAAGACATTTCCCTATTAAACATTGAACATTATTTGCTGAATATACTTTCCATGAACGATGCATCATTGAGAAATTCATATCGTTCAGAGCCAGAAAGAGAACTCATTAATATATTACATCGGTTATATATTTATCATTGGGGCTATTTTCCAGATATACCGGGTATCCGCGGAAGGTGGCTCGCGCCTATAACTTTTTTGTTTTTGAAGATAATGAAATGAAGTTTGGGGGATCTGTATACGACACAAAACTGCATTTTTGGACAATTGACTCAACTTCATGTAACTTCCGGTTTCACCGGCAGTGACATAAACTTTCGATTTTTAAATGGGACACCCGGTATATTTTTACTTGTTCTGTCTCCATGTCTCTGTTCCATCATGTATAATCTGTCACTTTTTGTAACAAATTTTTTCAGTCTAGAGGGCTATATGAATACGTTCAAATCACTAATATCAGCCGTAATAGTTAGAGAGTCGCTGGTCTAAATAAACCGCGATGAGAACATTTACGTCTTCCGTTAGGTGAGATGAAAGTCCATCCCTCTAAAACCACTGATTCCAAATATTTTTAAAATCGGCCAGGGCCGACTCCAGACGATTTATATGTGTCTTCCGTTATTATGATTTTGTTTAAAAAGTGACTAGAAATCATCTGGAAAATCGGTTGAGGCGCACAATTTTGGGACCCAAAATCGAACATCACAAAAATTCGACGTCTCATATATTCTTAATTTTGTGTTATGGTCGGGAAAATCCGAGTGGAAGACTTGTTTAAGTAGGACCCGGCCTCAGGGTTGACTAAACAAAAAAATTGAAGAACTCGCGGGAGCGGCTAAGATGAAAAATCGAAAACTGCACCTGGATTCAATCTTAAGCTTCCGAATTTCGCATGGAGCATTTTCAGAGGCCAGAAAACCTGATTTCCAAAGGGAAGACTTTCTGGCCAACTTTTCACCCCTTCCCACCCCTTTGAATTCTCTCTCTATTTTCTCTGTTTATTCCTCGTAATCTTTTTCGTGGGTGGGAAAAGGGTGAATTATTTACCAAAAATCATTTTCTTCTTTGGAAAATAGGTTTTCTGTCCCTTGCAAAATTTGGACGACTAAGATTGAATCCAAGCGCAGTTTTCGATTTTTCAACTTAGCCGCTTCTGTGAGTGAGTTTTTTAATTTGTTTATTTGGTCAACTCTGAGTAACCTATGACCAACAAACACATCTGATAAAACAATTCATGAAAAAAAATATCAAGTTACCTCGCTTCTGCAAAAGTGAATTAGGTGATTATCGGATATATGTTTTAAGCTTTCGAATTATTCGTTTCGTTTTATCAGTTGTATTGCTTATTACTACTAATTTGAATTTTATTTTTACATCAAAAGATGCTTCATTTTAAAAAGTATATATCATCTTTTCATGTTTTTCAACTTGTCGACATATCATTTTACATCGCTTCTGCAAAAGTAAATTAGGTAATTATTGGATATTTGTTATAAGCTTTTGAATTAATCGTTTTGTTTTATCAGTTGTGTTGCTTGCAGGTTACTATAACATGAATTTGAATTTTATTTTTACCTCAAAAGATGCTTCATTTTAAAAAGTATCTAACGTAATCTGTCCATGTTTTCAACGGAAGTTTGTTTAAAACCTAATAGTGTGTGGTTTCATATTACTCGTAATAAAAAATGCTGATTTTTCCTAACCCGACGAGCCATCATTTTGACAAAAATTAGTAACACAAATTTAAAAACTGAATTTAACATAGCAGGTACATTTTTTACTGAAAAAAAGTTATATTTCCCCAAATTTTTGGATGGAAATTAGGGGTTTGAAAGTATCCATAGCCTTCTAGAATAAAAACTAAACTTCAAAATAATAAAAAAAGGTTATAAAACTGACAAGTGAGACATGGTTGTATTCAGTATGTCATGTGGAGACAAAATAAGCGAAAATATACCGGATGTTCCATTTAAAAATCGAAAATTAATGTCACTCCCGGTAAAACCGGAAGTTGCACTTGTCCAAATATGCAGTTTTATCTTTTATACAGATCCTCCAAATTTCATTCCACTATCTTCAAAAACAAATAAGTTACAGGGGCGAGCCACTTTCCGCGGACACCCGGCGGTATATCTCCTTTGCTTGTGATTTTTTAGATGTTTTTTTTAGGTTTACTCAAAAGTGTTCGATAGATCTCATCTCAAGTCTCATGGAATATCAATTTTGTTGTAACAAAAACACCCATACTTAAAAATTTTTTCTCCTACTCATTGTTTTTTTATAAAGATAGAAAATTCCTAAAAATTTGCTGTAAAGTCAATAGAAATCAGAAGAATCGCATGTCTTCAATCAATTCTGGCAGATTGAACATGTAGAAATCATTTCTAATAATTTTCAAACACGGAAACGATGTCTTTCATTTCTTAAAAGTGGTTCTTGAAGCTCTGAACCGAAAAAACTTCATTATGGAGTAATGCAAATTATAGTTGTGCCATTGCCATTGTCTAAAGAAGAGTGAGACATCTATACTATTTTACTGGAAACAGTGAAAATGTATCCAGTAATGTGGCGCCGTCATCGGATGGCACGCAAAACTATACTTCTGTCTCTTTTTAAAACAGAACGCCAGTTTTCATTCCCTTCATTCATAAATGTGCAGAATATTGTCATTGGTGAGATGTTTAGCAGAATAAAAGACGAGTCAAAGTTTGCATTCGGATGTTTCGAATATCAGATGATGATCAGTGGTAATTTTATATTGCTGCAATTAAGCCTAATATAATGAAACACGTAATATAGCAATATTCTTACTGAAAAATGATGCCTAAGTATAGGACAAAAAAATGTTCTATTACGATATTCTATCGCAGTTGATATGTTTTGAAAATACAAAGAATATTCATTAGTGATTGAAGGTACCTGATAAGCAGGTAAATAATAATATATCAGTATCAGTATTATTTGTACAAGCTTTTGTTTAGTTTCACTCACACGTAACAGGTATGGTATCTACTGTCTATAACGGGGTCAAAACTTCAATGGAAATTTTGAACCAATTCCACTGATCCAATCATCTTTAAATTTGGCAGGTGTCCATTAAATTCATTCAGGTTCATTACGACATTCACAAGAGAAAAAAAACAAGATAGCGAACAGTTTTTGTGATTTATTGTCCAACTATTCATAATGCGAATCTCGAGTAGATTTTGTATGTTATCAAAATTCGAAATGGCGATTACAATTTTTGATTAGATTCTTTCAAAATTGGTCCTATACAGGGGCTTGTTGTGTTGGAGACCAATACGAACATTAAAGATGGAGGACAAATTTTGTGATTCATGTCCGAATCTGTCCATGATAGATATCTAGAATTATTTGGGTAGGACAATTCAAAGAAAATTCAAGTGTTGGCGGACATGTGTTCTTTAATTGATGGTTCGATGTCATTGTCATTATAAGGATAGTTTCAAAGGAGGTTGTCACCAGAAATCATTCATCTCCTATACGGGCCTAAAATACATTTTTTGTTGTACAATATAGTTATTTTTATATTTAGAGCGCGAGGAGCGCGGTAATCTTTGGAGTGCGGCAATGGCACTTTGTTCTCGAAATAAACACATTTTTTTTCTTCTTCAAACGCAGCTTTTAAACATAGAAACGATCGACAATTCATTCAACATAGGCACCTGATATTACCCATGAGAAAATAAACACTCAATAGTAATCCCAAATGAATAAGCTATCCAAATATCCAATAATGTATAGCTCTAACAAAACAAGATAACTTGCTCGAAAAAAAAAACGTATGTCGTGATTGAATCACAGGCCTTCAGCTTAATAGCAGCTACGCTCTCAACACCACCACAGTTCCTAACAGTGTTATGAATTTATTGTCTATACTAAACATCATGCAAGAATATTCGTTTTCAACGAAAGAGATCGAGAGATCCGTTTCTTCAATATTTTCGCACTAGAGCGAAAAAGCTGTCACAAAACATTTCTGAAAAAACATCAGCTTTGCGGTGAGATCTAAAAGCGTCAAAGGCTACCTACTTTGGTAAGCGGTTGTAGAAAAAAATATAGTTTACTGACCATGCACGATCATCGGGGAGATGGAAATATTTATGGTTTTACGCACTGTCCACGTACAGTGCCTAACGTGATACTTTTCAGCACACACGTAAGTGAAAAAATCAAATTTGCGTAAAGTTATGTTTTACGCATCGTTTATATAATTCCAAAAGACAGTATTTTGCGTCAGATTTTACTCGTCAAATGAATACTTCATAGAATAAAATATACTCAACAATTGCTATAATAACAGGCGTAGAAATAAAATTGTAGATACATTTTCATAACGAGTTTTTTTGTACTCACGTGTTTCCACGCTCATAAAAAAGTCCTAATTTACGAATTTTTGTATCATATATAAATAACTATTTCATCTTCTTCAGCATATTGGTCATGAAGTCATAAAGTTTCATTTTTGATAAGGATATATCCACTTATAGAGGTTATTTCGAACGATCGACTGAAACTTCAAATTCAGTCGCAGATAATGCCATTACCTCAGTACCTAATTTCGAAAGAAAACCCTTATTAGGTTTAACAACTTTGACTTTATGGTAAATAAATAAACTTGCAAAAAAAACATTTTAGAGAAAAGCTTCTATTTAAATGTACTAAAAAGAAGAAAATTAATTTTAAAGTGAATTTTGTTACATTATAAAATTCTAAATGATATAAAAGCTTGTCGCGAGAAGTATATATGTAATTCTTATAGTAAATTAAATTTATAATTACCTCAAGATTTATTCTCACGACAAGCATTTATATCATTTAAAATTTTATAATGTAACAAAATTATGGGTTTTTCGCTTTTGTGCATTTAAATAAAAGCTTTCATCTGAAGGTTTTTTAGGTTTCTTCAATGCGCCATTGTTGCACGGTCGCTTGCCTGTTAATTTACCGTTGGAATTTCTCCAAATTTCTACGTGTTCTCTAAATAGCTTTAGAGGGGGGCAGAGGGGTAAATTTTTTTTAATCAGTTTTATTCAATGGCCAGATAATTTTCACTATTTTTACGGATTTTTTTTATTTCTATTCCGCGAGTTTTTCTATTTTTTTTGTGACAGGAAAGGAGGGCGAGCCCCAAGATCTATTTTTGTTTTCATCATTATTTTCCATGTCCGAAACTGTTGAAACATTTTCCGAATTCTTTTGCGTTCTCTATCTAGCTTTTGAGGGGGTAAAGGAGGGGCCAAATTTTTTAAATCATAATTTCCGACGGTCAGATATGTTTCACTATTTTTACAGATTTTTACGATTATAATTTCGCGTGTTTTCCAGTTTTTTCCAGAAAAGAGGGAGGCGAGTACCCCCCTACTTTATTTTATCTTGCTGTAATAATTGACGTCCAAATCCGTCAAGAAAATTACCGAAAACCTTCGCGTTCTCTATCTAGCATTCGGAGGACGGAGGGAGGGGGGACAATTCCTTTTTATAAACCATAACATTCGACTGTTAGATATTTTTCACGATTTTTAGAGATTTTTCCGATTTTAATTTCACGAGTTAGTTTTCCAACTTTTCTAGAGAAGGGGGGCGCCCCCCCTACTTATTTTTTTTCGCTGTTAATTCTGACGTCCAAATCCGTCAATAAAACTTCCGAAACACTACGCGTTCTCTATCTAACTTTAGGGGGGCAGGGGGGACAATTTCTTCGACATTAATGTTTTGTCATCGGAACTGAACCAACAAGAAAAATTTCTATTCTATAGAATAAGAGGAAGTGATTCTTATTCAGCTTGCAAGATTTGTACCCATCTAACACACACAGAGCAAGTTAAATAAAAGCTTTCAATAAAAACAGAAAATAATATGATAACTGTCGGAAATGGCATTATCACCTTCATAAACCAATCATCGGTTGTCATCATGAACGCTGGACATCCTCCCCTAAACATTAGTCAAGAGAAATCACCCTGAAAATATCTAGGTGAATTCGAAAACTGACTGTGAGACCTAACAAGACAAAAACAATGAAATGCCAAACACCACGAAAGTTCGCTACTTTGCTCTCTCGTTTACATGCAAATTGCAAATGGCAGGTGGAACGGACACTGAGCCAATCAAAAACACGAAATAATGTCCATTCATTATTCACTTTAAGCGATTACTACGACACTTTCCATCTCATTCGTTTGTCTCCCTTTTGGGGGCAATCGTGCTGGCGCCATCTACTAATAAACCCCATCGTCATCCAATAATAATCCCATAAGGTTGACCGACTATACTTCTTTAGACAATGCCATTGCCTAAAGAAGAATAGTCATCCCCTTAGACAATGGTCAAACAATCCCTGTGCAAAATGCATTGGATGGCCTTCACCTGGGACATCTATACTATTTTACTGGAAACACTGAAATTGTATCCAGTTAATCCAGTAATGTGGCGCCGTCATCGGATGGCACGCAAAACTATCCTTCTGTCTCTTTTTAAAAAAGAACGCCAGTTTTCATTCGCTTCATTCATAGGTGAGATGTTTAGCAGAATAAAATAAGACGAGTCAAAGTTTGCATTCGGATGTTTCGAATATCATTGGTAATTTTATATTGCTGCAATTAAGCCTAATGAAACACGTAGCAATATGTATGTATGTAGCAATATTCTTACTGAAAAATGATGCCTAAGTATAGGTACAAAAAAAATGTTCTATTACGATATTCTATCGCAGTAGATATGTTTTTTTTGTTTAGTTTCACTCACACGTAACAGGTGTGGTACCTATATATCTACTGTCTATAACGGGGCCAAAACTTCACTGGAAATTTTGAGCCAATCCACTGATCCAATCATCTTTAAATTTGGCAGGTGTCCATTAAATTCATTCAGGTTCGTTACGACATTCACAAGAGAAAAAAACAAGATAGCGAACAGTTTTTGTGATTTATTGTCCAACTATTCATAATTCGAATCTCAGTAGATTTTGTATTTTTTGAAAATTCGAAATGGCAAATACGATTTTTGATTAGATTCTTTCAAAATTGGTACCTATACAGGGGATTGTTGTGTTGGAGACCAATACGAACATTCAAGATGGAGGACAAATTTTGTGATTCATGTCCGTATCCGTCCATGATAGATATCCAGAATTATTTGGGTAGGACACTGGGAATTTTGAAAATTCAAGTGTTGGCGGACATGTGTTCTTTTATTGATGGTTCGATGTTATCAACAATTTATGGACATATAAGGAGGTTGTCACCAGAAATCAGTCATCTCATACACGGGCCTTCTTCTTCTAGTTAGTTTTTTGGATTTCTGTCTCCATACGGAAACAATTTCTCCAAATCAGGTAATTAGAAATAAATTCAAGTAGTTTTAAATAGCTGTATGGCCCATAGCTCCGACAAATCCGTTGTCACCTGGATACCGGCGTAGGAAGCTAGAGAAGTAGACAAATTCACATAACACTTATAAACGATGCACAATACTGCTAATTTTCAACAAATTTTACCATTCACACACATTTACTTGACTTCCAACTAAGGACGCCGTCTGTCCTCCACCATTGCCGGAAGTTGAATCCTACACGGGCCTAAAATACATTTTTTGTACAATATAATTATTTGTGTATTTAGAGCGCGAGGAGCGCCGTAATCTTTGGAGAGCGGCAACTTTGCGACACTTTGTTCTCGAAATAAACACATGTTTTTTTTTCTTCAAACGCAGCTTTTAAACATAGAAACGATCGACACTTCATTCAACATAGGCACCTAAATATTACCCATAAGAAAATAAACACTCAATAGTAATCCCAAATGAATAAAGCTATCCAAATATCTAATAATTTACGTCTCATCTCATTTACAATCTCATTTACATCTCATTTACAAAACAAGATAACTTACTTGAAAAAAAAAAACGAATGTCGAGATCGAATCACAGGCCTTCAGCTTGATATCAGCTACGCTCTCAGCACCACCACAGTTCCTAAGAGTGTTATGAATTTATTGTCTATCATCATGCAAGAATAGGTTCGTTTTCAACAAAAGCTGTGGAGATCGACCGTTTCTTCAATATTTCCGCTCTAGAGCGAAAAAGCTGTCACAAAATGATATTTCTGAGGAAACATCAGCTTTGCGTTGAGATCTAAAAGCGTCAAAGGCTTACTTTGGTAAGCGGTTGTAGAAATAAATATAGTTTACTGACCATGCACGATCATCGAGGAGATGGAAATATTTATGGTTTTACGCACTGTCCACAGTGCCTAAAGGATATCCACTTATAGAGGTTATTTCTAGCGATCGACTGAAACTTCAAATTCAGTCGCAGATAATGCCATTATCTCAGTACCTAATTTCTAAAGAAAAGCCTTATTAGGTTTTACAACTTTGACTTTATGGTAAATAAACTTGAAAAAATGCTTCTATTTAAATGTACTAAAAAGAAGAAAATAAATTTTAAAGTGAATAAACCCATCATTTTGTTACATTATAAAATTCTAAATGATATAAAAGCTTGTCGCGAGCAGTATATATGTAATTCTTATAGTAAATTAAATTTAAAATTATCTCAATATTTATTCACACGATAAGCTTTTATATCATTTAAAATTTTATAATGTAACAAAATGGTGAGTTTTTCGCTTTAGTACATTCAAATAAAAGCTTTTATCTGAAAAGGTTTTTTAAGTTTGTTTATTTACTTCTTTTTTAATTTTCTGTGAATATGTTTCTTAGTCTGTTCATTTCAATCAATGCGCCATTGCTGCACGGTCGCTTGCTTGTTAATTTACCGTTGGAAATTTTTCCAAATTTTTACGTGTTCTCTAAATAGCGTTAGAGGGGGGCAGAGGGGTAATTTTTTTTTAAACTGTTTTATTCAATGGCCAGATAATTTTCACTATTGTTACGGATTTTTTTTATTGCTATTCCGCGAGTTTTCCTATTTTTTTGTGATAGGAAAGAAGGGCGTGCCCCCCGATCTATTTTTGTTTTCATCATTATTTTCCATGTCCGAAACTGTTGAATCATTTTCCGAATTCATTTGCCCCCCCCCTACTTATTTTTTTTCGCTGTTATTTCTGACTTCCAAATCCGTCAATAAAACTTCCGAAACCCTACGCGTTCTCTAATTGTACGGTTTTGTCAGATTCGATCATAAATGATACAGGCAAATTCAGAACAAATCGCGTGTTGCGAAGTAAAGGACTGTTTAGAAGAAATTTTCAGTGCATGTCATCGTTGTATTGCTTTGCTGTGTTGGGAACATTTTCAGAAGAACCAGACTTGCATTGATCATGGGAAAACCAAAACACTTTCGAGAAGCCAACAAGAAGAAAAGAAAAAAAACAAGTTATAGAAGAAAATCATACGGAAGCGTAGAAGGGCCATTATTTTTTTATTTTTATTTTTCTCCTCAATTCCGAGTTGCAACTCGGAAAATTACTAAATTCCGAGTTGCAACTCCGAAAATTATTAAATTCCGAGTTACAACTCGGAAAATTACTAAATTCCGAGTTGCAACTCGGAAAGTTATTAAATTCCGAGTTGCAACTCGGAAAATTATTAAATTCTGAGTTGCAATTCGGAAAATTACTAAATTCCGAGTTGCAACTCGGAAAATTATTAAATTCGCAACTCGGAATTTAATAGTTTTCCGAGTTGCAACTCGGCATTTAGTAATTTTCCGAGTTGCAACTCGGAATTTAGTAATTTTCCGAGTTGCAACTCGGCATTTAGTAATTTTCCGAGTTGCAACTCGGCATTTAGTAATTTTCCGAGTTGCAACTCGGAATTTAGTAATTTTCCGAGTTGCAACTCGGAATTTAGTAATTTTCCGAGTTGCAACTCGGAATTGAGGAGAAAAATAAAAATAAAAAATAATGGCCCTTCTACGCTTCCGTAAAATCATAATAAAAATTCAGAAATTAAAAAGAATGAAACAAAATCAAATAGCGATAAAAAGAAATACACAGCTTGCCCAAAATGCAATGGACTATATAAAAGAGTGAAACAACACTTACATTATTGCAGATCATTCGACACAGATGATGCAGAACCCGAGCAATTAGTGAAGGACTGCAAAGGAGGACCTAATTCACAACAATTTGTTACCTACTTATCACAAGCAAAACGGAATATCAAAATAATGCGACGTATACCAAAAGGTGCTCGAAATGTTATATCTAAAAATTTGTCACATTGTATCGAAGAAGTCGTTAAAAAGAATGATATCGTAAGTTGGGAAAAATTAACAAAATTTGCACATGGACTTTTGGGATTGCCAGGCGATACTCGAGAGACACGAAAAGTATCCCTGACCACACTCATCAAGAAGAATCTAGAAAATTACATGATATCAGGTACACCACTATATAGAAGTAGAGAAAAAATCTATGTTCAATATAGAAATAAAAATAACAGAGAAGCGTTGAAGAAAATTATTGATACTAAAATTGCAGAATGTGATGTCCGAGGAGCCATACGTATTTTGACCTTTGAAGAAGGATTAGCACCTTTCGATCAAGATTCTCTTATTTCTCTCAGAGAAAAACATCCACCTATCAGAACAGATCCCAATTTCCCTAGTTTCGATTCAACAGAAGAAACATTCGAGTTTGATTCACCAACTACTGTTGAACAAGTTAAAATAGCTATTAGAAGTTTCCCTTGCGGATCATCAGGAGGTCTAGATGGTATAACTCCACAACATTTGAAAGATATGATAAATGATCGAAATGGTGAATACGGCTCCCAACTTCTGAATAGCCTCGCGAAACTAGTCGACATAATGCGGAGATGATCAGTTCCTCAAGAAGTTTGTTGTTGGTTATATGGAGCTAGTCTTATTGGTTTCAAAAAAAAAGATGGTGGGATCCGCCCAGTTGCATCAGGAGGGGTATTTCGAAGAATAACAACAAAAATAATTTGTGAAGAAATCAAGACAATATTGGGAACTCGCTTCCGACCACAACAAGTTGGTTTTGGGACTCCAAAGGGGGCAGAGGCTGTTGTACACGCAGCAATGGAATATATTGAACAAGCCAGGCACTCTTTAACAATGATTAAATTAGATTTCCGAAATGCATTCAATACTATTCATAGAGATTATTTACTGCGACTAAATTAGAACCGAATGGGACCTGTTTTGATGAAGACAGATAACGTCCAGACGGGATTACTTTGATACCATGGTCGAGAGGTCGAGCGATGATATGGGACGTGACATGTTCAGATGTTTTCGCAAAATCAAATATTCGAACAGAATATAGATTACGTGAAAATCATTTCAAGAAATAGAGACATGAAGAATTTGTATTAATGTTTAGATTATCAAAATATATTGTGAGGATTACTGTGAAATGGTTTCTCATGAAATCGCTAATAACACTAATTGGAAAGTGCATTATGTCATTTGATACTGTTAGGTATTTTTGTGATGATTCCATTACTGAAAATAATTTTTCTGGTAGACATTACATACATAAAAGATCACAATGGCACATCCCATTACAGGATTTTTCGTGGGAACCAGCTAGGACACATTTACATAACATTACATCTACCTTAAAAGATCCATCACATAGGATGGTTTGGTCATGAATTTCAATCTATTTTCTGGTTTAAGGCGTCTTCAATGATTCCGTTTTCTACCAAGCTTTCCAAAAAATCGCAGGAAAGTAAGAAACTACGAGTGGAAAGTGTTTGGTTATATTTGACGTGAATAAGTAAAATCTTCTTCATTGATGTGATGATGAGCGTAAGTGATGAATTTTCATTCTCATCGAGGTACATGCGCTCGTTCTCGTATCAGTGTCTCTTCGTCTCCTCAGGTGTTACTGTAGGGTTTACTGCGGTTGGAATAGAAAATACGCCACATTCTATTTGTTAAGTAGCCCCAGAGCGCATTTGGTGGTGGTACTCTCCTTCGTCTGTACTTGTGTTCAGATCGGGGAGACCACCATTATAGTCTATAATACTTCAATTTACATTTTCATTCATACTTGAAAAGCTTTGTCGATAAGTCGAAAAACTTCTGACATTAAAGTATATTCTGACTTCGACTTTGACTTTTCATGAAATAGTTCAGATGAACTGCAAAATCTTGATTTTCATTATCCATGGTCGAATTTTTACTGAACAACACATTAGACGGTAATCTAGGATTCGACTCCAAACCAAGTTTGATAAATCTTTGGATTTCACCATGGACTGAACAACCGGCCCTAAGTCTTAGATTTGAATATTTTGAACAGTAACATATAACTTTATTTAATGTCCATTAACTTTATGTCCATTTTTCTGCACCCTATATATAACCGCGACCACGACGTTGTTGACTTTGTAAAAAGTAATGAAGAATTCCAAAAAGCAAGTGGATTAGACATGACGGAAATCTGGAATAATCTTTTAAAAAATGTACCTATCTATCGCAATTACGTGAACTTTTTGACATATCCCAGTCAACACACGGACATTCGATGGATATCCACTGGAAATTAATTTTGGACATTGGGGATATCCAGAAGACATCCAGTTGATATCCGGTGGATATTTTATGGACGTCCGGTGGATGTTCTGAGTGGAACAAGCTGGACTTCCATGAGATATCCTTCTGGGATATCCATAAGATATTGTTCAGGAATATCCATGAAATATTTTTCACGGATATTCTCAATATGTTGTTCAGGGACATCTACAAGATATCCACAAGAATATCCATAAGATATTGTTCACAGATATCTTTTAGGGATTTTTTAAATAAATAAAAATTACTTTGGTATGACAAAACAATAATAATTTCCATTAAATAAAAACGAGAGGATAAAATTGTATTTATACTGTTTTTTTTTCTGTCTTGGCATCGACTGCTATGGTCATTAGCCACGTGTTCTGGATAGGCCTTGTTACTAACTCCATATGCGCCACCTTAGGAGCAGCACTGTTAATTGGAACGCAACAGTGAATCGTGCAGGACTCACCCCAGTCCAGCCACGAGATTTGAATAATTTAATCGGTCAAATTAAATTAAAAAATCCCAGCCGCAACTGGGGCTCGAACTCCGGGCCTTTCGACCCAAAGTCGGACGCTCTAACCACTGCGCCACGCCCCGACATATTTATACTCTTATTGATGAAATAACAAATTATGATATTAAAAGAATAAAAATGTGAATATATTATATTGTAATAATAAAATTTTTATTTTTGGAACCAAATATAAATTAAAAACAGGCCACTCAGAGAATGACAATTTTGGTTTCTTCTTGGGGTTTTTCCTGTTAAGTTCTTCTTTCGCACAAATCGCACAGCCAGCAATAATCACAGAACTGACGACGAATAAACTGCACGACATACGCGCTCTGTGATTGGTCACTGTCATGACGGTAAGTTTAAATCACCAGACAAGAAGAAAAGGCAAACCGAGTTAAAAATGAGTGAATCACCAGTCAACCTAACCTAACCTGACGTAGATATAATGTTAGCGATGTATCGAATATTCTTCCAAAATTGTTTAAAAAAGCATCAGCGTTGGTCGGAGCTCTCATATAGTGTATTTTAGTACAGAACTTAAGAATGCAAAACATTAATTATTTTATACTTGCTTCGGATATTTTATGGCCATCTGTAGAATATCTTCCAACGGTTCAGGAAAAAGATTATTTTCATAAAGATACAATTTGTGTACGTTGAAGAGAGAAAAAAACATCGATATCCAAAATTCAGCTCGACATTTCCCAGATAACACATGGACATCCAATGGATATCCACCCAGACAGCACACAATATTCCATGAACATTCTCACAACGTTCACAACATACCTCCTTTCGAATATTCTACAGAAGTTCCGCAGAATGTGATAAGTGTGTTCTGGATATTCTGAGAATGTTATCCATGAATGATCATAGAATATATTATTTGAATATTCTTAGAACTTTTTAGAATATTTCACAATATTCCGTGGATGTTCTCAAAGAATTGTCATAGAATATAATATTTGAATATTCTAAGAAAGAATATCTTATAATATTCTATGAATGTTCTCCAGGAGTCATCATAGAATATATTATTTGAATATTCTGGGAACTTTTCAGAATGTATCAAACTCTTCTATGGATGTTCTCAAGGAATAATGGTCATAGAATATATTATTTGAATATTCTGGGAACTTTAGAATGTATCCTAATGTTCTATGGACGTTCTCAAGGAATGGTCAAGTAATGTAATCATTTGAATATTCTAAGACAGTTATGGTCGAATATTTCGTAATCTTTTATAAATGTTCTTGAGGAATTATCATTTAATATAACATTCGAATATTTCAAGAATGTTCTGACACATTTAACGACATTCTACGAAAAAATCTCTGGTATAGAAAAGGGCACAGTGAAACCAGTGAAACGACAAGTTCTTCAGATATAATATAGCAACTGCTTTACTGATTTATTCTGTTCATGAATATGATGACTCGCCAGCCCTGACTGATGGCTAGGTTCGCCTTATTCTTGATTTATTTTTCATTAACGTAATGTTATATTTTTACAATTTTTTATATTCCTATTCGTATAAGGAATGCGTCTATAATAAATATTGGGATTAAATAAATCGAACAACATTCAAAATGTGTTTCATCAGAGAGTTATCATATATAAATGAAAACAAATGAATTCAACTAAAGTTGAAAATACCCTACAAAATGTGGAGAGAAGGTTATTTTCAACTTTAATTGAAATTATTTGTTATCATGGATATAAGGAATGCATACATAATAAATATTGGGATTGTATATAAATCGAACATTTAAATGAAAACAAATAATTTCAATTAAAGTTGAAAATACCCTACTCTCACAAAATGTGGATAGAAGGGTATTTTCAACTTTAGTTGAAATTATTTGTTTTCATTAATATTGGTATTTATAAATCCCAATATTTATTATAGGCTCATTTTGAGAATATAATGCCTGAAATGTTCTCAGAATATTCTTAGACCATCCGAGAGTATGTTCCACAGATGTTCTGAGGATATTCTTGAAAATATACTGATGATGTTCTGAAAATATTCTTGGGTATATTCTGAGGATGTTTCGATAAAGTTCTCAGAACATTCCAGAACATACCCAGGAATATTCTGAGCATGATCTTGGAACTTGCGTTTCTGTCCCATTTTCATGTTCTCAGAATATTCTCAGAACATTTGGTACACTTTGTGAGAACATCCTGAGAACATTAAAATGTTCTACGAAACTATTCTGAGAACATTCTCAGAATAATCTTGTGCTGTCTGGGCACTGGACATATGTTATGGATATGCTGGATGTACTATGGACGTCAGGAAATATCCAATGGATGTTCGGATGTACATACATAAGATTTCCTTCAAGGATATCCATATGATATTCCTGAACTATATCCATATAGGATATCCATATATTATATCTTATGGATAATCTCTACGGATATCTTATGGATATCCATTTCAGATCCAGTCGGAAAACGAAAGATAAGAGTATTATTGAAATGCTTCTATTGGTGTACGAGCATGGAAGAAACTCAGAAATTGATAATATCAAAATCAGTCTTGCAATTCAATCACATCCATAATAACTGGGGATATTTTATGGATATCCATAGGATATTTGCTGAAGGATATCCATTTCAAATCCTTCGATAGATATCCCATGAATATCCATTTCAGATCAGAGGATATCCCGACCAGAATTGGACATAAAATGGATATCCATAGGATATCGTGCGTTATCTGGGATATCATAAATTTGTTATTATAGATTAGGAGATGGTGGCAGATTTCAGTGAAAGATATGAAAATTCTGACCAAAATGGTGAAAAATTTGAGCGGTCGCCGCGTGGCCTTCACACATAAAAAAGTCAATTACGGCCCTTAACCTCACTTCGACATCCGCAAAACTTAGCCACTTTTTTTATGGGACATTCATGATGGAAATTCACATTATTTCAATTGGCAGCAACGAGAAAATCGTCTGGAATTTAAATATTATTTTAACAAGTTTACGCCATATCATTTGACCTCGTGCAACCCTTATGCCTATAATTTTTTCGCCGCTATTGTCTATCTTAACAAGCTGTTTGTGTACATGGCAGCGGCGATAAAATCGTCCCAAAATACATATATTTTTTAATGTAAATCGAATTATTATATGAAAGCCACGCGGCGACCGCTCAAATTTTTCATCATTCTTGTCAGAATTTTCATATCTTTCACTGGCCTCAGGGGCAAAAACGAGAAAATCGTCACCTGAAATCTCTGTCACCATCTCCCCAGTCTATTAGAACGAGGAATTTTTCCTGAAATATAGCAACACACTATAATTATTTTTTATCATTAAGAGCGAGTTAGTGTATAATCGTTGGGAGAAGTCTAGACAAGTCTATATATTTATACACATTTCTCTTTCTCATAAAGGCTTGTCCATACCTTGGCGAATATTCGCAATTTTTTCGCTATTCGACTTAATACGGCGAAAAAATTGCGGTGAATGATAATAAAATGTAATTTTTCAGTATTTGGGGTGAGATCCTATTACATTTTTATACCATAAAATGGCATGATGGTTCATCAATCTCCGCTATTATTTTGCCGTATGAGTCGAATCGCTGAAAAATTGCAAATATACAGTGTGTCTCACATCCCCGTATCTTCCGTAACAATAGAGGTAAAATGATGAAACTCTCAGGACTGATTGAAATGCTCAAAATGCACCTACCACCTGAATGGGGTTGGAAATGAACTTACTGCACGGGAATGGTCAATCTACGTAATATACACTGCACGCCAGCAGATAAGGAACCACCCATTTTTTCATCGCTGCTAGCGTGCAGTGCACATCATGTAGGATGACCCGTTTTGTGCAGTGAGTTCATTTCTATCGATCCTGCAAATTTCAGGGTTCTACGTATAAAATTACGGAAAATACGGAGGTGTTTCCATGAGAAGTGAGACAAATTCGGATTTTTCAGGACTGAAATTTTTTCAGAGAAAAAGTGTATCTGTAGTAAGTTGGTGGTCCTGATCACAAATCTGAAGGAATTTTTAGCATATTTTGCCCCCTAGTATGTTTTACCGTAAAAATGTGTTGTTCCATCGCGATTGGCGGGCAGTGTATATCATGTAGGCCAACCCCATTCAGGTGGTAGGTGCATTTTGAGCATATCCATCAGTCCTGAGGAGTTTCATCATTCAACCTCAATAGGGCAGATGCAGGTGTCACTTGTCAGATGTCAAACAGGACATGGGGGGACAAACAAAGCTATTTCCCATAAGACTCTGTGTATCTTTTTACATTTTTATATTTTTACATTTTACACTTTTACATTTTTAAAATTTTTACACTTTTACATTGTTACAATTTTACATTTTCACAATCCCACATTTTTTCATTTTCATATTTTATATCTATATACTTTTATATGTTCAAATTGTTTCATAACGTATAATGTTTGTTTAATGAAGCCTACTTATTATGATGGAACATACACAACATGAAACCACGTACAAGCGACGGTTCCTTTGAAACCAAAGCTTCTGTGGTACTACTTGTTTATTTACTTCAATAATGTATACACACTCTTGTAAATTTTTTCTTGGTGAAATAAACTTTATTATTATTATTATTACATTTTTACTTAATTTTCTGGAAAACGAGGCATTTAAAGACATTTTTACCGATAGGATTGTGATTATTGGTTCATTGTGAATACTGTGAAGTAAGTGCATAAGTCTGCAGAGGTGTTATTAACATCGAATTTTTAGTTAAAAGATACGTTGTCACATGATTCACAGTTCATAAAAGGTTTCTTTTTTAGGTTTTATTAGGAAAACCATGAAGTTTTGTGCTGGTGTGGGTTGTAGTAACCGATCAAGTCGAAATGAAGACGTAACATTTGTCCGATTTGCTTCAATACGATGTGAAGAGAGGCAGATATTAGCTGCTGTATTATCAAAAAACTTCATGATATTGGAAGATACAAACTCCAAATCATAGATTACCAAGCTATTTTTCCTTAGGCACCAAGTTATGGTGTTACTGCAACACACTAGATGAAAGAACAAAGATGATCAACTGCCAAAATGCATCTTGCAAAATTCAATGGTTCCATCGGAGGTGCATCGAAATCAAGAGGTTATCAAAGGGAAAATGGTTTTGCAAAACTTACCCCAGAAAATGATGAGATGAAAATATTTTGTTTATTTATTGATTCTTAACATTGAGTAACATCATATATCTATAGAATATATATTACAAACATTTTAAAACCTAATAACATGTACAGTGGAAAATATATATCTAGTACTACCAAATGTTATTTTCTACAAAAATATAAATTTCAACAAACACACACACATATATATGTATTTCTATATTTGGAAAAAGTAAATAATACATAATTAAAAGTACAATAATATTTTATGAGTTGCCTTATTTCTTCTCTTTCCAGACTGGTGAAAAAGTTGACATTACTACAGTTTCTTAAACTAGTATTTGAAATGAACAGATTGATCACAGAAGTTCAGGTACATTTAAAACAAGATCAAAAATTCTAACTATAAATTGTACATTTGGTATACATATTGTTATACAAATAATAATGTTCTTTTGACTTTTATTCGTCTACAATTTCCAGTCTGTCATTCATTCAATGCATGAAGACAAAATATATGTATAATTAAAATGAAGTACCCAATGTGCATTTAAAAAAAAAATAGCAATGATACCTATTAGACAAATGATAGATATTGTGAAAACCCTAAACTAGCTTCCTCACAGTTGCAATGTGTCTTGTTTGTTCTAATTCTTATGGTTCCAGCTGTTTTCCAGATTTCAAAAACTCAGGTGTTTTGACCATGGCACAATGCAGACCAACCATATCACCTCATAACAATACACGATCAGTAAATCTCCCGGTAATAAATTACTCAGAATAAAAAGAAAGCTGATGTACAACAATGTCTGACGGAGATGGGTGCCACTTCTGTTACCTTTTTATTTCCTGTCCATCAATCTTTTATACCTTGTTAATCGCACCTCCTCAGATACTGCAAGATTTGTTTTGTACCATTGTACCCCATATTTATAGAAGAAATGTAGTCTGGATGTTCAGGACCATCAGACAGTTGACCTGTAAAAATATTCATCTACACGTAGCTCATAAGCTTTTATCATTGTATTACCTGTAATGAAATGTGTGGAACACACAAAATAATTATTTGCTTTGTTTTCTGTAAAACCATCCCTATGAAGAGCTGCAATCCAACTTGCCCTTCTCTCTTTCCTTGCAACTACTACCTGCCTCCCTTTAGACTGAATTGAAGAAAATCGGAAAAATGTTACGTCTTCATTTCGATGATCGGTTTCTATGACCCACAAAAGCACAAAACTTCATGGTTTTCCTAATTAAACCCAAAAAAGAAACCTATTATGATATGTGAATCATGTGACAACGTATCTTCAAACTAGAAATTTCCTGTTAATAACACCTCTACAGACACACTTACTTCACAGTATTGACAATGAACCAATAATCACAATGTTATCGATAAAAATGTCTTTAAATGCCGAGTTTTCCAGAAAATTAAGTAAAAAGATACACAGAGTCTTATGGGAAATGGCTTTGTTTGTCCCCCCATGTACTTGTTTGACATCTGACAAGTGACACCTGCATCTGCCCTATTATTACGGAAGATACGGGGGTATGTTTCCATGAAGTGAGACCATAGAAATCATAATATCTAGAATACCAATTCAATGGGACGAAAGTGTTATCAAAAGTTCGAGGCATGATTCAGTGCGCATGATCACAACCAGCTTCATTCATTACAGGGTAGATTTCAGTAAGATTTTTAAATGATTCGTGACGAGTAAAATAGATTTAATAGTACTTTGGTGTTAGGCTTACAAATTTGTATGGAATATGAAAAATGCATTTTGGAGGAGATGTTTTGTTAAGAAACTGATTATATTCAAGAAATGCGTCTAATAAAAGAATGACATGAAAAAAAATTATTTCTCAAGTCGGTCACTATATTGGTGAAGTTTCTGAAATATGTTTATGAAAGATTCATCTAGAAGTATCACGGTTATATTTTTCAAAATATATAATAATAATAATAATTTTATTGATTTCGAAGACCTACAAGGTATAAAACAAGTCAGAAATTTCACAGTCACATTAGTAGGACGAACAAATATACATATATGAAATAGATAAAATAGTGTGGAATAATTCATATATATATATTTTGATTTCGAGAGATCCATAAATCCTTTCTGATGAGTGCGTTAGCACGAAACAGCTGTCAAAGGTTAGAACTCTCGGAATTAAAACGAAATATACTCTATTTTCACTTAGATTCTGCTTGCGTTCCTCATAACGTATTAGAAACTTGATTGAACCTTGGGTTGGTTAGAACAACGAATTGTTGGCTGCCTGTCAATTTGTGGACAAACCTCTACTTTTGGATTCCTTGGTTCGTGTCAAATTAAGTTTCAACTAGTGACTGTAGATGTCATGAATAACTTCCTGTTGTATTCTGTTTTGCCTCACGGTATTAATTCTTGAGTGGATTCGTTTTGATTTCGAGAGATCCATAAATCCTTTCTGATGAGTGCGTTAGCACGAAACAGCTGTCAAAGGTTAGAACTCTCGGAATTAAAACGAAATATACTCTATTTTCACTTAGATTCTGCTTGCGTTCCTCATAACGTATTAGAAACTTGATTGAACCTTGGGTTGGTTAGAACAACGAATTGTTGGCTGCCTGTCAATTTGTGGACAAACCTCTACTTTTGGATTCCTTGGTTCGTGTCAAATTAAGTTTCAACTAGTGACTGTAGATGTCATGAATAACTTCCTGTTGTATTCTGTTTTGCCTCACGGTATTAATTCTTGAGTGGATTCGTTTTGATTTCGAGAGATCCATAAATCCTTTCTGATGAGTGCGTTAGCACGAAACAGCTGTCAAAGGTTAGAACTCTCGGAATTAAAATGAAATATACTCTATTTTCACTTAGATTCTGCTTGCGTTCCTCATAACGTATTAGAAACTTGATTGAACCTTGGGTTGGTTAGAACAACGAATTGTTGGCTGCCTGTCAATTTGTGGACAAACCTCTACTTTTGGATTCCTTGGTTCGTGTCAAATTAAGTTTCAACTAGTGACTGTAGATGTCATGAATAACTTCCTGTTGTATTCTGTTTTGCCTCACGGTATTAATTCTTGAGTGGATTCGTTTTGATTTCGAGAGATCCATAAATCCTTTCTGATGAGTGCGTTAGCACGAAACAGCTGTCAAAGGTTAGAACTCTCGGAATTAAAACGAAATATACTCTATTTTCACTTAGATTATGCTTGCGTTCCTCATAACGTATTAGAAACTTGATTGAACCTTGGGTTGGTTAGAACAACGAATTGTTGGCTGCCTGTCAATTTGTGGACAAACCTCTACTTTTGGATTCCTTGGTTCGTGTCAAATTAAGTTTCAACTAGTGACTGTAGATGTCATGAATAACTTCCTGTTGTATTCTGTTTTGCCTCACGGTATTAATTCTTGAGTGGATTCGTTTTGATTTCGAGAGATCCATAAATCCTTTCTGATGAGTGCGTTAGCACGAAACAGCTGTCAAAGGTTAGAACTCTCGGAATTAAAACGAAATATACTCTATTTTCACTTATATATATATATATATAATAGTTAAAAGAGTATGAGGAATAAAGGGAGCCCACTATGATGAAAGGAACTCTTCCATTGTATAAAACAAATTGTTCAATAAATATTCCTTCAAAGCTTTTCGGAATTTAAAGTAGGATACTTCTTGTTTGATATTAGAGAGTAAGTGATTGTATACCTTAATCCCATTAGAAACGGGACCATTCTGGCATATATTCAAGTGATTTTGAGGTGCGTACAGATGATGGCTAAACCTTGTTGGGTAATTGTGTATGTCATTATGACAGGGAATGATATTTCTGCTTTTGTGTATGTAGCAAGAGATTTCCAGTATGTATATGCAGCATAATGGAAGTATTTTTAATTTTTTGAAGAGAGGTCTGCACGATTCTTTGATTTTTCTTCAGCATTGCACGTATGCATTTCTTCTGGAGCACAAATAGTTTTTGTATTGAAGAAGACATGCCCCAGAATAATATGCCATACGATAGTCGAGACTGTATTTCGGCAAAGTAAAAATTTTTTAGAACATGAAGGTTGAGCACTCTGTGAAGACATCTTATTTGATACAGCTTACAGTTCAGAGTTTTTCTTGTATTGCTTAAATGTGGTTCCCAGTCAAGTGTGTCGTTTATAGTTATACCTAGAAATTTAATATTGTGACATTTCTCTAGAAGTCATTTCCCCTAAATGTATTTCTATGTTTTCGACTGTTCTCTGTTTTGTGTGGTAAATCAAAAATTGGGAAAACCATAGAATAATTTTTTCCATGAGGTTATTACATGCTTGTTGATGGAGATTGAGTGAGTCTTTTGATACCAGTATAGAGAGATCATCAGCATATAATGTTAATTTGAAAGGTGCAAGATATTTTACGATATCTGCTATATAAATTTAGAACAAAACTGGCGCGAGCACACTTCCCTGAGGGACTCCAACTTCCACATGGGCCAGACGAGAACGAGATACTACGTTTTGACTTCCTTCTTCATTGCAAGATATCTGAACGTATTGCTTTCTATTTGTCAAAAAGGACCTGAACCAGCTTAACACATCAGGACCTCTAATTCCATATGACCAAAGCTTATCAAGCAGCCGATCATGTGGAACACAATTGAAAGCTTTACTTAAATCACAGTATATGCAGACAGGACTTTTTTTGCATCTAAACATTATTATAGGTTTCTATTGTTGCTGTAGGTGTAGATTTTGATTTCCTAAACCCATGTTGTTCAACTGGGATAATCTTGAATCTTGCAATGAAGGAGTTTAGCCTCTCAAGCATGCAGTATTCAAAGAGTTTGGAGAAAACTGATGTTATTGATATGGGTCTGTAGTTGTTCATAATATTTTTATCTTTTTTTTTGTGAAGTGGGATTACTTTCGCCATTTTGAGAGCATCAGGGAACGTACCTGTTTCTAATGAAAATTTATTATGTTAGTTATGGGTTTTAACAGCTCATTTTTGAATTCTTTTATAGTATTATTGGGTAGGTCATCAGGCCCAAAGGAACGTTTATTTTTGAGTTTTGAGAAAATTGTTAGCATTTCTTCCTCATTGAAAGGAAGTATAACCATTGAAGAAAGAATGCAGTTGAGGCTATGTTCAAACTTATTGTGTGGTCAATTTGTGGGATCTCGTCTAGAGCATCTATAAAAAAACTATTGAAGAGATTGGCAATGTCCTCTGGACAGGAGTGTCCTCTGGACAGGAGACAACTTTATTTTCATGAGAGATTTTTAATGTGGGTGTTTTTGTGCTACTGTTATTTTTAATTTTATTTATAACTGCCCAGGAAGTTTAACTTTTATTATCAGAAGATTGAATTATTTTGTCATAATGATTTTTTTACACGATTCTATAAGAACAATATCAGAATGCTATCCAGACTAAAACAGGATACAGCATACATACACATTTTTAATCTAAAGGTTTAATCAAGCTATGAGAATATAAGTATCTGTATATAAATTATTTTTCAAGCAAACCGTAGGTACAAGTTTCGATCTTTTTGGCTCTCATCAGTACGGCGTATCCAAGTATGAGGATAAGCAATACTTGGTTGCACTCAAGAGAAGCTTCTGGTTCTGACTCCGTTTGTTTGCTGTTTTTGCATGCAATCAAGTATTGTTTATCCTCACACTTCGCTACACTGTACTGATAAAAGCCAGAAAATTCGACATAGCCGATAGAACTCCATAGAATTTCATTCATAGGAAAAAAGGATCATTTGATCTGAATCTATATCGTTGAGATGGAAAGAGGATGATAGTGAGATCTATAGTAATTTGAGCAATTACTAGTCGAGAGCATATTTCATATAGCTTTCCTATTTCCAATGTATTCCATCAATAAGTGAATGTTTCAGATATTTTCAGAATTTTGCTTGATTAGTTGAATTACTTGAAGGAATGAAATGTTTATAAGTATAGTTGTCGTCAAACATATAAGATAAATAAAAAAAGCCGCAAAAAATGGTCTTATCTTTTCCTGGAACGTGCCACATAATGTGGGGGCAAGTGGTGCAAGAGTTTGAAATAGCTAGTGCATTATAGGTAACTTCGCCATGGGTAAAGAATTTTTCAATTGCATCAAATTCATTATTGACAGAGGATTAATTAATCCAATTTTATTTAGATTAATGAGTATACTAGAGATCGATACTAAGTACATATATACGAGTAATTCAAAAAATATATGCAGTAATAATGATTCAATTTATCATTAATGTAAAAGTTATTCAACAAAAAAATTACAAATAAAAGACATTCTTGTATATACAGGGTGTTCATTCAGTACTGCATTCTTCACGACTCAACATCTGGATTGTCAGGAATTCAGATATTTTTGTTCAGATAATTTAAAAGTGATCTAGAGAAGGGAATTCTCAAATAAGTGCATATACCAACATGGTCTTCCATGAAAATAAAAAGGGCCAGCTTCACGTGCAGTTATTTTTCGATTCCCGACTCGCACTCCCTTCGCGTCACTCTCGGAGCGAAGTTGCATGCCAAACTACACGCACATTCAAATATAGTACGCCAACTTCATTCCTCGAAGCTTCTCGATAGCTAGTGGGCCTTTTTTCGCGATGTGTTCTTTACATTCAAAGAGAAAAATTGCATGTATAAAATTAGAAAATGAAGATTCCAGAAGAAAGACACAGAGTATTGGTCCAAAAATGGTACTTGCGCCGAAATCACATTAAGACTACTCGAAGCAACTATACCTGTCTTCTCGTTACAATTCAATTCGACTGTTCTTCTCTACAGTCGGAGCGGCGCGGGAATTGTCCCATCACTTTCAGTTTTGGATGACTCCTCTGTTCGAATCGCGCTAGAAGTTTAAGAAGGTTGGAACGTCTCGCGCCGCGTCAGAGCAGTGGCATTCCGTGTACCCTCGCTTCATAGCGAGAGTAGAATTCTACAAAATTTGATAACTATCGCTTCGTTCGGTATTCCGTGTAACTTTAGAAGTCTTGCTTTCGAATCGAAAGAGATCGGGATTATTTGACATTGTTTGTGTCGTCCTGAAAACATTGAGCAGGTTTTTGGAAATTAATTTTATGTTATTATCTTAGGCTGGGGCAACTGGCAAAGATTGGTTTGTTTAATTGTTTGTTGTTGTTGTTTGTTGTTTAATTGTAAGTGTGTGATAGTCTGTGAATTAGATATTTTTATAATTGACCCTTGCCTCTGTTAGTTTGGAAGTTTTGTATGGTTACAGTGAGTGTTCATAAATGAATGTGAGTTTATTGTTGTAACCTGTAAAATTTGGAAAATCTTGACAAAGTGCCAAATTCGCGAAAACGCGCAAAGGGTGCGACACCTACAGTCCAAAATATATACTTCGAGGATGGGGAAAACAAACCAAGTCAACATGTGATTTGAGTAGCAAATAATTAACATTTTCTTGGTTTTTAAAACAGCTTGCCGAAGTTTAATGTACCAAAATACTTCTCAAGATTCGAATAATGAGCAGCAAGTGCAAGAGGTATTACTGGGTCCCGCAGTTCAAACACTTATAAAGATACAAATGTATCAATATACATCTTCCTAAAAGATTCATATCTATGTGAAACAGATTATAATGGTAATTTCAGAAGATTTTATACCATTATACTGTATCTTGGCAATTTCAGTCATTTCAAGGAAACGTCTTGATGTTCAATATTGGCTATAATTTTAATGCTCTTTAAATTTCAATTGACTTCATGAGGCTCCGATGTTGAAGCAGAAGTTTGTAAAACCAGCCCAAATATCTCGAATTTCTCCACATGTTTAACTTGACACAAAATAATACAAAATAATATCGGCCGATTTCTATCGCCAATGTATTTGGATATGTCCTCTAAATTGATCTCTCAACAAGTAACATCCTTCAAAATTTTCCTTTATTGCTTAAAATTCAAAAAAGAAAAAATGATTTATTTACCATTGAATCAAATGGGGGTTCACATTGTTTTCCCCATTCCATTGACAAGTTTGACAGATACTGCAGCGCCAAAATTTTCCCCGAATACTCAAGGAGACTAAAATTTAACAAGTTTAATAAGCTCTAGCCAATCAGAAACGTGTAGCATCAACGCGTCATAGTGACGTTCTTGGGTATGAGTACAGAGTCGAACTCGAACCAAGCAACAAAACTGTCAGCAGTAACTCTCATATATAACAAGAGCTAGTCCGTCACTGTCTATAGAGAACGGCGGCCATGATACGTCTTACTACGTCACAAATATGTTCTTTCATCTCTTTCTACTAGTGTCCCCATTGTCTTATGGGAATCAAACACTCCTTGTTAAATTTTAGTCTCGTTGCCGAATACTTGCTTACAAAAATGCTGCCTGCAAATTTACTCGGTATACAATTGAATGAACTTCAAAGAAGGTAGCAAATTCGAAACTAGAACATGAAAAGAAGAGTGATGAGGTTTGACAGTGATCCATTTGTCTTGAGAGACCAACAGTTTATATATTTGTAATTCATATGTCTTTCTCATTCAAAAAATCCAACTTAGAGCAATAAGAGTACGTCTTAGCGAACGACACTACACACTTGCATATCACATAGCATAGTACATAACAGAGTTCAGCCAATAAAAATGCCAGTAGCGTCGGATATTCGCATTTTGATTGGCTGAACTTCGATATTTCTTTATGCTATGCGCTATGCTGCCAGGCAAGTGTGTATGTGATAGAGCATTGAAGTCCGTTGCTCATGCACTAATGGTTTGCCCTCAAGTGACTTCACTTCATGGCGGTTTGATCAAATTTTTTGATGTCAACATCAAAGCCCGAGGCTCAAGCCACAGCTCAAAAAAAATCCATCAATTTCGGACGTGGTAAGGCTCGGACCCGCTCCATTTCAAAAAAAGTTGTAAAAACTCGCCAAAATATAATTGAAAATATCTGAAGATAGGGAAAAACATCGAGTCGCCAAATAATTTCCGTAGCTTCACCTGTTTTGTATGTATGTGTATCTAGTAGACTGGAATACGTTTCAAACGTCCAAAATAAAATAAATATTTGGAACCATAGACCATATATGGGCTAGCTGTTTTGAGAGCATTAACTGGATTTATTTATGAAATACATTTTGCACCTTTCAATTACTTTTTTTTTCCTTGGTGTCTTGGCATCGACTGCTAAGGTCATTAGCCACGTGTCCTGGATAGGCCTTGTTACTAACTCCATGCGCCACCTTAGGAGCAGCACTGTTAAGTGGGACGCAACAGTGAATCGTGCAGGACTCACCCCAGTGCAGCCACGAGATTTTAATAATTTAATTGGTCAAATTAAATTAAAAAATCCCAGCCGCAACTGGGGCTCGAACTTCGGACCTTTCGACCCAAAGTCGGACGCTTTAACCACTGCGCCACGCCCCGACATTTTTCAATTACTTATTAGCGTTATTGTGGCGAAAGGATGAACCACTCGTATGTAAATTACGAGCAACCCCAGAATTCTTCGAAAGACTTGTGCGCCCTAGGAAAGAGGATGCCCTTATTTTTTAACATGTTATTCCATACCAATAATCTCTGAATATTCAGAAATAATTATATTTATATTTGCCAAAATCACACGAATGTCACCGTTCGTGTTCTTTGGTTCTGACACAGTGTCCTGTGGACAAAATCATTTGTTCTCTTTCTAAGCGAGAACTTCCTTGTCAATGTGGAATTCTATAATTAATAGCTACAGTCGCTTCATTTGGTATTCCGTGTGCGTGTATGAAAGTCTCGCTTTGATATTGCTTTCCAATCGGAAGAGTTCGTAATTTCTATCTCGTTCAGAAAACATCGATAAAATTTTGGGAATTTTCATTTTATCATGTTTGCTTTATGAACTTTTGTAACCATTAATCATTCAACTATTTTATAACCATAAAAAAATAAAATATATAATGTGGATATTTTTCCTCAAAAATTTTAGTAAAAGAATTATGAATGGAGCTATGGAGTAGTTATGGAAATCTATCTCAGGAACGGGCGAAACGGCGAACCTTTGGTACAAATATTCTGATGTTTGCCGTACATTACGTGGATTTTCCTTTTGAATCCTTTTACAAATTGATGAGAAATATTTGAGCAACCAATTCCTCAAAGAGATGAGCAGTTGTAATGGATAACATCAATGTTTATATTACAGAATAAGATTTTGAAGGAAGAATGATTCAGTATAATTATTAACAATACGCATTTTACGAAGACATCTCACACAATCTTACAAGATCCTGGACCTCTGCCCTGCCTATAATTTTTATAATTGGTCTTGCCACGGAAGAGAACAAGAAATCAATGTGGGCTTCAACTATCGTTGAGGAATGTGGTCCAACTACATTTACAAGGTACTGCAGAGGATTGATTCAAAAAATCAATTTCATAGATCTAGCCAAACATCAGTTTAGATATATAAATAAATATTTTCAACCTCAGTGACAGGGAATGAGGATACTGCAAATGGACTATTGTCATTTGTGGAGAGTACAATTTGATCTTTTTATCATAATAATGTAAAAGATATGGAATATCTCCCAGAAGTGAGAAAAACTAGGTGTATGAAACAAAATGACTGCATAAATTCCATTAGCAGTAATCTAGTTTTCAGCTCTTTTCTGGATATTTTCATAATGAAATAGAGCCATTGTGGTCGTGATGGTAGAGTGTTTGCTTCTCAACCATAAGGCCATGGACTCACATTCTAGCATGGTCCCGTACATGGTATCACATGTTGAAAGATTAGGGCCTTGTCTTCCCTAGCTTGAAGACTTCTGAGGGTTGCTCGTAAGGGTGCATGTAGGAGGTTGAAGGAAAGAACAAATTTTGAACAAATGCATAACATGAATCAATGAAAAACAAATAGATATTTCTACTATTGAAATAAGAAACCAAAATAACAAATTCCATTTGTAATCCCTACTCATATTTTCACTTCAGGAAAATATTCAGAGGAAAAGTTGAGATTGCCAAAATAGGTGTGTTCGATTCTATATATTTATTGTTTTTTGCAACTTCCAATAAACTGTGAGAAAGGTTTGGCAACCATTCAAATCTCCATTATTTCAACCCCTATAATGATCCCTAGTTGGTATTCATAAAGTTCCCTCTACCAATTACTCTTACGTAGGTACCATTCCTACACATCTAGAAGTATGAGACTGGTAACAGTTACTAGGAATTAGGAAATTTACTGAAACATTCCTTGTAATAATAAATGAATAAACTGCACTTAGGTATTATTCATTTTAAAATTGATTGGATTCATGTGATAAGTCATGCATTGAATTATTGATTATTTGCTACTGTAATAATTGTTTATTTCCAAGTTATCTTTTTCACTTATTAATTTTTTATATACCCATTGTATACCTATTGTTTGGATAATTCTTATTTAGAAGTTTGAATTATTTAAAAGGCGTGCACCCGTTTACTAAATTAAACAAAAATACAGAAATGGAACAATTTATCGAGTTACTTCAAGAACCCAAAAATTTGGTTCAATGTTTTTTTTTTTAAATAGTGACGTTAGAAAACAATCAAAGTAGGGTGTTTGAAATTTGAAATTTCCGGCATTAACCTCTTAAAATAACGCTCAATCCCTTTCTAAACGAGAATTTCCTTGTCTTCTCGACACATTCTAGGCTATCGCTTCAAATAACGACAATCGTCCGAAGCGAGTGTAGCTAAAGTGCACACGGAATACCACTTTTTTCAACTGTAGCTATTAAATGTAGAATTCTATTGTAAAAGGGCCAAGATGGCGCTTCAAATGCTGTCAAATATCTATTTGTCGCCTGGAAACTGTCGCTAACTGTATACACGGAATACCATTTACGTCAAAACGTAGCGATATGTAGAATTCTATGGCTCACGTAATCCCACCGCAGATGCGAGAAGCGCCAGGCTCATGTTGACACTTCACGTTCGAATTTGGAGTGGAGCGATGGAGTGTCACTTTGGAAGTCACGAAAAACTGCACGTGAAGGGCCCACTTAATTTCAACTTTCCAATTGATCGCTCTGTGTTTCATTTATATGAACTCTCTGTAATTCTATGTTTTCAGATTGAATAGTGCGTTGCCACGCTATCATTATTTATACAGATTTTATTGCGAAATCACTTCACTTTGAACTGGAATAATACTTTCGTGTTTGAAGATTTTCTAATAGATGATATGCACAATTTGTGATTTTTTTCTGATTGAAGCTCTCAGTGTGGTATGTCAATGATCAATTGTGCTAAAATTCCAAAATTATATTTATCATATGGGTGTCTTGAACGGACTTTTCATCCGACACAATTACATTAAATTTTGGTGCCAAATATAGTTTTCTCGATTTTTATCGGTGATTTCTATCAAGTTTTAGTGCAATCATATATTTATTTCTTACATAAATTTTAATGTACTTTCATATCCTAAAATCAAATTTGGGAATATAATCAATATTGGACACTGGCATTCTGTTTCGTACAATTATATTTTTATTCATCTGCTCTTGGGTATTTTGTGACTCCCTAAAATATTCTGAATAGCTGGGTGGGTGAAAAACATACAGTCTAACTCCCACCATCCCGTTATATCTCATTTCCACTGGATGTAATGGATCGCCTTCGTTGGATATCTTGAATAGTATGTGATTGGTGATCTTTCAGTAATTAAAGTAAATTCAATATTAATTTTCAACTTTAACGCCCTGCATCTCAAAAACGAATTGTTGTCTTTTACATGTTCACCTATAGCCATTATTTTCTGTGCAATGTGAGAAATTAATGAAAGGACCGGTCCACCTTAGGAATCATCCTGTATGAGCAAATATTGTGCTAGTCCTCACATTTCCTCCAAAAAAAACCAATCACAAAATATATATTTCTGCCAAAAATGCATAGTACCACGCCATGCACACCTTATATGGTAATCACATGAGAATATTGGCTAAAATCAGTGCGAGTCAATATCAATACTTACATAACTTCAGGAAATTACCAGGAAATTAATTCCTATTTTGTCAATAACCAAACAGTTTTTCAGACTAAAATCGCACTAAATCAATAAATAAAATTATTGACATCTCTACCTTTATTCAAATTATTCCACCTATCGCCCCCACATAACACTTAGCGCGGAAGATGTAAAGGCCCGCACAGCAATTAGGAATGTTTTTTCCATGCAGGGTCGGGCGTAGTTATAATAGAAATCACAGCTGTTTGCGGTACGCCCAGCAATTAGCAAATTAGATTTCGACGGGGCAGTTGTTTACCCAATCTAAGGATACCAATAATTATAAAAATGGATGATTCTGAATAGAAAAGTTACAGTGCTTTTGTTAAATTAACTTGAATAATCTGCACGCATCACAATATTCAGCGGCATATGTACAAAAATATTTAATTTTTTTTTAAAAAATTTTTTTCAATTTTTTTTTGAAAAATTTTTTTTTCAATTTTTTTTTAAATTTTTTTTTGATTTTTTTAAATTTTTTTTTAAATTTTTTTATGAATTTTTTTTTTGATTTTTTTAAATTTTTTTTTAAATTTTTTTTTTGAAATTTTTTTTTTGAATTTTTTTTGAATTTTTTTTTTTCGAATTTTTTTTGAATTTTTTTTTAAAATTTTTTTTTGAATTTTATTTTTCAATTTTTTTTTTGAAAATTTTTTTAAATTTTTTTATAAATTTTTTTTTTGATTTTTTCAAAATTTTTTTGAAATTTTTTTTTTGAAATTTTTTTTGTGAATTTTTTTTAAATTTTTTTTTTAAATTTTTTTTTCAATTTTTTTTTGAATATTTTTTTTTGATTTTTTTCAATTTTTTTAAAAATTTTTTTTTTAATTTTTCTTTTGAAATTTTTTTTTTGAATTTTTTTTTGAATTTTTTTTTTCGAATTTTTTTTTGAATTTTTTTTAAATTTTTTTTTTAAATTTTTTTTTTCAATTTTTTTTTTGAAAATTTTTTAAAATTTTTTTATGAATTTTTTTTTTGATTTTTTCAATTTTTTTTTTTAATTTTTTTTTGAAATTTTTTTTTGTGAATTTTTTTTAAATTTTTTTGTTTATTTTTTTTTCAATTTTTTTTTGAATTTTTTTTTTTGATTTTTTTTAAATTTTTTTTTTATTTTTTAAAATTTTTTTTAATTTTTTTTTTTGAAATTTTTTTAAATTTTTTTTTTAATTTTTTTTTCCATTTTTTTTTTAAATTTTTTTCAATTTTTTTTTGAAATTTTTTTCGAACTTTTTTTTTCGAATTTTTTTTTGAATTTTTTTAAAATTTTTTTTGAATTTTTTTTTTGATTTTTTCAAAATTTTTTTAAAAATTTTTTTCTGAAATTTTTTTTGTGAATTTTTTTTAAATTTTTTTTAAAATTTTTTTTTCAATTTTTTTTTGAATTTTTTTTTTTTTTGATTTTTTTTCAATTTTTTTTTTTGAAAATTTTTTAAAATTTTTTTATGAAATTTTTTTTGATTTTTCAAAAAAAAATTTTAAAACTTTTTTTGAAATTTTTTTGTGAATTTTTTTTTAAATTTCTTTTTAAATAATTTTTTTCAATTTTTTTTTTGATTTTTTTTTGAATTTTTTTTAAAAATTTTTTTTCAATTTTTTTTGTGAATTTTTTTTAAATTTTTTTTTTCAATTTTTTTTTCAATTTTTTTTTGAAAATTTATTTTTTCAATTTTTTTTTGAAAAATGTTCTCTTTGAATTATTTTTTTTGATTTTTTTTAAATTTTTTTTTCAATTTTTTTTTGAAATTTTTTTTTTGATTTTTTTTTAAATTTTTTTTTCAATTTTTTTTTTGAAAAATTTTTTTTTGAATTTTTTTTTTAATTTTTTTTTTGATTTAAAAAAAAAAATTTTTAATTTTTTTTTGAAATTTTTTTGTGAATTTTTTTTAAAATTTTTTTTAAATTTTTTTTTTCAATTTTTTTGAAATTTTTTTAAAATTTTTTTTGAATTTTTTTTTCTAAATTTTTTTATGAAATTATTTTTTTGTGAATTTTTTTTAAATTTTTTTTTATTTTTTTTAAATTTTTTTTTTGAAAATTTTTTTATGAAATTTTTTTTGTGATTTTTTTATTTTATTTTTTTTTATTTTTTTTTTATTTTTTTTTTGAAATTTTTTTTTTGAATTTTTTTTTGTATTTTTTTTAAAAATTTTTTTTGTAATTTTTTTCGAAATTTTTTTTGAAATATTTTTTAGTTTTTTTTTGAAAATTTTTTATTTGAAATTTTTTTTGAAAAATTTTCTCTTTGAATTATTTTTTTTGATTGTTTTTAATTTTTTTTTTAAATTTTTTTTAAAATTTTTTTTTCAATTTTTTTTTGAAAAATTTTTTTTTCAATTTTTTTTAAAATTTTTTTTTGATTTTTTAAATTTTTTTTAAAATTTTTTTATGAAATTTTTTTTTTTGATTTTTTAAATTTTTTTTTTAAATTTTTTTTTTGAAATTTTTTTTTGTGAATTTTTTTTAAATTTTTTTTAAATTCTTTTTTTTAATTTTTTTTTTGAAATTTTTTTTTCGAATTTTTTTTTGAATTTTTTTTTGAATTTTTTTTGAATTTTTTTTTCGAATTTTTTTTTGAATTTTTTTAAAAATTTTTTTAAAAATTTTTTTATGAATTTTTTTTTTGATTTTTTCAAATTTTTTTTTTTTTTTTTTTTGAAATTTTTTTTTGTGAATTTTTTTTAAATTTTTTTTTAAAATTTTTTTAGAAATTTTTTTTTAGAAATTTTTTTTTTGATTTTTTTTTCAATTTTTTTTTTGAAAATTTTTTTAAATACAAGTCCGACCCTGGTTGGCGGCATGGGAGTCAATTTCATGCTAATCGACCATTTTTTGCGCCTTTTTTTATTTATCTTATATGTTTGACGACAACTATAATACATATTTTATTGATTTGACCGGTAACTTTATCAATTAATTTTTCACAAAGAAATCCGAAAAAAGTAACAAAATTCAAAACATCAATTATTACAAATATAGTTTACTTAAAATATTGTGTACAGTAGTATTCCAGAATATAACAAAATAATTGTACAATCCTGAATGTACATAGGTAAACAGTTCAGCAACAGCAACAATTCGAGATATTCATTGAATAAATAAAAGAAACACTTTCTAAATTGAATAACATGTCACTACTAGAACCAGCAGATATTTGGAAATTTCTATATACGCATCGCTGGTTCACATAATTTCTGTGAAGTTTGGTTCCCCTGGGAAAAACCTAGCCATAAAGTATTGTGAAGATGGTTTACGGACAGTGGTCACCACTGATTTTCTCTCCCAATTTTTTCCATGCAATCCTTTCTTTTTTGATTTCTATAGTTCGTTTCATCAAGGATAGCGGGACACCTGTCAGGGATTTTTCCAAGAAGTCGATATTATCTGCTTCAAGCTAGGTTGTGACTCTTTTCTTCAGGCGATTGATTTTCACTGTCATAGCTTTTACTTTTTTCTGGGCTATGGATTTTTTAAAAATTTGCTTGTTTGAGTTTAAGATGAAGTTTTGAGGGAGATGCACTGAAAGTATAAAATACATGATATGAGAAAATATAAAAATAAAAATACATAAAATAAAATGGAAATTATTAAACAAAACTCAAATCCAATTTCCAAACTACTTCAATTGATGTTTATTTTTCACTTCTCAGTTCAATCAAAGTGAGTACTGTCACCAGTCAATTGTATGCAAAGAAAAATAATTACTAGTATGTCTGTGATTTCAATTTGGAAAGAATAGAAAATATCGCATATATGTCATTTATATTAAAATTTGATAGTTTTCTTGTAAAAAGTTGGCTTTATCAGACCTAAAATAAATATTTCAGTAGAATAGAAGAGTTCAATTGATATTAAACGGATTCTAAGTGTATTCAACATCCAACAAATATGATACAAGCATAATAAAAATAAGCATTGAAATCAACTAACCTGTAATTGTGTCTCGTTTTGATATCTCTTCTTGCTCTTTTAATTTGTCCCCTATTACCTTCACTGTTGATGTTTCTCCATGTGTCCTTTTGAAACTTCTGGGGGAGTCCACAGATGAAGTAGTAGCACTTGAAGCTGAGCTGAAATAGAATTATCATTGACTTATATTAAAATTATCCATAGATAAGGTGCGTTATATCAAAAACTATTGCTAATAACATTGAAACAATAGAATTCCTACCAGACGATGAGAAGTTAAAAACAAAAAAAAATCGCAATATCGACATAAAATATGTAATAAGTTTGGTGGGTCAATAACAATTTACTTTGGAGGTTAGTTGGGGTTACAAAAATTGAGTAAAGTATCAAATTCAGAGATCTTAGTTCAAGTCTTATTTGGAATCTTAAAATAATATTTGATAATAACAGGGGACTTTCGAAAAATTATGAGAACATACTTGTTTTGACAAATAATAATAATAATGTCACAATGGGCTGAAGGACCTAGGTCAATGGCCTATTGGATCAATGTAATTGGTTCAATAAAGTTCATTTTCCCGCTGCCGACACTGTAAATAGTCCATACATGCTTAGCAACAAAACAGGTAAATGGCCTATATCATTCGTTTACTAATTCATCTTGACAACGGAACTTAATAGTGTCATTTACATGCCTAGGGTAATAATGACTTTGACTTTGACAAGTAATACCTTCAGCTTCATTCATATCAATTTTTAGGTTATGAGACCTTTTGAATATTATTGTTGTCTGCTTATTCGGTAACTTAGTTACACGCACAAGCAACTTAGAATGAAATAGCGAACGAATAATCATGAAGGAAGGGTAAGAAAACAAACTTCAATTCAGGCAAATTTTGAGAAAGGTCAACAAGCAGCGGGAAAAACGTAATAAGTAACAAGGAATATATCGACTGTTATCATCCTCGGCAAGCGACAAGCCTCGGCTTTGCCTCGGCTCGTACTCGCTCACCTCGAATGTTAACACGTCTTTACATTCCTTGTTACTTAAATAACTATTATTATATGTTTATTTAATAATAATACCTATTCCCTTCTCTACCTCCACAGGCTGTGTCTTGGATATGGATACAACACTCATAAGAGTGTTTATGAGGGAGTATTAATATTATTACATTACTATTATTATATCACATCATAGATATATCATAAATATATAAATTTTAAAATATAATCTTGCCCAAATGTTCACAAGTAAATTTTATGAGTATTATAAATTTAACAACTTACCTCACTGCAATTTCAATAGTAGGAGTGCAAGAAACTTGAAGAGAAACACCTGGAACATTGTCCTTGTTTTCAATAAAAAGTACTTCCAAGTTATCATCTATTTCGATGCGTTGGGGAATTCATGAAGAGTTCTGAAAAAAGTGTAAAATAGTTTGCATAATTTCAGAAGTAACACTATAAATTATCTGAATTCCTTAAAAACTACAAACCTTTATAAATCGTACTTACATCAAGACTTGTTCGTACCCTCGCGAATTTTGCAATTTTTCTGCAATTAAAATGGCTGCCAGTAATGCCGAACCAATCGTTGATGCAGATAATTTTATTCGCAGAAAAATTGCGATATTCGCGCTGGTATGAACGAGACTTTAAGTTTCAGGATTCCTACCTAGTATACCTATGTTGTTAGGTTAGATTTTGTATATGACTCACCTTTCTTGGGAGGAAACTTCATCATGTTTTCGTAAAAAAAAGGCTTGGAACTGCATTTGGTTTCAACAACATTCGACTACCCCATATACATCGTTTGGAGAAAAATGTTTGCTACAAATGACATTTTTTTCACCCAGATGCTCCGCGGTAGGATCTCTTCCCAATGCTCTCATCCAAATGTCATGTATTGCTCTTTGCTCTCGTCAAACTAGAAATAATGTGCATAAATCAGACATGAAGAAATAATAAGTATTAGTAGGTACTCAGTTTCATCAACGATATAATATTCCATTTACTTACTAAAAATGATGGATTCCAGGAATTTTTCCTTTGTTTCCACTCCACAGCACCAAGCACGTCATCATATTAAAAATTAAAAACTTTAATTTACCACAGGAAAACTTGAAAACTAATAACACAATACCCACTACTGATAAAGTACTAATATGTAAACCACATTTAAAAGACCACAACTTCTGTCTCTTTTTAAAACAGAACGCCAGTTCTCATTCCCTTCATTCATAAATGTGCAAGAATAAATTGTCATTGGTGAGATGTTTAGCAGAATAAAAGACGAGTCAAAGTTTGCATTCGGATGTTTCGAATATCAGATGATGATCAGTGGTAATTTTATATTGCTGCAATTAAGCCTAATATAATGAAACACGTAATATAGCAATATTCTTACTGAAAAATGATGCCTAAGTATAGGACAAAAAAATGTTCTATTACGATATTCTATCGCAGTTGATATGTTTTGAAAATACAAAGAATATTCATTAGTGATTGAAGGTACCTGATAAGCAGGTAAATAATAATATATCAGTATCAGTATTATTTGTACAAGCTTTTGTTTAGTTTCACTCACACGTAACAGGTATGGTATCTACTGTCTATAACGGGGTCAAAACTTCAATGGAAATTTTGAACCAATTCCACTGATCCAATCATCTTTAAATTTGGCAGGTGTCCATTAAATTCATTCAGGTTCATTACGACATTCACAAGAGAAAAAAAACAAGATAGCGAACAGTTTTTGTGATTTATTGTCCAACTATTCATAATGCGAATCTCGAGTAGATTTTGTATGTTTTCAAAATTCGAAATGGCGATTACGATTTTTGATTAGATTCTTTCAAAATTGGTCCTATACAGGGGCTTGTTGTGTTGGAGACCAATACGAACATTAAAGATGGAGGACAAATTTTGTTATTCATGTCCGAATCCGTCCATGATAGATATGTAGAATTATTTGGGTAGTACAATTCAAAGAAAATTCAAGTGTTGGCGGACATGTGTTCTTTAATTGTCATTATAAGGATAGTTTCAAAGGAGGTTGTCACCAGAAATCATTCATCTCCTATACGGGCCTAAAATACATTTTTTGTTGTACAATATAGTTATTTTTATATTTAGAGCGCGAGGAGCGCGGTAATCTTTGGAGTGCGGCAATGGCACTTTGTTCTCGAAATAAACACATTTTTTTTCTTCTTCAAACGCAGCTTTCAAACATAGAAACGATCGACAATTCATTCAACATAGGTACCTGATATTACCCATGACAAAATAAACACTCAATAGTAATCCCAAATGAATAAGCTATCCAAATATCCAATAATGTATAGCTCTAACAAAACAAGATAACTTGCTCGAAAAAAAAAACGTATGTCGTGATCGAATCACAGGCCTTCAGCTTAATAGCAGCTACGCTCTCAACACCACCACAGTTCCTAAGAGTGTTATGAATTTATTGTCTATATTAAACATCATGCAAGAATATTCGTTTTCAACGAAAGAGATCGAGAGATCCGTTTCTTCAATATTTTCGCACTAGAGCGAAAAAGCTGTCACAAAACATTTCTGAAAAAACATCAGCTTTGCGGTGAGATCTAAAAGCGTCAAAGGCTACCTACTTTGGTAAGCGGTTGTAGAAAAAAATATAGTTTACTGAGATGGAAATATTTATGGTTTTACGCACTGTCCACGTACAGTGCCTAACGTGATATTTTTCAGCACACACGTAAGTGAAAAAATCAAATTTGCGTAAAGTTATGTTTTACGCATCGTTTATATAATTCCAAAAGACAGTATTTTGCGTCAGATTTTACTCGTCAAATGAATACTTCATAGAATAAAATATACTCAACAATTGCTACAATTTGCCAATATAATAACAGGCGTAGAAATAAAATTGTAGATACATTTTCATAACGAGTTTTTTTGTACTCACGTGTTTCCACGCTCATAAAAAAGTCCTAATTTACGAATTTTTGTATCATATATAAATAATTATTTCATCTTCTTCAGCATATTGGTCATGAAGTCATAAAGTTTCATTTTTGATAAGGATATATCCACTTATAGGGGTTATTTCGAACGATCGACTGAAACTTCAAATTCAGTCGCAGATAATGCCATTATCTCAGTACCTAATTTCGAAAGAAAACCCTTATTAGGTTTAACAACTTTGACTTTATGGTAAATAAATAAACTTGCAAAAAAAACATTTTAGAGAAAAGCTTCTATTTAAATGTACTAAAAAGAAGAAAATTAATTTTAAAGTGAATTTTGTTACATTATAAAATTCTAAATGATATAAAAGCTTGTCGCGAGAAGTATATATGTAATTCTTATAGTAAATTAAATTTATAATTACCTCAAGATTTATTCTCACGACAAGCATTTATATCATTTAAAATTTTATAATGTAACAAAATTATGGGTTTTTCGCTTTTGTGCATTTAAATAAAAGCTTTCATCTGAAGGTTTTTTAGGTTTCTTCAATGCGCCTTTGTTGCACGGTCGCTTGCCTGTTAATTTACCGTTGGAATTTATCCAAATTTCTACGTGTTCTCTAAATAGCTTTAGAGGGGGGCAGAGGGGTAAATTTTTTTTAATCAGTTTTATTCAATGGCCAGATAATTTTCACTATTTTTACGGATTTTTTTTATTTCTATTCCGCGAGTTTTTCTATTTTCTTGTGACAGGAAAGGAGGGCGAGCCCCAAGATCTATTTTTGTTTTCATCATTATTTTCCATGTCCGAAACTGTTGAAACATTTTCCGAATTCTTTTGCGTTCTCGATCTAGCTTTTGAGGGGGTAAAGGAGGGGCCAAATTTTTTAAACCATAATTTCCGACGGTCAGATATATTTCACTATTTTTACAGATTTTTACGATTATAATTTGGCGTGTTTTCCAGTTTTTTCGAGAAAAGAGGGAGGCGAGTACCCCCCTACTTTATTTTATCTTGCTGTAATTATTGACGTCCAAATCCGTCAAGAAAATGACCGAAAACCTTCGCGTTCTCTATCTAGTATTCGGAGGACGGAGGGAGGGGGACAATTCCTTTTTATAAACCATTACATTCGACTGTCAGATATTTTTCACGATTTTTAGAGATTTTTCCGATTTTAATTTCACGAGTTAGTTTTCCAACTTTTCTAGAGAAGGGGGGCGCCCCCCTACTTATTTTTTTTCGCTGTTAATTGTGACGTCCAAATCCGTCAATAAAACTTCCGAAACACTACGCGTTCTCTATCTAACTTTAGGGGGGCAGGGGGGACAATTTCTTCGACATTAATGTTTTATCATCGGAACTGAACCAACACGAAAAATTTCTATTCTATAGAATAAGAGGAAGTGATTCTTATTCAGCTTGCAAGATTTGTACCCATCTAACACACACAGAGCAAGTTAAATAAAAGCTTTCAATAAAAACAGAAAATAATATGATAACTGTCGGAAATGGCATTATCACCTTCATAAACCAATCATCGGTTGTCATCATGAACGTTGGACATCCTCCCCTAAACATTAGTCAAGAGAAATCACCCTGAAAATATCTAGGTGAATTCGAAAACTGACTGTGAGACCTAACAAGACAAAAACAATGAAATGCCAAGCACCACGAAAGTTCGCTACTTTGCTCTCTCGTTTACATGCAAATTGCAAATGGCAGGTGGAACGGACACTGAGCCAATCAAAAACACGAAATAATGTCCATTCATTATTCACTTTAAGCGATTACTACGACACTTTCCATCTCATTCATTTGTCTCCCTTTTGGGGGCAATCGTGCTGGCGCCATCTACTAATAAACCCCATCGTCATCCAATAATAATCCCATAAGGTTGACCGACTATACTTCTTTAGACAATGGTACGGCCTACTTGATTCGTGATATTTTTACTGCGTTGATACCGTTTCACCTCTCAAGCACACAGATGGCGGCAAAATTACAGATTCATGATGACGCTTGTACAAGTGTCATGTTATGTAATTTTCAACATCGAATTTTATTTGTTGTGATATTCATTAACCATAATTTGTAAACATTCAAATTTTAATCAAATAATTATGACTCAGTACTTCGGAATGTTGGAAACTCGGTTATTTTCGACGCCATCCATCGACGAATGAAGCCAACGGTATCAGTGCAATTAGTCTCAACAACTTTGTTGAAACAAAAGCGAATCAGTGATAACACCATGGTTTCTATACATCTTGATGAAGTCGAAAATTCTCTTTGATGAATCGAAATTTCGAGATAGTTAAGTCACAATATTTCGGGTAAGTCGAAATTTCGTATAGTACGTTCAAATTTTGACCTAATTTTTTTTTTTCGCAATGGCCCTTCAGAGCCTTCGTAAAACTAGAATTACGAGTACCTACCACTGAAATATCCCTTGGTAGGTATATTTCAGTGGTACCCACTGAAATATACCTTATAACTGGAATGCCAATGCAACTTCTCAAAAGTACCCTTTTGATTTTTGAACCTCGCGCAGCAGTCAAAAAAGTCAAGGGGGGAGCATGCGTACTAATATTCGAAACAGGACCGGTCTGGTCCATAGTATAGATGACGAATTTCTATACGACTAAATTGTTGAAAAACCACCGCAGTCTGACGCTAACAATTTGGATCAGCTTGAAACTTATACTTCACAAATATCAAATCGTGGAAAAAGGACCATACCACATTCATTTTCCCAGAATAAAAATGAACTTCACGATAAAAAATAATTTATAATGAAAAACAAATTGAAAAACAATGCCGCCCTAGCAAGGAGTTTCAAATGTGATTAACCTAGCTACTCTTTGTTTGAACATTTTCTGGGAAAAAACTCACACAAGCAAAACCAAACATAAAATGGAGTACTGAACTCAATGAACTGCTATAAATAACGCCTAAGCCGCTCCTGGCCGAATTCATTGATCAAAGACGTATGTTTCCATCACAGAACAATTCACTGGTCAAAGACATGATTTTCACATCTTTTCATCTACTGCGTCGGCTCAGATTCTGATATTTCCATCCCCATAGTTGGCACAAAAATTCTTCGCGCATATGCCTGCATTGGCATTCCAGTTATAAAGTATATTTCAGTGGTGGTACCTACTACATTTCAAATACAGGTACATCTGGAATCGATTAAGAAGCATACCACAATAAATACTATTTCATTTGCTTTGTCTCAAATTAAATCTAAACAAATCTAATCAGTCGGTTATACCATTGTTTAAATAGAACATAGTCAATGCCTGTGGAAAAGGTATTGGACACAAACGCGAGTGTCATCTAGCGTGATTAGTTACAAACATAAATATTTGACGTCATTTTAATGCAGGTTTCTTCAAAAAACCCTGATTTTAATGCTTTTCCATTGTTTTAATCAAGTTACGACATGACTTGGAGGCCAGATCACTGAAGTTACGACATGACTTGGATGCGAGCTCACTATCGCCATCTACATGTCGCATCCATTTTGATCCAATAATAATCCAATAAGGTTGACTAACTATCTTCTATATAAACAATGGTTATACACACTGAAATGAAATTAGAAATTATAATTATAATTTCATTTCAGTGGTTATACACCAGGGTTTTTTAGTCATCTTACCACAGAACACCTAATAGACATGTTCTGTGATCTGTATTTTAATTTTATGAGGTCTGTGGATCTTACTATCGACACAGAAATCACAGAATACTGAACTACATATTCTGTGCTATCGAGTATCGAAGGATCGAGTCGAGTTTTAAAGCTGATCCAAGAATCCAGAGAGAGTGAGAGAGAGAGTGAGTCGAGTTTTATTTTTTATTTCAATTGTCAATTCAACAATCTACAGTATTTACACTCTACAGGTAGAAAATATAAATAAATATTAACAATACGAAATAGGAAATACATGAACATTTTTTGGAAAGATGAGAGCTGTGTTCACGTTATTCATTTGTTCGCTTTTGATTTTTTCGTTATATGGCGATTCTTATTCTTATAGCCAAATTCAAATAGGTAAGTGGAAAAGTTGCAGCTGCAAATTACAATGAACCTGGAATTTCTTAGTTTATTTCAGCAAAATACCTTCCTGTTACATATAAAATGTTTTAATAAACAGAATACCCCAAAATGAATGTCGAAATCTAATGTTCAACATATCAAAAATATAAACTGAAAAATAAATAAAATGAAAAAATCCCAGAAATGCTGAATAATCGAATTTTTCATGACACATGAGATAATTAGTATCTCAGTTTAGTTGAACTTGAGTTCAATTTTTTGGTACAACTCAGCTGCTTCAATGGCATGACATGGATAGGTACCACATTTTCAGAAGTTGTGGCCAGAACAAGAGATTGGTAGAACAAATGGCTTTAGGGTTTACTTTGCTCAAATCCATATTGAATAAAATTGCAGTAACATTGTAAGAAGGTACCAATACTCATTATTATTTTTATGAGTGACAAAATATGATTTTCTGGTACCTCCGTCAAAAAAACTTAATCTATGCAGATGATACAAGTATCATTTCAGAGACTAAGCTTTCAACTCCAACAGAAGCTGCAAATATAATTTCCCTATAATTTTTACAATTCTGCACTAATAATGGCCTATTAGAAGGTCCTAAAATAAATGTATTTCTGGCAAAATAGCAACTCTTATGATTACCCCTACCCTTAGAAAACCTGATCAACAATCTTTAGGATATATTCACTTCACAGTTCACATACTTATTAATAACAGTTGACAAAAAGATCTGAATATTATCTCAAAATGGAATAGTTCATGTTTTGTGGTAAGGCAGCTGCGTGGTAGTCTTTCACAACACGTTTTCACTGACATACTTCTGTCTAGTTAGTACTAATCCTATATATTAATCCTTCATTTATAAAATAAAATAAAAGTTTAAATATGGATAAAAACACTTTAACATGTATCCTAAAGAACAGTTATATACAATAGAATAAAATACATCAATTACAAGCAGACAGTAAGAAACATCCTTAAAAAAAAATACTTACACTTGAATGAATTCAATATAAAAACCGCGAATGAAAGTGGTTCATGGAATTTTTGGCAGCACCACCATCTATCTTAACAAGGTTAGGTTAGGTGGACATTGTTATCCTTTTATGTGTGTATTGCCAAGTGTAATCTAGTTTCCTTAGCGATGGGGCACTTGAAAGAGTTCAATCAAAAACTTTGAATATTTAGTTAATGATAGTAATAACTCATTTATTGAAAGACTGTTTAAAAAAATGGTTCAAAATTTCAATTCAATGACAGATTATAACATGAGTATTTGTACCCTTGATCTTTGCTTTGAAATACATGCAATTAATCGTTATGCTGGTTGAATATCTGAGGACTGAAATTAATTATTATTATGTTTTGGATTTGGAAGGTATTACATTACTCATGAATGACTTTTTATACAGTGCAGCTTTTTTTAGCCCCCCCCTGTTAACTTTCGAACGTTTTGACGTACAAACAAAAAAAAAAACTGTTTTGGAGGGTTTCACCAATACTACTTTTTGAAACAAAAAATATAGTGATTGCTCGACAGGGGGCGCGGGGGGGGGGCATATCAACTCAAAAATTTTAAATGGCATGAGGGGTCAATTGTCATATCGTTGAAAAGAGAATTAAATTCTCTTCACAACCATCCTAATATTTTTGAATTTTGTTGGGAATTTTTTTCCCGATTTCGATTTTTATGCCTTTCGAAATTTTCAAGTTGATCTGCCCCCAGCGTCGTCTGTCGAGTAATTGCAATGTTTCTTATTTCAAAAAGTAGTATCGGTAATACCCTTCAAAATGTTTTTGATTTCATCATTCCACAACAGACCGTTCAAATTTATCAAGGTTTGAGTAGTATTCAGATCCGCATTTATATTTGATATTTCGAATTTGAATTGAAAAAAAATATTAACGAAATTGAGTTGATGTGCTCCCCTGCGCTCCCTATCGAGCAATCACTATATTTTTTGTTTCAAAAAGTGGTATGGTGAAACTCTATAAATGATTTTTTTTTCATGTTTGTACGTCGAACGTCGAAAAAAGTATGTTTAATATCAGAAGTTGTAGAGAAAATTTTCTATTTCATTGCCATCGCCTCAACTTATAACTGAGATGTCTAAAAACCTTATGTATTAGCATCACATAAAATCTTTAGATAATGATGTAATTGATTACTTATTGTGTTTCGGACTTCTGTTATTTAGATGTTTTTTAATTAAACACGACGTTTCAATCGATAAATAATCTCCGATCGGTTTCAAGTGTAGAATGACCCTTCCGAATTTCTTATAGTTATATAATATATGGTGTGATGTAGTAATTAACAGGTTGCCTGCTTCCTAATTATGAGAACTCGTAATTTACAATTCTCCTCTTTCTAAAACATTTCAAAGGAACCTTGTGACAACATCTCCGTATCGAAACGTTAAGAAGTAATTCCTCAACCCGATGAATAGTTTTTCTAATAGGCCTAGTGGTTGTGATGGTATAATATGTATTTTTTGGTGTCGAATAAGCATGATTTTTTCGCAATTCAGAAGACGACTAGTTTTCGAGTTATGTACATTTTTCGACAAAAATGCCCTTTTCTTTCACGAACAATTGTCTTGGTGTTATTTGTATTTTGAAGGTCTATTATAAGTGATCATTTTAATTGTCTACTTTCAAATGGTCACCTGGTTGCCTGTTAATTTTTTCTTTTTCACAAAAATTATAGAGACCAGTTCATTACAGGTACAAATGCAATAAAATTCCGAATATTACGTACATCCAAGAACTTAAAAAAAACACCCAAACACTAAAGTAAAATCATAAACCTAAAAATTAATAAACAAAGACTATTCAGCAGTCTAGTGAACAATGGCAGGATTGAGTTGTCTAATTTACAGTTTTTTCTATTTATAATGTGATAGATGAAACATATCAAGTTCTGAAAAATGTGTATTGATATTTTGTTGAAGTCTATAACTTACTGCCATTGAACAATAGTTAGTCCTATGGAACTGCAATCCAAATAAAATACGTGGTATTGGTATTGGTAGGTATGGATGGTGACTGATGCGCTGCGACCTATTGTGCCCCATCTTCTTCTGCTATCTCAAGGTGTTCTCGTTTACAGCAGCCCCTCAAGCCTCAATTCCTTCAGGAATTTTAGGATTTTGAGGGGGTCCATTTGTGGTATTTTTTCCACAGTCAGCTGGTGTGATCCCAGTATATTTAATCTTTTGTGGTGTACAGCATAACACTCCATCAATATGTGGTGAGGTGTTTCTGGATGTTCCCCACAGAATCTGCAGGTGTTGTCCTCCTCTAAGCCTAGCTTCCTTAGGTGTTCTTTGAGTCTGCAATGCCCCGTTAGAAATCCTGTGATTGTCTTTAGACTAATTTTGCTGAGGTTAATCAGTGTTTTCGATCTTGCTCGGTTGAAATTGCCGAGGAGATCTTTGGCCTGCCTTAGCCCTGGAAGTCTTTGCCAGTATGTTGCTCTCATTGCTTCTTCAGTTTTATTGAGTTCTTCTTGGAAGTAAGATTTTCCAAGTCCGCTAAATGGTTCTGGCCCGATCAGTGGCGTTGATGCGCCTTTTCGTGCCAGGGTGTCTGCTTGTTCATTGCCCTCTACTCCGACGTGCCCAGGCACCCAGAGGAGGATCACCTTGTTGTTCCTGCCTAGATCATTAAGTTTTTCTAGGCATTCCCAGACCATCTTCGAGTTGATGTTATATGCGCTCAACGCTTTGATGGCTGCTTGACTATCGGAGAGGATTGCAATTTCCTTGTTCCGATAGTTCCTGTCGAGGTTGAAATGAATGCATCTTGCTATGGCGTGAATTTCCGCTTGAAAAATGCTGGGGAAGTGTCCCATGGGTTCGGAGTACTTGGTACGAGGTCCAAATACTCCTGCTCCAGTTCCGTCGGGAGTTTTAGACCCGTCCGTGTACCATGTAATGGTATTCTTACCCAGTGCTCGAATGGATTCTGTGCTCCATTGTTTCTTGGTATTTAGTTCCGTTCGAAAAAATTTCTCGAAACTAAATTTCCTGGTAATTTCGTCAGTTGGGAGATCGGCTAGGTGTGCACTTCGGGTGGGGGTTGAGCCCCTTACACTGTGTGCTGTCCCTTTGAGTCCGACTTTGGCCAACCTCAGGTTTGCTCCCCAAGCAGTTCTCCTCACCATGAGATGGAGATGAGTGAGGTCCAGAATGACCTCTATTGCCGCTGTTGGAGTTGACCTCATTGGTCCTGTTATGCAAAGACATGCTAGTCTTTGTACTTTCTCCAGGATTTTCTTTGTTGTGGCGAGTTCGGTTCTACCGTGCCACACTACTGCTCCGTAGGTGATCATAGGTCTCACTATCATGGTGTACATCCATCGCTGTATTGATGGGTTACAGCCCCATGTTTTTCCTGCAATGTTCCTGCACACCATCAGTGATGATTTTGCCTTGTTAGCGATATTTTCTACGTGTCTGTTCCAGAGTAGTTTTGAGTCTAAGGTTAGTCCTAGATACTTCACCTCTTGCTGCCATCCTAAATCTGATCCGTCGAGGCGAACAGTCCTTAGGTGCTGAATCTTTGTTCTTCTAGTGAATGTTACCATTGTGGTTTTTGATGAGTTAATTCTCAATCCCACAGAGAGGCACCATCTTCTGGTAGTCTCTAGCTCACTTTCTATGAGATCGCAGAGGGTTCCTTCGAATTTGCCTTTGGCCATAATGACTATGTCGTCAGCATATCCAAGGCAAGTGACTCCGTTCCCGGTAAGTGTTCCGAGTAGTTCGTCTACTACGAGACTCCACATCAGAGGTGATAGTACTCCTCCTTGTGGGCATCCCCTGCTTGTGCTGATCCGAAAGCTGGTTTCGCCCACTTTCGTTTCAGCAGTTCTTGTAGCCAGCATTTGGCACATCCATCTGGATGTGGTTCTGTCTACTCTCTTGTTCGTTAGGGCCCTATTTATTGCTTCGTGAGAGGTGTTGTTGAATGCCCCCTCTATGTCTAAGAAAGCGCATATGGCCATTTCTTTATACTCGAGAGATCTCTGGATGCTTTCGGTAGGCACGTACAGAGCGGTTTCCGTTGATCTGCCCGCCCTGTATGCATGCTGCCCGGGGTGCAATGTCACCCTCTCCAGTATCTCGGTTCTGATGTAGTTATCTACCGTCTTCTCCACTGTCTTCAGTAAGAAGGATGAGAGACAGATTGGTCTGAATGACTTCGGGAGGGTTGGGTCCTTCTTTCCTACTTTGGGAATGAAGGTTACCCGTGCTCTCCTCCAGTCGCTTGGTATGTACCCGAGCGTCAGACTGAATCTGGCTGCTTTGATAATGAATGGCATTAGTTCCGTTTGTCCTTTTTGTAAAAGGGCCGGAAATATACCATCAATTCCGGGTGACTTGAATGGTTGGAAGGAGTCAATTGCCCATTTCACTCTTTGGGGAGTGCATATGGTTTTTGCTACCTCCCAGTCTTCTCGTCTGGCTCTACCTGGTTCTTCCAGTGATCTTCCGGGTTCAAATGGAAAGTGCGTCTCCAGTAAGAGGAGAGCTCGTTGCTCTTCATCCTCTGTGTAGCTGCCATCTGTTCTTCTGAGGGACATTGGTCCTTGCTCTTTGCCCCTCGCCATAGTTTTGTGCAATCTGGCTGCTGCGGGGCTCGATGTGATTGTCTCACAAAAGCTCCTGAAGCTGTTCCTCTTGTGTAAAATACGTGACTAATTCTCAAAGTTCTGGAGTTAACAGAAAGGCAGAGCATTTCTAAAGAGCTAACTTCAGAACTCAGGTTGTGTTTCCTTCCTTGACAGACTTTAACGTAATCTTAGTTCTACGTTCCAAAAACTCTTCTTTAAAAATTTTGTTTGCTTCAAAATTGTTTTTTCCGTTTAGCAGCTGTCGTCACCTTACGAACGGCAGCCCTCAGAAGTCGAAACTTGTGCGAGACAAGGATTAACAACTGTCCAGGGACTGCCCAAGATGTTGTGTGGGTAATAATGCCAATAAGCAGCTTAGTCCTAAGTTGATCATTGGACCCATCTCCTCCAGATCATCAAATTTTTCTTAAGGTGCATTTAGTCAACATCATTTTAAAATTGTGCTTAAATATATGTTAAAAAGAAAAGTTGAATCTGTTATATCAAATGGCACCATTTATACAACAATGTTAAGTTTATGCTAAAAACCTTTGATGTTACCGTTATGTTTATGATAATGCTTGTGCTAAAGTTGACTAAATCCACCCTTACAGGATTTTTCTGAGGTTTCCGGAAAAGCAGTGAGAAACCGGATTAAACATTATCTCGTGTTATAATCATCTACTGTCAGTTTGGATTTTCATGGAAAGAGATCTAACGCCTCCATCGCACGTTATGGTGGGCTCTGACGGTGGTAGTGTCCCTGGTCAACGGACTTCCGAAGATGAAATGCCTGAAGAATTTATCGGCTAGTCCCTTGATGTGGTCCTCTAGGGATGGGATGTCGGTTAGCTCGCGCAATGTGTCCAGCCGAATATATCTATCACTGTTAGTGACGATATGAAGCACTTTATTTTGCATCCTCTCCAGTCTCGGTCCATATCGGTGAACCGGCGTTCTCCGTTCGTGCTATCCCCTGTCACCAGTGTGAAAACAGAAACGGTTGCAACGCCAGAAACGAAATATTAGTACATGCGCAAGGATGTCATATGTTAGGTACTCCTTAAAAATCTTCAGGCTTTATATTGCAATTGTGGTTTTCTACATTATTATCATGAAAATGATCAAGTTGAATAAAGGTTTAGACACAAAAATTATGAAATTATGATAATGGTGCTTTTAATAAAACATGAGATCATATTTATCAGTGGCTGAGACAATCACATATATCATGGGATGAAAAGTGCGTTTCTGGAAATTTATTTTCCAGTGTATATTCAGAAAGATCTGATAAAGCATACCTACCCCATTTCAGATTTTGTATCTCAATACGCACCCAGGAAACTACCCCCGTAATCACCGAAATCCACAAAATTGCGTTAATTCATCGTTTCTGGAAATTTCTTTCTCACTGCATATTCAAAACGATCTGATGAAGCATACCTACCCCATTTCAGATTTTGTATCTCAATACGCTCCCTGGAAACTACCCCCGTGATTACCGAAATCTACAAAATTGCGTTAATTCATCGTTGCTGGAATTTTTTTTCTGAATGTATATTCAAAACAATCTGAGAAAGCATACCTACCACATTTCAAATTTTGTATCTCAATACTTACCTTGGATACTACACCCATAACAAAAATAAACTACAAAACAGAGTCAATTCATCGGTTCTGGAAATTTCTTTCACACAGTATATTAAGAACGCTCCGAGAAAGCATATCTAACCCATTTCTGATTTTGTATCTCAATACTAACCCTAGAAACTACCTCGGTAATAAATAAAATCTACGAAACAAAGTTAATTCATCGTTTCTTGAAATTAGTTTTCAACTGTATATTCAAAGTGATCTGAGAAAGCATATCTGATTTTGCATCTCAATACTATCCTTAGAAACTAACCCCGTAACGAATAAAATCTACAAAACAGAGTCAATTCATCTTTTCTTGATTTTTTTCCCACAATATATTCAGAACGCGCTGAAAAGGCATATCTTCCCCATTTCAGATTTTGTATCTTAATACTCACCCTGGAAACTACCACCGTAATTGAAAAAAAATCTGCAAAACAGTGTTAATAATAGATACGATAAATTTACTCTGTTTAGCAGTTTTTTATTTTAAAGGAAGTTTCCAGAATGAGTATGGAGATACAAAATCTGATATGGGGTAGGTATGCTTCCCCAGATCGTTTCGAATATACAGTCAGAAAGAAATTTCCAGAAACGATAAATTTCCGCAATTTTGTAGATTTCGGTGATTGCGGGGGTAGTTTCCAGGGTGTGTATTGAGATACGAAATCTGAAATGAGGTAGGTATGCTTTCTCAGATCGTTCTGAATATATAGTGAAAAAGAAATTTCCAGAATCGAAGAATTAACGCTTATAGATTCCGTTGGTTACGGGGGTAGTTTCCAGGGTGAGTATTGAGATACAAAATCTTATATGGGGTAGGTATGCTTACTCAGATCGTTTCAAATATGCAGTGAAAAATAAATTTCCAGAAACGATGAATTAACGCAATTTTATAGATTTTGGTGATTAGGGAGGTAGTTTCCAGGGTGCGTATTGAGATACAAAATCTGAAATAGGGTAGGTATGCTTTCTCATATCGTTCTGAATATACATTGAAAAAGAAATTTCCAGAAACGATGAAATAACGCAATTTTGTAGAATTTGGTAATTTCGGGGGTAGTTTCCAGGGTGCGTATTGGGATACAAAATCTGAAATGGGATAGGTATGTTTCATCAGATCGTTTTGAATATACAGTGATGAAGAAATTTTCAGAAACGACGAATTAAAGCTATTCTGTAGATTTTCGTGATTACGGGAATAGTTTCCAGGGTGCGTATTGAGATACAAAATCTGAAATGATGTAGGAATGTTTCCTCAGATCGTTTTGAATATACAGTGAGAAAGAAATTTCCAGAAACGATGAATCAAAGCTATTCTGTACATTTTCGTGATTACGGGGGTAGTTTCCAGGGTGCGTATTGAGATACAAAATCTGAAATGGTGTAGGAATGTTTCCTCAGATCGTTTTGAATATACAGCGAGAAAGAAATTTCCAGAAACGGTGAATTACAGCTATTCTGTAGATTTTCGTGATTACGGGGGTAGTTTCCAGGGTGCGTATTGAGATACAAAATCTGAAATTGGGTAGGAATGTTTCCTCAGATCGTTTTGAATATATAGTGAGATAGAAATTTCCAGAAACGATGAATTAAAGCTATTCGGTAGATTTTCGTGATTACGGGGGTACTTTCCAGGGTGCGTATTGAGAAACAAAATCTGAAATGGGGTAGGAATGTTTCCTCAGATCGTTTTGAATATACAGTGAGAAAGAAATTTCCAGAAACGATGGATTAACGCTATTTTGTAGATTTCAGGGATTACGGGGGTAGTTTCCAGGGTGTGTATTGAGATACAAAGTCTGAAATGGTGTAGGAATGTTTCCTCAGATCGATTTGAACATACAGTGGAAAAGAAATTTCCAGAAACGATGAATTAAAGCTATTCTGTAGATTTTCGTGATTACGGGGGTAGTTTCCAGGGTGCGTATTGAGATACAAAATCCGAAATGGTGTAGAAATGTTTCCTCAAATCGTTTTGAATACACAGTATGAAAGAAATTTCCAGAAACGATGAATTAAAGCTATTCTGTAGATTTTCGTGATTACGGGGTGCGTATTGAGATACAAAATCTGAAATGGGGTAGGAATGTTTCCTCAGATCGTTTTGAATATACAGTGAGAAAGAAATTTCCAGAAACGATGAATTAACGCTATTTTGTAGATTTCAGGGATTACGGGGGTAGTTTCCAGGGTGTGTATTGAGATAAAAAAATCTGAAATGGTGTAGGAATGTATCCTCAGATCGTTTTGAATATACAGTGAGAAAGAAATTTCCAGAAACGATGAATTAAAGCTATTCTGTAGATTTTCGTGATTACGGGGGTAGTTTCCAGGGTGCGTATTTAGATACAAAATCTGAAATGGAGTAGGAATGTTTCCTCAGATCGTTTTGAATATACAGTGAGGAAGAAATTTCCAGAAACGATGATTTAAAGCTATTCTGTAGATTTTCGTGATTACGGGGGTAGTTTCCAGGGTGCGTATTGAGATACAAAATCTGAAATGGCGTAGGAATGTTTCCTCAGATCGTTTTGAATATACAGTGAGGAAGAAATTTCCAGAAACGATGAATTAAAGCTATTCTGTAGATTTTCGAGATTACGGGGGTAGTTTTCAAGGTGCGTATTGAGATACAAAATCTGAAATGGTGTAGGAATGTTTCCTCAGATCGTTTTGAATATACAGTGAGGAAGAAATTTCCAGAAACGATGAATTAAAGCTATTCTGTAGATTTTCGTGATTACGGGGGTAGTTTCCAGGGTGCGTATTAAGATACAAAATCTGAAATGGTGTAGGAATGTTTCCTCAGATCGTTTTGAATATACAGTGAGAAAAAATTTCCAAAAACGATGAATTAAAGCTATTCTGTAGATTTTCGTGATTACGGGGGTAGTTTCCAGGGTGCGTATTGAGATACAAAATCCGAAATGGTGTAGAAATGTTTCCTCAAATCGTTTTGAATACACAGTATGAAAGAAATTTCCAGAAACGATGAATTAAAGCTGTTCTGTAGATTTTCGTGATTACGGGGTGCGTATTGAGATACAAAATCTGAAATGGGGTAGGAATGTTTCCTCAGATCGTTTTGAATATACAGTGAGAAAAAAATTTCCAAAAACAATGAATAAGCTATTCTGTAGATTTTCGTGATTACGGTGGTAGTTTCCAGGGTGCGTATTGAGATACAAAATCTGAAATGGGGTATGAATGTTTCCTCAGGTCGTTTTGAATATACAGTGATAAAGAAATTTACCGAAACGATGAATTAACGCTATTTTGTAGATTTCAGGGATTACGGGGGTAGTTTCTAGGGTGTGTATTGAGATAAAAAATCTGAAATGGTGTAGGAATGTTTCCTCAGATCTTTTTGAATATACAGTGAGAAAGACATTTCCAGAAACTTTTAATTAAAGCTATTCTGTAGATTTTCGTGATTACGGGAGTAGTTTCCAGGGTGCGTATTGAGATACAAAATCTGAAATGGTGTAGGAATGTTTCCTCAGATCGTTTTGAATATACAGTGGGAAAGAAATTTCCAGAAACGATGAATTAACGCTATTTTGTAGATTTCAGGGATTACGGGGGTAGTTTCCAGGGTGTGTATTGAGATAAAAAAATCTGAAATGGTGTAGGAATGTATCCTCAGATCGTTTTGAATGAGAAAGAAATTTCCAGAAACAATGAATTAAAGCTATTCTGTAGATTTTCGTGATTACGGGGGTAGTTTCCAGGGTGCGTATTGAGATACAAAATCTGAAATGGAGTAGGAATGTTTCCTCAGATCGTTTTGAATATACAGTGAGGAAGAAATTTCCAGAAACGATGAATTAAAGCTATTCTGTAGATTTTAGAGATTACGGGGGTAGTTTCCAGGGTGCGTATTGAGATACAAAATCTGAAATGGTGTAGGAATGTTTCCTCAGATCGTTTTGAATATACAGTGAGGAAGAAATTTCCAGAAACGATGAATTAAAGCTATTCTGTAGATTTTCGAGATTACGGGGGTAGTTTCCAGGGTGCGTATTGAGATACAAAATCTGAAATGGTGTAGGAATGTTTCCTCAGATCGTTTTGAATATACAGTGAGGAAGAAATTTCCAGAAACGATGAATTAAAGCTATTCTGTAGATTTTCGTAATTACGGGGGTAGTTTCCAGGGTGCGTATTTAGATACAAAATCTGAAATGGTGTAGGAATGTTTCCTCAGATCGTTTTGAATATACAGTGAGAAAAAAATTTCCAAAAACGATGAATAAGCTATTCTGTAGATTTTCGTGATAACGGGGGTAGTTTCCAGGGTGCGTATTGAGATACAAAATCTGAAATGGGGTATGAATGTTTCCTCAGGTCGTTTTGAATATACAGTGATAAAGAAATTTACCGAAACGATGAATTAACGCTATTTTGTAGATTTCAGGGATTACGGGGGTAGTTTCTAGGGTGTGTATTGAGATAAAAAATCTGAAATGGTGTAGGAATGTTTCCTCAGATCTTTTTGAATATACAGTGAGAAAGAAATTTCCAGAAACGTTTAATTAAAGCTATTCTGTAGATTTTCGTGATTACGGGGGTAGTTTCCAGGGTTCGTATTGAGATACAAAATCTGAAATGGTGTAGGAATGTTTCCTCAGATCATTTTGAATATACAGTGAGAAAGAAATTTCCAGAAACGGTGAATTAACGCAATGTTGTAGATTTCAGGGATTACGGGGGTAGTTTCCAGGGCGTGTATTGAGATAAAAAATCTGAAATAAGGTAGGTATGCTTTCTCAGATCGTTTTAAATATACAGCGAAGAAGAAATTTTCAGAAACGTTGAATTAAGCTATTCTGTAAATTTTCGTGATTACGGGGGTAGTTTCCAGGGTACGTATTTAGATACAATATCTGAAATGGGGTAGGTATGCTTCATCAGATCGTTCTGAATATACACCGGAAAATAAATTTCCAGAAACGCAGTCTTCATCCCATGATATAGGTGATTGTTTCAGCCACTGAAAAATATGATCTCATGTTTTATTAAAAGCACCATTATCATAAATAATTTCATAATTTTTGTGTCTAAACCTTCATTCCACTTGATCATTTTCATGATAATAATGTAGAAAACCACAATTGCAATATAAATTCGGAAGATTTTCAAGGAGTAACGAATGACACCCTTGCGCATGTACTAATATTTCGTTTCTGGCGTTGCAACCGTTTCTGTTTTCACACTGGTTCCCCTGTCTTATCGTTATTGAGAATAACCACCAAAGTTGTTATTTTCTAATGTTATTTTAAGTGGTGTAAAAACTACCTAGTAGAAAAAACAGATGAAGTTGAAATAATATCATTGTATCTTGATTGGGGAGGTCTTCTGCTTATAATTGCTTCTCGGAATATTCTTTCCAGTTTCCTCTCGAATTAACTTTGTTGATTGATAAATATAAGATAGTCTTTTTGATGATAAAATGTTCACAAACCAAAACCGTGAACGACTGAATTTCAATGCATTTCCTACATTATGTCCTGCTCTTGAGTGATCTTCCAAATGATCGATCTCATTTAGGCCACTCATACACACCTTTGTATAAATTACCATCTTAGGCCAGAAAAAAAACAACCGTTCCTAAAATTACTATTTTACAACACATAACAATTCCCCCAGGTAAAATGTGGTTCGTGAAATAGCATTTGAAAGTATTAATTCATATTCAAATGTTCATTTTCAACAGAAAATTCACACTTTTATTTTGAAACCATTGGTGTGTCTAAATCTTTGTGAAATTGCCAATAAACTTCTTATTTCACACCCATGTAACTATTTTCACAAGGAATTTGCTGTGAAATTATGTTTGTGGGTTTGGCTGTATTCATAGAAATACATATAATACCATTGTTCTATAAACAATGATAATACTTACTCTAGAATGCTAATGCCATATGTCAAAAGTTCTGTAAAAAGTTCAGACTAGTCAGCAATGCGCATGTGCGTCATTAGTGTTTTTTGTAACAGGCCCGGTTTCAGTAAAATATTATGCAAGGTGAAGATTAACAAACGAAATATTAATTTTGCATGAAGATTGTTAATTCTGAATCTCAGGAAATGTTCTTGGATTTATTTCCATATCATGCAAGGTGGTTGGAAATTAGCTTGGAAAACTCAATTTAATTGTACCTTCTATTTGGCCGATTTGAATACATCTCATATATTTATGATCCCAATAATTCCCAAATATTCAGCGACGGCCATCAGAAAGCAGAGTATACGGCTACCATCAATGAGTCGCTCAGAGCGATAAATAATAAATTATCGCTCTGAGCGACTCATTGATGGTTGGTATCGCATTCACTTTTCAGCTGTAGGTAAACCCAACAAAAAACTACGGAACCACCCCAAGTAGTCGGTGCAAATTTCAAGCAAGCACTAGATTGGGAAATAAATTGAATGTACAAAAACTAGGAAAATTGATTTCAGCTAATATTATGAATAATTTCAACCAAAAGAATTTATAAAATTGAATGCTTCCATATAGAAGCTCCAGTTATTTTTTCTAGAACGTTTCATGTTAACCCTTAACTGGTAACGTGGAATTTTGAAACACAACTGGTAACGTGCAGTCTGTGAGACTGGCACTTTTTGGAAGCAAAACAAAAAATTCTTAAATTATAAATTTTTCAAAATATATATTACGAACACTTAAGTACACATTCTTTTAAAATAATATTGCATGAAATAACGAAAAACCTTGATCTAAAAATCATTTCGCACTAATCTTTTTCAACATAACGGAAATTGTTAGTGATTTTGGAACGATCCATAAAAAATTAGAAATCATTCAAAAACATTTTTTCTCGTTATATCAACATAAAAGACTGTCATCATATTCTTCATCCCCATAACGTACCTACCCGTTTTGACGGACCTGCCATTACTTTGTGTAGCGAGAAATGCTTACGTAAACGGAAACGTGCCGTTGATTTCAAAGACACTGGCAAGAATATTAACAACTTCTTGCCTGTGAAAGATATGGATATAGGGTTTCCAACAAAAAGGATGTTGTTGAAGTCTAAATGTAAAGAAAAAGATAAATTCGTTTTTTTGAAAGAATGTCTGAAGTTTTTAGTTGCAACTGTAAGCAAAATTTTGCAACGTTCATGTTTAAATCATTTCTTGATCCTACTTTGGTTGTAGTAGATCCCAAACTGTCACTAAGAAGAATGAATAATGTTCTGGAAAAATTTAATAAAAAAAATTCTCTGCCGAAGAAGCAGAGGTACTCAAACAACAATTCAAAAAATTCATAAACTTAAACTCAAAAATGTTTACAAAGTATAACAACGAACATCTTGATTCTTATTAGAACTCATTACTGAAAGATAAAGGTGAGTTTTTTTATTATGGAAGTTGATTAAATTAATCTTGATATTATCTCATGGCAACGCTTCTGTAGAAAGTGTTTTCTCAGTTAATAAGCAATTGCTTGATGGAAATTTGAAAGAGAGATCGCTTGTAGCTCAAAGAGTTGTTTATGACAACATTTTGTATGCAGGTGGGACCGAAAATATTATTTTTAATGATAGAATGTTTAGGTATTGCCGTCAATCAAATGAAAAGTATAAAGAAACACTTGAAGAAAACAAAAAAAACTGAAGCCATTAAAAATGACCGAAAAAGTGAAAAACGAAAAACTGAAAATGAAATAAAAATTTTGAAAATGAAAAACAAAGAATAATAGTACCCTGACCAAAGAAAATGAGGACATTCAGAAAACAATTGACAAGTTACAGCTCAATTTTAGGTTGTTATTTCATTTTTTGTTGGTGGTTAAACTTACCTCATATTGACATGTGAAATATTTTACTTATCTCAATAAATTTGAAAGTCCCAAGACTTCGTCATCGATAATTAACCTACAATTCCCTTTCTAAACATTCCCATTGAAAATTATAATTTCCTTTAACAGAAGAAATCATTTTTATTTTTTTTAATAACAAGAACTCATGATTACTTTACTTAATGGTTCTATATCTGATTCACTGAAAATAATTACCTCAACCATAATTATCCACTTAATTGGGCCTAGTGTCTGTTTGGATAGTGAAGGTTTTTTTTTAACACATCCATTATTGGTCATGGAAAACTTGAAAGTCAGACATGGAATACCTGGAAAAGTCAGGGAATTTCATTTTTCAAAATTGGTGGGCACCCTGTTTAAACAATTTGAAGAGATTAACATACTATTTCTAGTTGTGTTGCCTTAGTGCAGTGTCTTGAAAAATAGGGGTTATTAAATGCCTGTTGTGCCCCACGTTCCGCGCCATGTTTTGAAAAATATGGGTCACGTCTGGGCAAACATGCATTAGACTGAAGAGGAGGGGAGGATGGAAGCTCTACTTGATTTTGGCGGTTTTCACGAGCTTTTCTCATCTGTTTGAATTCAACAAACCACTTCCATTCCTCTTTCTCCTCCTCAGACATCACTTGCCGAAAAGCAGGGATTTCGCTATTCGTGCGTGCCGTTTGATGAACGTTTCCGCGTGCAAGTGGACCCCTTTCAAGGCTGTTCCCTGTGCTAGCTCGAGAGACATTGAGACCCGAAATTACTGAAATATTGTCAGGAGTTCGTGGGCGGTTTTGGTCAAACATTCTCACTTCATTCATTCTCGACTCTATTTGCGAGTCTGTAGAAATATTAAGTGGACTGGAGGTCTCTGAACGTAACGTATTACGTTCTAAATTCTGGAATGCTTCCAAAATTCGGCGTGGAGTGCCGGTATTTTTCGGGGTTTGAAATTCCCCAGCGGGTTGGCCGCCGAAAGTCAAAAAACTAGGTGAGGCCCTCAAAGGCCTATTATCAAAATTTTGAGCTGAAATTTCCCTCAGACTCAGATCACGCCCTGTATTCTGATCAACAGAAAAATTGAATCGAGATTCATCATCATTGTCTTCATCAGGACAGCCCACAACGTGACTTTTATCCACATTCACATCATCCATACTACAATGCACAGAGTTTAACCTAGGAGATGCAAATAAATTTAAATGAACCGGTTTTTGAGAATCCAGGTGGTAACTAGATTCTGTAGCGTTATTTTCGACGCGACGCGATTCAACAACTAATTGTGAGCGCTTCGGGAGAAATGCGTGGGGCTCGCCTTCCTTGACGGCCACGCTTGGTGAAACCCTTGGGTTTCTATTGACTGTGGGGCTCTCCAAACTAGAACCAAAAGAAAAATCATTTTCAACAGAAAATGTACCACTTATAGGATCAGTTAGGATGGGCTGTAAGGCCGGATGTTTCTCAAACAGAGAACAATCAAGAGCTTGGTTAGGTTTAAAACTCGTGAAATTTTCAGCGGGGTGAAGTACACATGAAGTTGGTTGAACTTTTGTTTGTATGCGAGTCCTCGGACGTAAATTGTAGGACATTAGGGAAATGTCAAGAGTGAAGTTACATCCTAAGAAAAAATAATCGCGTGCCGTGATTTATACTTAGTAAATTCCCCTAAGACAGAACTAAACAACGCGTACAATGCTAAACCCTATATTCAAATAATCTCTGAAAAAAAAAAAAAAAAAAAATGGGTGAATATCACCTGTGCGGAATTCGCACACAGGCACTTATGCAGGAACGCTATATAAAAATAGTACCCTCAATTAAATGCTGAAAATAAAGGTATGGTTATATTATCCGCTCTGCACTCGGGAACGCTAGTGCCAGGAACGCTTTATATACATAAAAAAATACCCTCAAATAATTGCTGAAAATAAAAGGTAAAGTTATGTTATACGACCTGTACTCAGAAACACTAGTGGCACAATCAATAGTGCCATAAAAAAAGGAGAAACGCAACACTGCACTGCAATAATAGCAAATCGCAAACCGCAATTACACTGCACAATAATTAAGCCGTGGCAAGAACTCTGTCTCGTTGACTTATTATCACTTTAAAAAAAAAAAAAATACCGACTTATGCCCGCATCTCGTCCGTACCGACGTCCGACGCTACGTGTACTATATCCGCGTCTCGTTCGAACCGACGTTCGACGCTAAGTCTACTATACCCGCGTCTTGTTCGAACCGACGTTCGAAGCTAAGTCTTATACCCGCGTCTTGTTCGAACCAACGTTCGAAGCTAAGTGTCCTTTTTCACTATTCCAAAACTCTCCTCTGCCCTATTCGAAAGCTAATTTCCCAGAACTTTCTGCAAGGCATAAAAAAACCGTTTGTGTCTGCATACCATATGTCTCCTTTTCCACAGAACTGCATTCAAAAACATTACTTTTTCTTAAAATTTTCAACATTCGTTGAAGAGGCAAACAGTAAAAATAATATTCTTTAGAATATTTCAGACCCCCTGTGCTGAGAACATCTTTTAGTCCGAAAACAACTCAAGTATTGTTTGCCCGCCTAGAATAGTTAACAGATGTCTTAATCTCTTTTTTTCTAAGCAACCCATTTCGTGTTCTCGGTATCTACTTTCTCTAGCTAGGGTGGCCATAAACCAGCGCCGAGAAACGGATGAGATCGTCGAAGTTTTTTAGAAATGCGTGTGAAAGGTTTATTTCAATAAAGTTGACATATCATTCGCGGGGAGATAATTAATATAGATTTCCACACGACACCCCCCTGCCTAGAATAGACAACGTTGTAAGAGTTCTTGCCTCCCAAGAGGTTGCAAATGTAGCAGGGGTTATTCTGTTATCACCTGCCACAATCACAGGTGTTGTAATATCCTCACTCATCGCTATAGAACCTGCAAAATCAGCACAAATAGCTTGCACAGCTAATACGTATGACTACCTTCACTCAGGGAATCAAGAAACTATAATTCCCCAGCGAGCGTCATCAAGACGTCCCCCCACTTCAAACAGATAAACTTTGCAGGAGGCTAAGCTACCCAAGAGGTTTTCTCTGAAGACGAGGTAGCTGAGGAACCCATAGAAACGACACCCCTAAGCTCCAGTCTTCACTTGCACCTGCTGTTATGAGCAAATAAAATTATTCATTAACCGTAACGGCAGCCACCAACTGCATGCGCGTTGATAAGTTTTAAAACAAACTCCAAAGATTTCTACCAAGCTGAGCTTTTTCTATCGAATTTTGGAAATATCCGCTGTCGATCCGAGGGCACAAGCTGCGCCGCAGTGTCTTGCTTATTCCTTCCCTCCGGAATCGAATTCCAGAAAAATCCGCGGTCGACCCGAGGGCACAAGCTGCTCCGCAGTGTCTTGACTAATCCTTCCCTTCGGAATCGAACAACAAAAAAAATAAGAATAATAATCCGCGGTCGATCCGAAGGCACAAGCTGCGCTGCAGTGTCTTGCTTATTCCTTCCCTCCGGAATCGAATTCCAAAAAAAAAAAAAAAATAATCCGCAGTCAATCCGAGGGCACAAGCTGCGCTGCAGTGTCTTGCTTATTCCTTCCCTCCGGAATCGAATTCTCCTACTGATTCGGTTGAGATAGACGAATAATCTAATTAACTACGGAACTTCGCATAGGCCGCAGTTCGCGCATCCCTGTGCACTCTCTCTTATTGTAAAGACTACATAGAGCAAGTTAGGGCAGTCATACGAGGTAGCGGCCGCGATATGTTCTATATCTTAACCAGAGAATGCGTTTTCTCGCCCTCCTCCGATTGTATATGATACTGATTCGGTTGAGACAGACGAAATAATCTAATTAACTACGGAACTTCGCATAGGCCGCAGTTCGCGCATCCCTGTGCACTCTCCCTTATTGTAAAAACTACATAGAGCAAGTTAGGGCAGTCATACGAGGTAGCGGCCGCGATATGTTCTATACCTAACCAGAGAATGCGTTTTCTCGCCCTCCTCCGATTACATAAACATCTTGATGCGCGCTAAGCGCGAATGGTAACGGCTGCGTCCGCAGAGTCCGTACCTGGCTTCATTCCTCATGACCCGCCGGTCGAAATGAAGCGTTGTGTCCTGGAGGGGCGTCGCGACGCCACGTCCAGACGAAAATATATTTTTATTTAAAAAAAAAATTATTCAAAAAAAAAAATCATGCTTTGGGCATTAGGCTGCATCCTCTCAAGGATCCTACTAATGCAAAAACTCTGAGAAATCGTTGTTATTGAATGAAAGAAAAATTTCGAAACAAACTTTACCACTTACTCCCAGACTATTTTAATATTTTATATTTCGGGGCTGAATTGGTTGATTTTATTAACGACCCTAGATAACCGATCTGCCTTAGGGTACAGTTCAGCCGCGCAGGTACGCTTTCACTATAAGCTCTACGACGATTGAGAACGGAATCGTTATTGAGGGAAGTTAATTTATGTTTTGGAAGTTCCTTGGCGAACTTCCGTTTGCGTTTTCCGACTCGTTACGTGAATCTTCACTGCGTCGGGTCGCCTTTTCTCTGGTCGAGAGGTTATTGACCCTCGAGTCATGCGCATCGCTCCGCAATACGCCGGAGTGCGTATTGCGTTGGGACGGCGGCGCTGCGTTAGGCGTCCGCCTGCTCCGAGGCGCCATGACGTCTCGAGGTGGCGCTACATGCGGTGGCGCTACATGCGGTGGGGCGTCGTGTCGTGGGGCTGGTCCAACCGACGCGTAGGGGTTATTCGGGGCCACATAACGTCGATTTTGTTCCCTGATTTTCTCGTTATAGGGAACTCGACGGATTTCGCGGTACTGGATTGGGCGCTCTATAGGCGGATCCGACCCGTAGGGATTCCTGTTATGCGTAAAATTGTTTCGTGGCATATAACGCTCCTGGATTTCACCTTCTTGGTTTGAAGAGTGTCCTACGTTATTGACGAAACGTTCGTGTTGGGGAAAGGCCTGTTGAGGATTTCTCTCAAATTTTGGTCTTTCAACCGCTGCAATTTTAAGCTGACCCACTTCTTTTAGCGTAGCTTCATTGCTGCTCGCTAATTGGGTCAGCTGTTCGATTGTCTCGAAGCTCTCGTTTTGCAAATAAATTCGCAAGCCGGGGTTAATCTTATGCACAATTAACCGAGCAATATCTTTCTCCTGCATGGTTGGCACTAGTCTAGTAGCCAATCCCCATCGGTGAGCTATGAACGCACTCACATTTTCTTTGTGAGATTGTTCCTGTCCGAACAATTGGCTTGTCAACTTGGCTTTGAGCATATCGTTATCGAATCGCTCCAAGAGTCGATTCTTAAAATATTGCCAGCTTTTGTTGGTATTTCCATAGCCGCGAAACCACTCGGCTGCCTCTCCTGTGAGCCAGTTGCCAACAATGCCGGACCACTCGTGATCAGGGAGTTTTTCGAGAGTCGACTCGACGTCTCGTATGAATTTCAGCGGGCACTCTTGTGGTAACCCGCCGAATTTGGGGGCCGCATGATATCGGTTACCCTTTACTAGTTGGTGGCCGCTAGCCGCCAAAGTCGAAAGCGAAATGTGATCTACGAGATCTTTAAAAACTGTAGTCAGCCCTTGCATAACATTACCTGGGTCTGACGTTTGCACGGATTGGGGGGATATCTCAAGCACATCATTCGCTAAGTCACGCTGTGGAGCATTTATCCTATCATTATTTATATTTGGTGTCTCAGACACGGTCTGAGATGCCTCAGGGCGCCAGAAGATTTGTCCTACTTTACCTTCAAGGGAATTGATTTGTGTATTTATTTCAGCCACCAGAGCGGGAACTGAATTTTCCCGAATCAGCGTGTGCTGCGGGGGTACCGCAGCCAGTGGCAAGCTAGCCGCCTCAGTACAAAAAAAAGAATTACCAGAATTTATCTGATGCCTTGAATCAGTCGCTATCTGAGTTTGAGGGTTTACGCGAGAATGTTCTGACACACCCTGTACTCCTGACTCTCTAGTATAAGTCTCGTTCTGATTAATTAATTCGCCATTTTGCGAAATCTGAACGTCGTTATCTACATGGATTCGGGTATTCGGTTCTGAATACCTTGGCAACAGATCTGCGTGTTGATTTTGATTGAACAAACCAAAATGAACACGGTTACGATCTACAACGGTGTTTTCTGAATGTCCCTGTCTACTGGGTATTAACTCAGAAACTATCCGTTGAGCCCCACGTTCTAGGGCGCCATGTCTTGAAAAATAGGGGTTATTAAATGCCTGTTGTGCCCCACGTTCCGCGCCATGTTTTGAAAAATATGGGTCACGTCTGGGCAAACATGCATTAGACTGAAGAGGAGGGGAGGATGGAAGCTCTACTTGATTTTGGCGGTTTTCACGAGCTTTTCTCATCTGTTTGAATTCAACAAACCACTTCCATTCCTCTTTCTCCTCCTCAGACATCACTTGCCGAAAAGCAGGGATTTCGCTATTCGTGCGGGCCGTTTGATGAACGTTTCCGCGTGCAAGTGGACCCCTTTCAAGGCTGTTCCCTGTGCTAGCTCGAGAGACATTGAGACCCGAAATTACTGAAATATTGTCAGGAGTTCGTGGGCGGTTTTGGTCAAACATTCTCACTTCATTCATTCTCGACTCTATTTGCGAGTCTGTAGAAATATTAAGTGGACTGGAGGTCCCTGAACGTAACGTATTACGTTCTAAATTCTGGAATGCTTCCAAAATTCGGCGTGGAGTGCCGGTATTTTTCGGGGTTTGAAATTCCCCAGCGGGTTGGCCGCCGAAAGTCAAAAAACTAGGTGAGGCCCTCAAAGGCCTATTATCAAAATTTTGAGCTGAAATTTCCCTCAGACTCAGATCACGCCCTGTATTCTGATCAACAGAAAAATTGAATCGAGATTCATCATCATTGTCTTCATCAGGACAGCCAACAACGTGACTTTTATCCACATTCACATCATCCATACTACAATGCACTACAATGCACAGAGTTTAACCTAGGAGATGCAAATAAATTTAAATGAACCGGTTTTTGAGAATCCAGGTGGTAACTAGATTCTGTAGCGTTATTTTCGACGCGACGCGATTCAACAACTAATTGTGAGCGCTTCGGGAGAAATGCGTGGGGCTCGCCTTCCTTGACGACCACGCTTGGTGAAACCCTTGGGTTTCTATTGACTGTGGGGCTCTCCAAACTAGAGCCAAAAGAAAAATCATTTTCAACAGAAAATGTACCACTTATAGGATCAGTTAGGATGGGCTGTAAGGCCGGATGTTTCTCAAACAGAGAACAATCAAGAGCTTGGTTAGGTTTAAAACTCCTGAAATTTTCAGCGGGGTGAAGTACACATGAAGTTGGTTGAACTTTTGTTTGTATGCGAGTCCTCGGACGTAAATTGTAGGACATTAGGGGAATGTCAAAAGTGAAGTTACATCCTAAGAAAAAATAATCGCGTGCCGTGATTTATACTTAGTAAATTCCCCTAAGACAGAACTAAACAACGCGTACAATGCTAAACCCTATATTCAAATAATCTCTGAAAAAAAAAAAAAAAAAAATGGGTGAATATCACCTGTGCGGAATTCGCACACAGGCACTTATGCAGGAACGCTATATAAAAATAGTACCCTCAATTAAATGCTGAAAATAAAGGTATGGTTATATTATCCGCTCTGCACTCGGGAACGCTAGTGCCAGGAACGCTTTATATACATAAAAAAATACCCTCAAATAATTGCTGAAAATAAAAGGTAAAGTTATGTTATACGACCTGTACTCAGAAACACTAGTGGCACAATCAATAGTGCCATAAAAAAAGGAGAAACGCAACACTGCACTGCAATAATAGCAAATCGCAAACCGCAATTACACTGCACAATAATTAAGCCGTGGCAAGAACTCTGTCTCGTTGACTTATTATCACTTTAAAAAAAAAAAAATACCGACTTATGCCCGCATCTCGTCCGTACCGACGTCCGACGCTACGTGTACTATATCCGCGTCTCGTTCGAACCGACGTTCGACGCTAAGTCTACTATACCCGCGTCTTGTTCGAACCGACGTTCGAAGCTAAGTCTTATACCCGCGTCTTGTTCGAACCAACGTTCGAAGCTAAGTGTCCTTTTTCACTATTCCAAAACTCTCCTCTGCCCTATTCGAAAGCTAATTTCCCAGAACTTTCTGCAAGGCATAAAAAAACCGTTTGTGTCTGCATACCATATGTCTCCTTTTCCACAGAACTGCATTCAAAAACATTACTTTTTCTTAAAATTTTCAACATTCGTTGAAGAGGCAAACAGTAAAAATAATATTCTTTAGAATATTTCAGACCCCCTGTGCTGAGAACATCTTTTAGTCCGAAAACAACTCAAGTATTGTTTGCCCGCCTAGAATAGTTAACAGATGTCTTAATCTCTTTTTTTCTAAGCAACCCATTTCGTGTTCTCGGTATCTACTTTCTCTAGCTAGGGTGGCCATAAACCAGCGCCGAGAAACGGATGAGATCGTCGAAGTTTTTTAGAAATGCGTGTGAAAGGTTTATTTCAATAAAGTTGACATATCATTCGCGGGGAGATAATTAATATAGATTTCCACACGACAGCAGTTGCCACAATACGGGTGCATGAAAAAGTGAGACCAGGAACATTTTCCTTATCATCGAAGAGAAATCCTGACAACATTTGTTCATGCAAAAACCAGGCGAATGCCTTTCAATGTTTGAAGTTTGTATATCGACGACAAAAAAGAGCACCAATAACAAGAACAAATAATGAAAAAATCAAATACTTACTGTACTTATATAAATAAACCAAATTTTAGTATAGGTGTTGACATTAAGTTTCTGAGGCGGTTCTATGTTTAGTATAAGTGGTTTCGTGTACTTCTTGTAGGAATATAGAACTAATTGAAGAATAGTCAGAACATGATATAGGTAAGCGGTGAGGCTAATACTCTAAATTTGTTTGCAGAAAGTTGTATTACTCGCCAAGCTTACGAAGTTGGTACTGCCCCTTTTATATAAACCTTCACGAGGAAAATGTCTGCCACAAGTAACATGTCACTCAAATGTTCTACATCAAAATCCACCTTAAACATCAACCAAGAATCGTGCCTTTTTAATCAAGCTAAAATAATAATAATAGACAAAGCATAGGTACATAAAAATGTCATTATCTATCAAAATTAATTTATTTCAGGTATCTTTCCTTCACTTCCACACCACAACACTAAACAGTTCATTGTAGGGAGAAATGATTTTATTAGAAAATATTTTGAAGGAACAAGATTAATGCAAATTCCACAACGACAAAAAAATCTACACAAAACATCAAGACAAAATCAGAAATTTTAAAAACCGTCTCCGATCTCTGACAAGAGTGACAGATCTCAGTGATAAGTCTTCTAGTTAATGAAAAAGCACTGTTGCTCGTTCATTATAATAACAGTAACATAGGTTACATTATTGTATTAAATAAGATTATTTCGCGTCTAAAATTCGGAGTAATCTATCTCTAAAACATTTTTTCGGTTTTAAAAAGTCGTGAATGCGCTGACAATTGCTCTCTTTCAAATGACATTGGTTTTATTGCCTCAAGACACAAAACTCTGAATAGGAACTCCAGATTTTCAAACTTGGCAACGATCTACCCAAACTACACTGATGACGAGCATGCGCACATCGTAAACGGGTCACATACGCGGCATGCTTTTCGTCTTAAATATTGGCGGAATTAGCATTCTAGAGTATGTATATAATGAATATTTCTACGGCTGTATTACACAACATTAATAGAAACTTTAGGAACCAAAAAATATCAAAAACAAATTGATTATATTGCACAACCTGTAGTAAATTGTTTCAGGTAGGTACATTTGAAGATTCTTGAAAGTATATCGTTAGTTCCTTTTATATATCCCTATCCCAAATATCTTAAATAAAAAATGAAACATCGTTTAATCAATACCATTTTTAATGATTTAAATTTGGTATACTTGCTGACAAAGAAGTGGTATTTAATTCCAGTGACGTTTCAGTAATTTATATTTGTCCAACTTCGCAAGTGTCATTTCATTTGACTGTTCCTTCACCTAAGCACCTAAGGAAACATTTCTACATTTTGGCAGCAGAAGTGATGTGATTAGAAATTTGCCATTCGCTGAGCTAGAAATATAAAGCTCCAATTCAATTTGCTGAAGTAATTTCTGTTGATAATTTTAGATTTTCAAAGTACTTCAAAATATTCATCCGTAATACCACCGAATATATACTGTACGACAGTTTTTTTGGCAACTGTGAATCTACTTTCGTTCAATTGAATTATTCGACGAGTTATTAGAATTCTAAAAAACGGTCCTGCCTGATTCCCTGCAAATATTTAATATCCTACCCTGACTTTTACAACCGAATGCCGTCTTCATAGTCACACCCGACTTCTTCCTACTACTGGCTGAGTTTCCTAGCTGTGACAGGACACTGATTAGAGCACGTCTCAGAGTTATAGTAGGATTGCTCACAAGACACTACCAACTACTACTTTGTATCAGTAGATATGAGCTGTTAATATGTTTAATGATTCAAATTCATTCAAAACTAGGATATAAATAAATATTTTTTAATACAGGAATGGAGGATTTCCGGGCTGGCGTCAATGTTCTGGTTGGTTTCTAGGTTAAAATGTCCAACCGTTCCGACTGCAACTGCGGCAATCATCTTCAGTAGCGTTGACGAAGTACTCTTTGCGACGTTTCAAGTGATACTTTTCCGGCACGTCTCAGAGTTATAGTAGGATTGCTCACAAGACACTACCAACTACTACTTTGTATCAGTAGATATGAGCTGTTAATTTGTTTAATGATTCAAATTCATTCAAAACTAGGATATAAATAAATATGATTTAATACAGGAATGGATGATTTCCGGGCGATTGCTCACAAGACACTACCAACTACTACTTTGTATCAGTAGATATGAGCTGTTAATTTGTTTAATGATTCAAATTCATTCAAAACTAGGATATAAATAAATATGATTTAATACAGGAATGGATGATTTCCGGGCTGGCGTCAATGTTCTGGTTGGTTTCTAGGTTAAAATGTCCAACCGTTCCGACTGCAACTGCGGCAATCATCTTCAGTAGCGTTGACGAAGTACTCTTTGCGACGTTTCAAGTGATACTTTTCCGACGAGCGTGCGTAAAGTAGTAATTTTCCGAACGCATTTGTGTGCGTAAAGTTACACTTTTGCGCACCCCGTGCGGATAAGATTTTTTTCCTCACTGGGTGCGGAAAAGTAAAACTACTCAAAAATCTCACTGGTGTGGAAAATTTATATTTATTTTAGTTGCTGTAGAATATTTTATTTATGCAATATGAGAAGCCGTTGCAATTGTATTCCTTTTTACCTTTCAATCGTATTTCCCGATATTTGTATTTCAGCTTAAAGCTAAAACAAAAAAAATATATTTTTTAAGTACCTTGTATATGATAAATGATTATATATAAGATTGTCAAATTTTGGACACAAGACAATTGTATTTTCTATGTTCTTGTATTAAATATCACGCAAACAAGCACACAGCATTGCTTCCCCTTCATCAATATAACACTCGCCAAAAAAGATCATTATGTAACACCCCTGATGGTTAGGGTCGCTGCCCAAAGATCATACTCTTACTTCGCTCCCAAACTTTATAATAGTATACCTCAAACAATAAAATCAATAAAAAAATCAATCGCTTAAAAAAAGAACTAAAAAAGCATATACTTCGAAGTAAGAGAATTGAACTACATAGAATATTCGAGTAGATAAGGGAACAAAAAATAAAAAAGTTACGTACCTTTGCTGTATTGTCCACTTGGTATTTTGAAATGATCTTGTTTTCATAAATTTTATTCCTTATATCAAACTTTATGTACTTTTTAAATTTTTTTATAACATTTGTTTGTACTTTTTATATAGTTCATGTGTGTATATGTGTATGTATGTATGTATGCATGTATGCGTGAAAGTGTCTGTGTGTGCATATTTGTATATACAGGGTGTCCGGTAAACCTTGTACAATATTGAAACTGGTGATGGACCAGGTCATGACTGTTCAGAATATCGGAATTTCACCTCAGTAAAAATCTCACCGTTTTCGAGATATTGAGCATTTTTTAAATTTCTGGAAAATCACTACCTCACCTTGGATTTTTGAGTGCCCTATCTAAAAATTGAGGCCAATTCAAATATCTTTGCTGCTGAAGATTACTGATGAGTGATCCTTTCAGACGTACAAAACAGTTTTTCAGGAAACGATGCAATATTTCAAGAAATGATGGTAAAATTCCAGATTTGAGTGTCACCAATTTTTTTTAACAACAGTTGACATTATTGTTTGTAAAAAACAGAACCATGTGGAAGTGGATATTCATTACAAAAGAATGCCCACTTTGACCATACTCTACCATGGTATAAAACAAACGATAATTATTTTTGGAAGTAGTACAATTTCGATTATATTAGAGTGTGATGTTATTCTGAGCTAAAAACAACTCCATTAGACTTTGTCAGTAATATCTTTTATTTTTATCCTATCAAGATGAAATGATTAAATAATTATGAGTAATAACGAATTAACTGCTTAGAAGCATTCAATGAGATGTAAAGAAGTAAATACTAATTCATCGTTTTTTTGAATCAACATACACTATAAACCACAATAACGATTACTCAACATCGCACTGAATAATATTACAAAAATGTTATTTTCCATCCACTCGTACACAGAGACGACATCTTTTCAAGAAGAACCTTTTCAAATGCGTTATAGGTTATAGCCCCCAAATCAGCGATTCTCTGAGCGGCATTGTTCAAAATTGTTTTTTTCCGTTAACCAGCTTTCGTTTCCTAACGAACGGCAGCCCACAGAAGACGAAACTTGTGCGAGCCATGACGAGGTCTTACCTTTTTACGTGCGATTCCTAGCGCTCTGCGCAATCGGATATCGTTCTGCATAAAGCGCTGCTGCAGCAGTAGCACTACCTCCACATTAACCATAAATAAGGTGCATATGCGCATATTCTCGGGGAGTATAACGTGTGTACGGCATGACAGAGAAATAAATACCACTGAATGAAACAAGCGGAACAATTTCAAAAAACTACGACAGAAGTCACAAGTTGTTTAAACAAAATGTGACAGCCACCTACTAGATTTTTTCAATTCTATTTACAGAAGATCCGTTCATGCACAATGCTGTGTTTTATTTTTTCATTTGGATACTATTGCTTTTACGGACACAACACAGAAGTTAAAAAAGTTTTTAATTTTTGACAAGGATTTACCTCCTAAAAAACTTTGCACTTATTTGATTACACCCTGTATATCTGTCGGTCTCTGAAACTTCGTTGGAATCTGGATGTTAGATAATTGCGACATTCATCACAAGAATTCGTATTAATCGGTGCCATGTCGGATTATCGACATTTCATTTCGATAATTTTATTAGGCATAATTTCGGCATAATTACAAGGAAAGATAATTTTATTGACTTATTGACATACTATTTAATGCTACCAAGCAGGCTATTCTTTATTATTAATAATCATTTCCACATTTTGTCTTGATAAAATCGAAATAAAATAATTTTTGTGCGGCGTAAGTATAAAAGTTGATGGAAGCCTAGAATAAAACTACGCCTTATTCAATGGAAATCACATCCTCCAAAAATAATTATAGTTTGTTTTATACCATGGTAGAATCTGGACAAAATGCGCATTCTTTTGAAATGAATGTCCACTTCCAAAGGTTATGTTTCTTTCAGACAATAATGTCAAACTTTGTACAAAAAAATTGATAAAAATCAAATCTGTCATTTTACCCCCATTTCCTGATTTTTTTTCATTTTCTGAAAAACTGTTCTGTACGTCTAAAAGTATCACTCATCATTAATCTTCAGCAGCAAAGATATTTGAATTCGTCTCAATTTGTATACATGGCACTCAAAAATCCAAGGTTAGGTAGCGATTTTCCAGAAATTCTTAACATGCCCATTATCTCGAAAACGGTGATATTTTTACTGAGGTGAAATTCCGATACTCTGAACAGTCATGACCTGGTCTATCACCAGTTTCAATATTGTACAAGGTTTACCGGACACCCTGTATATGCTTGTTTTTATGAGTCAATATGATGACTATAATTTTACATTTTATATTTGGATTGAATTTAGAAATTTTTATATTTACACATTTTGTCATGTAATTGTTTATTATGTTTTCTTCTCGAAACAAGTGTTTCACACTTATCGAGTATCCATTTATTCACAGCTAATTATTAATATTTAATTGTATTGTACCATGCGGGTGTGTGAATAAATATTATTATTATTATTATTATTATTATTATTATTATTATTATTATTATTATTATTATTATTATTATTATTATTATTATTATTATTATTATTATTATTATTATTATTATTATTAACAATTAACTGCCCTTCTGCGCTGTCAGTTTTCATCAAGCCGTACCACAAGTCACCCATTAAATGAACTGACCGTATCTGCAATAAAGGACCCCGCACTAATCTTATGGAAAACCGGTTTCGGTGAAAATCGCTGAAATTTCAATATGATGTAGCCCATGCCATCCTGAACAAAAGTTACCATTGCGCCAACTCTCTGAATGCCCGCGTTTGGATTCTACAGGGGGTCAAAGTTCGATATTTTGACGATTTTTCAAAAAATCCGGAATTTCATTTTCATTGTATCGATCTGAATTTTTATAATGAAATAGTCCACAATATGTGCATCAAAAAGTTCAAATGACAAAAGTTTCTAGAATCAAAACTGGCGGGTATACAGAGGGTTGAACTTTGTTTTTGGTAATTTTTATCGAACTTTTTTTGAGAAAATATTCGTTTTCCTGCAGATCCATGTGCAATTGATGTTACTTACAGTACATAAGAGGGCGATCATATTTTGCATTTGAACTAACCATCCAACTTTAAATATTTGAAAGATACGGGGCGATCAAAAATATATTTTCAATTTCGGAAAAATGTATCCCTTTGTATAGTCAGCTTTCACCGATATATTTAGCTGATGTTTTGAAAGTATGTAGCTAACATACATACAAATGTGTCACCGTCTGTGCTCATTAATCTGAATCCAAATAAAGTTGCGGCGATGGTCCAAAAAATATGGAGAAGGGATGTTTCGGAATAATTTTGAAATGATTTCTAAAATCGTCCATGAATTTTTTTTATTTTCTGATATAATGTAGATGAGTCATTCTTGATCAAAAAGTTCTACAGTGCCTACCACGCGAATGCCACGGTTTGAGTTATACAGGGGTTTGAAGTATAGTATTTCCTTGATTTCTCGAATAATCAATAATTTCTTTGTAACGGAAAATAACATTGTTTCCTAGACAAACTTCGAAACATTTCAATGACCAAATTATCTGAAATGAGAATTTATGAATATACAAAGGTTGGTCCAAAAAAAAATTTTTTTTTCAAAAATATAAGTATCCGTTTACTATTCATATTTTTTATATATTCAGAAACTCTATTAGGACCAGGACCACTTTGTCTCCACCCGATGTTTTAGGAAAATCCAGTATGAAAACAATATATTCTCGAGAAAGATCGTGTGCGGAAAAACAAGTAGAGAGAAATGAGATGATTTGGTTTATATTCAGGTCTTCGCAACTGCCATTGTCTTCAAAAAATTGTGACCGCAACTGACAGATATATGAAATATGAATTAAAGTAAGTACATAACATGAATTCAGCACGATTCCAAGCATATGGGCTGATTCAGAGAAAACAGAAATGATGATAGTACCACAACAGCTACTGAACTGAGTCGAATCAATTCAGCAAGTACATTTTTTCCATGAAGACAGCCTTTCGGACGATTCATATTTCGTTTTCCGAAACGAGTTATACCGGTTTCGGGGTTTTGCCCCTCATCAGTGTAGGGTAGGTCTTATATAGATATCACTGAATAGAGCATGCGACATTCTTAAATAATTGGAAAAATCTTCCATTACAATGATTGAATCTGCAGTTAATTCAATTGCAATGAAGAATGAGGATGCAAGTGATTTCTATCGCAATAAAGAATTAGACTTCAGACGAAATGTCATGCATCCAAATTGACCACCTACATACCGGTCTTGGGTTTTTTGAGGTGTTATTCAAATAAATTTTGAGGAGTTTATTCACCGGCATGACTGTCATCGTTTCACTACCCAACTATTTCAAGCGCACCATCAGGAACCATTTGTTGTGGTCTATTTGCCGCGTCCATTACTGAGTTTAGTAGGGAACTTGAGGGGTATCGACTGTTGGGGTCATGTCGAGCATGACCAAGATACCATAGAACACTGGCAACATGCGCACATGTTCCTAAAGTTCTGGCGCCGGTTTTACAAGTACAAAAATATCCTAATATGGGCTCGTTTGATTCATCAGGTTCTTCTCCATCATTATATTTGATCCACAGTTGATATTTTGTGGCATTTCTGAACCTCGAAAAAACCCTGACTCTCATGAATCCAGGTTCCTCTTCGAAAATATCGACCTGAAACTCTTCATTTTCTTCCCTTTGCAATTTATCCTGTATATACGAAGGTGAAAGTTTAACTTGGTATATACCTACGGTCAAATCTCTTAGATATTCTATCGTAAGGCGAGGAAAGTTTGGAATCAGGTTTCCATTCATACGGACCCATTGACCATTTCTCAGATGAAGATTGTCCACTTCCACTCGAGCCTGGACGACATTTACCTCCTGTGGTTTTCGTAACAATTCTTGTGCCAGCTGAGCATTGGCACCTCTCATTGAGACTGGGGGGTGGAAGCTGTTGATGAGTGCACCAGCGATTTGATATAGATCGCTAAGATTGTGTACGTGTGGCATTTCGATAGTTTTATCAAAAAACTTAAACATGCTTTTCAAATGTCCATTTCTTGCTTCAACTATCCATCTAGTTTTCGTCACTAATCGAGATTTATTTGCTTCCTCAGTGGAAAGCTGTTGTTGCCCTCGTGGAACAATCGCGGGCATTTCATATTGTATGCCAAGATTATTCAGTAAGGGTATGGCATCTCGATAACCCCGATCCACAACAAAAATGTCACCTTCATTAAACCATCCCCTCATGTCTTCTAAGTTTCTTTCAAACTGATTCTCCAAAATTCTTGCGTCATTGTTGCGAGCGTCTGAGAAATAAGGTCATTGAATACTCAGTATATATCCATCCGGGGCCACAATCAAAACTGGTTTCACCAGATGATGTCCCTTGTACCGGCAGAAAGATTGGCGCAATATCCTGAAATTACAACTTTTATTTATGGCGGCGTATGATCCGTCGATGTAAACGATGGCCTTCGGGTTGTCTGGGGTCGGGTTATATAAAATATTGGAAAACTCACTCACATGCCTTCTAATATACACATTCCTATCGATGGCTGCAAAGCCGATATTCGATGGAACGAATCTTTGCATCAAAGACTGTCTTACTTTAGAAATTGCTAAGCTGGTGGCTTGCCTAGAGGGATAATGGAATATTACCTTCAAGAAATCATCCGACAGACCCTGACGCAATTTACAGAGGAATGTCATAAGGTCTTTTTTCGTTATATATCTATAACCATGTTCCTGCGGAACCATATCACAGAACATAAAAAGACTACGAAATTGTTCTTTGGTTATAGGAGATATTGCCTGAAACTCATCCTCACTGAAATTGTTCTCATCTTCATAGCTGGAGTGTTCAATAGCCACAAAACGAAGCCCTTGAAGGAAAATGGATAGTTGCTGTCTCTTTATCACATAAGGTCTATTTACAAACTGGATTCCTGGTAATAGAAATGGCAAAATGAAACCGTTATCATCGAGATGATGTCTGCACGCCTTCACGTTATCCGGGATGAATATATTTCGATGAACAAAAACATTGGCCCTGCATTTATTGGATAGAGTTTGCTGATCAGCGGCGGCATTGCAGATGAAGCATGTATGGCTCGATGTCTGTGTCAAAACATTAAGTCTTATACAAGTTGGATCAATCGTCAAGTCCCTTATTTCATTCATAATAGATCGATTACAGTTTAAACATATTCTTGTTTCTTCTCCTATGATGAGAGGGGGACCACCTCGTGCATCCCGCCTAGAAATAGCTATTTGACACTTTTCCAAATGTTCTTCTCCATGAAGAAGATGTGACATTCGAGCTGGTCTTGATCGGGTATCGCATACAAAGCAATTTACTTGATTTTGATAGGCCATGATGACCTGGGAATATTCCAATATGAGATACAATTGAATATAATGATTATCTCACCTTATTTAACTTCGAAGAGCAGAAAATAAAAGAAAACAGGTAATTGATGACCAAAACATCAACCGATTCTCTAATTATTAGAAAATACTAACATTTCATCTACGTTCAACACATCAAAATATGTTTGCTATCAAAAACATCCATAACTCTGACAGCAATCGAATGACATTCCAAGGACTGCTCTATTTTGGATATGGAATAATACAGTTACTTGCACAGAAAAGTAGTAGGTACAAGTCTTGGAAACGAAAATGTTGTTATTTTAGTACAGTAAATTGTGTTAATCTGATCTTTTAAAATTGTCTTTGGCTTTTTAAAAACGTTAAAGAGGCACAAAAGAAATATGGCAGTTATCAATTTTAGCAAGTCATTTCGTAAAGAATAAACAACACTACTTGACGGAAGACCATTAATTAATAATGAAAAATGGATTATATAATCCAATCTTCCGCATACAACCTATACTATAGGTAATTCGTCGGCAAGTATACAACAGAAAACAGTACAGCAGTAGTTGTTTTCTGTTGTATACTTGCCGACGAATTACCTATAGTATAGGTTGTATGCGGAAGATTGGATTATATAATCCATTTTTCATTATTAAGCAAGTCATGTTTACACTGCTGAAATTAAGTGTACTACTTTTCTATGAAAGCAACTGTACACAATTCGGGAATATATAAAACCTGAACTACCTGAACTTGAAACTAGTATATCAATAGACATCATTTGAAAAATAAAATAGTTCTGGGATTGCAGGGAGATGTACGCCCCTTCTACTTGGAAAACTCTGCAGTAACTTGGCCATGCTTGGCATGGCACTTTACTGGCAGACACATTCGAAGCATTCCGAAAATTGTTTTCATCCTGTATTTTCCTGGAACATAAAATGAAAATGATGGTCCTTATAGAATTTGTATTATATTTTCATACACCGTATGAAACATGAATCGTATTCGTATGCTCATGCATATGTCCGAAAATATATTTACATAATGAGACTGACTTGCAACCTTTGTATATTCATGAATTCTCATTTCAGATAATTTGGGCATTGAAATGTTTCGAAGTTTGTCTAGGAAACAATGTTATTTTCCGTTACAAAGAAATTATTGATTATTCGAGAAATCAAGGAAATACTATACTTCAAACCCCTGTATAACTCAAACCGTGGCATTCGCGTGGTAGGCACTGTAGAACTTTTTGATCAAGAATGACTCATCTACATTATATCAGAAAATAAAAAAAATTCACGGACGATTTTAGAAATCATTTCAAAATTATTCCGAAACATCCCTTCTCCATATTTTTTGGACCATCGCCGCAACTTTATTTGGATTCAGATTAATGAGCACAGACGGTGACACATTTGTATGTATGTTAGCTACATACTTTCAAAACATCAGCTAAATATATTGGTGAAAGCTGACTATACAAAGGGATACATTTTTCCGAAATTGAAAATATATTTTTGATCGCCCCGTATCTTTCAAATATTTAAAGTTGGATGGTTAGTTCAAATGCAAAATATGATCGCCCTCTTATGTACTGTAAGTAACATCAATTGCACATGGATCTGCAGGAAAACGAATATTTTCTCAAAAAAAGTTCGATAAAAATTACCAAAAACAAAGTTCAACCCTCTGTATACCCGCCAGTTTTGATTCTAGAAACTTTTGTCATTTGAACTTTTTGATGCACATATTGTGGACTATTTCATTATAAAAATTCAGATCGATACAATGAAAATGAAATTCCGGATTTTTTGAAAAATCGTCAAAATATCGAACTTTGACCCCCTGTAGAATCCAAACGCGGGCATTCAGAGAGTTGGCGCAATGGTAACTTTTGTTCAGGATGGCATGGGCTACATCATATTGAAATTTCAGCGATTTTCACTGAAACCGGTTTTCCATAAGATTAGTGCGGGGTCCTTTGCGAAATGTCAATAATTGTTCTTTCATTACAAATATTACGAACAAATAATTTAGTTTTTTATTGTTATGTTATTGTTTGTTGTATGGTTCTTTCTATCAAGTTTAAATACAAATTATTCAATAAGTTATACTTTCTTTATATTCGTTGCTATCTGATATGAAGCTCGTAGGAAAAATGTTGTTCCTAACACGTTCGCAAAGTGTCTTTTCCGCACGCAAAAACTTATACGAACTCCGCTTCGCGTCGTTTAACTGTATTTGCGTGCGGAAAAGTAACACTTTGCGCACTTGTTAGGAAAATAACTATTGTTCACGCCTCTGAAGATGGCTGCCGTAGTTGCAGTCGAAATGTTAGGACATTTGAACCAAAGTACACCACGGCGCAACCAGTAAGCGAACCATAACGAATATGATTAAATTTTGATTTTGTACATTTCAATTCATTTGTAGACTTCATGGCTGACACTACATGACTTTTTTGTTTCAGAAAAAATATGTATTGATAACTATAATAGGGATGCCTGTCAAAATATTGCACGGGATCAAAACTACACTTGCACTGAAGATATCATATCAAAGTAAGACGAAACTTTATTTGTGATTTGTATAAAATGATTTCCAATTCCAGAGCAGATTGTTTTCTAAATATAGACCAAGGTTTGCCGCAGTTCACTATAGCATATCCTGAGCAGGCTCTCCTAGCTGCACCTTTAGTTTCAGATCGAGTTGTGGTGATTGGAGAAGTTATAGAAGGTAAGAAAAATAATAGTGTGTAAATTTGTTTGTTTTAATAATGATTGGTTCTGACCAATCAAAACAATATTTTCCTAATATTTTTTTCTGTATCCTGTAGTAAGGTATTCTAAAAGTTGTTGTTAAAAAAACAACATTTCGTTCTTCCTGAATTTTGAATCTGTTTACACAATAGGCGAGAACACGAAATTTAAATAATATTTTTAATGGATTCTGCAGCTTGTGAAAACTCTAATGGCATTATTTTTTCTTTTTTATTAATTTTTTTTAATCTTAAATATTTAAAGTCGACAAAATTCAAATGACTTCTTTCTCGCGCCATTGCAAATTGTTGTGACGTACTTTCCCGAGAATTCCGAGCAACCAATAGCATTGCCGTTTCAGGTCACAATCAACCCGATTAGAATACGCCCTTTGTCTGATTGGGCTCGGGAGAGTATGTCACAAAGAGCGCCAATATTAGCTTTAAAATTTCCTGATTTTTAGAAACGAATGGGAAAGCATAGTTGAAGAGATAACATTTTTTCGTGTTCTCGCCTATTGCTGTCTAGCAGGGAAATGTGTAAAACATTGAATAGGCCAAAAATTTTCATAGATGAAATGTATTTGCTACTATTTATGAACTAACTGCACTTTTTGCGGTAATCATTGATTAATCAACCATTTTTATTGGCTGCTACAAAGTAAAAACACAATATTTTTTCATACATTTTCCGGTTTCTGTGACCTTCATAAAAACTTTATTTTTCATAATGTCCTGTAGTTGAATATGAGTCGTCCATTCTAATCTCCTTCCAATCTATCACTTTAACATATTCAATTAAAGATACAATGTTGAAAAAAAAACATACAATTTTACTTATCAGAATAAATCATGTAAATAAAAAATAGCAGCAATCACCAATAATAAATTGTAAAATTGCAGAAACTAAAGTACTCCACAAGGGGAACATATTTTACATATTAGCAGCGTCCAGTTTGAAAAAAATTGCCTACCCTCATTTTCATTCAAGAATTCCTCCAGTAAATGTTGATATTATTTGCGTACATATACAGGGTAATTCAAATTTTACCCCCACCATTGGGATCTCCTAAACTACAGGAGATATGACGAAGCTTAAATTAGGGCAAAGTTGAGTATTTTGAAAAATTCCGAATATTTCTGGAAATATCCGAAAAAAATCTGAAAATCGAAATTTTCGTCTTTATTTTTTCTGGCTACTTTTTGTCAGCTACACGTTGTCATTTTCAGAGTTACTATTCCACGTTGTTTCGTCTTCTGGCAATCATCATCAACTTTTTTTTTTGGGCGCCATATTGTTTTTTCACACAGAAAAATAGTGCTTCTTATTCATTGATGTGTGATTTGTTATCATTCTCTTTTCTGAGATATATATTTAAAAAAAAACAATATCATCTCAGATGGTCATGATTCCATTCAATAATTTTGTTTAGTGAACTCTATTTGAATTATACCCAGACTAAATTCATAAGCTTGATGAAACATAAATCAAAATTATGAACATGTAAAAAATTAGCAAAAAATATTACTAGTGGTCGATATGATGGCTTTCCTCAAATTAAGAACAGGCCTAACAAAATAGATAGAGATAAATTGATTGATAATATTTTCTCTAAGTTCATCAATTGTATCATATTCTTGATCAACATAGATTCTATTTTTTAAAGTGACCCACAAGAAACTATCCAAAACGTAACGTTGCCTCACTGGACAATTTCCTAACCACCTATTAGGAAATCTATGGGATAAATATTATCAAACTGCTCTGTTATTGTGTGGAGACGGCCCGTCGTGCTGAAACTAGCAGTTGCGACACTGCAATAATTCAGTTAATAGAAATATTGACATTATTTAATTTATAGTGACCGCCAAAATCTTGGAACCACATGGGAAACTTTTTATTAATAGTTTCTCAGAAAATTTCAATCTTAATAAAAGTTTGTGCATTCAATAGAGATTTCTAATGGATTTGGACACACTAATAAAAAGAGACAAAAGTTCTTAATTTTTCTATCCTTGTTGACACTGTTGACAGGGGACGCGCTCTGTGATTGGTACAATTGCGGGGAGTTTGAATGACAAGAGAGCTACTGTTGAAAATGACTATACTACCTGTCATTATAGTGACCCCTCACAGAGTAAGTACGCTTCCTGGTAACAAGAATGGAATAATTAAGAACTTTTGTCTCTTTTTATCAGGGTGCTCAAAGCCATTAGAAATCTCTATGAGACTATATACGCGCATAGCCGTTATTATTAGTGGCGTGCTGCTCAGCGGGAATCGGCCGATATTCTAAATTCACTACAGAGTTTCTCACTGCAGTTATCGAGTTTATTCTACCAAACTAATTTTAATAACTGCTGTCATTCTGATTGATTAATGAAAATCCTGATGAAATATACAAACACCATAAAAAATATGAATGTCATTCGTTCAAAATATGCAGATGTGTTAAGTATATCCTATAGAGGATACAGAAAATTGAAATACAAATCTTCGACATAAAAAAATTATTATTTCAGGGTCATCTAATATATCTTGTTTTTTAGAAAAGCCACCATACCAAACAGTTGTAATTGTCCGAAGGTCTTATGGTGGCGGATTTGAAAATTTTAGGGAGAAACGTTTATGTCACCCTGGTAATAAACACGACAACCTTGTGACAAGATTTGTTTTAGAAGAATTCGAAAATAAACTGATAGGTTTAAGTGATACCTACTGTAATACAACTGAAAACATAACAATAGCAGAAAAAATAACAAAGACTTTGGCTAGTTTCCTTGGACCCAGCTGCAGACCAGGAACTTGGTCAGATGATGATGAACTGGATGCTCAGTTAAGTAAGTGAACCCATCATTGATAATAATAATTTTTATTATTGAAGTAGTAGTTTCATGTTTGTAATTAATTTTTAAACCGAAAATTGATTTTTCGCTTAGAAGACGGAAAGATGAAAATCAAACTGAATTAGAAAAATGTGGATCTATCAGGATTCGAACCCGGGGACTCCGGCCTAGTGCTTTAGATCACTATGCTATTGATTCTATTTCAAAAACCGACTATTCACATTTCAAATTCCGGCATCTGCTAGTAAGCGATGATGAGGGTTGATTTAATGACTGAAAGAAACATTCTTGCATGCTAAAATTTTTCCTGGTGTTACAAAAATTGTGTGTACACATAGACAAATAACCTCTCTTTTTTAGAATCAAACTATTCTGGACTTTGCGAGCTTTGTGGTCCAGAAAAGTGTAATTTGGAGTATGAAATGCCATTTGAAGATACTCTCAAATGTTTGGCGCAAAGTGGAGGTGACATAGCAGTAACTACACTCCGAGATGCCTCAGTATTTTTTAATATCTCGAACAACGCTGAGAGCTTTCAGTTTTTGTGTCCTAATGGGAGTATAAGTGATTATTCTACGCCATGCATTTGGACTAGCCAACTCAATCGACTCATCATTGCCGGAAAGTAAGTTTTAACGTGGAATATTATTATTAGCTGGGGTTGAAATAACTGCATATATTTTATGGACATGGAAAACTAATAAATAGACGAGTAGTGGGTACTTAATGATTAAGGCAAAAAAAACTTATGCGATCTAAATAAGATAAGGCTTTTCGTTCAATGTTGAAAAGTTCAAAAACTTGGTGTTGCGTCTTAACGCCTTTTCAATTGTTTTTAATTTAATTTAATTTTTATTATTTAATGTTGCCAAGGGATTGTGTACTTCCTCGTATATTCTTCAATCTGATTTTGCGCGTGAAGTATTACACAGATTGGTAAGCTAGTCACCGGAGAGTGGGAAAAGGACAAGACGAGAGGAGATGACCAAGATTTGGGTGTGTGTGCCTCGTGGTCGGTTGTAATGTTCTTAAAAATTATATATACATTAATTAGAAACCAATTCAAATCAGTGTGAAGTACATATGATTAGCGGCGGTACCGCCAGGAAGATTAGAAGCAGAGACCTTCCTAAACCCTTCCCAAAAGAACGGATTTGCGAGTCAAACGGGTGAGTGACGAAATTTATCATTTCTGTGTGTTAGCGAAAACGACATTTCTCTCATAATCACAGTCCACTTCGTACACTTGGTAAATATAAGGAATTCATCTTTCAAGTTTGAAATGCAACCTAATTTCTAATTTATCGATTTTAAGGTTTTTTCTTTTTATACATAGAAGATCTGTAAACTTCCACATCGTCTGTAATTCATACTGATATATACCGAGTGTCAACGTATTCTTTAGACAAGCTATGGTTTCCAGAGTTCCAAGGGTACGAGATTCAAAATTGGCAGGGTATTGAGTTCAAGAATGGGAAAATTGTCTAATATTTCATGCTTCACCATTATTTCCGGTTTCACCGGAAACGACCCAAATTGGGAATTCCATTTGGAACTCCCTGTATATTTTTACTTTTTTGGATTCTACTGACGATTCTGAGTACGATCACACAGTTTTGAGAAAATTGTTTGAACGCACTTCAACCAATGTGATGGATATAAACGATGAGTAAAAAATATTGTATTCAGATTTTCTCCGCCTAGTTGAGTTCCTATGGCGGTTCGAAATTTCTAATACCTCTAATTGATGAAAAGGTATTTTTTTTTTCAATTAAAACATATGTTAGGCAGGCATTTCTGAAATTCTAATTTTCACGACGAATCCACTGATGGTGTCGAATCGAAATTCGGATAGATAACAATCCTAATACACTAATTATTTGGTGAAAAATCATGAGGAAATCGAGGTAATTCGCTTATCAAGTATGCTGTGAATACAAAATTGAACGAAACCAAATTCATAATTTCAATTTTACTACAAAAACGAAAAGTTTGCATTAATGTGTAAATTAATCAATTATTAAATAAGTCAAACATTTCGAAGGCAACTTATTCGCTCGTAACATTCGCGTCTAACTTTGCAATTTTTCATGGAACACTGTATAATTGCTAATTTTTGACACCCGGTTTATGATACATTTTTTTATTTGAGAGGCAATTGATGTGACAAAAAGAAGTTATATTGTATCAAAATAATTTCAATCAAAAGAAATATTCAGGGGATTTATTCATTTATTATATCACAAAACCCATGAATTTAATCCATTAAACTCTCAAAGTATTTTACTTGGAAAATAGTTGAATATAAAATAATTCAATAAAAATTTCAAAATTATTGTGCATGAAACTATTTAAATTTCATAGGTCGAGTGTTACAAGGCTAGATTATTTCCTGAATGACTCAACGTTAAAGCCAACAACAAAGAATTTTATTGATGATAACATTTGACATTTTCTAAAAGTTTTTTTAAAAACAACAAATCCTAAATTTGATATTTTTGGGCATCCCAAAAATGCTATATGCATTGAAGTAGCCTTTATAGCAAAGTTTTCATGTAAACATTTCAAATTCTGACGTATTTTCATCGCCTTATGTCAAAATATTTGTAAAAGTATTCTATCAACTTTAGGTCATTCAAACGGTTAAGAAATTAATGTTTTTTTATAAAATATTGCCAAAAATTGTAGAAATATATATGACAAAACAAAAACCTACATATTTAAAATGGTGGTGTCTGATTGGTCTATTTCATGATGAGGGAAATGATCATAATTATTTTTCATACTAACTGTAAAGAAATTACTGAAATTGCTTTCTGGAACTATCTAACTTGACAATTGAAAAGAAATATCCCCAAAAAATTATCTGGTGCTCAGAAAAAACGGAAAATAGAACTGTTTGCTTTTAAATAATGTAAAAATATAAGTTTAGTTTATCAGCCCTAGTTATGTCTCACCTTGTATCTGTGTTTCTCATTCATAATCAATTTCAAAAGATTACTTTAAAAATAATTAATATTTTTACCAAGTAATTATATTTACATTATTTGTTTGGAAAATTTACATCAGTTATTTGCAATAGTTTTTACTTTTTTAATTTTTAATGTCTGAATCAAGAATGGGACTTATTCAGTTTCTTCTGAAATATGAACTATTACTATTCTGAAGTCATACTTCAACGAAAAACTCATGAATATTTCAGATTATGATTGTTTTCATTAGTGATACTAAATTATATTTTTCAGAGATGCACCCACAACAGGTTTCAAAGCTCCTAAGGCTTATTTAGAAGAGACTATGAGAACTTCTTGGGGGTCGGAATCTTTAAGGTCAATTCTTAATTTGGGTAGATCAAATAACCTAACGTTCATCGATCCCATACCACTGAAAACTTTTGTACAAGGTAGTATTTTAATTTAATTACAATAAAATTACAAAATAAGTTCAATTGGTAAGTGCATTAGGATGGACTTGGGCAATAGCTAATTGACCTTATTTATTCTCTTCTGTGATTCTTATTTCATCGTGAGATTGTCTGTTTTTTTTTCTCTAACAATTGGGAAAGATAATTTTTGACATTTCCCAGTATAATGAGCACTTCACTTTCAGAACGAAGAAGGATACCATCTCTATCTGATAGTTCTCGGTGTAATCTTACTGTGAAGTGGTGTACATTGAATGAAAAAGAACAACAAAAATGTCTCTGGCTTCAACAAGCGTCTTTGAATTCTGGTCTCCAACCTGCAATAGAGTGTGTACAGAGTATGGATAATGATTCAGTATCTTGTTTGAATGATATCGCGTCTGGTGTTGCTGATCTTGCTTTCAATGATGTCAGCTATGGATATATAGCTACGAAGTAAGTGCTGAATGAGTGAAATACAAAGATCATTCGAAACACATGCCTCTTTAATCTTTTATTGTCACTTTTATTATTCACTGTAAACAAGACTTGTCAATATGTTGAATTCGCTTATTTTTTTTAAGAACTTTTGTACAATATTATAATACTGGAATATTGAATATCAAATTATGTAATATGATTTGAAGAGACTTGGATAACTTTGGTACCATAACTTTAGTGACGATTCTTCTTGGATTTTTCAATTTTCTAGAATGCTGGCGAAGATAGCCCATCTATTAACTCATACCATATTTGTTTCACAGCTTGAAATTCGAGTTCAGTTTTAGCATCTTGCTTCTTTTGTTTTATCCGTTTTTTTCACTTGTTATTTAAATTTGAGTGTTTCATCATTATGTTGTCCCAGAGATCTTTAAACATTATTAACAATTTCATTCTTTTATTATTGTCAGATCTTAATGACAGTGCTATAAAGCTCAGTCTCAATATTCACTGTTTTGAGATCATTCTGGTACAACAAGAATGTTATAGGTCCTAAAACTGATCCCTATGGCACTAGATATACTAATTCTTACAAGAATTCTTGTTTTTTCAGACTGGGTTTAACTGTCGTAGCTTATCCTGAAACTGATAACCGCCAACTTTCTTCTATCGTGATTGTAATGAGAAATGATACCAAAGGCATCAAGAGTCTGCGTGATCTTAAAGGAAAAAAAGCTTGTTTTCCAGAATACGGAGGCAAAGGTAAAGTTTGTCATCAATTTACTCATTGAATACCAGGTAAGTACCTTTATGAAAGCAAGTGTCACCCTGTATTTAACGAATTCTAAGTTATTTTTCAAATAGAATCATATTGTTGATAAAAAAGTTAAGATTGAGTTATTAAATCAGGGAGGTCAATAACGGTTTATTTGCCAAACTAGGTTTGGCTTAGGGTTACTAAAAGCATTACTTTCGTGAGACTTGATAATTAGACAATATTGTTAGTTTAACAAAATCTTAAGAACAAGAAAATGTTAATATTTCCGCACTCCTGTGTTAGGATACCTATTTTTTTTATGTTTTGGTTCTCACAAAAAGAAAATCCTGTAATATTGAAAGAACATCGTGATTGCAGAAGGAAATTGGGTACGAATTGGTGTTCTTTAATGTCTGCAGGCTGTTTGCCTCAGGGAACACCTCCCGAGGCAGTTAGTTCCAAAGCTTTACCGTTCGTTGAAAGAACGAGCCTTGGGTAAGAGATGTTCGGCATATCTTCAAAGTGACGACAAAGGGTTGTGAAGACTGAGCTCGACGGGTCAGTCTCGATGGGACCGCTAACGGTGGAACGATTGATGATATATTTCAGAAGAGCACCCATGAAAATATCTGTAAAACTAAGACAGATCGTCAACCTTTCTACGATGTTCCAGAGAAGTGAGAGAACTTGTAAGATCAGTATCACCGACGACACCAATGGCTCTTTTTTGGTCATAATCTAAAAGTTTCAGTGTGTGTTTAGGGGCTGCACTCGACAACAAAGTGGTCGTGGTGTTGGAGCATTTGGCGGTCTGGGTTCGATCCCCGGTCGCGTGCCACTGAGCTGAAGTGGTTCGGATTCCACTTTTATTTGCACTGTAGGTCCCGGATCTCCCTTGCTCGCACAAGCTCTGTTTTTGAGGGGTTTTCTCCGAAAACCTGGGAGTTTCGTAAAAACAAATTTAACAAAATTTAACTCCATATATGGAAACAGTGGTGTCCGGTGGCTCAGCGGTTCGATGCATGGACGTATGTTCCATGTGTCGGCCATTGAAGCTTCCGCTAGCATCTGACCTGGTTAGAATCCGGTGTATGAGAGAATCTTCCTCAAGTGTATTGGTATCGATAGGCGACCGCATCCCTTCTTGTAAAGCAAGTGCGATATGAGTTGCCTAGACGCCGACGTCGGATCTTTGCTTGTAATGTGCACCGACCACCCGGGGTGGTGCTATAGGTTTTCCGGCAGCTGAAAAGTGAGTACGCCACCAAAAGTCAGTCGCCCTGGAGCGCCTCGGCAAATATTAATAGCCATCTTCTACCCGCACAGGCTATGCCTTTGGGTACACTCTTCAAGTGTTTATGAGGGAGTATTATTGTAGTTTTCCAGGACAGGTCGTATCTGTGTCTTATAAATCATAACCAACTGACAGTGAAATAGCACTTGGCACGAAACAGAAAACCAAATTTTTGAAATGCACTTTTCGCAATGAACGTCACATGGCTTTCCCATGACAGGGCAATACCGATGGTAGTACCGAGCATCGACAAGGAGGATTTCATTGGTATGGATACTCCTGACAGTTATGTTGGCCATTGTGAGATCGGCTTTTCTAGAGAAAATACACATGCTTGAGTTTTATTCATATTGAATTCTACCAAGTTGTAGGAACCCCAGCTTAAACTTTTGCTAGGTCCATAATTCATTCACGTCCCTTCCCCGTTCTCTTACAGTTTCACGGGTCGATATCGGAACTTTGGAAGAAAATGTGGTATGAAGCTTTGCAAAGCTATTCACAAATACCCATTAAATAATTTGCTAATCTTTAAAATTTAATATGGAATCACAAAAATCTATTATTGATGAAAAAAAGAAAAGGAACCTCATTATGTGCCACCGCTGAGGTACCTTGCGAGCTTGGCCTAACTAAAACATAACATGTAAACATCTTTTGAGGCATTTCACCCAGTAGTGATCCAATTAAGCAACAGACTTTTCTTTATATCGTTTTCATCTTCAGAATCATACAAGTAGGAAGCTCTCACTCATTTGAACTTATTTTATAACATTATTTCTTCATTGGGAGTATGTACAAAAAAAAGTTATTATTTGTTTGCATTATTTCCTCAGATCAATAAGTAAACATAGATGGGCCCGATGTTACGTAAACATCATATTCACTGAACCGAAGACAACTTTGTTTATTTACGTACACCTCTCATCCCTAATGTTTTCAAACATTGACGCCCTGTTGTCAAATTGGTAAAAAAATATGATTTTGGTAGGAACCTACCAATAAATGCATAATCAATCATATTTTACATTCAGATGTATTATTCTAAAAATTCTAGAGAAATGTTTATGTCCAGGAAGGTGTGAAAAAATTACCAAAACGGAAGATATATGTCGTTTTGAACTGATGAAATTTTAGGCACTCTCAAAATTTCGAGCGTTTACTAGAATTATTTTACTCTTGGCAACACCGCTTGTGACACCGGCCGTGGCGGCCATTGTACCTTGTCGTTTTGTGTTGATGAAGTGTTGTTAGAAATTTTCCTGTGTGTTTTCGTGGTTTTTGTACTGCTTAAACAACTTAAAGTTACATTTGGAATATTTTTCAAAATAGTGCAGTGGTTTTGTGAGGCACAATATCGAAATACTGCTTTGTTTGCAAAACCAATGATAGTAAACAAACATTCCACAGGTGAGGTTCCAGTGGCGTCGATTGCACGATGCAAATCATGCACTTAAACGCATTCGTCAAATATGATATTGGAGGACAAAGGAACTCATTTAAAATTACAGATGAAAAGCCTCTGGCAAAGTGGTGAATTCCTCAATGTTTGTTATAAATATTTGTAAGCAGGGAAAAAAAACATTGAGGCTAATGAAAGGAAAATTGAATTTATTTTCCAATAATATTGACATTGTTAAAATTCTAACAGTGAAGACAATTAATGATATACCAAAGGACTTGCTTAACATTTTTGGAAATCATTTCTTTGAGGAAGAGCCTTTATCAAACCATAGTTATGCCTTGGTAAAGGCAATACTTCAATTTTTTTTCAAAATCTGAATATACCATGAACTGTCAATAAGCGGAACTGACAAAGTAGAAAGGGTCTATATGATATATAATGCAACAAATGTTTCCATAGATTACGTCTGGGAAAAGTAATTGAACACAAAAATAAAAATAGAACTCTTTATTAACGCATTTATTTTGGACAGGAATAAAGTGATAACAATATGGCAAGGTATACGATAAGGTAACATCAACACAGGTATTGAAATATTTATTTAATGAAATATATGCTTATACCACACGTCATTGGCAAATTGGTAAATATTACAATTATTTATTTAATTTTAAGCCTAATATACAACATTACAAATGTATACATAAAGTACAACATTATTAAGCTATGTAAATAAAACGACTTTTTGAGAAAACATTACAAAACAAAATATACATACATATCACCAGACATTAGATCAGATCACATTCCAAAATCAGCAAAAAAACAAAAGAAATACTAAATATCTCAATGAGCTGTCACTAATATTTTTCCTTAATGATGACACACGTTTGCTGAGTTACAGTTTTTTACAAATTGTGGTAGTTTATTGAAATCGTTTAAGCCTTTATGAAACCTACTATTCATTCCAAATTTCGTATTAAGTTTTATTAATGTAAAAATTGCTATGTCAAGAGAGAATACAATATTTCGTAGTTCATTAATTATTGTTAAAGTGTCAAAGTGTATGTGAAAGAATGATTCTCAAGAAAGCTCAGTACATGAGGATTTCAACACCTAGTATTTATTGATTTTTGAATAAAACTGTCTTTGTCAAAAGAGACCTGACCCATTCTACTTTGTCAGTTCCGCTTATTGACAATTCATGATATATTCGGATTTTGAAAACAATTTGAAGTATTGCCTTTACCAAGGCATAACTATGGTTTGATAAAGGCTCTTCTTCAAAGAAATGATTTCCAAAAATTTTAAGCAAGTCCTTGGTATATCATTAATTGTTCTCACTGTTAGAATTTTAACAATATCAATATTATTGGAAAATAAATTCAATTTTCCTGTCATAAGCCTCAATGTTTTTTCCCCCTGCTTACAGATATATAACAAACATTGAGGCATTCACCATTTTGCCATAGGCTTTTCTTATCTGTAATTTTGAATGAGTTTCTTTGTCCTCCAATATTATATTTGAAGAATACGTTTGATTGTATGATTTGCATCGTGCATTTGACGCCACTGGAACCTCGCCTGTGGAATGTTTGTTTACTATCATTTGTTTTGCAAACAAAGCAGTATTTCGACATTGTGTCTCACTAAACCACTGCACTATTTTGAAAAATATTCCAAATGTAACTTTGAGTTGTTTAAGCAGGACAAAAACCACGAAAACACTCAGAAAATTTTAACAACACTTCATCAACACAAAACACTTGCACTTGCAATTGCGTCCTCTGATGCTTTGAGGAACGTTGCACAAGTATCTGTTTGATTTGTTTGATTCAATCCCCGTCGTGGTATTAGCCAGGAGCGTAGTTGTTTTCTGACAGGTACTTGCCATATGAATGAACCGGTCCAAAATTTAGGAAGGATAATACTCAACAGAATGAACAATTTTTACAAAAAAAAGGAAATGGGTTTTGAAAAAATAGATGTTGGAAAAGGTTTCTTAACTCATAGGGCTAGTTGCATAAAAAATTTAACAGACAAATAAATATTTGATTTGATGATTACTATGGCAACGCATGTCTATGCTCACCAGTTATGTTACCTACGTTAACAGAAGGCTTTATGCAACTGGTCCATATTTATTCAAATATTCGTATTGATTCGTTGAAACTTGATCTACACAACATAAACCCCCAGACTCCAAACTTCAAATATAGTCAAGGAACTTGTTACCTCTCTCGAATTAATTACTTTAGACCATAAATAATGCTTTATTTTTTATAGCTGAAAACTCCTAGAATCCAACTAAGGAAAGCATATAATCATAAATCACAAAACTAATCCGCTATCTTGAATCCCCAAATTTGGATAAAAAGTTATTTGCTGCCAACCCCTGGCTTTTTATTGACCTTAGGAATTTTAAGACAAAACCGCGACATAACTTGTTGCAGCTCACAGGGACTGCATTTGCATAAGTAATTTTGACCCCCTTAAAAAAGTACGGCACTGTGCTAGAGGTGTTTTGTTTTGGTTCGAATGTCAAAAACCCGAAACAAAACAGTTTCCGCAAGAATTATCTTCGATTCAGTGAATATGATGTTTACGTAGTATCGGGCCCATCTATGTTTACTTATTGATCTGAGATTATTTCTCAAGTCAATATATTGATTTTTTTTTCAGAATGGTTGGCATTCATCGACACGCTGAAATCAAACAAATTTATAGCAGATAGCTGCGATTACAACCAATTATTCGATGACTTTGTAGGAAGCAGTTGTGTGCCTGGAGCCAATTCACATGATTACAACTTAGAGTTGGGGAATTATGAAAAATTATGTGAACAATGTGTACCATCCGACAATCATGGCAAGTCAATTCTTTATTAGATAATAATAATAATCTCATTATTTCCTCAAACTGATCTGTTTACCAAAATGTGTATAAATAAAAATGAAAAAGAGGAGAACGTCAGTGTAATACAAGACTAAAATTATAGTGATGTTGCAAAACAACAGTTAAATCAAGAAATAACGAAAAAGTAAATAAACAGATGTATATGACTCGCAGTATTCAACCAATAAGTACAAAAACACGTAACTAATAATAGTAGGAAATAAATAAAACTCATTTGGAAATGTAAACATTTCCAGAATTTTTCAGGGAGTGTATAGAAAACTAGGCATCTCTGATATTCAAAACTTTTTTTGTAAATAGCAGTGAAAATTATATTTATTTATTTATTGTAAGAATCCCTATGAGTAAGCCCTTTTCACATAGAGCAACACTCAAACGACCCTCCTGTAGTGCGAAGGATTGGTTTCGAAGAGTTTCGCTAGGAGTATTTTTCGGCGTGAAAGGTACTTTTGACCAGGTGAAGAAAGCGACCATACAGGCAGCACTAGTGGCCAAAGGAACACCTCTTGATGTTTAGGTGGGTTGATTCCTTGTTAACAATTAGAAGGGTTTTGGTATCTCGGGTAGAACGTAGAATGGGCGCCATGGTGGGGGATGGCTGTCTCCCGCCCCACCTATGATGCTTAGTCATCAAATCAAATCAAATGGATGAACTCTTGTCAGTGCACGACTCATCAAACTAGTTTACGAACGTATGCAGATCGCCTGCAGGGCTCTGTTATCCCTACAGAAGCAATGCTGACGATTATAAAACAGCTGGACTTAGTCCAACAGGTCAACCTGGGGGTGGTCCTGGACTTTTCATTAATGCCGCATGTTGTGCAAAAGTCCAAAAGGTTGTCCTGCTTAGCAATTACGGGAGTAACGAGGGCGACTTTATGCGCAGTTGGAGGCATTGCTGACGGCGCTGAAGCTACCGCCGTACAGTATAGATCAGGATGGAGGCATTGGCAGCTCATGCGGCACTCTGGGTGAACGAGTGACGATTGGTCACGCGAAAATCGCGAAGTGAGTGGAGCAGGTGATTCCTGTATCTACCCTCAGAGTGAAAAACGAACAAAATAGACTGCGATGGAATGGAAAGTTTGCTCTCACTATTCCGAGCACAGAACAATGGAAAAGAGTTTGGGGCTGGAGTAGTTGCTTGGAGTAGGTGCTTTCATCAACTGCATTAATTGATGTTCTCGATAATCGAGGGAACAATCATTATTAATGTCTTAGATGTTAGAAGCTTATTAGATTTTGAGAGTATGATTTGCTATATTTATCATAAAGCTGTCCAACGATTAGGCCTGAGGAGAATATCTCATTCAATAGACGTTCATAGACTTCTCGACTTGATAGTGGGTTGGTTAATATACGGGGTGTCCGCGGAAAGTGGCTCGCCCCTATACCTTTTTTGTTTTTGAATATAATGGAATGAAATTTGGAGGATCTGTATACGAGATAAAACTGCATATTCTGACTAGTGGCTCAGCTTCATGCAATTCCGCTTTTACCGGAAGTGACATCAACTTTCGATTTTTAAATGGTACAGCCGATATATTTTCACTTCTTTTGTCTCCACATGACATTCTGAATACAACCATGTATCATTTGTCACTTTTTATTACCAATTTTTTATTACTTTGAAATTTAGTTTTCATTCTAGAATGCTATGGATACGTTCAAATCCCTAATTTCTATCCTAAAATTTGGCGAGTAATACAATTTTATTATTTTCAGTCAAAATGTATCTGCTATGTTGAATTTAATTTTGAAAGGACCCCGCACAAATCAAATGGGAAATGGATCCCTCTCGAATTGGCTGAAATTTGGATATGTTGTAGTTTATACCCTTCTGATCAAAAGTCTCCATTGGCCCGAGACCTAAAAATGGACAGTTATTTACGTATCGAAAGTCAAAAGTTGCAACTAGTGCAAATATCTCAAGCGAGCACATGCATAATGGCGATGACTTTGTTCAGTTTTGACAGGAATTATAACAATTTCTGAATTGTCAATAAATGTCAAGTTTGTACAAAAGCTAATTTTTTGAAGATTCTTATACTCGCATTATTTTACCTGTTATGTGTGTAATAGGCGATATACCCCGAGACTCATGACTCGAATAGATGGCGAATTTTTTTTCGATCGCGTGAAAGATCTGCAGTAGTCGCAACTTTTGACCTTCGATACCTAAAAAACTGTCCATTTTTAGGACTCGGTCCCATGGAGACTTTTGATCAGAAGGGTATAAACTACAATATATCCAAATTTTAGATAATTCGACAGGGATCCATTTCTCATTTGATTTGTGCGGGGTGAAGAAAAAACAGCATTTTATTATAGACCCTTGGCCTATGACACTAGGGATGTCGATTAGCTACGAAGGTATGCCCTTCAAGGGACATGAAGATCAACTTTCACATTACATTAAAGAAGATTCACAATGCATTGGAATAGTAGGGTCTCGATAAATTAACTAGGCGCTAGCCGATTTGCATACATCTAGGTCGGTCTCCAAGGGCGGCATACGGACCGGAAGATGCCCTTCACCGACATTTCTCTCAGATTATTTACGAAGGTATGCCGTTTGGTTGAAACCTTCATTTTGACCATCAATTAATATAACATTTGCATACAATTTTGGTGGGAGGATTTATCTGTATTCGAAGGACAAGTGACGTCATTGACCTATATGTACAAGATTATCTACGAAGCTCCCAAATTTTGACCAAGGCTAGTTAACTACGAACTATGCATAAAATAATGATTTGCATACGATTTACGAGTTGCAGGGATTACATACAGCCAAGTAAAATTAGCAAAAAAGGCCCTTAAGGTGGCCAAATTCAAAAGCTGCCGAAAATTGGTTTATATACCTTTCGTGGGGCATTTGAAAAAATATTTTGAAAAATCACAAAAAAAACATTGCTGCAAGAAAAATCGATTTATTTTGGGATTTCCTTTGTCTTTCGCTTCCTGTAAGTCGAACAACCCCTGGAAGGGCTCAAAAGATTGACAATGAAATAAAGAAACTATATAATAATAATAATATTTATTTTACCAATAGCAAAAATACATAATGGTATTTTACAGAATCAGATGCCAGACTGGCAAAATAAATAGTAGAAACCCACAAAGGCTGGGCCTGTACGTGGGTATTAGTTATTCATGTGGGTAATAATAAGATAATACTAACAGTATGTAATAAGTTAAATACTCAACAAATCATGACGTGCATCAGCGAAGGTGGGCTTCGCATAATTATTCACAAATAATCAAGAACCACAAAGTCAAAGACTGTCCGAGGTACGAGTTTATGTGAATTAATTATATCTATATCCTATAACGACATTTTTAGAGAATATAAAAAGAATTCAGTTGAAATTGTCGAGGAGATGACATTGTACAGTTATGAGATTTGTTAGATAATAATAGTAATTTAGCAACAATAATAATAAAATAATAATAGTAGAAGATTGATTTACGAGTAATGAAGCATGTGTCTGACTGTAACGAATATTTACCTCTTCCATTTCTCAACTTATTATCAACTTTTTAGTTCTATTAAATTTCTAACCTTCTTTCTGTCATTTGACAATAAGAATTTCTTCAAGGCAGTTGCATAAAGCCTTCTGTTAACGTAGGTAACATAACTGGTGAGCTTAGACATGCGTTGCCTTAGTAATCATCAAATCAAATATTTATTTGTCTGTTAAATTCTTTATGCAACTGGCCCCATGAGTTAAGAAACCTTTTCCAACATCTATTTTTTCAGAACCCATTTCATTTTTTTGTAAAAATTGTTCATTCTGTTGAGTATTATCCTTCCTAAATTTTGGACCAGTTCATTCATATGGCAAGTACCTGTCAGAAAACAACTACTCTCCTGGCTAAGACCACGACGGGGATTGAATTAAATCTAACAGATACTTGTGCAACGTTCCTCAAAGCATCAGAGGACGCAATTGCAAGTGCAAGTGTTTTGTGTTGATGAAGTGTTGTTAAAATTTTCCTGTGTATTTTCGTGGTTTTTGTCCTGCTTAAAGAACTCAAAGTACATTTGGAATATTTTTCAAAATAGTGCAGTGGTTTAGTGAGACACAATGTCGAAATACTGCTTTGTTTGCAAAACAAATGATAGTAAACAAACATTCCACAGGCGAGGTTCCAGTGACGTCAAACGCACGATGCAAATCATGCAATCAAACGTATTCGTCAAATATAATATTGGAGGACAAAGAAACTCATTCAAAATTACAGATAAGAAAAGCCTATGGCAAAATGGTGAATGCCTCAATGTTTGTTATAAATATCTGTAAGCAGGGGGAAAAACATTGAGGCTTATGACAGGAAAATTGAATTTATTTTCCAATAATATTGATATTGTTAAAATTCTAACAGCGAGGACAATTAATGATATACCAAAGGACTTGCTTAAAATTTTTGGAAATCATTTCTTTGAAGAAGAGCCTTTATCAAACCATAGTTATTCCTTGGCAAAGGCAATACTTCAATTTTTTTTCAAAATCCGAATATACCATGAATTGTCAATAAGCGGAACTGACAAAGTAGAATGGGTCAGGTCTCTTTTGACAAAGACAGTTTTATTCAAAAATTAATAAATACTAGGTGTTGAAATCCTCATGTACTGAGCTTTATTGAGAATCATTCTTTCACACACACTTTGACACTTTAACAATAATTAATGAACTACGAAATATTGTATTCTCTCTTGACATAGCAATTTTTACATTAATAAAACTTAATACGAAATTTGGAATGAATAGTAGGTTTCATAAAGGCTTAAACGATTTCAATAAACTACCACAATTTATAAAAAACTGTAACTCAGTAAACTAGTGTCATCATTAAGGAAAAATATTAGTGACAGCTCATTGAGATATTTAGTATATCTTTTGTTTTTTTTTGCTGATTTTGGAATGTGATCTGATCTAATGTCTGGTGATATGTATGTATATTTTGTTTTGTAATGTTTTCTCAAATAGTCGTTTTATTTACATAGCTTAATAATGTTGTACTTTATTTATATATTTGTAATGTTGTATATTAGGCTTAAAATTAAATAAATAATTGTAATATTTGCCAATAACGTGTGGTATAAGCATATATTTCATTCAATAAATATTTCAATTCCTGTGTTGATGTTACCTTATCGTATACCTTGCCATCTTGTTATCACTATATTCCTGCCCAAAATAAATGCGTTAATAAAGAGTTCTATTTTTACTTTTGTTTTCAATTACTTTTCCTAGACGTATTCTATAGAAACATTTTTTGCATTATATATTATATAGATTACGTCTGGGAAAAGTAATTGAACACAAAAGTAGAAATAGAACTCTCTATTAACGCATTTATTTTGGACAGGAATATAGTGATCACAATATGGCAAGGTATACGATAAGGTAAAATCAACATTAACACAGGAATTAAAATATTTATTGAATGAAATATATGCTTATACCACACGTTATTATTACAAATTGGCAAATATCACTATTATTTATTTAATTTTAAGCCTAATACAACTACAATATTACAAATGTATAAATATAAAGTGTCAAAGTGTATGTGAAAGACTGATTCTCAAGAAAGCTCAGTACATGAGGATTTCAACACTTGGTATTTATTGATTTTTAAATAAAACTAACTTTGTCAAAAGAGACCTGACCCTTTCTACTATGTACTTTGTCAGTTCCGCTTATTGACAGTTCATGGTATATTCAGATTTTGAAAAAAATTGAAGTATTGCCTTTACCAAGACATAACTATGGTTTGATAAAGGCTCTTCACCAAAGAAATGATTTCCAAAAATTTTAAGCAAGTTCTTTGGTATATCATTAATTGTCCTCACTGTTAGAATTTTAACAATGTCAATATTATTGGAAAATAAATTCAATTTTCCTTTCATAAGCCTCAATGTTTTTTCCCCCTGCTTACAGATATTTATAACAAACATTGAGGAATTCACCACTTTGCCATAGGCTTTTCATTCGTAATTTTAAATGAGTTTCTTTGTCCTCCAATATTATATTTGACGAATACGTTTAATTAAGTGCATGATTTGCATCGTGCAATCGACGCCACTGGAACCTCACCTGTGGAATGTTTGTTTACTATTATTTGTTTTGCAAACAAAGCAGGATTTCGACATTGTGCCTCATTAAACAACTGCACTATTTTCAAAAATATTCCAAATGTAACTTTAAGTTGTTTAAGCAGGACAAAAACCACGAAAACACAGGAAAATTACTAACAACACTTCATCAACACAAAACGACAAGGTACAATGGCCGCCACGGCCGGTGTCACAAGCGGTGTTGCCAAGAATAAAATAATTCTAGTAACCGCTCGAAATTTTCAAAATGCCTAAAATTTCATAGATTCAAAACGACATATATCTTCCGTTTTGGTAATTTTTTCACACCTTCCTGGACATGAACATTTCTCTAGAATTTTTAGAATAATACATCTGACTATAAAATATGATTGATTATGCATTTATTGGTAGGTTCCTACCAAAATCATATTTTTTTACCGATATGACAACAGGGCTCCAATGTTTGAAAACATTAGGGATGAGAGGTGTACGTAAATAAACAAGTCAATAAGACAGTTGTCTTCGGTTCAGTGAATATGATGTTTACTTAGCATCGGGCCCATCTATGTTTTCTTATTGATCTGAGTTATATACATTGTAAATAAGCATATAATTCAGCAGAAACTTAGCTTTGCCCACTTCTGGGTTGACTGACAACTATTTTCCGCGAAACAAGCGGCAATAAAAATTGTGTTTAGAATATGACCGCAGATCGAAATCTATAAATAACGAAGTCTATCCGTAATGATAATGATTATTGATTATATTATAATAAAAATAATAATTTTAATTTGCCTCCGGACACTACAGAAATTATTGCCTTTAATTGAACTCTTTTCCATTCCCAAAGAGACCACAAATGCAACAATAAGCTGCGTAATAAGTGCAGGAAGTAATATTCTTCAAGCGACATTTTAGAATAGACAAACAGACTTGTTTACACAAAAAAAGTAAGTAATGAAGCCCTTTAAACTCGATATTACTGGTTTTCCAATAATTGGTCAAATTCACCCCCTTACACCCCCGATTATCCCTGGCACTAGTTAGTGACAGATTCGGGTTTGGCGAACCCGAAACCCCCCGGGAAGCCATTTACACTCGATTTTCCTGGAGTTTTAATTTTAAATTTTTTAATATTTGAAAAACTAAAAAAGATTAAACTCACTTTATCAAAATCAATGTATGCTTACAATGAATTCGTATGCAAAATTCATTTTGTTATTCACTATAACTAAATATAGCTCTCCTTGAAATGAACTCCAAAAATTATTTTACCGTAGAACAATTCTAGTTCGATGGGAAGATTAAAATGGAACAACCATTTTCGCGCAAGTTCGTTAGTTTTTGGGAATCTGAAACATAATTTTTTTTTGTATATTCATACACATTCCAACAAAATGGAACACGACATTTGCAACAAGGTCGATTTTTTCGCAAAATATTTTTTCAATAAATTCAAATTTAAAAAAATTTAACTTGACACTTGACAGTTTTGGCACATGTCAGTGTCTCAATTCAGTGTTTGAAACATATAAAAATAAAATTTGTTACCAACCTGCCAGCAAAAAGACGATCACCAAAATCCTGTGGAATATTGTCAATTACCTGATTTACTTCTGCCGAAGCGAGGTAAAATCTCCGAGCAATAAAAGATATCGAGGTGCCATTTCTCTATAAACACCACACGTTATGAAAGCTGCATATCACTATCATCTGTGATAGTTTGTGAGTGAGGGGTAACCTCCGAGTTCGGAGGGGGAGATTTGTTATTATGATATTCGGATGTATTCACGTCCATGAGGATTATAAATGTTAAAAATCAAAGAATTGAAATCTCAAGGACTATTAAAAAAACTGACTTTAAAAAGTTAAACACTCTTCTCCAAAACGAAACATGGAGAAATATATACACATGTAAAGATGTTCAGATCGCTTACGATAGTTTTATTGAAAAATTAAACAAATATTTAAAAGATAGCACCAAAAATATCGTTGTAAAAAATCTAGAAGTTCGCAAAATGAAGCCCTGGATAACTGATGGCCTTATTAAATCAATTAAATATAGGGATACTCTTAAAAAATTACATAAGCTCCACTTGCCTGAATTGGAAGTAGAATATAAAAAAAAATTACAGAAACATGCTAAATAAATTGATCAGAAACACAAAGAATGGCTATTACAAAAACAAACTACTAGAAGCTCGAGGAAATTGCAAAAAATCCTGGGAAATCTTAAAAGAAGCCTCAACACATCCTCTTCAAAAAGAATGACTAAAAATACAGCAATTATCAGTCCAAACGGAGAGGAAATAATTGAAAATGTAAGGAAAGTTGAAATTTTTAACGATTACTTTGTCAGTATTGGCGAGAAAATGGCAAAAATGTTAATAAACCAGACTATCTTCCGGAAAGTCTCCAGAATAACAAAACTGTTTTATCTTCCATCTACCTAGATGAAGTCACAAATAATGAAGTGGTAACGAGAATCTCCAAGTTAAAAAACAATTGCTCTCCTGGTCCGGACAGAATAACATCGACGGTCATTAAAAATTGTCATCTTCATATAAGTCAACCATTAACACATATTATCAATTTAACTTTCAAAAAAGGAATATTACCAAGGCAATGGAAACAAAGTATCGTTATTACTCCCGTTCACAAAACAGGAAACCTTAATCTACTGAATAATTACAGTCCTATATCGGTGATAAGTAATTTCGCCAAAATCTTTGAGCAATGCCTCAAAGGTAGGTTAATGGACTTTTTAGAAAAACATAGTGTTATATCTAAAAATCAGTATCTAAATGTAACTGATTATGTTGGATACACAACACAAGCTCTCCCGAGCTTAGGTGAATCCAACATAGTCAGTCATCTTGTTTTTCCACATCACTTATTATAAAAGTGCCTATATTTTATGGCTATATGAATAAATTGAATTTGAATTTGAAAAAAAAAAAGATTAGAACCAGTGGCGGCGTGCTGATACAGTTTTTTCATGTTATATTTTTATGCCTGGTTAAAAGCACGTGTGTTGTCAAGATGTCAATCAAAAATACTGTATTGTGCAAAAAATTAGATTCTTGCTGACAAAGCATAGAATAAGGTCATAAATACTGAAAAAATAAATGAAAGTGCTGAAGTAAAAAGTAAATATATTCAAATTGTCGAATAACATCAGTAAACTATACACTATATATACAGTGTGTCCATAAAGTAACCCCCCCTTTTGAACGGATTGGAATTTTCGCATGAAATTTTTTTTGGAGGAATAGCAGTTCATAAGCTACTTTCTGACGACAAAAAAATTGTCTATCTTTCAAAATGGCGGCCCGACGCCATTTTGAAAGAATTTTTCAAATGACATGGGGGGTCGAGTGATACCTCATACGAAACGTCTTACAATGCTCTATACGTCCCCAGAATTTCAAACAAAAATATACTTCTAAAACAAAATGACGGTACATAATGTAAGAACATAATGTAACCCCACCCATGTTAACTTTTGAACGGATTGGAATTCTGTTTTGATTTTTTTTTTGGTTTAATGGCAGTTCATTAGCTTCTTTTTGACAACAAAAATTTTTTTTTTTATTAAAATGACGTCGGTCGGCCATTTAATTTTTTTTTATAGTCTATGGGGGCCGAGTGATACATCGTTTGAATTGCATTTCAATTCTCTACACAACAACAAAATTTTAAACAAAAAATTCGTCCAAAACAAAATAGCGGTACATAATGTTAGAGCTCTGCTATGAGGATCCTTCGGATACTTTAGTTCTGGAAAAATCATCAAATCTTCTAGGTACCCTTTTACAAAAGTATTCTGTAATTGATTTATTATCAACAAACAGATAATCAAGCAAAATGAATAATATTAATATCGACCCAGGTAATCGGGGCAATCAGTTATAATAACATCCCTTAATTAAAAGTAATTCCTCAAATTAGAACAATCCATCAATTAGTCATTATAATATGGTACCTGTGTAAAGGTATAAATAAGAAATTTCCTTATCACAACTCATAGTTGTTAACTCAATCTTGCACTTCACCAGTTTTTAATATTGAGGAGAGCGATGCGTACAGTAGAGGAAAAAGTTTTTGCTGTTAAAGTCTCAAGCGAATGTTCATGCAGCTGTGCGATTATTCAATGAGATGTATCCAGGCAATCCCATCGACAGAAAATATTTAAGAGAACTTATTAGGAAATTTGAACAAACTGGGAATCTGAGTAATATGAAGAAAAGTGGACGACTATCTGTCTCTCCAAACAAGCAGATTCATATCTTGGTGGATCTTCAAGAAAACCCTCAACAATCCACAACTGAATTAGCGGATGAAATTGATATGCCACGTTCGACAGTACATAAAATACTAAAAAAAAATTACATCCCTATAAAATGAAACTGGTACACGAACTTTCTGAAGACGATCCTGATCGTAGAATTCAGTTCTGTGATCTGATGAGTGAGAAACTTCGTCAAAATAGAATTCACGTGAGCAACATTTGTTTCAGTGATGAGAGCACGTTTTTCTTGAATGGACATGTGAATAGACATAATCACCGCTATTGGAGCACTGAAAATCCTCATGAGTTCAGGGAAACACATTCTCAGTACATCCAAAAAGTTAATGTTTGGGCTGGCATACTGGGCAACCGTATCATAGGTCCATATTTCTTGAGAGAAAATTTGAACGGAGTTCGATATTTGAGGATGCTACAAGAAAACATCTTTCCGGAAATAATTCAGGTAGCTGGAAATAATATAGAAAATATTCATTTTCAACAAGACGGAGCACCTCCTCATTATTTCAGGCCAGTAACCAACTTTTTAAATGAAAATTTTCTGGAAAGATGGATCGGTAGGAGGGGTCCTATTGAATGGCCAGCTCGCTCTCCTGATTTGACCCCTTTGGATTTCTTCTTGTGGGGATATCTCAAATCTCAAGTGTACAGAACCGCTCCAGGAACGATAAATGAATTGGAGGAACGCATAAGAGATGTATGCAGGAATTTTACACTAGAAATGTTATGAAATGTAAGAAGCGAATTTCAGAATCGTCTCTTCATGTGCCAGGAAGTCAATGGCGAACATTTCGAACATTTATTTTGATGTCCTTTCTCAATTTTTCAGATATTTATGTTAGATAAACATTGTTCTTTATTCTGGATGGTTTTCTTATGTTTTCTGAATATAGATTATTGGTATCCTGAGGCAGATAATCAAAAAGTGTTTTTGAGTTGTCAAAAAGTAATGTCTCTACTTATGTAGAGTTAGGCTCAGGGAGCGATCGATATTACAAGTCTGCCTGGAGAGAATTACTCATGTAGTTATTATTTTACTTCTGTTTCTTAAACATCAAACAGGTCAGAGTCATCAAAGTTTATGAGTTAAATAGGGGCCGACATGTATATTTGAAGACATCTCTGCAGACATACCAAACAACAGCTCTATTTTGATGTAGTCTTGATTTACTCACAGGATTTTTGATATGGAGCGATGGCTTGCTTATAATAAATCGTCTTTCCAGCTTGAAACAAATTAAAATTTTGGATTGCATTCTTCTATTCCTTTGCTGGAGCAGTCTAACTTTTTGTATCTGACGGATTATGGTTCTCGTTGCTACTTTTAAACACTTTCTTCTGGTATCATCTGTGTCCATATCATCGGTTTCACAATCACGAATTCCTCTAAATTAGCATACATTACAAAAACACACACACATAACTGCCAAGTTATTATAATGTTATAGTTGCAGAACAGTGAAGTAAATTCCATGTCCAACAAAAAATTCAAAGTGAAAAAATATCACTAAACTACCTATCGTCGTTGATACTGCAATACGAGCTATGTCCAGAAACATTCATTTCACAGAATACTGTAGATAAATACTAATGACCATAGCAGTCGATGCCAAAACACCAATGAAAAAAAATATCTACTACATAAGAATATCTACCGGTCATTGTTTTGGAATTCAAAGTATAAAATAATCGCGAGTAGACATTTTTATGTAGTAACTATTATCATTTTACAGTCTCCTGTGAAATAAATGTTTCGTGACTAGCTCGTATTGCAGTATCAACGACGCTATGTTTTAAATATTCGAAAGACATTCCAAGTGTACCTACACTGCAACAAGTTTTTTTCCTAATTATTGATAGGTTATCGTTTTTAAGGTCGACTTAAATAGTAACAATGTTTTCAACAGCTATGTCAACAAATAGTGTATTTTTGTCGCAAAATCGGGATTAAGCCATGATTACCATGCTGCGACGCCCACGGGTTGATTTGACAAGACAATAAATAAGTCGTAAACGGACGTAAACAAAGGTGATCGCCAACTTAAGAGTAAAAATGACATGGAATTCCTGGTCACCGAGTGTAAACGGATATATCCGACAATTCCCATTTTTAATATGATTCGGGTTGAGATGTTTGTAAACAACGTCGGGTATGTTGCTTTCAAAAAAGAGACAGAGAGCCCTCACTATATCTTTTATTGCTCGGAGAGTAAAATGAGATGTCGACAAATATTTTTTATTTCATGATTTGTTTTATCAGATGTGTTGGTCACGGTTACTCGATGCATTTAAATCTTATTTCATCACCAAATGTAACGTAATCTTTTCACGAAAAGAAGTTTGTTGAAAACCTAATAGTGTGCGGTATCAAATTAATCGTAATACCCGACGAGCCACCTGCCATTTAAAAAAAATTGGTAATTTCAATTTAAAAATTAAATTTCAAATCTAACATATATTTTGAACGAGAACAGTAAAGTTTTTCAGAAATATTAGGGCTGATATTAGTGATAAAAAAAATGGTTGCAAAAAGTAACAACGATACACGGTTGTATAGAGAATTTCATATAGAGACATAAGAAGTGAAAATATACCGGGTGTCCCATTTAAAAATCAGAAGTTTATTTCACTTCCGATGAAACCGAAAGTTTTGTGTCGAATACAGCTCCTCCAAATTTCATTAAATTATCTTCAAAAACAAAAATATTATAGGCGCGAACCACCTTCCGTGGACACCCAGTATATAACTTTGAAACTGACCAACTCGGAATCCACCATATTTGTCAGGGATGCCAATATTGTTGTAAAAATGTGTGAAAAATTGCGGGCTTATCGTGTAATACAGGATTGCTCGCATATCAAAAATTTGCCTTTTGCAGATCCCGAATTTTACAATCGATTGATTTACTTTAAGGTGCTGAAATATTTTCAAAGGAACCATAGTGGGAAATCACGATCAACCTGTAGCTCTAAAAACAGTTTTTGGATACATTTTAAAGGGAAAAATCTCCAAACTGTACTTACCGTTAATATCGTCTTTTTTATACAATCTTACGACCAGACACTAAAAATTGGTCTTTCCGTCAACCGGCTGCACCCTTACGACAACCCTCAGAAGTCTTCGAGAGACTTGTGCGAGCTAGGGAAGACGTAGCCCTTACCTTTTATCGTACGGTGCCATGCTGGAGACCGGTGACCATGCTAGGAATTGAACCCATGCTCCTTTGGTTGAGAAGCGGACGCATTACCATCATAACCACCACGGCCAGAGAATATAAAGCAAAAATGTTGGGTACAGAAAATGTACCGGTATATGAAAATATGAAAAAAATATATATAAAAAACAACAAATCGGGATGGATAAATAAAAAATAAAAGTATATGAAACGTTACAGTCGACTGTTTCGCGTGCCACTGATGGAAAGTACCTACATTGTGTCGCACCCATTTCGAGAAAACTGCTCCTATTTTTACCGGAATGCGCAAATTTCCTTGGCGCAATTTTAATCATTTGAACGAAGACTTTTGAAGCAACCGCGTGTTTATTCGCAATACGAAGATTTCATGCTGGAATATTTGAACTTGGGCCATTGGATGTGGTTCCTAGCCCCGAAATTGGAGAAAATGTACCGGTATATGAAAATATGAAAAAAATATATATAAAAAACAACAAATCGGGATGGATAAATAAAAAATAAAAGTATATGAAACGTTACAGTCGACTGTTTCGCGTGCCACTGATGGAAAGTACCTACATTGTGTCGCACCCATTTCGAGAAAACTGCTCCTATTTTTACCGGAATGCGCAAATTTCCTTGGCGCAATTTTAATCATTTGAACGAAGACTTTTGAAGCAACCGCGTGTTTATTCGCAATACGAAGATTTCATGCTGGAATATTTGAACTTGGGCCATTGGATGTGGTTCCTAGCCCCGAAATTGGAGAAAATTATTATTATTTAGTACATCACTGCATATTAAAACCTGACAGCGCTTCAACCAAGTTACGCGTTGTTTTATTTCAGCACAAAATGCAAACCAGAGAACAAATTGCAGCAAGATATTTGTAAACCATTGATTTCGTTCCGAATGCACCCTTTTATACTCTTTTGTGATGTGAAGAAAATGTACCGAATGAAATGGTTAGAACGTTCTCAGTACCATAGTATTATTTTTATTGTACAAACTACACCGAAAACGATTAGATCTGCACAAACTTTATGTAATCACATGTTTCGCTAACACAGTAACTTCTTCAAGTAAATATACAAGCTAAATATCTTAATCTTAGAGGCCATTTCATTAATGTAGATATGATATATTTGTTGTTGTTATACTCTCTGTAATTTTGAACAGTACTTACCTGGGAAAAGTTCTTATTAATTATTGCAAAGGGGAATATAAATGATATTTCGCTTGTAAATTCACTTGAAGAAGCTACTGTGATAGTGAAACATGTCGTTATTAAATAAAGTTTGTGAAGATCCAATTGTTTTCAGTGTAGTTTGTACAATTTCTATAGATCTTCATTATGTAACGGCCGAGTCAATCAATCAATTTTTAGGTTTTCACCAAACGAACATTCACAAGATTTTCGTATGAAAACATTCACTTAAGGCATGCGCTCTAGATACCATGCTTTAAAGAGTTTTACGAAAACTGGCTGAACATGAAGGTTCGCAGTATCCTCTCGCATCTTATGCTATTCTACACAATTCTTAAATTCACGATTCCATTCTCCACGCCCTCATCATTGATCATGCTTTCTAGGAATTAATTTCCTTTGTGGAAAAGGCCAGTTTTCAGTTAACAAAATTGCAGCAATGTACCAGACATTTTAAACAATTTGCCTCGGGATTATTTATCTGTACAATTGATTTATTTTTTATCTTAAGACTTTCCTTATATGTGCACATATTTATGTTTCCTATCCTATATTCATATTACCTATTGATTATTATATTATTTCGAAACGAGCCTTTCAAATAAATGAATTTTATTTCACTTCACTTGAATTGATTAGTTAATATTTTGAATATTTTTCAGTAGCTACTGCTAAGTATTGCAATGCCAACTCTCGCAACAAATATTTCTCAAGTGACGGTTCCCTTAGATGCCTTACCAACGAACATGGCGATTATGCTGTAGTGACTATAAATGGTAATTGGATTTTGTTATATTATTAGTGTTTCTTCATAAAAAAATTCTAGATGTTTCTCCAAACGTGGATACGTCCTTTTTCCGTGTACTCAGTAAGAACGGATCGCTTTCCCAAAGAACAGGATTAATTGTTGATGAAAAGGCTCCTTTGACGATTATTACTGCTGGAGGAATAGTGGTGAAGAATGGCACTGCGAAGAAAGCTGACATTGTACTTCTTCTTAGAGGAATCGAAAAAGAATTTGGGGAAAGTCTAAGGAAAATATTCAAAGTGTTCGAGAGTTTCAACGGAACGAAAGATTTGCTGTTTCCAGTGAGTGCAATTTTTTTCTCTTATATACTATTTTCTCTACATATCTCATGATATGATTAATTGATATCAAAGATGAAATCTAGGAGAACTACCAATTAAATGATAAGTTCACATTGTACTGTGTTGGAATGCCCCACCTAGGGGAAACAATTCATTATTTGGAATTCTGAAGATTTTTCTCAGGAATTCCAAGAATCTTTGGCAGCTTGAAATACTATAAAAAGTAAATGGCACACATATTTTATTTTCATACATTTCCTTCCAAATAATCTGACATACGAATATACAGAGTGTTTGAGGTATGACTGGCATAATTTCAATATATGTTCGCTTGAATTCACTAAAGTTTCATCCCAATACCAAAGCACTATTTTTTATACCCCAACACGTTTTTCGGTCAGCAAGTAACCATCTTCTGGAGGAAGATCAAACTAATTATAGTAACAGAATTTGCCTTTATTATAGTAATACTAATAATATAGGCAGAAGCACCTCGGTCTACAGCCATTTGAATTGAATGTAATTCTGATTGAATAAATAACATTTATGATTATTACTAATAATTAATCATTATTTCAAAATTACATACAACTCTGACTTAATTTACTAATCTTTACTAATATTTGTTTACCAAATATTCAAATTTATTAGTAGCATCAATTACATGTTGCATATCAGATGACTAGGTGACTATTTCAACAATCCTTGTGTGGTATCAGATAACTGATACCCTTACAAGCAACCCTCAGAAGTCTTCGAGAGCAAGCTAGGAAAGAAGGGAAGATGAGATCCTTACCTTTTAACGTGCGATCATAGACTCGCATTTATTTGTTATTCACAAAGAGTTTATAATTTTAATTTATATAATATAAAGTCAGAAGGTCAAATAATCAGCTTTGCAGATGACACTGCGATCTTCTACTCCGGAAAAGATTGGCTCAGTTTGATCGAAAAAGCTGAGGAAGATTTCTTGAAAATTAAATCCTGGTTCGACTCGAAGCTACTCACAATAAACTTTGAAAAAACTAAATGTGTTCCCTTTGCTATAAACAAGAATAAAATACCTGAGTTGACGAGACTATTGATAAGAGAAGAAAACAACATTATAGAAATTCCTGTGGTACAGAATATTAAATATCTGGGTGTCTACCTGGATAGTCAAATGAAATGGGATGTTCACGTCGGCAAACTTCTGCAAAAGCTAAGAAGTCTTGTACCAAAGTTCAAATATTTGAAAAACATGCTCGAAACAAACGACTTGAGAACATTATATTTTGCACTAGTGGAGACACAGCTCAGGTATGGCATAGTTGCATGGGGCGGAGCGTACAATAACCAAATGAAAGGGGTGGAAACTTTACAGAAGTGGATCCTGAGAATTATTTATTCTAAAAATATAACTTACCCTAGCGATGCCATTTACCAGTTGGCGAATGTCCTAGACGTGAAACAAATATTTTTGAGTATCCTTATCCTGAAACAGAAAAAAAATTGTGATAAGGAATATGTTACACATAGGTATGGAACCAGGCAAGGTGATACGTACCTCTCAGTTCCTTTCGTATCCAAGTCTATTTCTCAAAGATCCGCTTTTTTCCTGAAACCTAAAGTCTTTAATGCTGTACCCTCAGATTTAAAAACGATCAATTCAATATCATTATTTAAAACGAAAATCAAGAAATGGATACTTAGCAATACTCGTACATTTTCTCACAGAATGATAGACATCAAAAACACGTACTACAACTGAAATTGGAAGGAATTTCAAATCAACTGATACTGGACATTGCTTCCACATGATACCTCAAATAGCAATCTTGCATAGCTTTAACTCGAATTGAGAGATTGTCGGCACAAGTTTTACTTTTTAGACACTCCCAGTAACGATTACAAGACTATGTGATTGAAAGGAGTAAAAGAAAATGCGGCTGATCAAGGTACCAACCAAATTGAATCAGAATCATCTATCACAAACAAGCTCTTCAAAGAGCTTTAGTGATTACCCCGTTTATTTTATTTACCATGTTCTGTATATTCTATTTTATATTTATATATATTTATTTCATGTATGCACATATACTTTATGTACTATTGTACAACTTTACTTTCGGTGAATAAACTTATTATTATCTTATTATTATAGTTTAAACTAAATCCACCGTTGCGTAATGCTGTGGATGGAAATTATTTTCGAATGTTCCAAAATTTTTGGATTTGACTTTTTGTCCGCAATGTTAAAGTCTTTTTATCTCTGCTGCTATATCGTTGCCCACTTGCCGGGTGTTTAATTGACAGATGTTCATTTGCTCTTCTCAAAAAGTTTAAACAAAATCCATAGTTGCGTAAGGACGTTAATGGAAATACCAATCGAATATTCTTTAAAATCTGATGAACCTTTTCCATGTACCAATCATAAAAGTTTATTAACTTCTAATGATTCCAAATGATTCAGCTTCAATCCTTTATTTTCTATACGTAAACTTTTAAATTCTTCATGGAAAGTGTGATTTTCTTCTAAAATATGATTTGAAAATTTCGAATTAGTTTTCTTGTTCACATAACTCGTGCGATTTCTGAATTATATCAGTTTGGCCCAAATATATTTTTTGTTCAGTTTGTACAATTACTATGAATCCCCATCATGTAATGGCGGAGTCAATCAGATACTTTATTCTTGAGGACTTTTCAAAAAAAAAAATTTACCAAGAACTTAAAGTAACTTTTTGATCACCCATCATGAATTTCTCGATAAGCACCAACTTTTATTACATACATATTTTTTTTTTGAAAAAGTTATCCATTTGTTACATACTTTTTGGGGCATGATGTATATGTATACAAGTACATAAAAGAGTGTTCTCGTGAAACAAGTTTCTTGTTATTGCGATTTATCTTTATTTGTAGGTATTTTCATTGAATGGGACATTCTATTATTTATGATTTGTTCTAACATTACCCATTCTAAAACCTAGTAAATTATTTCTTTTAGGATTCCACACCTGGACTCAGTTTCACCGGTTCTCTAGGAGTATATGTGGAAAATTTTCAAAAATTGCTACAGAATTCAGAAAAATGCTTGAAGAATCCCAATTCCACAAGTGCCTCTTATAATGTTTTACCCTCTTCCATCATACTAATTCTAGGCTGTTTTATATCAAGATTGTAAGGTAGTGTGTTTGAAGATTATCAACATGCGGAATAAAAACGGTATTACCATATTAGTGAGTTTAAGATGGGAGTCTAAATCCAAACAGTATTTTTCAAATAGTAACGTCACTGATTTGATCTATATCCCAGGGTAAATATTTATGTATTCTAGGTCCTGCACCTAGAATTTTAGTCACAATGAATGGAAGAAGTCCGAAAATAAAGCTTGTGCTAAAAATATCTCGGAAATGTTCGGTATTTTCATAGGTGTGCTATATATTAATTACCCTTGCTGATAAACTGATTAAATTCGTGGGTTGCCATTTGCAAACCATCCATGAAACAAGACAAAGGCATTATTTTCATTTTGTAGAGCTCGACAAATAAAGCCGTCTCAAAAAAAACACCCATTTATTTATTTCCGTAAAGGAGATATGGACGACTGCGTCCTTGTTGCAGGACCGTGTACTATAGGATCTCACCATAGACCATAGAGTAGATGTCACATGCTGAGATAATTCTGTTTAGTATGCCTCCATTAAACTCCAGTTCTTTTTTGGGACGGTAGCAGGTCAGATTCAGTATCACTCGTAATACATATTATGAGAGCTATTACCTGGATCCCTGGTACTCTTGGGTATAGGGTGTTCATTTTCCTCAAGTTGTAATTAGTTTTTAACATCTTGATATTTACGATGATGGTACGGCTAATAAATCTGAAAGTATCTTACATGTCGCTCCGTTCCAATGATAGAAATAGTACTACAATCTAATAACAATTGTGTCAGCATGAAATCTAACGCTGAAGGCAGCCATGGGAGCGGGGACATATAATTTACCATGCAATATTTACTTCTATTATGAGGTCCGTGGATCTCACAATTTCCTTCCTATGTATTTATAAAATATTGTAGTTGTGTTTATGACCAAAGTGTATGTATTTTTAATGAGTAATGTAAAAAGTTTCTATAATGGCAGTAATGTCCGAAATTGCTCCATCGTAGCGGCGCTCTTGTGGTTGGAGGTCATTCGTTTCAACAGTCTGTGCTTTTCATATGATATTCATTGTGTTTTGTTGTTTTGCAGTATTTCGAATTGTTTATACAGTGTGTCCCACTTTGAGCAGCCACACCCTCATATTTCGTTGAGCATGAAATAATTCGAAATTTTCTTTGACTCAAGTTGTAGTACTCGGAAATACCTACCTTTATGTTTACGTAACCTTTGTATATCCATTTTCCACGGCTAACTACGACCAAATGAAAAGTGAAAAATTGGGAAAAACATACTAGGCATTTTTTTATCGCAAAAATAACACCAGATTCTGTTTCAGAACACCTTAAAACCCCCAAATCTCAATGCTTGAATCATTTGAATATACAGGGTATCATTCATTCTGATCAGAGTTAGCCTTGGAAAAGTGATATTTGGCTATTTTACAAAGTATTAATTAAATATTTTTGGGAATTCTGTGACAAGGGAAGACATTTTGGAAATTTTCCAAGCATTATTTATGGATTAGAGTTGATAATGCTACCAGCTACAGATGATACCCTGTATATTCAAATGATTCAAGCATTGATATTTGGGGGTTTTAAGGTGTTCTGAAACAGAATCTGGTGTTATTTTTGCGATAAAAAAATGCCTAGTATGTTTTTCCCAATTTTTCACTTTTCATTTGGTCGTAGTTAACCGTGGAAAATGGATATACAAAGGTTCCGTAAACATAAAGGTAGGTATTTCCGAGTACTACAATTTGAGTCAAAGAAAATTTCGAATTATTTCATGCTCAACGAAATATGAGGGTGTGGCTGCTCAAAGTGGGACACTGTATAATGCCAAGGATTGCATGTAAATAAACTAGACCTCTACCTGCCTCGAGTTTTTCAAATTACCTGCCATTATTTGAATTTTATTTTGAGCTATGCCTTGTCATTAAAATTAGTTATTTTACTTTAAAACTTAATTTAGTTGAATGTATATGAGGAATCGGAGAAAAGTTGGTGAAGATTTTAGATTTTTAGTACTAATAGCACACACTGATATTACTTTATTGGCGATTGGTGGTTATTGGTGATTGAAGCTCTCTGACGAAATATTTTAGATGTTGCCAATATACTGAAGATTTATTATCAAAATTTGATTTCAAATATCTATTTCTGTCATAATCTATAGATTCCTCTTGATTCAACTTGATTACTATTATTTTATTGGGAAACAATTTAAAAAATGTATTGCAAATACTGTCAAATATATGATGTGATATGATTCATATACGAAATAAGTTAAAAGTATGGACCCCTAAGTATCTATGAAATGGTTCATTCTTTTAGAATTAAATAACTGGATAGATATTACTGGTACTGCTGAATTTGTAATGATAATTTCTAACTGAAAAGGTAAAAACATACATGGTCCTTTATTTAAAATAAAGTTAATGTCTAGTTCCGATATAACCGAAAAAGACCCAGTATGTCTGATACTATTTTTGGAATCCTTGGATATTTTTACAAAGGGGTACCATTTTTAAACAATTTTAAAATGTATACAAAAACTACCTTTATATTTATATTTTTTAAGATTGTTTCAGTTGTTTATACAAGAATTATGTTGATTTTTTAAGATTTTATAAATGATCTAGATCACTAGAATTTGAATTGTGGGTTATCATATGACTTTATTTCTTTACATGTGTGATTTATTCGTGTACTTAAACTTCATATTTGATTAAAAGCAATTTTGGAATAATTGTGGTATATTTTTGATAGATGCGATCAAATGTTACAAAAAAGTTTAAAATTTTTATGGGTAGAAAAAAATCAATGAATTTGCTTTATAGTCGAAAGAAATATAATTCTTGAAGGCAAAGTCGTAATATTTTTTTTTTAATCGCACATATGGTGCAGTTACAGACAGATTGAAATTTAAATGTAAGTATAATAAAGGGAGAATTAGCGGATTGGACAAAATCAGCTCTTGGACATTTATCTTTTACCTGATGATTAGAATAACATTCATGAACAAAAGAGTTCTGTGCTGAAAAATGCTTCCATAACATAATAAGGCTGATTACATGGGATATATTTTATCTTTCTTCTCAGTAGTCCATGTGTTTTCAATTTCTTTCAAATCTACATAACTAGGCTGACAATTATTTTATAAATGATTATTCAGAATGGCCACCAAGTCTTAAATTACCGATATGACAATTTTACCAATCAATGGTTTGGGCAGCTCAAAATGTTTTGGTGAAATCAATGAAGAACAGTGGAATTGTTCCTCAAGCTCCAGTTTATCAATTTAACTTTATTACATATTTGCCTTCGAAGTATGGAATTGTAGGTTCATAAATTTATTTCTCTTACAAATCCACCGTTTCAGGTTGTGTATCAGACAAAATATACTTTAATGTCAGAATTTTCTCAACTTATCGACAAAGCTTTTCAACTATGAATAAAAATGTATCAAACTATATTGGTGATACTCTTCCCCATCTAAACATAAGTCCAGATGAAAGAAAGTACCACCACCCTATGCGTACTTATTTATTGAAATGATATAAACTCCTTGAGTGAATCATCAATCGTTACACAGAGCTGACCTTGTAAACTTCTATCTTCATTTTCCTCAATTAATCTGTAATAAGTGTTCTTACATGATGATGTCTCGAATTCCAGAGCAAGCAACCCTTTCTATAGTATCCAAGAATCTGTGCTATCATTCTCATTTATATCAGTTGATCTACAGTGGCGTCCATTGATACTCCTTTCAGTTATTGTTATAACCGGTGAAACGCCCGTTCTTATATCTTCACTGCATTAATCCACACCGATAATGGCAGACCCTCTCTCCTGTAACAATACGCCATTGGCCGCCTGATACAGGCCCACTGACGTTCAAACCTAACCTAACCTCTCCTGTAAATTCATCAATTTCCATGAGAATACAGTTTATACTGTGAGATTCCTTTCGCTTTCAGTTTATTCCATTTTTCCAATTCACGTTCTAGTGGTAGATTACCAAAATATCTTGTTTTTTTATTATTCACGTTGATTCCTGTAAAGTCAATTGTAACATTTTCGTTCACATAAGTAGATGTACAAAGCTAGTACGAGCCCACCATGCGCAGTAGCGACTTCTCAGCGTCGCTGGGTTCACCGCGTGACGTTGGGTGTTGCCGGATTTAAAATTAAGGAGTAGAGTTACGGAGGGTGGGACGTTGCCGGTTTTTAAATTTAATTATGGAAGAAAAAAGATATACACGGTGTAGCAACGTAACATGACAGAACAAACTGTCAAAAATTGAATTATATACAGGGTGTTTCAAAATACATTGGAAAAATGAATCATCACATCATTGGAGCATCGCATCATTGGGGCATGCAGGGATTCAGAAGTTTTCGTTTTACGTATATAGGGGGTGTCAAAATTTAAGGGAAAAAAAATACAGGGTGTGTCATAAACGTGCATCGTGATGGGGTTTGGCATTTAAGAAAAAATATATACCAGGTGTACCAACGTGCCAGTTGAGACAAAAAATATGTCTCATAAACGTACATCGTGACAGGGTCAGTCATTTTTAAAGTGCGATTTGGAAGTGCAGTTGGCATTCAAAATTTTAGTCATTTTTCGAACTGGAAAAATGCATAATTGTAGTCGCATTTACACACGTTTTGGCGTTTAAAATTTGAGGTGTTTTTTCGAACGCGAAAACGAACATTTTGAGTAATTTTGAAATGCCTATTGTCCATAAGAATTACATGTAAAAGTGTATTTTCGGCGTTCGTAATTTTAGTTGTTTTTTGGAACACGAAAACGCATGTTTTCGATGCATTTTTTATGTGTTTCAGCGTTTCAAATTTCAAGTGTTTTTTAGAACGCGGAAAACGCATATTGTGGTCACATTTTTGCATGTTTTAGAGGTTCAACCGTGCAACGTTTTCGAAAATAAAAAAAGGATGTTAGGTGTGGGATTCGAACCCACGCTCCCTTTCGGGAATCGTAACTTGAATACAACGCCTTAGACCGCTCGGCCAACCTAACTTATAAGTATACATAATGAAATGAAATTATAAGTACATATTATTATGAAATGTGGTTTTTGATTAATTTATTTTGTTATGATAAATAAAATATAAAAAAGTGAGGTTAGATAAATCGAAAAATAAAGGATGTTAGGTGTGGGATTCGAACCCACGCTCTCTTTCGGGAATCGTAACTTAAGTACAACGCCTTAGACCGCTCGGCCAACCTAACTTATAAGTATACATAATGAAATGTTGGTATTGTAGGATAGGGTGAAAAATTCAAACATCTTGAATACAAAATTTATTAAACATTTTGATTTCGGTAACATATCACATAGCCATTTGTAAAGAATATCGACGTTTCGGAGGCTGCAACTATAGTTGGTATTGTTGCGACGAATGTGATGCATACAAGGTAAGGCGGTATCATTGGTGTTGTTGGTGAATGTAGGAACCATCCATGTCGTATTATCGTAATCCTCCAAGTTCACAATACGTGTAGGTAGACCTAATTGTTGAAATTTCTCGGCAAGATAGTTTCGTTTTTGAAGCCCTCGCACATAAATGATATCAGCATCGTGCAGATGTTTCTTGAGAATGGCATCCAATTGATTATATTCCACAAAGCCGGAGGAATACCGCAATCCGTGAATGTTTTTCCCCAAGAAACAGGTGGTACGTCGATCCTCTTTAGTCAAAGAGGAAAATGGTATGTTTGGCAACAGTAAAAAGTTACTACATTGAATTCCAACCCTAATAGCTATTTCCTTAGGATGAAATTGCCGGTCGACGATGAAGCCTTGAATATCTACAACAGCTATTCTCATGTTGACTCTGCGATTAATACTGAAGCTGAATCACATGCTCAGTTCCATTTTTTAATAATTTCTGAGAGTGGGAGGTGCTCAATGACAGTGTCGTGCACAATAATAGCATAGGCTCGAGTATTTTGGGGAAATCCTTCAGATGCCTCAATTTCCAGTTTCACATCAACACTGGAACTTTTGATGCTCTCATCCCTTCTGGAACAATCGATGACAAAGAGAGTTTTGTCAAAGAAGGCAGAGTAAGCCAAAAGAGGATTATGCTGATTGGTAAGTTTGTAGCTGAGCCCAAATTGTGAGTAGTTGAAATAGGATTGAGAAAAATTTCCCTTTGCAAAATCCAGATGCATATTTTCTTTGGGGTAATTCTCACCGTTTAGAGTTAACGTTATATTAGTGATATTCAAATTGTTGAATTTTGTCGGATCATTATTGACCTTCGTATAATCACGACCTTTTTGAAAACATACAATCACATAGCGGGGGCTTTCGAGAAACGATGAAGTCTTGACAGCCCATATTTCACTTTTTGCACCTTGTGTGAGAGCAGGCAACATATGTAGTTCCCATTTTCTGAAGGGTATAAGAATAGGAGTGTCAGCTTGGATGGCTTTCAAAAGTTGTAATTTAATTTGATCATGCGGATAGATTCGTTTAACTTTAAGCTCAATATTCTCAATTTCCAGTTTAACTTCCGTGGGGGGTGATGTTGATCCAGGAATCTCGTCTATTTTGAAGAGGTTGCTATCATCTCCAGCTCGTACTAATCGAATGGTATGTTTACCGTAGGAAACACATTGATAATCACTGAAGATATTCAGAAAATGTCTAATGGGTATTAACATGTTGAATGTTAGATGAGTTGGGTGGATGATTCCAGTATTGGTGGGAAAAGTCCAACCTGAGGTGGCCAAGTGTTTAATATCTTCATCGGTGTAGGTGAGAAAGCCTCTGACACTACTGACAATTCCTACTTCACGAACTGTTTCCAATTCCTTGCCATTTTGCTCATAACTAGCAGATTGAAACATGAAAGCGCCAGCATTGTTTACGAACGTCACCCTACCATTTCCCTTGGTTCTCTCAACCTTTCCACTGATGAATAGCAAGCTGTCGTACAAGGCATCATAGGCATCAGATTGATTAATATTGATTTCAATAACATCATTGTTGCAGAAAGACTTGACATATGGGTAGTAGGTGCGCCACTCTACCTTTTGTATGGATTCATCGTTGTGAGGTTTTCGGAAAATGTTGAATAGTTGATTGGACAACATGATAACCGAGAGATTCCAAAAACAATTTATTCTCCGTTGACAGTAGTTGAGGTTGTTTCTGCTGCTGCTCTCGCTGCTGATGGTTGAATGTCTTGGTGAAGACTGAGGTGTGGTATGAAGATGATTTATAATTATAGATAGTTAGCACCATACTTTCGCTTCAATTCCAAACGAATTATTATTTCTTCGTTGCGAAAATCAACAAGTTGAGAATGTTGATCGAGCACTCGCAACGTAATGGTATTTATTTCGTTTGTATGAGAAATGGGCAGATAAATCAGATGATTGGGTGTTTCGTCAATGGCGTAACCTGGATCAACACCTATAGCAAATTCGTATATCGTATGAGACGGTGTGTCGTTGTAGAAGGCTCCAAAGGTAATGTTGCTATCTATGTGTATGGTTCGTACTTTAATGATATCCACAGGCAGATCTGATGCGTAATGCAAGTTGGGATTGAGAAGTTTAGACGAAAACCCCAAAATACGAGCTAAACTATTTGCAGGTCGGAAATCGATCGAGTGCTTAAGACAAAATATTTCGCTTTTTAGTGTATTATTATTGGGTTTGAGATAGAAAAATTCCTCAGGGTTTTCTTTGTACGTTTTGGGTACGATATGTTTGCTTATTAAATCTTCAATATCACTGATTTCGTAAGATTCAGCAGGAATATCGATATTTCTTCGTTTAGCTTTATCACCGTTTTCATAGTAGTAGAATTTCGTACCGTCTTCAATGTTGGGTATACTGTTGTAGGAATGGAAGCTGAGCAAAGCCAAATTATATTCTGAATCGGAATCCAATCGAATGGGTGGATTGAAATCAATGGAAAGCGTCGAAGAACGACTTGTTAGCGTTAATATCATAGACATGACTGACACACATCAAACAATCGCACACCTTAAATAAAGAAACATTTGAACCAAAATCATTTCTTTTTTATTACAATAATAGCATTCAAATTGTGCGCTAACAATATCAGTATACAATATTCGATGTAGCGGCGCTGATGCTGGAAAATCATGTCGGAGATGGATGAAACATGGTAGGCGGATCTGCAAAGCGTATCGATGCTGGTAATCCATTGGCAATCTGCGCCATACATCCAACAATTCCCAAGGTCCTGCGTTTCCCATCAAATATTCAATTGGTAAAGCTTGCAGTTCGGCATCGGTGAAATCTCGCAAAGATTTATACTTATGCATTTCAATCAATGATTTATACATTTTATCGGACGACATTATGAAGTAGAAACTTCAGACAAAGATGGCCACAGTTATTCTGATTGTAATTTTGATATTGATCATTATTATATGTAATTTTTACCCCCTTCCCAAAATATCTCGCCAATTCCATTGGAGGTTTTAGATTGCCAAAACTGTCGAAATATTGTGCAACGTTGCCGGTTTTATTGTAAGCTACCCAATGAGTGCCCGCATTCAAATGCGAATCCAGGTTTATTACGCCGCATTCTCGCAGCCAAGGACCACAAGTTGGCAACATATCACGCATAAAAACTCCACGAAAATTCGGTATTTCAAGTTGACGGGCACACTGTAGAATTTCCGAATCGTATAATGCTCTATTAGGTAGCTTGTCTAGTAGTTTTTTTGTTTTTTCAAGTATAGACCTCGTCCTTTACGTTGTTTTTTAAGGAACAACCCAAATCCTCGACGTGTTTTTCGTAGGTACAAGCCAGATCCCAAATGTTCCATGGATTTATTATGACGTTGATCTTCTTCGAGTTTCTTTTTGGCACCTCTGGCATCTATAACTGTTTTTGCGATCGCGCTCGCTCCACCTGCCAACGAACCCAAAGCCGAAAGGGCAGCAAATATGGGTATGAGTGGCAGGATTCCTCCGGATTTTGCATCGAATGGAATTACCCTAGGTATGCGTATTTTGTTACGTCCTCCAGCTTGACTCACAGCCATTTTAGCAGCTCGCAAAGCTGAAGCACTAGATTTCTTAAGATTGCTAGGATGAGGCTTCCAATTTTTAATAATTTTTTGAAGCATGTTACGACGAAAGGACAGACCCATACCAAGGTTACGTTTCGCTTTCATGGTGGAAGTTACCATCCAAGCTGCAGCACGTTCTCCAAATTTAGCGTCTTTAGATTTAACACGTTCCCAAGCTCGATTTTCCAACACTTGATCTGCCTTGTGCCGGTCTTGTAGAGAATCACTTTGGGAGTATGCAATATCGTGATCTTTACAGCTCTCGTCCAAAGGATTCACACCTTTGTCCCCGCGATCCAATCTCTTTTGCAATTTGGTACCTGGACCACAAAACGAATAACCAGGAAGATGTAATTCGAACGGGAGCTTATTGATTATGGAATTAACAACACCTGCACCGGAGTAAGTCAACATTGAGAATGACGTAAAGTGATTGTGATATTTTTATTTATAACCGGGGTGCACTCATTTTCAACCATCACATCATGGAAGTCATTCAGCAAGACGAGTCACTACCCATTGAAAATTTGGATATTTTGAATGGAGATGGTTGTGGTAGTATGATTAGGAAACATGGTAAATTATTACCCAATTCGTTCCGTGCAATCATTTGCGGACCAAGTGGTTGTGGAAAAACAAACGCCATCTTAACATTGTTATTCCACCCGAATGGTGCTAAATTTGAAAACATTTACGTATACTCAAAGTCATTGTATCAACCCAAATATCAAGTACTTCAAGAAATTTTGAAGAAAGTCAAGGGGCTGGGTTATTATCCGTTCAGAGAAAACGAAGAAATCATAAGTCCTCACGAATCCAAATCGAATAGTATATTTATTTTCGACGATGTCGCCTGCGATGGTCAACAGAAAATTCGAGAGTATTATTCCGTGTGCAGACACAAGAACATTGACGCCGCCTACCTTTGTCAAACATATTCGAAAATCCCAAAACAGCTGATACGCGACAACTGTAATATGATCGTACTTTTCAAGCAAGATGAAATAAATTTAAAACATGTATTCGATGAACACGTTTCTCCCGACATGTCTTTCGATGAATTCAAGAGAATTTGTGCAAAATGTTGGCAGCAGCAGCAATATGGAACCGTTGTGATTTGCAAAGATTTCGATACGAATTCTGGTCGATATCGACAAGGATTCGACAAATATATAACTATACACAAGATGTGATGTATTATCATTCGTCATCATGAAACCGTTGAGCAAAGAAGTTGATGTTATTCGAAAGACTAAAATCAACGAAATTGCAAACGTTATTCGAAAAAAATATTTAGCCTTGAAATTGGGTAAATCTGAAGAAGATGAATCGCTGCAGAAATTCTTCAAACCTGTATCAGTTCCGCTGAAAATATTAGCGAATAAAACGGCACAAGCTACTAGTCCAATCAAAACTGAGACGAAAACCGAACCTGAAGAGGAGAAAATGGAAAAGCCTGAAACGACTCCATTCCAATCCCTCGACGTTATTGCAAGTACAGAGGATGATGATGACGCTGATGATGGCGATAATGCTTTCACAGAAGAAGAGGAGCAAAATGATCTGATGGACATGAATGAAGAAGTTTTAGAAGAATATATCGATCAATACCCTTTAATGGTCCAACCATACATTATAAAGCATTGGGGGAAAAATAAAGAAATAGACAAAGCATATGGACCCATCTATGATCAACGTGATTCAAAGTGGTTCCTTGGTGTAAAAGAAATAGATTTTGACAAACGCAGCGGATACATTAAAATTGGTGGGTATCAATGGAAAGGGACGCCAGGTATATATGAATTGATGTTTCTCATTAAGCCTGAAAATTACAATGACGAAGATTTACGAGCATACAGACAAATCTTGGATTTATCAACCAGCCACCAAGACACCTTAGGTCGCACAAAGTTTAGTAAAGGGTGGAAGTACAACAATTTAATTAAACCGATGTTTCCTACACAACAACAACAACGTAAAACATCGACACGTACAAATTTACGTAAAGCATCCAATTCAACAACTCTAGGCAGTGGTTGTTTACCGAAACCACCTATTGCAATGACATTCAATACCAAACCTATGGAATTCGTTTATTGGGACGATCCCAACGAACTCTGCGAACGTCTCAAATTATTGATAGCCTCTCGAGATGCTGGAAATACTTCGCATGACAACGAGATTATTGCCATTTTGAGTGAACTCAAAGAGGCGAATATAATTCTATAAGACAAAGGGCGTTTCCCCATACATTATCATTTTCAAAATGGGTCTCGACAAGTTTGGACGTAGCGACAGCGCAAGCGTAGATAAAAAGCGAAAATTACCAACGCCCTCTAGAGGTGGTTTACTGCACACACCAGATGGTAATATTGATTTCGATAATTTGAAATTGAGTAATGTGAAGAGCCCCACCAAGGATACTGATGCTGCCAATAAACAATATGTGGATGAAATCCATAAAAATCTTACGGAAATTATGCAAAATCAAGCTAACCAACATCAAATGCAACTGAATCGATTGAGTAATCGACTGAATGGTGATCTAACAGAGATGCGTAATGAAATTAAAAATGAGATGAATAAAACAAACAAACAATTTGAAAAGAAAACTCAAACACTTGATAGTAATTTAAGTCATATGGTACAAATGAACGACACACGGTATAAGGAAACGACAGCATTTTTCGAAAAATTCAACCAACAATATATAGAGGATATTGAAAATGTTCGTGAAGATTTGTTGAAAAAAATTGGTGAAATTAGTGATTTGGTTCATTCAAACAATTTAAAATGGGATGTTAATGGGAAATTGGCTCACCAATTGTTAGAACAATTGCGAGATGATATCTCGCAACAAATCAACAAAATAAATTCAGATATAGCGAATACAAAATCAGCTATTGAACAAATCCGCAAAATGCAGAATGTAGTTGTCGCACAGCCATAATAAAATAGTACGTTACGCAGTCTCATCATCAGATATGTGTAATGGCTTCCAAAGAAAAGATTCAACTTGTTCGTGAACTGCATAAACCCATTAGAAAAAATTATCCTAGACGCCGTACCATCATCAAAGGCTTGGATGATTTGTGGCAAATGGATTTGGCTGAGATGAGACCGTACGCCCATCAAAATCGAAATTTCAAACTCATTCTAGTCGTTATAGATTGTTTTTCCAAATTTGTGTGGACTAGACCATTGAAATCGAAAACGGGTGAGGAAATTACCAAAACGTTTGCAGATATTTTGGTACATACGAAACGTTGTCCAAAAAATCTACAAACAGATCAGGGGGTGGAATTTTATAACACCAAATTTCAAGGGCTGATGAAAAAACACCAAATAAATCACTACAATACGTACAGCATCACCAAAGCTGCTATATGCGAACGTGTCATAAGAACTTTAAAAGAAAAATTGTACAAGTATTTCAGTTTGAATGGCACCTACAAATGGTTGAATATTTTGCCTGAAATCACAAAATCCTACAATGATACACGCCACTCAAAGACAGGGATGAAACCTTCGGAAATCAACGCAAACAACGAAAAGCAAATTCTCAAATCGACATACAGTCACTTGAAAATAGCTGGACCAAGAAAATTCAAAGTTGGTGATGTTGTGCGAATCAGTAAGGCAAAACACGTTTTCGAAAAAGGTTATACGCCCAATTGGACTACAGAATTATTCAAAATTATCAAAGTCAATATAACCAACCCTGCCACCTTCATGTTGGAAGATATGCAGGGTGCACCTATCAAGGGTGCTTTCTATGGGGAAGAACTGCAGAAAACTGCAAATCCAGATATATATCTAGTGGAAAAAGTTCTGAGGAGAAAAGGCAAAAAAATGTACGTGAAATGGCTCGGTTTACAAGAATACAGTTGGATCGAAAACATCGATTTTGTATAGAATCTTATGGAAAAGAAGCACAATTTGAAAGTATATTAGGGGGGCCTTTCGACGAAATCAATTTTCTGCAACATTATTTCAACTTCACTACGTCACACATAACCACGTGATGTGAAGTGAAACTATATAATCGGATGCAGGCACACTCCGATATTCAGTTTGAAAACGAAAGTTTGAAAGTAAAAAAATGTCTCAAGATAGTGGTTACGGTAGTGAAGTTGAAGTAATGTGCGATAGTGATGGTGAAGATTACAGGGGAACTCTGAATGACCTAGACAGAGTGTTGCAACAATACGATGGGGCTACTCAACCTGAACCGTTTAGTGCAGTAGAAAAAGCGCTGGACCAATACGAAAAGGCTGCTCGACACGAACACCAATTGCTGTTGTCGACTTTTCCCATGCCGTCCTATGAACTTCGATGTGGTCTCAGCCCAGTCAGAGACTTTAGCCCATGCGTCATTTTGAAGCAGCAATTTTCACCCTGATTCATCAATTTTACACTCGATGAATGGTTAACCCTCATTGGCATTTTGCAAACGACAGTGGATACTTTCTTTGAAGCAAAAATCGACAATTATGTGGACGAATATAATCCGATTGTAACACGTTGCAAAGATTACATTTACGTCACACAATACATCGAAAGCTGCACCAAACAAATTTCCATTGCCAAGGACGCTGTGAACCTGGAGCTGTCCGAGAAAGATGTAAACGATATTCTGGAAACACATCGAGGGGTGCTGTCCGGCCGCATCGCCATGCTGGATGCTTTGAACTTTTGTGCCTATTATCGAGGTGTTTTTGATCTTATTCGATCGTGGTTGCGTGATAGGAAAATTTATTTAACTTTAGAAGAAATTATAGAAGGTTTCTGTGAAGCCTCCCCTTTAGATAGTCTGTATGCTAATGCTTTACGAGAATATCTATTTTATTATAAACAAACAATATTGTATAATTTATGTAATAAATGATAAAAAATATGATATAGTTTTTTCTTTTTTTTTATTTCATCGTGTTTAAAGCGCACCGAGTCGGTGCACTTACAAAAGTTATGAAAATCAACAAATAAAATACCAAATTTCACTATATATTTTTTTATTTAAATTATATCAACGTGTGCACTAATATACAATATCCAGTTTTCAAACATAACTGGTATGAGCTATAAATTAACATTTCAAAAATCTGGACCATTCTGAATCACTAAAATCATGATTTTTTCTCATTTGTTTTTTAATTCTGTAATACAATTCAAATTGAGAATTTGTTTAAATTGTTTTGGAATATTGAAATAACATCTATTCATGTGTTTGAAATACCAAATCTCAATTTCAAGTTTGCTATTAATAATATATTTTTTTTTGCTTCACAATCTTTAACAGTCCAATAAATCACATTTGCAACCAATTCTTGTAAACTTGGTGGAGTTTTACCACTGCTGGGAGACATTTTTAGCGTAACACACCTATCGACCATAACTTCAAACTAGAACAAAATTTCTCGATGAGTACCATAAATAAATAAAATCCAAATGATTTAAACTATTATTTCAAACTATAGTGGCCCCAAGGTAAAGTGTCAGATGATTTGGTAATTAATTTTCGTTTATTATCAAACGGACTTAGAGCTATTTTCGTTTGCTTGATGCTGAAAACGTTGTGAGCGTATGATCGAATACTAAATTGTTCGCAAATTTTCTCTTTGAAATTCCTAAGACAATCGGTATAATCTTGAAAATTTATTTTATTATTAACGACATTATACCGAATGCCTTTAGATTTTTTCACCACTTTTCCGCCCTGCACTTTGTAGGTGTACATTTTTGAACGTAACCCTACAAAGTGCGTGATGATGTTACCATTCGCTTCATCTTTCATTAGCCCAGGAATTTTTTTATTTACAAGTGGAATTTGGAACTTATTATCAGGCGGATAATCGGAAGTATCAAATTTCGATATGTGCTTCTTAATAAGTTCCAAATATACGTCATCACACGTTATTTCATACACAAAACTGTCTGTATCTGTATACATTAATTTACAATTTTCGATACCTGCAGTGGGCAACATGAAATCGTAATGAAAATCAAACATGCATGTTTTCGAAATGTCTAATATTGCCATTCCAATGTACAAAGGTTTATTGAAAATAAGTTGAGTCTTTCTCAATTCAATAGCTACCAAGTCTGTATCGAACACGGTTCGACTCTGAAATCTAGGACTAGATATTAAATTTTTGGCACCATAACGACCGTTCCAGGAATTCACAAGTTTGACCACCCTGTGTAACCGGATGTTCTCCATTGTTTTACCAAAAACGTCGTTATTCATTAATTTGTACAATTTTTTTTCAAAAGAACTGGTGGCTGCAGCCCTCAGACGAGTATTCAACTCAATGTAGGGCCGCAGCCACGCAGACTGCTTGAATTTCAAGACACGATGGATTTTTTTCAGAATCAAACCGTGTTTCAACGCCTGTTTTAAATTTCTATAATGCAACGTATATTTATCTTTATTATACAGGGTACCCATTAATTTTTTTTGCTTAGAATTTGGCGGTGCGCGGTGTTCGGGACAAAACGGGAAATCTTTGTGCAAGTCGTGCAATTTTTCGGGGTATTCTAAATCCACTTCCAAAATATACCCTTCGGGGTTATCGTCGGGAATTTCAGTCACATCTTTATCAAAATTTTCAACCCATTCAAAACCGTCGTACGGTAAATATTCTGACATTGCCCACCCATATAAATTATTAACGTCCAAATAAGCAAGATATTTTGAAGGTTTTTTGGGATCGTATGCTGCCATATATGGATTATTAGCCTCACTGTATCTATTAGAACACACCGAAATTCCGCCCCTTATACCCTTTTCCACAAACATGATTTTGTCAATATCTTTCAAAATTTGTAATTTACACTTTGTATACTTTAGCATAGCATCCCACGTAAAACCTGGCATTGTATAATACCATGAAGGGTCCAGCCCATTAGTTGCTATACATTTTTGACGAAAATTCTCAAAAACGTCTGCCAATAATAAAATATCGGTTTTCAAATATAGGTCTGCATACGACCCCAAATTTGTAATTTTGAATGACTCCCAAACATTTTGGGCGTTAGCATATTTCTCATCGCTTATGTACTTACTCATCGTTTAATTTATTATAGAATTCTTCCCGTGATGGCAACTCCGTTTTGTTTAATTTTTCCAAGTTATCTACATAGTCATATGGAAATACCCCCTTCTTGGTGAGAAGAGTGAATTTCCCATCATCTAAATGACTGAATTCTTTTTTTTAAATTTTCAAATTATCTTTACTCAATGTGGATACCAATTCATCCAACGAAGTTCCCATGAATCGAAAAGAATCTATAAATCGGAATTTAATTTTAGTTTCAGCATCGTGTTGTGTAAATGAAATGTATTTTTCTTTATTGGAAGGAAGTATGCTCACTTTTCCTCTTTTTGCGATATCCCTAATGATAAAGTGGCTGTCATACCCCGACAAATTGTGGAACGTAATGGGTACCACGAACAATTTACGAAAATTGACGTTACAAGGGGCTTGGTGGGCCCATCCCCGAAACGCCCCCGTAAAATGATCATGGTCGTGCACGATAACATCTTTGGGGGTGAACGGTTTTTCGCAAATATGACAGGTCGTTGCAGCACCGATACTATTCAAAGGCACAATCATTGGCTCAATTTCTTTAATTTTTGACTCTACAAATTTTGCAATTTCAGACAACTCATCGGCAAACCATTGCATGCAATCCTCGCCCCGATAACTCTTGAAATAAGAAAGGCTATCGTCATACGAACATTTTAGGTAGTAGCCTGCACTAAACGCTGTATGTTTTTGATATTTCATACTCTTGTCTGAAATCTTTTCCCCACATTTTTCCAGCAGTGATTCGAAATCAGCATACATGATAAAAGGACATTTTTGTTTATAAACATAATTTCGGAATTCCACATGGTCGTATGTGGGAAAAGAAATTTTGCAATCATTTAATTTTTCGCAGTGTGTAGTATGATCATCCAACTTTTGTTGACTTGAAAAATAATTGAAACACCTGTCACAAAAATATTTCTTATTATAATTCTTACTCAATTGACTAGATACTAACCGGGACATGTCTTTAATCCAACAATAATGGTATTTTATTTCAGTCTCGTCGTCGTCAATGGGAGGAGCCTCGTAATCGTTCAATTTTGGAAAATATTTGTTTTGAATCAATAACAAATTAACATGTCTGTCTCGTTTTGTCGCTGTAAGTCTGGCAGGTACTACCACATAAAAAGATTTTTCCTTTGCTTGATTCAATTCTAACGTGTAAACATTTACAGAAATATCATTTAATTTTTCGAATTTGGAAATTTGTTGTAACTTCATTGGAGTGTCTAGCCCTGTATTATTCAAAACTGTAGAATAATGAGGATATTTTGAAACTCTTTGAGGATGTTTTTTTACTGGATATAACGCGCTAATGATACTCCAAAAGAAGCACATTTCATCATTGTTATGTACATTAATGCATGCTTGCTTTCTTGCGATTTGTTCAGGAAGAGGAATGAAAGATGAACCGTTTCCTGTTTCATATTTATTGATGGCCACCTCCAACAAAAGAATTTTACTTAATGCCCACCCCGACTGTTGTTCTTCAAAACCACCCAATTTAGTCAATATAACATCCACAACATTTTCAGTATACCATAACGCTAAGTCCGTACCTAAATCAACCACTTTATTTGGAGTACTAAAATATTTTCTATCAACAATTTCCTCGTCATGTGATTTTTTAATAAAATCCCCCGAAAATGTAAAATTAACTTTGAGACATGGCATTTGTTTTAAAATTTTGACAATCTCGCGTTTGAACAAGGAAAAAGCATCGTCTAGAAAATTTTTAGCATCTTTATGAGACAAATTAATAATTACCCCCGTTGTTACTCTACGATTGAAAACATTGTTCGCACTCTGCCACTGTACCCTGGAGCTTCGTCGTTTCAAACCTGAGCCAACATGTTTCTTATCCATTAATTTAATCAACAATCTAAAACGTTTCAATTCCCCAATTTTTGTTATTATTTTCTTTTTTTCCCCAACCGAAAATTAAATTTTTTTCATAGCTAAAACACATTTCCTCACATGACTATTTATATATTTAATAGCTTGTTTGGCAATATCATCGGAATAATTATTTTTGATAAGTGCAAGGTATTTATCAATTGTTGACATTGTTCTAGAAAATTCAGCCATTTGGATTTTATTTATGAATGAGTCTCACCGATATTTTGTTCAAAATTGAATTCTTGGTGTGATGGTCCCGGTTCTGGAAGCTGCTCAGATTACTCTGGAAGCTGCTCAGATGACTCTGGAAGCTGTTGAGATTGGTCTGGAAGTTGATCAGATGACTCTGGAAGCTACTGGAATTGTTGAGATGGTTGTGGAACTTGCTGAATTCTGTTGTGGAGAGGCTGCTGTGGTGACTTCGGTTATATTGCTGCACACGTTGATGTATTGTTCTGAAATAAATTCAATTTTCAATACAAATATACAACTTATTTTTTCAATGGGGGAATGTCTTGTCGCCTGTCCTTCATCAAGTGATGGTAAAAAAATGTATTGAGTTTTTTCTATATATGCCTATGTAAGGTCAGTTCGTTCTAATTAGATCACACAAAATTTATTAAATATTTTTTAAAGCGCTCTGTATACTATATGTCTAAGTAACGTTGATTCGTTCTAGCTACATCAGGCAAAATTTATTACGTTTTTGAGACACTCTGTATATCCAAAAAAATTAAAAACATACACCAGATGTATTTCGAATGACACAACATGAGCGCTATGGTTATAATTAAAAAAAACACAAATTCCTCACAAACAAAAAAACTTCTGCATCGAAACACAAACTCTTCACATATTGAACGAAAAAACCAGTACTAACCTTAATTTTCTACAATTTCAAATGAAACTGCAGGATTCGCCTTGCCAGTATCGATGACACCACGGAAAATTATTGAATATTTTCCCGATGAGAATTCTTCAACATGGGACTGATACACCTCTGTCACTCGCTGCGGTAGGAATGTCACGTTCTCCAATAATTCCACCAGTATAACTTCTCCAAATTTACTTCTCACAATTTTGGCTTTCCTGATTGGCTGCGGCACCCCCACTGCAAGACTCGACAATTTGATAGTTGGCTTCCTTTCCACCAATGAAGATGCGTTGATTTTTTGTAAATCCATCTGAAACAAACCGAAATAAAAAGTTTTTGCCTTGATGAAAACCAACGATTTCTCAATTCGAACACAACCCCTTTGCATTAAAAATTAAACAAAAAACTTGAAACACACGCTAAAAAGCATTTACGTTAATTCATATGAGAAAATTTTTGAATTGAACGTGCACACAAAACCCCCAAAATTCGATTATGAAAAATATTTCAATCACTTTCCACTCTAAAATTCACATAAAAAATCTCTGAATTCTCAAATTGAATATTGAAGTTACTTCATCTGGCCCACCAATAATTTTAATGCCACAATCAAATAAAAGCAATAAAATAAATAAAAACTTCACACACACACAAAACACTTGAAATGAGAAGAGCTGGTTCGGTATACTTGAGATGCAGACTGAAGCCGTTCACACCCAGAATTGCTTTTATAGGATTGATATCTCCCACCGCTACGTCAACGCGCAGTCGGTGCCAGCGCAAGCTTCGTGAAATACATCGAACGATTCTCAGTTCTCACGTACACACTTAGATAACAAAAAACCGTTGCTAGCGTGTGGTATTGTAATTTCCTGTTAAAACACCAAGTCAATGCCAAAGTGTTTATCATATGTTGAATTCTCCGTCCACGGCGGTTTTTCAATAACAGATAACGTCGACTGGCGCGTTTTAATGCCAACCGCAGGTAAACCGATTAACGGAAGTGATAACGCCGTGGTTGTTTGATAATTTTATATTTCTGAAACGAACGAAATGAAACTAAATTCGAATTGCAACAATTTTTAATCAAACAATATATACCATTTTCTCGCGTTTACAATTATATCCAATAAAATTCTGAGCAATATACATGATAATATTGTGGACACTATAATGAAAATTCTATAAAGTTCAAATTCCACTCGTGTCTTCGTTTTCTGCCGCCCTGCGGGAACAAATTCTTCAGTTTTTGCGTCTATTTCTCGGCGATCTTCAAATATCAACTTCAGCTTATACTTAAATGCTACATTCTTTGGAACTGTGCTGGTAAAAACTGATAACTGGCCCTCATTGACTTTTGTTGAACGCATAGATTGCCATTCTGTTCTGTTGTTCTTGCATCCATTTTCGAAATCATTAATCTTCACACATATTGCCATGAATTTTACTCCATTTGGTTTATTAACATACAAAACATTATTTATTATTGCAGTTAAAAGAATAAAATTCATTTTGAGCATTGGTGTCGGCATATTCTACGATGTGAGGCTGTATCCTTCTCAGTGGGTATCTTGTTTGAGGTAATTTTCGCATGAAAACTCTGTCTTGAATGTGTAAATTATTCAACTGCTTCCAAAGATTCTCTTTTTCTTCAAAAAATTGAATGTCTTTTTTTAATTCCTGAAGACGTCTCTCAAATTTCTCTAATTTACGTCTGTATTCTGCCGATGCCATTGTATTACTAATTATTTTTTCATTAAAATTTCATCTAACATAATCATCCCCTCCACCGCCTCTATTGCACTCTCCTCTTATTACTTTTTACAACTTTTTTGCTTCTTCTACGTATCAGTATATGAAATGACATTTACATGTGCCGGGACCACATCTAACGTTGGGATTTGACTTTATTTTGTTCTTGCAATTCACATGTTTGTTTTTGTAATGGCGGTGCGATAAGTTATCCGAGTTTCTACCTCACTTTATGGCGTTTTTCGAAAAAGTTGCACGGTTGAACCTCTAAAACATGCAAAAATGTGACCACAATATGCGTTTTCCGCGTTCTAAAATACACTTGAAATTTGAAACGCTGAAACACATAAAAAATGCATCGAAAACATGCGTTTTCGTGTTCCAAAAAACAACTAAAATTACGAACGCCGAAAATACACTTTTACATGTAATTCTTATGGACAATAGGCATTTCAAAATTACTCAAAATGTTCGTTTTCGCGTTCGAAAAAACACCTCAAATTTTAAACGCCAAAACGTGTGTAAATGCGACTACAATTATGCATTTTTCCCGTTCGAAAAATGTTTAAAATTTTGAATGCCAACTGCACTTCCAAATCGCACTTTAAAAATGACTGACCCTGTCACGATGCACGTTTATGAGACATATTTTTTGTCTCAACTGGCACGTTGGTACACCTGGTATATATTTTTTCTTAAATGCCAAACCCCATCACGATGCACGTTTATGACACACCCTGTATTTTTTTCCCTTAAATTTTGACACCCCCTATATACGTAAAACGAAAACTTCTGAATCCCTGCATGCCCCAATGATGCGATGCTCCAATGATGTGATGATTCATTTTTCCAATGTATTTTGAAACACCCTGTATATAATTCAATTTTTGACAGTTTTTTCTGTCATGTTACGTTGCTACACCGTGTATATCTTTTTTCTTCCATAATTAAATTTAAAAACCGGCAACGTCCCACCCTCCGTAACTCTACTCCTTAATTTTAAATCCGGCAACACCCAACGTCACGCGGTGAACCAGCGACGCTGAGAAGTCGCTACTGCGCATGGTGGGCTCGTACTAGCTTTGTACATCTACTCACATATTTTTTAAACAGGTTTCAATTTCTTTATTTAAATTCCGAAAATGTGGTATACATTTCTAGTATTAAGGTGGCCTTTCAATGACATGCATGCTGGCTACTGCTCGGACGGCGAATCGGTGACACGTAAATAACTCAAATTTGGTAAATATATTTGGAACATAATGGAGTAAAGTAAATTCGTGATTTTTTTTGCGGAAGTCAACAAATCGATGAAATTCACGTTTTTGTGATGTGTCAACAAGAAGACCTATTGAAATCGTTCAAAACCTAACCAATAGACCAATTTTGTACACTGTGTTTTTGAGAAATGCGAGCAGCACTCGGAATTAGGCGGCAATATTAAAAAATCTAGCAAATTTATAAGAAATTGCATCTTATTACTCACTGAGTCAGTTCAGCAATTTGCGGAAAGATTGCGCCACAGTAGAATTCATTATCTTCAAAATTATGAATTTATTTGGGTGATGGCAATGAACAAGCACAGCACTATGAATGGTGTTGCGAATTGAGTTATTGTTAATAATGGTATTCCGTGTTCTGTTTTTGGTCATCATGTTGCCAAGACTTCAATATGTTTTTCAGTTTTTGTTAGAATTGCCATATACAAATATTTAGATTTTGCTTTCTGCTGTATTTTACAAATAATAGTTATTTAAGTAACAAGGAATGTAAAGACGTGTTAACATTCTAGGTGAGCGAGTACGAGCCGAGGCAAAGCCGAGGCTTGTCGCTTGCCGAGGATGATAACAGTCGATACATTCCGTGTTACTTATTACGTTTTTCCCGCTGCTTGTTGACATTTCTCAAAATTTACCTGAATAGAAGTTTGTTTTCTTACCCTTCCTTCATGATTATTCGTTCGCTATTTCATTCTAAGTTGCTTGTGCGTGTAACTAAGTTACCGAATAAGCAGACAACAATAATATTCAAAAGGTCTCATAACCTAAAAATTGATATGAATGAAGCTGAAGGTATTACTTGTCAAAGTCAAATTTATTATTACCCTATGCATGTAAATGACACTATTAAGTTCCGTTGGCAAGATGAATTAGTAAACGAATGATATAGGCCATTTACCTGTTTTGTTGCTAAGCATGTATGGACTATTTACAGTGTCGGCAGCGGGAAAACGTACTTCATTCGATTCCCTATTTTTCGACGTAATCTAACACTAGTTAGGTGTTAATGCGCAATATTTGGCGACCGTGACAGGACATCGAAGAATATAGTATGGAGAAACTGATCAAGGCACTTGACGTTCATCGAACATATTTCACGAGAATATACGATTCTACCATGAAAGCAATTCAGTCACCGACCCCCGATACCTTTGAACTAGAAAGTAATCTACAGATGCTGGAGCAAAAAATAGAAATAATGAAAGACCTGGACAAGAAATGTGTTGATCTTTTGTTGGATTCTGACTCTGTGGACACCGACATCGACTCCGAAATGGAAAAAGCTGATCAGTATGTTTTGCAATTCAACAATTTGAAATTGCGAGTTAATAATACACTCAGCTCTACCAACATACAAGATGAGAATCGCCATAGAGTTTGCAGTCACCCAGATCAGTCTCATCGTGCTATGAAATTGCCCCAAATCGAATTCAAGAAATTTGGAGGAGATATCCGAGAGTGGTTACCGTTTTGGAGCCAATTCAAACGTATACATGAAGACGAATTGTTAGCTGATGAAGATAAATTTCAGTACCATATACAGGCGACGATCTCGAAAATTCGGGCAAGACAGATTGTGGACAGCTATCCACCTTCAAGAGAAAACTATCCCAAGGCCTTAGAAAGTCTCAAATCCAGATTCGGCAGGGATGATCTTTTAGTCGAAGTATATGTGCGTGAGCTACTGAAGTTGATCCTGAGCAATTTGAACAACAAACCAAATTTAAGTTTTCTTTATGACAAGATAGAAACGCAACTCCGAGCTCTAGAAACATTAGGTGTTCCATCCGAAACGTGTGCTGCTATGTTGTATCCGCTGATTGAATCGTGCTTGCCTGAAGACATTTTGAGAGTCTGGCAGAGAAGTTCCCCCTTTTCTGTTGAAAATAGTCTAAAGAATCGTTTGGACCACTTGATGAAATTTCTAAAGAATGAAGTAGAAAGCGAGAAAACAATTTCCCTAGCTTCCACAAGTTTTGATCTACAGAAGCCACAAAGGAAGAAAGAATATTGAAATGCCTCTGCTCCAAGTGCGCATGTCTTGGTCAACACCAAACCTCTAAGGTGTCTATTCTGTAAACAAGAACATGCTAGTGATGTATGTTCCGAAGCTTCCAAGATGACTTCCCCAACGCAAGAAAATTCTTTCTGACAAAGGATGTTGTCCTGTCTGTTTGAAATTTGGCCTTATTTCTCGTAAATGTAGAACAGCATTATTTCTGAAATGTAAGCCATGTGGGGGAAAACATACCACTTTAATGTGTCCCTGAGTGAATTGGTGCCTATTCCGTCCATAACAGAGAACCTTTCAAACCATTCACATAATGACTACATTTATCTCACAACTTTGGATCCGCTCAAAATGGGTTTGACTTGACTGGATCCGATACACCTAATCGATATATACAGTGTTCGGATTGAATTGAATCACTCAAGTCAATTCCATAAAATATAGGATTGGATCCAACCGATCGCCTTGAAGAGAAGTGAAATTACGAGATAAACGAGTTTGAAATTGACAAATGACAGGTAAAAGTAGCCAAATTCAGATTAGTGTTTATATTGACAATTGTCTTTCTCAAAATGGAGAGCAAAATGATAATTAAGAAAAGAAACGTATGGTCCAAAGAAGAGAGCAGTTTTTTCATTCAGCTGATTAAGGAAAAACATATTTTAGGACTCATGGATAGGAAAAGGTTTAGGGTTCAAATGAAAACCACAGATCCACGGAACAACGATTCGTGATTTAATTCGCAGAACACAAGAAATTTAATGTTACGAAATTCGACATTTTGCTGTGAAGTTAGTTTTTTTCAATCGGATTGAAGAATAGGATTCTTCGATCCACTTAAATATTGCGATATAAACTGAAGGGTGGTTTCACTCGACTCAATGCTATTGAATTTGAAGCGGATAGAGATCGTCCAGATAAACGTAGTCTATGAAGTTTTCCTGCAAACATTGATGGTTGAGCTGAAAGGTGCACATCAATCACGGCGAGTACGAATCATTATTGATACTGGCTCTCAAGAAGTCCTACATCAGCAAACATACAGCGATTGATATGAAACTAGAGAAAATTGGATCAAAAAATATAGTTCATGTTCTTTTTGGCGGCTGTCATTCTGAAGTTACCCATCATGATTGTTATAGGGTGATGTTGGAGAGTCTTGACAAAAACTATTCGTGCAGTCTTGAAGTTATGGACCAACCAATCATTTGCAGTGAAGTTGTTTCCATTTATGATGGTCCTTGGAGTGAGGAACTCAAAGAATTAGAAATTCAGATATACGATATGAAAAATGGGCCAATAGATCTGCTCATTGGTGCTGACGTTGCGGGAAAACTACTTTCTGGACCTCGACATGTCCTAAAATGTGGCCTAGTAGCTTTTAAGACAAAATTGGGTTGGACAATTTTGGGAAAAACGAAAACAGTTCCTGATACTCATTCGATCTCATCTTCCATGATGATTACTACGTTATTCAGCAAATCTTCCACTATATCGGACATTTGGAATCTAGAAGTGTTAGGAATTACAGACCCTGTTGAACAAAAATAAAGAAAAAACCATGAAATAGATATGAATCAATTTTTGGATACAGTCACCAGGAATGATGATGGCAGATATGAAATCAGTATGCCATGGATTGCAGGACATCCTCCACTATCCAACAATTTTGATATGGCAAAATATCGACTAGATCACCTGAAGAAGAAATTGGGAAATGACGGTTACTACGACGACTATAATCAAGTCCTTGATGAATGACTTTCGAAGGCATCATAGAAGAGGTGCCAACTATAGACACTAGAGTTGCTGCACATTATTTGCCCCATCGTCATGTCTTGAAATTGAATAGTGCCACTACAAAACTTCGCCCAGTTTTCGATGCCTCAGCGAAATTGAAACATTCTCCATCCTTAAATCAATGCTTGGAGAAAGGTATCAATTTGATATCTTTGATACCATCTATTCTCATAGGGTTCAGAATGTCACGAATTGGAGTAATATCCGATATAAGAAAAGCTTTTCTTCAGATCAGTATACGAGAAGATGAAAGGAATTTTCTGCGATTCCTATGGTATCGTAGGAATGGAGATTTGATATGTTATAGACATGCGAGGGTTGTTTTTGGAGTTACCTCTAGTCCGTTCCTCCTTGGTGCTGTCATCAACCATCATTTGAAGAAAATACTCGAGGAAGGTAGATTTTCCAGAAAAAATGTGTTGAAACTCATGAAAAGCTTTTATGTAGACAACTGTGTTACCAGCGTCGATTCGAAAGAAGATCTTGAGAAATTCATGCAAGAAAGTCAAGACATAATGGCTGATGCGAAATTGGATCTTCGTGGATGGGAACATTCGCTGTACAACGATACCCTTTCAAATGACAACACAACCCATATTCTTGGTTTGAAATGGGATAGATGTAGCGATACTTTGAAATTATGTTTTGACAATTTCCAAAACATGAATACTGAGAAAATCTCTAAAAGGGTAATTTTGTCTATAATAAATAGAGTCTTCGACCCGCTTGGTTTTGCAGTCCCTGTACTTTTGTCAAAAATTGTTGCTACGGAAAACATGGATGATCAAACTGGGATGGAATGAGGCAGTTTCTGAAGATATAAGCCAAGATTTTCTTAAGTGGTTGAATGAGCTGAACTCCCTTACAAATCTGAGGGTTCCTAGATGGCTCCAGTATTATATCGATTCTTCAACAAAATTGAGTTTTCATGTCTTCTGTGGTGCCAGTCAAGCTGCATACGCCACCGTTATATTTCTGAGGACTGAGTTCGACAACAGAGTTTCAATACAGTTAGTCCAGGCCAAATCAAGAATTTCTCCGCTGAAAAGTATTTCAATACCTCGTCTCGAATTATTAGCTGCGACAATTGGAGTGAGATTAATGGCGTCGATCACCGAGAGTATGGACAGAAATGATATTCCTGTATTTTACTGGACAGACTCTACCACTGTATTGTCATGGATAAAGTGGGAGAAAGATGGAAACCATTTGTTTGGAACCGCATTCAAGAAATCAGAAGTTTATCTAAAATTGAGAGTTGGTATCATATACCTGGAGTTGTGAATCCAGCGGATCTACCTTCTAGAGGTTGTTCAGCAACACAGTTGCTTCAATCAAAATGGTGGGGGTAGATTAACAGAATGTTTCAGAAGAATTAAGGAAAAATGTCATATCCTTATTAATATCTAAAAACCAAAATTATTCATGGATTTATAGATATTTCTCAAAAAATCAGAAAATCGTGAATATGATTGGGTGGATCAAATGATTCATTTTCAACTGCTTGAATCCCTCTGATCGAAGAAAATCCGATTTATCCGTTGAGGAAATTAAGACAGCTGAGATTTTTCTGATCAAATGTGTCCAACAAGATGCATTGTTTGGCGATGAAGAAAACATCTATTCTTTGATACCTTTCAGGGATCAAGATGGAATTCTGAGGATCAAGACAAAAATAATAGAAAGAGATGATTTTCAAGAATTCAGATACCCTGCGCTGTTACCTAAAAAACACCCAGTGGTACACCGTACCCATGTCAAACTATGTCACGTTGGCGTGCAAAGTTTCATGTCAACATTAAGAGAACATTTCTGGATACTTGGTGGGAGGAAAACTCAAATCTGTACTGTCGAAATGTACGATATGTCGGAAAATGATGGCAGGAAATGTGAAGTGGAACCAGTTACCTTACCAAAAGATCGAGTGAGAGATGCCGCAGTGTTTGAAGTTACTGGTTTGGATATGTTTGGACATCTGTACTTGCGAAATAAGGAAAAAGTTTGGGTTTGCATTTTCACCTGCGCGATATATAGAGCTGTTCATCTCGAAATGGTATCTTCGTTATTAACAGATAGTTTTCTGCAAGCATTTCGAAGATTCGTAGCCAGAAGAGGAAGACCCTCAACAGTTTATAGTGACAATGCTACGAACTTCAAAGGAGCTGACAACTATTTCGCATCCTTGGATTGGGCAGAAATAGCAAAATTTCACACCGTTCCAACCGCTGCATGGTGGGGAGGTTGGTGGGAGCGCTTGATTTGCATCATCAAAAATCTGCTAAGAAAAGTTTTGGGAAGAGCTTGTTTAACATTTGAAGAGCTCTCATCAGTATTATGTGATTGTGAATCGATAATCAATTCTAGACCCCTCACTTATATATCTGAAGACGACTCGGACTTGGTGACTTTGACTCCTGCTATGTTTCTACAGGATATTAAAGAAATTGGTGTAGAAGCGAATCATCTCAAGAGAAGATTCAGATACAGACACAAAGTAAGAGACGACTTACGCAACGAATATCTTGGCCAACTAGTACTAAGTAAAGGTAGTTTCAGAAAAAATAACTTGAAGGTAGGAGATGTTGTCATAGTAGAAAATGACTCTACTAGAAGGATTAATTGGCCTTTGGCAAAGATAGTTGAAGTATTTCCTGGAAGAGATGGAAATATTAGTGTTGCACGTTTGAAAACTGATTCGGGATATATTCTGAGACCTGTACAACGATTATATCCATTAGAAGTTGATGATCAAGATGACGATAAAATTATTGTGAGTTTACACATAATCGTAGCCGTTTCCAGTCACAGGAAGTAAATACGAAAGAAACTGTAACAAGATATGGAAGGAAGATCAAACCCCCTCACAGATATGGTTCTCAAGATGATTGAGTCATACTCTCCCGAAGAAATGACTCAAGGTGGGAGGAATGTTGAAGAGTTATTGTTAATAATGGTATTCCGTGTTCTGTTTTTGGTCAACATGTTGCCAAGACTTTCATATATTTTTCAGTTTTTGATACAATTGTCATATACAAATATTTAGATTTTGTTTTCTGCTGTATTTAACAAATAAACGTACTTTATTCGATTCCCTCTTTTTTCGACGTATTCTAACACCAGGTAGGTGTTAATACGCAATAAATGGAGTAGAATAAAAGATGTTGACGAATATTCGCATTGAGCGGCGAGAAATGTTTTTTATAAATTCTTTTATAAAGGACCCCGCAAACTACTTATGAAATTTGGGTCCCGGTGGATTTTTTTGAATTTTTGGTTTGATGTAGACCATGTGATTCTCAACCAATGTTACCATTGCGCCAACCCAAAAAAATGAACAGTTTCGCTGCTAGGGGGCGTTGAATAAACCACACCTTGCTCAGAATAGAGTAGACTAATTATTTTTGAATCCGATATTTTCACTTGTTTCATTGTTGCTAATGTTGTACAATATTGTGCTGTTTTGTAAAAACAATTCTTACCCCCTCTTTTCCGCCAACTCCTATTACGAAACGCAAAAAAAAATATTTCTCGAGTGCCTTTAAATGTATCGTCGAATGCTTAAATATGCCTGAATAAGGGAAATAGCAGTTTTTTATGATTATCCCCCATCCCCCCAAAGCGCACAAAACGAAAAAAATTCGGTGGATTTTTCTGAATTTTTAATATGTTGCAGTACAAAAGTAATTTTGAATAGAAATTAATTGGGTGTAAATAAACCCCAAAAATGAATAGTTTTGATGCTAGGGTGCGTTGAAATCATACCGGCTCAGAATATACTATTCATTATTATAGGCCGAAACAATATCTCTACGTATTATAGTTTGGATTATGCTGAACAATTGAGTAATTTTCCATAAAAAAATCTCCCTCTTACCCCCAAACCCTATTTTGAAAAATTTAAAAAAATTAATTCTGTAACCAACTCAAATTCAAATTGTTGATGCCTAATATTTATTTATTTTCTAGATTTTCGCCCAATTGATTGATATTCAAACAACATGAACTACGTTCTTCTAAGAAGTTAGCGAAATCCACCAATATTTTTTTGAAGGGATGGATTGGTGAAATTAAACAACTGTACGATTATCTTAATTTGAGCTGATAAAAACATTTATTTTGATAAAGTCACAAGTAGTCGAGAATTAATTTTTTTCGTGTTTTAAAATAGGGGTTAGTGGTAAGGAGGATGTTTTATATTTTGTTTACAAAATATTACACAATTTTTCAGCATAATCTAAACTAAAATAAGTACAGATATTGTTTCCACCTCTAATAAGTCTATTCTGAGCAAGGTGTGATTTCAACGCCTCCTAGCATCAGCACTATTAATTTTTGGGGTTTTTCACCCAATTAATTTCTATTCAAAATAACTTGAACTGCTTCATATTAAAAATTCAGAGAAATCCACCGAATTTTTTTCGTTTTGTGCCATTTGGGGGGAGGGGGGATAATCATAAAAAACTGCCATTTCCCTTATTCAGGCATATTTAAACAGTCGACGATACTTTTATAAAACAGCACAATATTGTGCAACATTAGCAACAATGAAATAAGTGAATATATTGTTACCGGATTCAAAAATAAATAGTCTAATTGGCGCAAGAGGTGATTTAAGAGGAGATGAAATATTTTTTTTTGCGTTTCGTAATAGGAGTTGGCGGAAAAGAGGGGGTAAGAATTGTTTTTACAAAACAGCACAATATTGTACAACATTAGCAACAATGAAACAAGTGAAAATATCGGATTCAAAAATAATTAGTCTACTCTATTCTGAGCAAGGTGTGGTTTATTCATCGCCCCCTAGCAGCAAAACTATTCATTTTCTTGGGTTGGCGCAATGGTAACATTGGTTGAGAATCACATGGACTACATCATACCAAAATTTCAAAAAAAATCCACCGGGACCCAAATTCCATAAGGAGTTTGCGGGGTCCTTTTGTCGCATCATAGGCGTGTATTGGTGCATATGAGGGGCGGCTCAATATATTCTTTTGTTCTTTAATTCATTAATCAGATTCTGAAATAAGAGTCACTATAGTATGGAAGGGTTTTATTGAATTCATAGATCGTTTTAATACATATCCACATGAACTTATTGAAATATAAAGAGAAAAGTTTTTGGGTATAACCCTCAAATTGTTGTGCAACCGTAGACACATGTTTCGAGCTTAAGCTCTCATCAGTACGGTAAAATCAAGTGCGAAGATGTGTCTACGGTTGCACAACAATTTGAGGGTTATACCCAAAAACTTCTCTTTATATTTTTTATATATAGCCCCTCTATAAATCCTTTCTGATTTGAACTTATTAATTTATTTTTGATGATGAATTGACCTGGACGTTGCTGTATTAAAATGTCTTATTAGCGGAGTAAAAAAGCCCGAGAAAGCCTTCGAAAAAATTTATGGGCGTAGAACAATTAGTGACCTATGTATTATCATTATGTAAGGTTTTTGACATCCCATATGACTATTTACGACATCCTAGACTGGGGCGTGCTCTAATTATTTACAAAAAAGTACAAATCGGGTAATTTCAAAATATCGTACAATTTATTACATAACATATGATATCTCGCAAACTGTTAGGTCTATCGAAACGAATATTTTTTTGTTGAAAAGTAGACACTTAAGCAAAACTAACGGAAATATAAAAATCGAAAGAAAAAAAATCGTTGACCAAAAAAAATATATAAAAGTAGAGTTGTCATGCAAGTGTAATGTTTTTTTCAGTAATCGAAAAACTTTTTTATATTTGGAAATTTTCATGCATAATATGCGAGTGAAACCTGAAAAATATAACTAAAAAGTTTTTGAAAATACCCGCAATTTATTATCTTTTCTACTTTAGGAAATATTCGTAGTTAAAGTCAGTCATATAACGCGGAGGGGACAGCCGGCCGACCGAAATGTAGCGTTTCTTGCTTCGTGCAGCATAAATATAAATAAAATGATAAAATGTGCTACGTGTATATTAAAAAGTAAATATAATATGTTGAGACGCGGTTAGACATTAACAGAGTTCCGTTTATTCTTGTAATTATCTAATAATCCTCAGATTCTGAATCTGAGTTTTCAATAATAGTTATTTTATTACAGCACGATTTGCATTTACAATCATTACAACATTTGAGGCCCTGAGTCACACAAATACATCTACCATTATTACATTTTTGATCGGAGCAACGAATTGACAAAATTCTTCTTAAATTTTCTGGTACAGGCTCCAGTGTAGTCAAAACGGGTATCCAGGAGTTTTCCTCTAACATCCATCCATTTTTACTGGGATCTTCAAAATCGATTTCTGTCTGATGACTGGAGTACCAAATTTTCAATTGATGTATACACCTGGAAATACAGAAATCCACAATATTTAGCTTTGTATTGAGTTTAATCAAAATTATTGCGGAACTTCTTTTTTTCAAATCAATAAATGCCCTGTCGTCTATCAGCCAAGACACAAATGTTAGTAGTAATTTAGGTACTTGTTTTTCAAACTCAGTCATGTTTATGTTCTCGGGTACAGGAAAATCTCTTTGCTGAGACTGGAATTCCACGCATTTGCCTTTTTAAGATTTCCGCTGCTTTATGCAAAATTAGTTGTTCATTATGCATATTATTTTCAGTGAAAATTTCATCTACCGCATCATTGGACTGATCTGATGAATTACTTTCCTCCTGTTGAGATACAGTTTGTGGGATTTTCTTCGAAGGTCTTTTTAGTTTATTTTCCATAACTTCTGTGATATTTGGCGTCGTAAGCAAATAAATCTTCGTAACCAGACAGTTTTGAAACCATAATTATGTCTTTTTTTTTCTAGCCGCTTCAATAATTTTCTGGTATGTCTTTTTACCAGTCCCTACAAGAAATAATATAATTTTCTTCAAACATCACTAAATCATGACATTGTTTCGATGGACAATGTAGAAGTGTCACTTTTTATGGCCACCAAAGAGCCTTGGTGAGATGTTATGTTTTCTATTGTTTGGCATGTGATTTTTCAAACGAAACCATAGCAACCTACCAAGACCTTTTGGTAACCACACATCGGAAAAATGGCCCTAACAATCACATTTTAACTTATAAAAAATAAATAAATATATTAAGAATAATATGTTTGTGAATTTACTCTGTTATAAAATAATACACGGCAAAATGTTCACTTGTGTTTGTAATGAGCAGCCAAAATTAATGTTGAGAGGGGGCCAAACATATATAGGGCTAGGATTGCGTAGTCTTTTTTGAATTAAATAAGGTTAGTATACAGTTGCCACTGTATTGAAAAATATGAAAATGACTGCAAACAAATATTTTGGGATTCCACGACAATATTTTTATTAGAAAATACGAAGATCTGCGACACTGAATGATATTGAATATTTTTTGTGTCCTAACAAACCCGAAAACAGACCCTATAAATAGATACACATTGGCGAAAGAAAATAAGATCGCAGCGCCACCTATAGCAAGACTTTGAACTACGAATCACGGACAAAGGTTTTTGACTTTACACGTGTTTATATGGCGTATTGACGATCTGTACTCCTATTTTCAAACAATTTGTGAAAATTTGTGATTTCTCTAACTAAAAAGTGATTGTGTTTCTATTGAAAGACTCTAAAGAACGTTTTAGTCAGGTGATTTAAAGGAATTTCATCTCCGATTAGTTTTGAATGCTTCTGCAATTCAAGGTTGCATGGCGTTTTGATGATCTGTTCTCCTATTTTCAAACAATTTGTGAAAATTTGTGATTTCTTTAACTGAAAAGTGATTGTGCTTCTATTAAAAGACCTGAACGATAGTTTCAGTGTAGTTTACAAATATTTTACGTGTTTTTTGAAGTCATGACTTGTGAGTTATTGATCTGATTCATTCTGTTGATTAAGGATATTTCCATACAAGATTTCTGTTTCTGTTCGTATTTTTTTGGTTTATACTGTTGATAGACTGCCAAATATGGGAAAATACAATCCTAGTTGTTTAGTCCCAGGATGCAGGACATATGGCAAGAAGGAAAATGTGAGATATCACAAATTTCCCCCAAAAATAAAAGCAAGGTTGAAAATCACCAATTGTTTCAACCAGATTGTAGAAATTGTCAAAGAAACGCATGGATTTTGAAACTGAAAATTGGCAAGCTAAATAATATCGAAGTATATGCTTGTTTGACAGACTGATGAATGAATCAGATCAATAATTGATCGCAAATCATGACCTCCAAAAACAAGTAAAATATTTGTAAACTACACTGAAACTATCGTTCAAGTCTTTTAATAGAAACACAATAACTTTTCAGTTAAAGAAATTACAAATTTTCACAAATTGTTTGAAAATAGTAGAACAGATCATCAAAACGCCATGCAACCTTGAATTGCAGAAGCATTCAAAACTAATCGGAGATGAAATACCTTTGAATCACCTTACTGAAACGTTCTTTAGAGTCTTTCAATAGAAACACAATCACTTTTTAGTTATAGAAATCACAAATTTTCACAAATTGTTTGAAAATAGGAGTACAGATCGTCAAAACGCCATATAAACACGTGTAAAGTCAAAAACCTTTGTCCGTGATTCGTAGTTCAAAGTCTTGCTATAGGTGGCGCTGCGATCTTATTTTCTTTCGCCAATAGTACAAAAAATTCTTACATACCTGTTTGTACAAAAGTTAGTTTTTCTTTTTTTTGCTTTATCTTTTTAGGTCCACTTCTATTGCAGATTAGACACATGCTTCTTATGTTGAATAAGCCGATGTTACTTCTAGTTGTTTTAGAAGAAATTTCTTGCTGTGGATTTTGCGTTCCACTGGCAGAACCAATATTTTGGACAGTAGTATATGTTTTTCTACAATTCTGATGATATTTCACTTTTTCACTTCCCGTTAAAATGGCTTGTTTTCTTTCTAAAATTTTTAGGCCAACAATATCTCTTCTTTTTTTTGCGGTACCAACTATATAGTTTGTAGACCCTGTTTTGTAGGGTTTTGCACAACCGATTTGTCCTGATTTCCAACAGATTCTCCACACATAATGCACTCCATTTTATAACTAGTAGAAAATTTTAAAATACTGCTTCAAAACCTCTTTTAACTCGCGTTGATTCTGCTCACTAACAATAACATCACATCATATTATGATGAACGACTTTTTACATTTCGTGTCGCGCGCAGGTGTTCCGGACAAAGTGCATGCGGTGTGATTTTAATTTCGGCGCGGTTAATACGTGATTGATTTCAACTTATGACAATGTTTTTACAAAACTTCTGTGATGTTTTTGCTTCAATTTACTCGCAGGAAAAAATAAAAAAGTTTTTCGATTGCTCAAGAAATCAATGCACAAAAAATAAATACGAGTATTTACAATTTTTTTTGAGAAGAAGAAGTAAGTTTTCGAAAGTTCGGCTGCACTGACACCTGCGCTAAGATTTCTATTTTCGAATAAAAAAAAGGTTACTTTGATATCTCTAATAGTTTTTGAGTTATCACGAGTTATATCTTAAAAAATACGTTTTTTGTATTTTCCATATTTTCACACATTTTTCGCTATAAAAAGGGTCAGCCCCAGCTGGCGATGTCGTAAATATCGATATGTAATAGCCAATAACATTCCTAATAAAACTACACACCACTTGTTTTGTTCTACCTCAATTTTTTTTTGTGATAGAAGCGTCTTTCAAGCGCGTTTTTACTCCACTATATATTTAAATATTTCAAATTACCTTTTGTAGTTATACAGGGTGATTCAAAAGTACTTTGACAAACTTCAAGAGGTGATTCCTCACAAAATTCTAATATGAATTGTCCAAATAAATATATGTCCGGAAACGCTTCGTTTCCAAGATATAGGGTGTTGAAGTATTATTTTTATTTTCGTTTGTTTCAAATAATTTTTGAAATACTGAACTTAAGTAAACGAAACTTGGTAATAAGAGGTTTTTGAGGTGTCGAATTCGAACCTGATGTTATTATTGCTCGTACTCGTAGGGGGCGCCACCAACACGTCTTTTTCTTTTTTGAAGATTCATAACTTTTTTGAGTGTTCTTCTAGCACATTTTTCAGTAAAAAAATCGATTCCTCTATCATATCTACGTAAAAAAGCTACCCTTGTTACAAGTCGCTGTAAGCAACCGTTTTCTAGATATTAGGACTTGAAAATTTCAAGTGGATTATTTGATAATCTATGCATGTAATAATTATTACCTTTATTTTGAATTTGCATTAATTTGACGTTTAAGTAAGCAGTTTTGGTTTTTTTGTAGGGGGCGCCACCTATTCTATTACTTTTTACTCGCTTGAAGAGGTCATTACTGTTGGGTACGTTCCTTTATGACATCCTTAAGCGAAATAGTAATTTAATAATAATAATTCAATAGTAATAATTAATAGTAATAAAATTTGCAAGAAATGTCAACATTTTATTTCAGGAAATTTTGATTATGTAGAATAAACTAAAATAAACGAAACTAAATTGTATTCAAATAAATTGTTGAAAGTGTCCACCTTCAGCGAAGATACAGGCAGTCAGTCGTCTAGTCATTGAATCTCGTTCCCGCTCAAAAATTAATGGTGTGTTCCTTATTGTTTCACATGCGTCTACTATTCGGTTTCTAAGATCTTCCTCGTTCGCTACTGGAGTTTTATAAACTAGTGACTTCAAATGTCCCCAAAAATAAAAATCTATCAGGTTTAGATCTGGGGACCTAGGTGCCCACGGCTGGTTAGGTTCTTCTACACCCCTACCGATCCATCGATTTGGATAGACTGTGTTAAGGAATTCCCTGGCTACAACGCTAAAATGGGCCGGAGCCCCATCATGCATAAACCACATGCGGATACGAATTTCTAATGGTACATTCTCAGTAGTCCCGGCAATTCATTTTCTAAAAAGTGTCTGTAAGTTGCGCCATTCAGTCGGAGCGGAAGAAAGAAAGGACCTATCAAGTAATTATCAATTATTGCCGCCCATACATTTACAGAAAATTGATACTGATAATGCCTTTCACTAACTGCATGCGGATTTTCGAGAGCCCAAACATGGTTGTTATGAAAGTTTGTGATAGCATTTCGGGAGAAGTTTGACTCGTCCGAGAAGAGTACATATCTTAAAAATTGAGGATTTCCAGCCAATTTTCTCAAAAACCACTGACACATAGTAATGCGTTGGGGAAAGTCTCGTGGCAAAAGAGCTTGTACCCTTTGAATATGGTATGGATAAAACTGTTGATCGTGGATAATCCTCCAAACTGTGGACTGAGTAGAATTGACAGCTTCAGCAATTATTCTTGTACTTGTTTCTGGATTCTCCTCGAGAGCGTTCAAAACAGCTTCTTCCAATTCTGGGGTTCGGACTGCTCGTGGTCTTCCAATAATATCAGCTGCCCTCTTAAAGCTACCTGTTTCTGCCAAACGACGGAGACTAGCAAATGTTGGAGCTGAAGGCAGTACTCGATTAGGAAATCGCTCCTGGTAAATACGTCTTGCTTCTCGCGCATTGCCATCCGCAAGGCCATAAACGAAATGCATATCGGCTAAATGAGCATTATTGTTTAAATAATCCATTTTTTCAAAATTAGTGTTTTTTACTTCTACTTACGGAAACTTCAACAAAACGTTTAACTGTCACAAAATATGTAATTACCAAAACTACTTACTTAAACGTCAAATTCTTTTCCAAAGCATTCTTGTGAAAAATGCAAAATATTGGTAATAACTTCAACATGCATCGATTACCAAATAATTGACTTGAAATTTTCAAGTCCAAATATTTAGAAAACGGTTGCTTACAGCGACTTTTAACAAGGGTAGCTTTTTACGTAGATATGATAGAGGAATCGATTTTTTTACTGAAAAATGTGCTAGAAGTACGCTCAAAAAAGTTATGAATCTTCAAAAAAGAAAAAGACGTGTAGGTATAGAGAAATAACAACAACAAGTTTCGTTTAATTAAGTTCAGTATTTCAAGAGTTATTTGAAAAAGACCAAAATAAAAATAAAACTTTGACACCCTGTATCTTGGAAACGAAGCGTTTCCGGAAATATATTTATTTGGGCAATTCATATTAGAATATTGTGAGGAATCACCTCCTGAAGTTTGTCAAAGTACTTTTGAATAACCCTGTATATAGGTTATATTCTTAAGCTTTGTGAACGAGAATTGTATTTCTTCCGACATTAGAGCATATTTTGATGGATTGATAGAGGGGACAGTGGTTTCACAGTAGAAAATTGTAAAATTGAAATAAAAATTGAGTGTTAGAGCTATTCTGAAAAAGAATTGTATACTCAATAATTAAAGGAATAAGTCTCTTCAATTTCATATAGGTATAATGAAATTTTTACCTGATAATCATAATGGTAGAATAGATCTGAATAAAATTTGTGTAGGTAAAAATCCGCAGTTACACAATCATTAACAAATAAATCATCAGAATAATTCACAGTATGATTGAATTATTAGCAGAGGCGAAACTTTCGAGGAGTTAGGAAATTTGCATATTGATTGAGATTTCAAAATGGCCTGACATAAATTCTTGACAATTACAGTTTCATAAAGATTTAGAGAAAAAATAAGTCTTGTGTTGAGCCTCGATCAATATATTGGTACACATATACTGTGAGTCAAAGATGATAATAGATAATTATAATAATAATCATAGTAAAACCATTTTCGTCATAGTTTTTAGCTTCTGTCGAAACGAACATCGTCGGAAAAGAAGAGTAAAAAATGGAATAAATATCGATAACTCTTTGAACTCTGCAGGCTTCACCCAAAGCATTCTGTTAAAATGGTGGTTCTGATAATAGGTGTCCTTGGTTTAATGATGGACACCTTGCTCTCGAATCTGAAAATTATACCGGCTTGCCTTTATACGATAGAAATCCTTGCCGTATGAATACAGAAGGCCTTCATCTTTGGTTCACTTCGTCTGCTCAGGGCACATGAATCTCGGACCAAATAATCACTCACTCTACGGATGTAGGGAACGGATATTTGGGTACCACCGTGCTCTCCAAATGTATAACAGCTTCTGAAACAGGTCCGACTTGGATAGTCCTTACGGATAAAATATCTCGAGAATATATTGAAAAAAATTGAGATGATTTGGAACATAACGAAATCGTTATACATACGTACATCAAACGCGGAATGAAAAATAATTTTAAAAATGTATATATTTAAACAGAACCGCAGTTAAAAATATAAGTTCCGAAATAACTCAAAACTCCAATAATTGCTTGGAAATTGTATACTGCAACATAAATGGTCTCATGTACTATTTAACCGAAACTATAGTCAACTATTGCAGTTTCCGCCGATATTACCACGATGGACATCTTTGTACTCATTATACATGCTGATCACTTTTATGTGCCTCAAAAATTTGAAAAAATTATGAATAAAAAGTAGTGGTAGGGTAACAGAATATTCAAAGAGGTGGGCAATAATGAAATAAATGAAAAAATTATTTATTTTTATTTCCCGATGCAATTGCTTCTTCTATCCATGGTGGATCATAGCATTTCTCATTTCGCAAGGAACGTTGTCGTATTATCTATTCCAAAACACGATCCTCATGAAACCTTCCTAAAGTTGGTACCATCTCTTCTTTCCATAAAATTTCGTCCTTTTTTATGTTTTCTATGAATATTTCGTGATGATTTCCGATATTCACAACAAAATAGCAAGAATTTCTTTTTGCGATATTCAGCTGACCTGCAACTATATACAAGTTAAATACTTACCAGCTATGTATCTCAAAAAATTTGTCACCTGATAATAATATTGATGGTTTCTCTTCAATCTCAATTTACCGTCTTTCATCTCCAAACATGTTTTTTTCCGTATGGTAGCTTCCTCTAATGTCAAACCTGACTTGAAAACAGTCGGAGACACTTCACCTCTACATACAATGCGTGTTTTCAATGAGCCCTATAATAGACGAATTTTATAATAAAAAAAAATTAGTGAAAAAAAAACTCACCATCAGGAGAAGCTGCCAAGAAGGGTTTTTCATAATCAATGAAGAGTCCGGTAGGTTGTACCTCACACCCTAGTTTCTCTTTTAGCTTCTTCAGGGCCACTAATTCATTCTTTTGTCCATATAAAAAGTTGGAAATGTGACTGAGGTTTTTGTGACCGCTGGCGCTGTAAAGCATCTGATGAACTAACGCATGGCATCTTGTGGTTTTTCTTCTCCTCATCACAGCACCAAAATTGGAAGCCGTCAACCTATCATTTCGTTCCGAAATATACATACGGTTTTCGAATTGTCCCACTGTTAATTCTGCGATTTCGTTTATCTGTTCTTCATTTACCTAAAATTAAATGAAAATCCCATGAGTAAGTAACAGTCTCGACAAAGAGCAACACGAAAAATAAAATGAACTAATGGCACCTTCAAGTTATTCAGTTTGATAATTTTTAGTTCACTGATTACTTTTTCTGTGGGTTGCACCTGTTTCGCGTGAGGACCATAATCATACTTTCCCATTTTATGTTAGGGAGTTTGTTTACGGGAAACTCTCTGTCCTTTTTCTTTTAGCACCTTTGCACGCTTTTTATCGTTTTCCTTTCTTCTTGCGACGATATATTTCTTGAAGTAGACACCAGGACCAAATGACATACTCTTTTGGTATGGCTTGATGTGCCATTCAATACCCTTATCATATCTCAATGCTGTAACATCACATCGAGACTGAAAACAACCTCTACCAGTTCAATGTAAACGTTTTTCAGCATTGAATCTTGCCAAAATGCTCATAAACAACTCTGCTCTATTGTTTGTTTCGTTGTCGATCAGACTGGATTTTTTCAACAGAACCTCAAGAGCAACTATAAAAAGAGTATTGAAGAAGGACTCTTATAGCAATCGATCACACTCACGAAATAAATGACGATAAAGGCCATTTTTCTTCAACTCATCTACCTGACTCTCTTTTATATCACCAATGGTTTTACAAAAATGAGATTTACAGGATTCATGACTTCTGAATACATGATGAACACCTTGTATAAGCTCTTTCTTCAAAACGCTGCCATCATGTTTTTCCAGAGCACAATTGTAGATTGCTGCTTGAGCGACTGACTGGAGCAGTTTTATATTTTCCATTTTCAATAATTTTTCAGCTTCCAAGGACAGGGTTTTGCCTTTTTTCAAATTATGTAAGTATTTTCCATAATGTGTATTGCATGATTTGAACATTCAATTTTTGTAACCGTTCGCCCATAGGGAACCTTATGCTAGAGAGAACGTACTGGAATCACCATCTGCAATAAATTTTTTATATCGGATTCCATGAACTTCTTCACTCAAACAAAACCCTTCGACAATAATGTCAGCTTCCATCGACGCAGAACTATCACTATAGTTTCTGAAGCAAACGTGAGATTCAGCATCGATATTTTTGTTGGCTGCTCTTGCACATATTTATTTCTGACTCCGAAAAACAATAGTTTCCCAGTTTCCTTGCCGATGATTGCTCCCTGGCCTCCCTGAAATAACTTCTATACATACACCCAGAATAAATGGGACAAACTCCGATGCAGTGTTGGCAACCATGAGCGATGAAAATATGGTACCAACCGAATGAAAATAAGGTATCTCAGATAAAAATAAGGTACATTAAATTGTGATGTCATTATAGGTGACAGAAGATATAACCAATTTTGCGCATGCGTATAAAGGAATACATGCCAATAAGTTCGTTCCTATCTTCCCTAGACGAGGAGTCATGACGTCACAAATGTCAAATGTCATTCTTGTCAAAAATTGATTCAAAACCAAAACAAACCTCTGTCAAAATTATGACAAGTTTAATGTTTATTCGGAGCAGATCCAGCCAAATAAGGCAAACATTTCAATAAAAGAGAAATCCAAAGGCAAACATCAAACACAAACTAATAAGCAAAGCATCAACAGAGAACGTAACCTCAAATTCTCTATTTTTAATCAGTTTATGATGAGGATTGAGTTTTGAACTAAAAAAAAAAAAATCGAAAGTAACTGTCAAATATATTTCCGTCCTACACGTTAGCCAGAAAATGAGTTAATAAAAACACAAAAAGGTTATAAAAATAAACTAAAACAAAACAAAAACAACGGGTACATTGGTTTCAGTCTACCACAAAAACAAAAAGGTTATAAAAATAAACTAAAACAAAACAAAAATAACAGCAATATTTCTTTCTCTCATATTATGTTTAGATGATTTAGCATGTTGTTTTAAGGAGTAAAGCTCTGCTTTCAGCGATGTATTACAAAATGAACAGAATGCTTTAAAAACATCTCCTGCAACTGGTTTCAGCCACATCTTCAAAAGATTTTCACCCATCCACTCTTTCCTAAATTTTTGTACTCGTTTATTTTTTTTCTTAGGAGTCTCTGCAGCTGAGTCCGATGAATCCGAATTCATGATCAAGACCAATATCAATAAATAATGAAAGATAAAAGCGATTATACAAATCAGGAGTTCAAATATTTGAAAATGTACAAATAACAAAATACGTTTGATGTTTGATAATCAAAATCAACGTTTGTCACTTGTCATTTGTCTGACTTCTGACTTTTCAAAATTGTCACATGTCACACGTCTGAGATCATAGAATATAGTTGTGGCACAGAGCACAGAACACAATACACGTTTATATGTGCCTGTGGACTTGTTGTGTTCATGTTACGTGTACTGTGTACTTCGTGTACATCCAGTCAGTATCGGTAACCTTATTCAGCATCATGTCAAGTGGTTCCTCTTATTTTACACGAAATATGGTACAAATAGCGTACCTAGTCACATTGTTAAGGTACAAGGTACAACGACGCAAAAATTGGTACATGTACCTTAAATAAGGTACGGTTGCCAACACTGCTCCGATGGCAGAATCCTCACTTCATTTTGAGGCTAAATGTTCCAATAAACATATACCCTAAGAAAGGTATTAACCGAGTTACAGAGTGTTGAGCCGATTAATTCTGTAAAACATATTTTTTTATTTTCAACACTCTGTACCTCAGTTAATACTCATCTTAGAAGTAATATATATATATATATATATATATATATATATATATACCGTCAAATGGTACCTTCTGTAGCCCGCAGTATGGATGGACCGCTGTTGAACCCAGCAAGAGGGGACAAGAAGAGAAACGTATTATACTACATAATAGTTTACAATGTCTTTGTGAAGCCCTGTATACTGTCACTACGTAGTGTAGCCGTTGGATATTTTGAATATGAGAATTGAACTTTGTTTAGCCTCGCGATGTTGCCGTTCGTTGAGCCATTGCACACGTTCATTTTTGATTTTGCGATAAGTATTAACGAGTGCTTCGGAAGTGGCCGTTGATCGTAACGTAGTGTGGCCCAATTGGCGCCAAAATAACTAATAGATCAGGAATGATTTTGAACCTTTGTCAATGAGATATGACATTTTCATTCGTTTGGAGTTTCGTATTATTTTGGAGTATCTTTGAAAAAAAAGTACTGCTTCCAACACAGTTGTCCATATATTGTTATCACGAAAAATCTGAAATTTGGCACACATATCAAGGACCGGTGACAATACAATAATTTCATAATGAGAATGTAATAATAATGATATGAATTTGTACATTCAATTTTCACCTACTTCTAATCTTCCAGAAAATCTGAAAATCGGCACACATATCAGGGACCGACGGCAATACAAGTACTTCATAATCTAATGTAATGATAATGATAGCAATAATGAGAATTTTCAAATTCAATTTTCGCCGAATAATTAAAAATTTGGCACACATATTGAGGACCAACTCAAATACAAAGATTTCATGATATCAATGTGATGAATAATGATAATAATAATGATTAGAATTTGTAAATTCAATTTTCACCTACTTACAACTTTCCGAATAATCTAAAACTTGGCACACATATCAAGGACCAACGACAATACAAAAATTCCATAATACTGATTCAATAATAATATTGATGATGAGAATTCTTGAATTAAATTTTCACCCACTTCCAATCATCTGATTAATATGAAATAATATGAAAATATTGAAGGATCAATAACAATACAATAATGGCAAAACAAATATCGTCGCGGAGGGAAAACGGACAAAATATATCGAGATTTACTCTCCGAACTCAGCAGGCTCTACCCCGCCAACCATTCTGCATAAAAATGGTTGCCCTGAATTCGCTACTCTCGAACCTAAAAATCATACCGGCATGTCGCAAGATGTCAGAAATGATAGCCGGAAGAATGCTGAAGGCTGTCATCCATGGTTATTTACGTCTGCTCATGGCACACGATTTCCGGATTCAATTACTGCTCACCCCATAGTTTGGGGAGTAGTTATTTGGGAGACATAATAATAATGTGAATTCTAACGAAAAAGTTGAAAACAAAAATATATGATCATTCTGGTGCCTGAAAATTTTGAATTCAACTACTCTTTACAAGAAAAAATTCAAAAAGTGCAAAATAAATTTTTTATTCTTTTCACATTTGAAGTACTTTCCCAGTACTTTATCTGTCCTACCAACTGTTAGGAACAAGTCAAGAGTCTGACAAACTGGAGTGCTTCTGAAAAGGGTGAAATCTTCTATGGAGTTGTAGGTATATAGTGAGTCCAATATAAAGATGTTTCCAATGGGGATCTCTGAAACGGTAATAGATACAGATTTGTTCAAATTAGAAGAAAGTTTCGTAGAATGAGGGCCATCTATGTGGATATATGAAATATCGAAGAAAAAAAATTGATTTTCAAATTATTTAGGAAACAATTTTTTGTTGTGGTGTTATCGTCAGAGCTGGAACAAGATGAAAAATACTTCTTCGCAATTACTTTTCATAAGCTTTCTTGTGATGATATGCGACGCTTCGTTATCAAACAATCATCATCAATCTATTTTTTTCAAAATACGGCCGTTTCATTAAGTACAGATTTTTGAATATTTTTCATTCTAAATCTAAAGATATCACACATAGCCATTTCGTCATAATCTCGAATTTCTTGATAAATTTACGAGTTCCTACCCAGCGAACACAAACATCTCTGGGAGGTTTTGAGATGTTTCAAAAATGTAGTCACGCCGATGTTTCTTTGAGACGTAATATGTACTTCCCAAAGAGGTCCCTGAAGGATATTCAATGTTCTGTTTTTGTTCTTCTGTGGTGTTTTTTCAAATGCCTATAGGAATGTACATATCGGAGATGTGCACAAAATGTTATCTTGTGGGTGTTTTCACTTGGCGTAACATAGTTCACCTTTGAGATGTTCACCGAGAATATATCTAGCGTTCGCGCAATCGCAAATGTGATCATGTGATCTCAGTGATGTTTGAGTTGACGGAGAGTGTATCGTTTCTAGTTTCGAATTAATTTACCCCATTTTGTTTTCCGTAAAAGTAGTCGTTTTAGAGTGAAGTGAAACGTTTTGTAAAGACAAAATATTATATTTAGTAATCAAGTTGATCACGGACTGCAAAGTAAGGAATGAATTGTCGATATTCAGAAAATAAATAACCTCAAAAACATATATACCGGTTCTGACTTGTAAAATCATCATCATAATCATTATGTATACCTTATCTATGTAAAATGATTAATCATTGAGAGTGTCCTATTAAAATAAGTTATATCAATCATTTTTTTTAATCGCCCCAGAGTTCTCTTCATATTTTGACTATTGTCGATTTGTACAATCATTGATAAAAACCGAGATAAAAGTGCATTTTGTATGTCTTAGGAACATCTCAAACAATGTTTTATATACAGTGATTTAATGTAGGCGAAAAGCTTTAAAAATATTATGTTGTGTCTTAAAAAAGGCTTTGAAAAAAACGTGAAAGAAATGCTTTTTGTGATGTCCCAGGAACATCCTAAAAATAGCCGCGTGCGGCGGACATTTACACCTACATACACGTTCAATTCATGTATGAACAGAACATCGCAGTGGAGGTTTGATGTCTCAAAAACTCTTACTTTTAACATCTCTGAGATGTTTTTGTGCTCGCTGGGTATGAGTGTTATAAAAATAACTCAATTCAATCATTTACTTTTGTGTTGTTATAACTCTATTTTTGGTTTGAACGAATAGCTAGTTAACCCATGAGTATTTGATTGTTTTTATCTCGAGCATATAATTTCAGATATTTCAAAATATCTAAAGTTGGATGAATTATTATTTATTTGAAATAATTGACGTTTTCATTACAAATTGGAATGATTTTAATTTTGTATTGCTTATATATATATTTATATATAAAAATATCTTTTGAAATATTGGGAAGATAAAATCATTCAGGAGGTCGACTTCTTATTTTACCTAGCGCTTCTGCAGAAGTAAATTAGGTAATGATTGTGTGAATGTTTGAAAAATCTTTTATTTATAATATTCCTACAAGGAGATATGTTATTATCTTTTGGATAATTTATTTGATTCAAACCGTTGTGTTGGTAGACCAGTGAATTTCGGAGATAAAAAAAATTATTAACAGCATGAGACCTACTGGAAGTGGAGCAAAATATTGTTCTTATGACGGGAAATTGGAGTCGAAAAAATGGAGAAGTGTAGAACGGGTTGAACTTTTATGGGTTTTTCGAAAATTGCAACGAAAGTTGACCTCCTACCAAAAAAAATTAAATGTCAAAGTTGTTGATGATAAAAAGATCTGGTACCTTTGTTTCTAACATTTTTTCACATAATCTCAAATTTCTCCGAAAACCCAATTTTTTCAGTAATTAATTTTTTTCGCTTAAAAATCAATTATGTTTACGTTATTTGGTGGAAATATAACTAATTATGTTTCAAGCAAGTTCTAATTTTTTTGTAGCGGGATACGTATGTTTCCTTTTTTTTTGACTAATCCCAAAAACGACCTCATTTTCAACTGAAAAGATTAACCGATTTAGTTCTTCTTTTCAAGCTAGCCAGCCGCCAGTTTTTTCGTTGAAGCATCTACTTTCAGATTATGTAATAAATATTTTTCAAAAAATTGCGAAAAAATGAATAAACAGATTTTCCGCATAACCTCAAATTTTCAAAAATGCTTTTCGCCGTTTTGACGGTCAATTTGGGGTTATGTCGTGAAGTGTTTGGTACAAAAGTTTTAGATTTTTTTATTATCCACAAATTTTCTATTTAACATTTTCCGCTAAGAAGTCACGTTTCGCCGAAAATCTCAAAAAATCGTTTTCAACCCCTTAACTGCATCCCAATTTCATTCGTGTTTAAATTTTTTTCGTCGAAGTTGTTACCTTTACAAAATTTTCCACCTGGTCCTTGCTTGTTACTTCATTTCTTATTTCAGGCGTTTAAAATTCGTTTTGCTAACTAGGAGCCCCCCCTTTCCGAGTACTTCAAATAGGTTCGAGAAAAATAAATGTGACGCTGCAAAAAAACATCTGATTCAGAACATGGAAAGGTATATTTCCACTAGAGTTTGCGACATACAATTTTCATACAAAAAAAATCAAACCAAATTAAATCGGTTTTTCTGGGAGGTTATGTGGAAAAATCTTGATTACAGAAGTTGTAGATCTCTTTATTGCTAAAAACTTTTTCCTCAATTTTTTTTGTAGGTAGGTAATTTTCGCTGCAAATCGTGAGAAAGCATTTTACCCCCAAAAGTTCACCTCCTTTCGCCCTTCTACATAATCAAATCCTTATTATGCCCTTCTATATTTTTTGTACCTGTTGAAGTGACACGAAATCAATTTTGAATTTTTTTCCCGAGGGGATTCAACTATTATGTTGAGTTATATTTACACCAAATTTCGTGAAAAAAAATTGATTTTTGCTCAATAAAAAGATTAAAAACTGAAAAATTGGTTTTTCTGATTTTCCCGAAAAAGGACCCCGCACATTTGTTTTGGGAAATAGCTTTCCGTGAATTTGCCTGAATTTTTGGTATGTTGTAGTTCTTGATGAGCTGATCAAAAGTGTTCATAGCCACAAATCTCAAAAATAGATAGTTTTCGAGATATGGAGCTTTCAAAATGGATTTTTTTAATTTTTTGTGGTATTTGGCCATCAATCGGGAAGCTCTCATTTGTTGTTGAGATGGAATTTAAATGTTCGGCGCTCAGAACCCAACTGAGGAATGGTATTTCTCAGTTACATTTGCCACCGCCATCAATAATTTTTCATACACTGCTCCAAACTGGACACGAAATGAGGTACTAATTCCAATATCTTCTATACAACTTTTCATGCTACAAGATAACGCCAGAATGATTTATATTTTCAAAAAACAACATGTGTTGGGTATTCTCTGGAATTACTGATTTTAGATATATCTGATGTCCAATAATATCAAATACGTTTTCCACAATTTTCATAACAAGGCTCAGTGAGCTTTAATGGGGGAAAACGGAAAAATCATAATCATATATCGTCAGAGATAGTAATTCTGATCACTATCGATGTCATTCACATATAATTTGTCATTCATTCCACACAAATCTCGATAATCCGACAATGGTGTGCCAAGAAATTTTCCTCAGGGTGGCTACACACGGATGATAGCATCTCACATCCAAACGAATCCGTGAAAATGTACGCATCTTTGATACCTTGTAGTACTTTCCAGGTAGAATAAGGAAGTTTAGATGATGGAAGCAAACTATGAATGGAACTTTCGATATTCTCTTGACTCTTGAAAATTATTATTATTATTTAATTACGTCTGCTCAGGGCACACGATTCCTGGACCCAAAGCTGCTCACCCCATAGTTTGGAAGTGATCATTCGGGAGACAGGGCCCAACTGTGTGATTTCAATTCAAAATTAATGAAAATAATGTGAATTCTAACGAAAAAGTTGAAAATAAAAATATTTGAGCTCTGACGCCTGAGAACTCTGAATAGAATGTGTTACACATTTTGTCGATCAGGTGATGCTTAATTCACGACATGCATAATTCAGTTTTTTGCAGCAAGTCTTTTTTTATTTGTTTCTTATGTAACAAAGGACATGAAGACGTATGAACATTCGATACATTCCGTGTTACTCGTAACGGTTTTACCGCTGTCGGTCGAAATTCCTTGAAATTTGACCAAACTGATGTTTGTTTTCTCACCCTGATGATTATTCTTTTTGACCTTTTCATTCTAAGTTGCTTGTACGAGTGTAACAACCTACTGTGGTTGTTTTCCAAGGCATATAAATGACAGTATTTATTTTACTTTCTCAATGAATACAATTTTTTATAGAAATATTGAATAAAACAATAACAAAATAACAATGAAAAAAAAATTTGTGAATGACTGATGTTGGTCATTCAAATGGATTGTAGCTGAGCCATTTACATTGTCGGTAACGGTAAAGAATATTCAACAAAATATTTGAATTTTTTTGAGCGTTTTAGACTGTCCAAAAAATTTGAATCAAAAGAACCCCCCCTACTGTGGCTGGTACTGATGTGTACAATTAAAAACTGAAATCGCACTTGAACTTATCAGAATATTGAGCCGGGTGAAATTGAATGGAACATTAGGGTTCATTGATGTATGCAATTCCTGAAATACACATAATCTTTCATATGCAGATAGATCAGATGATGTTAGCAGTTTGTATTTTTTTAAGTGCTCTTCAGCTGAAGTAGTTGCCTCCAAAAATTGAATACGCTGAAGATGCGCATATTTCAGTTGGCAAACAGCTCAAGAAGAAGGTATAATTATGAACAACTGGTTTTATTTTGGCCTATCATCAATGTTTATTTATTGATCTAGGATCCATTCTTCTTACAATATGAAAGCAAGAAAAGTTTCTGGAGGCTAATAAATGATTACCTAATATATATTTTTATTCTTTTCACATTAGGTGTATCTTTCCAGTACTTTATGTGCCCTACCAACCGTTATAAAAACAAGCCAAGAATCTGAAAAACTGGAGATATAAAGGCGAGTGCTTCTGAAAAGGGTGAAATCTTTCATGGTGTTGTAGGTATACAGTGAGTCCAAGATAAAGATGTTCCCAATGGGGATATCTGAAACGGTAATAGATTTTTTGTGATATAAAATCGCATTTTTAAATTGTATTGTATGAATGTTTCATTGTATTTCACCTACCTGTTTTGTAAATTATTTTCTATGTAAATTATTTTGACAATTCCTATACATGTATATGTTGAAAGGATAATAAAGTGATGATTGATTGATTGAGATACAGTTTTGGTTGCATTAGAAGAAAGTTTCGTAGCACAAGGGCCATCTATGTGGATATATGAAATTTCCAAAAATATTTTTGATTTTCAAATTATTAAGGAAATATTGAATTTTTTTAATAATTTCGTTTTGTGGTGTTATCGTCAGAGCTGGAACAAAATGAAAAATATTTCTTCACAAATACTTTCCATAAGCTTTCTTGTGATGATATCAAGTTTACTATCCGACGCTTCGTTATCGAACAAACATCATCGACTTAATTTTTTCAGCTTTTTTGTCTCCATATGACATTCTGAATTCAGCCATGTATCATTTTTCACTTCTTTTTTATTTTTCAATCTAGAGTGCTATGGATGTGTTCAAACCACTGATTGCAGCTCTAAAATTAAGGGGACAATACAACTTCACTGTTTCCAGTCAAAATGTATGTGCTATGTGAAATTTTATTTCCAAGTTGGAATAACTAATTATTTCCAAATGGCATCATGGTGGCTCGTCGGGTTAGGAAAAAATACCATTTTATTATGATTAATTTGATAACGCACAGTGCACAAACTTCCATTGAAAAACTCAAAAAAACTACATAAGTTCTTTGTTAAAATGAAGCTTCTTGTGGTATTGAAATAAGATTTGAATGAATCAAGTTACCTGTGACAAACAACTGATAAAATAAAATCATTCAGGAGGTCGACTTCTTATTTTACCAAGCGCTTCTGCAGAAGTTAATTGGGTAATTATTGTGTGAATGTTTAAAAAACTTTTCGTTCATAATATTCCTTCAAGTAGAAATGTTATTATTCTTTGGATAATTTATTTTATTTTATCCGTTGTGTTGGTAGACCAGTGCTGATGCATTTTTGAGATAAAAAAAATTATTAACAGCATGAGACCTATTGGAAGTGTAGAAAAATATTGTTCGAATGACAGGAAAAATAAATGGGAGTCGAAAAAATGGAGAAGGGTGGAACGGGGTGAACTTTTAGGGGTTTTTCGAAAATTGCAACGAAAGTTGACCTCCTATCGAAAAAAATTGAGTGTCAAAGTTGTTGATGATAAAAAGATCTGGTCTTTTGTATTTAACATTTCTTCACATAACCTCAAATTTCTCGGAAAACCCAATTTTTCAGTTATTAATTTTTTCTCGCTTAAAAATCAATTTTTCTTCACGTAAATTGGTAGAAATATAACTCATTATGTTTCAAGTAAGCTCAAATTTTTTGTAGCGGAATACAGATGTTTCCTTTTTTTTCAAGAAAATCCGAAGAAACGACCTCTTTTTCAACTGAAAAGTTTCACCGAAAAAGTTCTTTTTTTCAAGCTCGCCAGCTTCTTTCAGATTATGTAATAAAAGAGTAGCACTACTACGGAATTTTTTCCTAAAAATTAAAAAACACATTTTCAAAAATCAGTTTTTCAAATTATTGTTCTATAATCATATTTGTTTATTTAAGTTATTGGAATTAAAAGTTTAAACCTTTCGAGAATATTGATTTCATGTTACCTTGATAGGTACAAAGAATAAACAAGGACATAAATAAGGATTTGATTATGATAGAAGGGCGAAAGGTTAACTTTTGGGGGTAAAAACGGTTTCTCAAGATTTGCAGCAAAATTTAACCTCCTACAAGAAAAAGTTAGGGGAAAAAGTTGTTAGCAATGGAAAGATCTACAACTTTTGTATTCAAGATTTTTCTGCATAACCTCTAATTTTTAAAATCTGCTTTTCGCCATTTTGACGTCAATTTGGGGTTACATCGAAAAGTATTTGATACAAAAGTTTTCGATTATTTTATTGTCCACAAATTTTTTGTCAAACATTTTCCGCTTAGAAGTCACGTTTCGCCGGAAATCGCAAAAAAACGTTTTCGTGTTTGAATATTTTTTTTTCGTCGAAGATGGAACCTCTATGACACTTTCCACCTGGTCGTTGCCTGTTACTTCATTACTTATTTCAGGAGAGTACTTCAAAGAGGTTCGATAAAAATAAATATGACGCTGCAAAAAAAAAAACTAATTCAGAACATAAAAAGGTATATTTCCACTAGAGTTTGAACAAACATACAATTTTCATGCACAAATAATTTCAAACCAAATCAAATTGGTTTTCTGATTTTTTCAGAAAATTTGAGATTATGTGGAAAAATCTGGAATACAAAAGTTTTAGGTAGATCTTTATATTGCTAACAACTTTTTCCTTAATTTTTTTGTAGGAAGTTAATTTTTGCTGCAAATCGTGAGAAACCATTTTTACCCTCAAAAGTTGACCTCATTTCGCCCTTCATAATCAAATCCTCATTTACGGCCTTCTATATTTTTTGTACCTATTGAGGTAACATGAAATTAATGTTGATTTTTTTTTCCTGAAAGGTTTCAACTATTAATTTAAAAAATCTCAACAAATAAATATAAGTTGAGAACAAAAATTACAAAAATTGATTTTTGAAAACCTGTTTTTTAATTTTTTCGCGTTTTCTGAAAAAACATTCCACAGTAGAGCTAATCTTTTATTACATAATCTAAAAGTAGACGCTTCAACTAAAAAACTGGCAACTAGTGGGCTTGAAAAGACGAACTTTATCGGTGAAACTTTTCAGTTGAAAATGAGGTCGTTTTTTGGAATTTGTCGAAAAAAAAAGGAAAAATATGTATTCCGCTACAAAACAATTACAGATCACTTGGAACATGTTTAGTTATATTTTCACCAAATTTTGATTAAAAAATGGATTTTTGCCGGAGGAAAAGATTAAAAACCGAAAAATTGGGTTTTCCGATTTTTCCGGAAAATTTGAGGTAATGTGGAAAAATGTTTGAAACAAATGTTGTAGATCTTTTCATTTTGAACAACTTTGCAGCACAAATTTGTTTGATCAGAGGTCAACTTTCGTTTTCAATCGAGAAAAACCGTTAAATCCAAGCCCTGAAAGTTCACCCCGTTCCAGTCTCCATTTTTTCGACTCCAATTTATTTTTTCCGTCATTTGAACAATATTCTGCTAATCTTCCAGTAGGTCCTGTGCTGTTAACAATTTTTCCCGCTTTTATATTTCTTGTCGATCAGTACTGGTTACAGAATCTCATTTTGATTTCGTTTAGATGAGTACTTTATTTTGAGACATTTCTAATGTAATCTTTTTTAATGGAAGTTTGTTTGAAAGCTGATAGTGCCCAATATCAAAGTAATCGCAATGAAATGCTTTTTTCCTCACACGACGGGATACTTGTTGCCACAAAATATTATTAACATAAATTTGACAATGAAATTTTGCATAGCAGATACATTTTGACCAAAAACAGTAAAGATGCATTTTTCTCAAAATAAATTTTCTAGAATAAACAATTAATTTCAGAGTAGAAAATGAATTCGTTTACAATAAGTGATAAGTGATACATGGTTGTATTCAATATGTCATATGGATACAAAGTAAGTAAAAATATACCGGGTGTCTCATTTGAAATTCGAATATTTATGTCACTTCTGGAGAAACCGGACGTTGCATGAAGCTGAGTGAGTTGTCAAATAAAGCAGTTTAATGTCATATACAGATCCTCCAAATCTGATTCCAGTTTCTTCGAAAAAAAAAAAAGTTATAGAGACGAGCCATTTTCCGCGGACACCCGGTATAGATACTTTTTTACTGGAAATACCAAGTTCATGACATTTATATTCACTTCACAAATAATACACATCTCCGTGTGGTGGGCTCCACAAAGTCAGATTCATCTTCGCTTGGAATATACAATAGCGTTGAAACTAACTCTGTGAAGCCCCTATCACCTAGTTTGCATGTTGCCAAATTTAGGGCTAAACAACGAGCATAGAATATTGTAAAATATTGGGGCTCATCTACGTAGTAGAATTATCGATCCGTACATAGGTACTGTGCCCCCTTCTGGAGAAGCATTGAACTAAGTGCTGTATCTTGGACATGTTGTTGTGAAGCCCTAGCAAAAAATTGGGTAATGATTGTAAATGCGTTATGAAGCCCTTCAGAACACATATACAACGGCATACGTTGTGAAGCCCGGACTCGGGACACACAGCGTATGATCGGGCCACACAACTGCCGCTTCATATCTCTTATATATATATATATATATATATATACCGTCAAATGGTACCTTCTGTAGCCCGCAGTATGGATGGATCGCTGTTGAACCCAGCAAGAGGGGACAAGAAGAGAAACGTCCAAGGACTCTGGTGGAAGCGCAGTGCTCGTCCCGGGGGGTTGATTCTTCATAATTAACCCCACCCCGTCTCTTTTTTACTCCAACCACAGTCTAAGGACTATTGTGGAGGCCCCTTGCTCGTCCTGGAGGGTTAATTCTCCATAATTAACCTCACTTTGCCCCGTTTTACCCCAACCATAGCCTAAGGACTATGATGGATGGGCTTTGCTCGTCCTGGAGGTTGATTCGTCTTGATTAACCCTATTCAGAATTTGGTACAAAATGTTTCACGGTGTCTTCCTCTCAGCCAAGAAAATATAAATGTGAACATAGAAATGGATGAATCTGGAGTAATATGTTTTTTGTCCAAATAGAGCAAAGTTTATTTTCCCCCTATTGTGTATTGCTAATATAAGAGTTTACTTTTAGTGAATATTCAAAATGAATTTGAGCATTTAGGCCTAATTCTATCAATATATTCTCGTATGTTGAGGAAATGGAAAAATGTAGCTATTTTTATGAATTTTTCCTGCCACAGGAATTTCATACCGAACTGAGGAAAAGGTGTACAATTCCGAAAAAATCAAAATGAGTTTATCTGAGTTTGTTCCGACTCAGGTATACTGTTGATGTTCGGTAATTTCGTGTATTATCATTTAATAGAAGGTTTCCAATATTTTCAATAATTTTTACTATAATAGGATTTTTATACAGAATTTTAGAGTAATACGTCCTGAAGAAGGATGCATTTGAAAAATGTTTTTTTCGGTGCAAAGGTACAATAACCACTGGAAATAATTTATTTTGTTTGTTAATAGTGGAAAATGATTTTTTTTGTATATAGCAGGAACCGTCGACAACAACAAGGACCAAGAGGGACACTATGACTATGAAAGATTTTGCAAGTATGAGAAAATGAGAGAATATAAATGAAAGAATGCAAAGAAGCGAGATGATTATTTGAATGAAAAGGAGAAAAAAACGAAGAATGTATGAATTAATGTGAGAAAATTTATGTCAAAAATACCTTCATGAGAAGTATGTGTCACTTTGTAAAAATGCGAGTTCTATTGAGAAAACTGTGGAGAAAAATGTAGACGAATGCCCGAATGAAAGGGCATGTCGGGAAATGTTGAGTAAGAATGAAACATGGAAGCTGCATATTTGCCTGGAATTTTTTTTTGAGTCTTCCTTGAAAGTTTTGAAGATGAGGAGTTTGCCTCAATTGTTGTGCATTATGGTTATGAGTGACAGTAGTTTTATGAAAGGGTTGAAGGTATTTTTGAAACACACTTAATGTGACAAATGTTTTTTGACAAGAATTTTTAAATAGAATTTTGAATTGCACTTGTAAATGACATATTTTGATGTTTTTGATTTTTTTTTGAAATATATGTTCTGCTTTGCATGCTCTTGAAATTATGCTCATGACGTCTTCGAAATATCTGGTGTAGTTGGTGTATGATCGACTTTTTAATGGAATATCGTGATAAGAGAATATTTATAGGGTAATAGGTTACCTATGTCTATAACGGAGTTATAGAAGAATTGAATGACGGCCGGAAGAGGCTGTTGTAAAGGAGTTTGCAGGAGTGACGTGGGAGAAAATCCTCAAAGTGGGATTGAGCGTCTGTCTGCAGTATCTTACTCTTGAAGTGTTGCCAAGAGTTTTGAGATTGTTTGGTAAATGGTATATGGTGATATACATGCTCTTGATGGGTTTCCAAGAGAATCATTGGTGAATGATGTTGTTTTTTCTCGATGTGTTGCCGAGAAAATGGATGAATTGCGATAATGTGAGATGTCGATATATGAGAGAAATAGTTGCACGGAGAAAGGTTTCTGTATGAATGAGTCATGAGGAATTGTAAAGAGTGTGAATACGAAATTTAAAGTATGTACTTGAACTGCAAAACAGAACATTTAATAGATGAAAATTATGTGTGTCATAAAGGTAATAAAGAAAAATTGCTAATTTGAAATTTGTGATTTAATGTGATTGACGATTTGTATGACTGTCCTAACCAAATTGATGGCATACCAGTGTTATACTCAAGATGGTGATCAGGAGGCGTGAACTGATATCTACCATTCACAAATTGATAAATTGTAATTTGGCCATACCCATTACCTCGAATGATATTTTTTCGAATCATATGAAAACAATTGCTCAATTACAAGAAGCGTAAACATTTGAAATTTTAGCGTAGATTGCAACAGTAAATAATGAAATGGGTCATAACAAACAATCGTGTTTTGATTATTATTCCCAAATTGATAAATTATAATTTGGCCATCTCGTTTCTCGAATGATATTATTTTTTTGTTGAATTCCTTAAAAACTCACATTGTCGGTATCTTTTATAAATATATTTGGAATGTTATCGAAAAATGCAATACTGAAAATATTGAATGAAATGTGATGAACAATTGTGTTTTGAAAACAAAGTCGAGTAATACGTTTGCGATTCAGCGTTTTATATGGTCAGTAAATAGTCAATTGATTTGTCGTAAGAAATATTCGACGGTTTCCTTTTGCTATGTGAAATATTTGTTGATAATTCGAAATGAACTATGAGAATAATTGATCGTGAGTGTTTTGAAAGCAATAAACGGTTTGCTTACAAATTGTCGACTGGTAGTTTTTGGCAATAAAGCGTTTTTATATGGCCCAAGTTTATGAAGATATGCATTCGATAAGAAATATTTGATAGGTCATTTTTATCTCAAGATGGAAAAAAATTGGTCATTTAAAGTTTGAAAATTATTGGTTAGACAGAATATATTTGGTATTGAATTTTGTTTTGAGTAGAATGATTAAGGATAAACCAGTAGAGAGAGAAAAAAAGGAAATATATTGATTTTTTTTTGATAAGTCTTAGAAGCTGAGAAAAAAAAAACTAATCGTAAAAAAAATAGTAATAGTTGTAATGGTTTATATTTTGATTAGTTATTTGATATAGTTATGTATTTATTTGCATCTTGTTTTGTTTCTCGGTTATGGTACACACACAATCCTGGAGAGAAGAGATCAGGACAACCGAGTACCCAGTCTGGCATTTCGAGAATAGAATTTGGACACCCAACATGGCTGGCAATAACTGAAAGTGAGAATCTGCGATATTCAAAATGGTTCAAAAAGGGTTGGAACACTGGACGAACTGAGTAATCCAGATGTTTCCTTCCCCAGAAGTGGAATGAGGATTCTGAACGTGAGTCCGGTGAGAATTCCAGGAAGTATCGGGAATGAAAGGTTTCAAAGGTCGACAGCAAATCAAGATGGAGAGGCTGTACAAAGGAGTGAAGCACTGGACGAACTGAGTAATCCAGATGCTTCCTCCTGAAGTCATAAATGGAGGATGGAGAAACGTGAGTTAGTCAAGGATTCCAGAAGATTATCCAGGTCGAAAACTTCCAAGCCGACTCAGCTTCCTGAACCAGTGGTGCCCAGAAGAGACACCAGACATTTGCCGTTGATATTCCTGAAACTGCCCCGGAGGATGTTCCAGATGCTGTGATTCCGAATACTTGCAGTCCCAGAATGTGATAGCGCTGGTAACGCCTACCGTAGCTGCCAGTCCCGCCACTGAATACGTGTCGATAGCCAGTACCCAGGGTGCCAAACGATGCAGTCCCGTTCAATTTCGAGCTGTTTTACCGGATACAGAATACTGTAGAAATGACAGAGCTGAAGAAACTTATGGTGTCAACAGGACCAGATCCCGTCGCTGTGTGTGTACCACGTAATAGGACCCAGAAAAATATATTTTTTGTAATCATTTCAGTAGTAGATTTATGTATTATTAGAATAGGGCACTTGCTTTGTATAAGGTTTTCGTAGGTTTGTGTTTGTATTTTAAAGCTGGGGTCCAGCTTTTTTAGAAGGTGGGCAAATGTCATGATATCGAGCAATGCCATTTGAATCGTTTTGGTGCACTGATCTATTGTTTCTTGTTATTAATTGATTAGGTCATGATCGCAGGTCATTAACAATTGCGGGTTTGATGACTAGCAAATTATATGACCGTGACAGTGCACACCAAATAAAAATAAAACATTTCTATCTATATATATATAAATAGAAGGTGATTTGCATCAGGGGAGATAGTTAGTAATAGACTCCTATAGAGGAGAGAGCCCTAGTGCTCATTTAGCCTCATAGGCTAGGCCCTTTTGGCCTTAGCTCTACGTATTGTATAGTGATGGTTTTAGGTAAGAGTTTTATTTGTTCCCTATTATATTATTGAATGTCCCTTATTTTAAATATGTATATAGCTTTCCCCCGTATCCCAGTTGTTATTTAATAAATGTTTATATTCCTTTGCTACCCCTTGAGTTTTAATAGCTACCATCTGTAGCTACACCCCAAGTCGCATTTTGTATAAGGGAAGCAACCCCTTATACGGCTCAGGATGCTACCCTAGTAGCCCTAGTCGCGACAATATCAAGTGATGAATAATGTTAATAATAATAATAATGATTAGAATTTGTAAATTCAATTTTCAGCCACTTACAACTTTCTGAATAATCCAAAATTTTATTCTGACAAATTTTAACCTCTGACTCCTCTAATTTTCTTTATACTCCTAACTTTACAATCATATATGTTTACTGTTTTGTTTTGTTGTTCTCTCAATGTCATGTCATGTCCACGTTATATACCTATAGATATAATTTTTAGATTTAAGTGAGCACTTTGTCCATAAGAATGGTTTTTTTTCTTGATGACAATAAAGTATATATATCTCTCTCTCTCTCTCTCTCTTGGCACACATATCAAGGACCAACGACAATACAAAAATTCCATAATACTGATTCAATAATAATATTGATGATGAGAATTCTTGAATTAAATTTTCACCCACTTCCAATCATCTGATTATTATGAAATTTGGGTCACATGTCAAGGATCAATAACAATACAAGAATGGCAAAACAAATATCGTCGAGGAGGGAAAACGGACAAAATATATCGAGATTTACTCTCCGACCTCAGCAGGCTCTACTCGGCCAACCATTCTGCATAAAAATGGTTGCTCTGAATTCGCTACTCTCGAACCTAAAAATCATACCGGCATGTCGCAAGATGTCAGAAATGATAGCCGGAAGAATGCTGAAGGCTGTCCATGGTCCATGGTTAATTACGTCTGCTCAGGGCACACGATTTCCGGATTCAATTACTGCTCACCCCATAGTTTGGGAAGTAGTTATTTGGGAGGCATGATAATAATGTGAATTCCAACGAAAAAGTTGAAAACAAAAATATATGATCTTTCTGGTGCTTGAGAGTTTTGAATTCAACTACTCTTTACAAGAAAAAAATTCAAAAAGTGCAAAATATATTTTTTATTCTTTTCATTTGAAGTATCTTCCTAGTACTTTATCTGTCCTACCAATTGTTAGGAACAAGTCAAGAGTCTGACAAACTGGAGTGCTTCTGAAAAGGGTGAAATCTTTTATGGAGTTGTAGGTATATAGTTAGTCCAATATAAAGATGTTTCCAATGGGGATCTCTGAAACGGTAATAGATACAGTTTTCTTCAAATTAGAAGAAAGTTTCGTTCGTAGAATGAGGGCCATCTATGTGGATATATGAAATATCGAAAAAAAATTGATTTTCAAATTATTTAGGAAATATTGAATTTTTTTAATAATTTTTTGTTGTGGTGCTATCGTCAGAGCTGGAACAAGATGAAAAATACTTCTTTGCAATTACTTTTCATAAGCTTTCTTGTGATGATATGCGACACTTCGTTATCAAACAATCATCATTAATCTATTTTTTTTAAATACGGCCCTGTTTCATTAAGTACAGATTTTTGAATATTTTTCATTCTAAATCTAAAGATATCACACATAGCCATTTCGTCATGTGTCAGATAATCTCGAATTTCTTGATAAATTTACGAGTTCCTATGAGTGTTATAAAAATAACTCAATTCAATCATTTACTTTTGTGTTGTTATAACTCTATTATTGTTTTGATCGAATAGCTAGTTAACCCATGAGTATTTGATTGTTTTTATCTAGAGCATATAATTTCAGATATTTCCAAATATCTAAAGTTGGATGAATTATTATTTATTTGAAATAATTGACGTTTTCATTACAAATTGGAATTATTTTTAATTTTGTATTGCTTATATTGTCTTGCGAAAAAATATCTTTTGAAACATTGGGAAGGTAAAATCATTCAGGAGGTCGACTTCTTATTTTACCTAGCGCTTCTGCAGAAGTAAATTAGGTAATTATTGTGTGAATGTTTGAAAAATCTTTTATTTATAATATTCCTACAAGGAGATATGTTATTATCTTCTGGATGATGTATTTGATTCAAACTGTTGTGTTGGTAGACCAGTGAATTTTGGAGATAAAAAAAATTATTAACAGCATGAGACCTACTGGAAGTGGAGCAAAATATTGTTCTTATGACGGGAACAATAAATTGGAGTCGAAAAAACTGAGAAGTGTGGAACGGGGTGAACTTTTATGGGTTTTTCGAAAATTACAACGAAAGTTGTTGATGATAAAAAGATCTGGTACCTTTGTTTTCAACATTTTTTTACATAATCTCAAATTTCTCCGGAAACCCAATTTTTTCAGTAATTAATTTTTTTCGCTTAAAAATCAATTATGTTTACGTTATTTGGTGGAAATACAACTAATTATGTTTCAAGCAAGTTCTAATTTTTTTGTAGCGGAATACGTATGTTTCCTTTTTTTTTTTGACTAATCCCAAAAAACGACCTCATTTTCAACTGAAAAGATTCACCGATCAAGTTCTTCTTTTCAAGCTGGCCAGCCGCCAGTTTTTTCGTTGAAGCATCTACTTTCAGATTATGTAATAAAAGAGTAGCACTACTGTGGAATATTTTTCAAAAAATTTGGAAAAAATGAATAAACAGATTTTCCGCATAACCTCAAATTTTCAAAAATGCTTTTCGCCGTTTTGACGGTCAATTTGGGGTTATGTTGAAGTGTTTGGTACAAGTTTTCGATTTTTTTTATTATCCACAAATTTTCTATTTAACATTTTCCGCTAAGAAGTCACGTTTCGCCGAAAATCTCAAAAAATCGTTTTCAACCCCTAAACTACATCCCAATTTCACCATTTTGAGTGTTTTCGTGTTTAATTTTTTTTCGTCGAAGTTGTAACCTTTACAAAATTTTCCACCTGGTCCTTGCTTGTTACTTCATTTCTTATTTCAGGTGTTTAAAATTCGTTTTGCTAACTAAGAGCCCCCCTTTTCTGAGTACTTCAAATAGGTTCGAGAAAAATAAATGTGACGCTGCAAAAAAACATCTGATTCAGAACATGGAAAGGTATATTTCCACTAGAGTTTGCAACATACAATTTTCATACAAAAAAAATGTGGAAATGTGGAAAAATCTTGAATAAAGAAGTTGTAGATCTCTTTATTGCTAAAAACTTTCTCCTCATTTTTTTTTGTAGGAAGGTGATTTTCGCTGCAAATCGTGAGAAAGCATTTTTACCCCCAAAAGTTCACCTCCTTTCGCCCTTCTACATAATCAAATCCTTATTATGCCCTTCTATATTTTTTGTACCTGTTGAAGTAACACGAAATCAATTTTGAATTTTTTTCCCGAGGGGATTCAACTATTATGTTGAGTTATATTTACACCAAATTTCGTGAAAAAAAATTGATTTTTGTTCCAGAAAAAGATTAAAAACTGAAAAATTGGTTATTCTGATTTTCCCGAAAAAGGACCTCGCACATTTATTATGGGAAATGGCTTTCCGTGAATTTGCCTGAATTGTTGGTATGTTGTAGTTCTTGATGAGCTGATCAAAAGTGTTCATAGCCACAAATCTCAAAAAAGACAGTTTTCGAGATATGGAGCTTTCAAAATGGATTTTTTTCATTTTTTGAGGTATTTGGCCATCAATCATTTGTTGTTGGGATGGAATTTAAATGTTCGGCGCCCAGAACCCGACTGAGGAATGGTATTTCTCAGTTACATTTGGCACCGCCATCAATAATTTGTCATACACTGCTCCACACTGGACACGAAATGAGGTACTAATTCCAATATCTTCTATACAACTTTTCATGCTACAAGATAACGCCTGAATGATTTATATTTTCAAAAAACAACATGTGTTTGGTATTCTCTGGAATTACTGATTTTAGATATATCTGATGTCCAATAATATCAAATACGTTTTCCACAATTTTCATAACAAGGCTCAGCGAGCTTTAATGGGGGAAAACGGAAAAATCATAATCATATATCGTCAGAGATAGTAATTCTGATCACTATCGATGTCATTCACATATAATTTATCATTCATTCCACACAAATCTCGATAATCCGACAATGGTGTGCCAAGACATTTTCCTCAGGGTGGCTACAAACGGATGCTAGCATCTCACATCCAAACGAATCCGTGAAAATGTCTGCATCTTTGATACCTTGTAGTACTTTCCAGGTAGAATAAGGAAGTTTAGATGATGGAAACAAACTATGAATGGAACTTTCGATATTTGCCCCCAAACTCTTGAAAATTATTATTATTATTATTTAATTACGTCTGCTCAGGGCACACGATTCCTGGACCCAATAGCTGCTCACCCCATAGTTTGGAAGTGATCATTCGGGAGACTTATCAGAATATTGAGCCGGGTGAAATCGAATGGAACATTAGGGTTCATTGATGTATGCAATTCCTGAAATACACATAATCTTTCATACGCAGATAGATCAGATGTTACCAGTTTGTATTTTTTTAAGTGCTCTTCTGCTGAAGTAGTTGCCTCCAAAAATTGAATACGCTAAAGATGTGCATATTTCAGTTGGCAAACAACTCAAGAAGAAGGTATAATTATGAACAACTGGTTTTATTTTGGCCTATCATCAATGTTTATTTATTGAGCTAGGATCCATTCTTCTTACAATATGAAAGCGAGAAAAGGTTCGGGAGGCTAATAAATGATTACCTAATATATATTTTTATTCTTTTCACATTTGGAGTATCCTTCCAGTACTTTATGTGCCCTACCAACCGTTATAAAAGCAAGCCAAGAATCTGAAAAACTGGAGATATAAGATACGTTTGCTTCTGAAAAGGGTGAAATCTTTCATGGTGTTGTAGGTATACAGTGAGTCCAAGATAAAGATGTTCCCAATGGGGATATCTGAAACGGTAATATATTTTTCGTGATATAAAATCGCATTTTTGAATTGTATTGTATGAATATTTTATTGTATTTCACCTACCTGTTTTGTAAATTATTTTCTATGTAAATTATTTTGACAATTCCTATACATGTATATGTTGAAAGGATAATAAAGTGATGATTGATTGATTGAGATACAGTTTTGGTTGCATTAGAAGAAAGTTTCGTAGCACAAGGGCCATCTATGTGGATATATGAAATTTCCAAAAATATTTTTGATTTTCAAATTATTAAGGAAATATTGAATTTTTTTAATAATTTCGTTTTGTGGTGTTATCGTCAGAGCTGGAACAAAATGAAAAATATTTCTTCACAAATACTCCCCATAAGCTTTCTTGTGATGATATCAAGTTTACTATCCGACGCTTCGTTATCTTACAAACATCATCGACTTAATTTTTTCAGCTCTTTTGTCTCCATATGACATTCTGAATTCAGCCATGTATCATTTTTCACTTATTTTTTATTTTTCAATCTAGAGTGCTATGGATGTGTTTAAACCACTGATTGCAGCTCTAAAATTAAGGGGACGATATAACTTCACTATTTCCAGTCAAAATGTATGTGCTACGTGAAATTTCATTTCCAAGTTGGAATTACTAATTATTTCCAAATGGCATCATGGTGGCTCGTCGGGTTAGGAAAAAATACCATTTTATTACGATTAATTTGATAACGCACAGTGCACAAACTTCCGTTGAAAAGCTCAAAAAACTACATAAGTTCTTTGTTAAAATGAAGCTTCTTGTGGTATTGAAATAAGATTTGAATGAATCAAGTTACCTGTGACAAACACAACTGATAAAATTAAATCATTCAGGAGGTCGACTTCTTATTTTACCAAGCGCTTCTGCAGAAGTTAATTAGGTAATTATTGTGTGAATGTTTGAAAAACTTTTCGTTCATAATATTTCTTCAAGTAGAAATGTTATTATTCTTTGGATAATTTATTTTATTTTATCCGTTGTGTTGGTAGACCAGTGCTGATGCATTTTTGAGATAAAAAAAATTATTAACAGCATGAGACCTATTGGAAGTGTAGAAAAATATTGTTCGAATGACGGGAAAAATAAATGGGAGTCGAAAAAATGGAGAAGGGTGGAACGGGGTGAACTTTTAGGGGTTTTTCGAAAATTGAAACGAAAGTTGACCTCCTATCGAAAAAAATTAAGTGTCAAAGTTGTTGATGATAAAAAGATCTGGTCTTTTGTATGTAACATTTCTTCACATAACCTCAAATTTCTCGGAAAACCCAATTTTTCAGTTATTAATTTTTTCTCGCTTAAAAATCAATTTTTCTTCACGTAAATTGGTAGAAATATAACTCATTATGTTTCAAGTTAGTTCTAATTTTTTGTAGCGGAATACAGATGTTTCCTTTTTTTTCAAGAAAATCCGAAGAAACGACCTCTTTTCAACTGAAAAGTTTCACCGAAAAAGTTCTTCTTTTCAAGCTCGCCAGCTTCTTTCAGATTATTCAATAAAAGAGTAGCACTACTCGGAATTTATTCCAAAAAACGCAAAAAATTAAAAAACACATTTTCAAAAATCAGTTTTTCAAATTATTGTTCTATAATCATATTTGTTTATTAAAGTTATTGGAATTAACAGTTTAAACCTTTCGAGAATATTGATTTCATGTTACCTTGATAGGTACAAAGAATAAACAAGGACATAAATAAGGATTTGGTTATGATAGAAGGGTGAAAGGTTAACTTTTGGGGGTAAAAATGGTTTCTCAAGAGTTGCAGCAAAATTTAACCTCCTACAAGAAAAAGTTAAGGGAAAAAGTTGTTGGCAATGGAAAGATCTACAACTTTTGTATTTAAGATTTTTCCGCATAAACTCTAATTTTTAAAATCTGTTTTTCGCCATTTTGACGTCAATTTGGGGTTACATCGAAAAGTATTTGATACAAAAGTTTTCGATTATTTTATTGTCCAAAAATTTTTTGTCAACCATTTTCCGCTTGGAAGTCACGTTTCGCCGGAAATAGCAAAAAAACGTTTTCGTGTTTGAATTTTTTTTTTCGTCGAAGATGGAACCTCTATAATATTTTCTACCTGGTCGTTGTCTTTTTTTTTCCTTCCTCGGATGCTGGTCCTTTCACCAGCTACACGTCAGCCTCTTGGGCTTTTTGAGTTTATCGTTACCTGTTACTTTATTACTTATTTCAGGCGAGTACTTCAAAGAGGTTCGATAAAAATAAGTATGACGCTGCAAAAAAAAAACTAATTCAGAACATAAAAATGTATATTTCCACTAGAGTTTGGACAAACATACAATTTTCATACACAAATAATTTCAAACCAAATCAAATTGGTTTTCTGATTTTTCCGGAAAATTTGAGATTATGTGGAAAAATCTGGAATACAAAAGTTGTAGGTAGATCTTTTTATTGCTAACAACTTTTTCCTTTATTTTTTTGTAGGAAGTTGATTTTTGCTGCAAATCGTGAGAAACCACTTTTACACTCAAAAGTTCACCTCATTTCGCCCTTCTATCATAATCAAATCCTTATTGACGGCCTTCAATATTTTTTGTACCTTTGAGGTAACATGAACTTAATATTGATTTTTTTCCCGAAAGGTTTCAACTATTAATTTAAAAAATCTCAACAAATAAATATGAGTTTACAACAAAAATTACAAAAATTGATTTTTGAAAACCTGTTTTTTTAATTTTTTTGCGTTTTCTGGAAAAACATTCCACAGTAGAGCTAATCTTTTATTACATAATCTAAAAGTAGACGCTTCAACTAAAAAACTGGCAGCTGGCGGGCTTGAAAAGACAAACTATATCGGTGAAACTTTTCAGTTGAAAATGAGGTCGTTTTTTGGAATTTGTCGAAAAAAAAGGAAAAATATGTATTCCGCTACAAAACAATTACAGCTCACTTGGGACATGTTTAGTTATAACTTCACCAAATTTTGTTTAAAAAAATGGATTTTTGCCAGAGGAAAAGATTAAAAACCGAAAAATTGGGTTTTCCGATTTTTCCGGAAAATTTGAGGTAATATGGAAAAATGGTTGACACAAATGTTGTAGATCTTTTCATTTTGAACAACTTTTCAGCACAACTTTTTTTGATCAGAGGTCAACTTTCGTTGTCAATCGAGAAAAACCGTTAAATCCAACCCCTGAAAGTTCACCCCGTTCCACCAGTCTCCATTTTTTCGACTCCAATTTATTTTTTCCGTCATTTGAACAATATTCTGCTAATCTTCCAGTAGGTCTTGTGATGTTAACAATTTTTCCCACTTTTATATTTCTTGTCCATCAGTACTGGTTACAGAATCTCATTTTGATTTCGTTAAGATGAGTACTTTATTTTGAGACATTTCTAATGTAATCTTTTTCAATGGAAGTTTGTTTGAAAGCTGATAGTGCCCAATATCAAAGTATTCGCAATGAAACGCTTTTTTCCTCACACGACGGGCCACTTGTTGCCATAAAATATTATTAATAGAAATTTGACAATGAAATTTTGCATAGCAGATACATTTTGACCAAAAACAGTAGAGATGCATTTTTCTCAAAATAAATTTTCTAGAATAAACAATTAATTTCAGAGTAGAAAATGAATTCGTTTACAATAAGTGATAAGTGATACATGGTTGTATTCAATATGTCATATGGAGACAAAGTAAGTAAAAATATACCGGGTGTCTCATTTGAAATTCGAATATTTATGTCACTTCTGGAGAAACCGGATGTTGCATGAAGCTGAGTGAGTTGTCAAATAAAGCAGTTTTATGTCATATTCAGATCCTCCAAATCTGATTCCATTTTCTTCGAAAAAAAAAAGTTATAGAGACAAGCCATTTTCCGCGGACACCCGGTATAGATACTTTTTTACTGGAAATACCAAGTTCATGACATTTATATTCACTTCACAAATAATACACATCTCCGTGTGGTGGGCTCCACAGAGTCAGATTCATTTTCGCTTGGAATATACAATAGCGATGAAACTAACTCTGTGAAGCCACTATCACCTAGTTTGCATGTTGCCAAATCTAGGGCTAAACAACGAGCATAGAATATTGTAAAATATTGGGGCTCATCTACGTAGTAGAATTATCGATCCGTACATAGGTACTGTGCCCCCTTCTGGAAAAGCATTGAACTAAGTGCTGTATCTTGGATGGATTAACATGTTGTTGTGAAGCGGAGTGGAGCGAAGTGGTCGAGGTGATAAAGCGTTTGGCTTCCACCCAGGCGGTCCGGGTTCGATCCCTGGTCGTGTATCACTGAGCTGAAGTGGTTCGGATTCCACTTTTATTTAAAACTGTAGGTCCCGGATCTCCCTTGCTCGCACAAGCTCTGCTTTTGAGGGGTTTTCTCCGAAAACCTGGGAGTTTCGTAAAAACAAATTTTACAAAATATATATATATATATATATATATATATATATATATATTGTAAAATTTGTTTTTTATATATATATATATATATATTTATTTATTTAGTGAAAATAGAGTATTTTTCGTTTTAATTCCGTGAGTTCCAACCTTTGACAGCTGTTTCGTGGTCACCCACTCATCAGAAAGGATTTATGTAGCTCTCGAAATCAGAACGAATCCACTCAAGAATTAGTACCGTGAAGGCAGATATTACAGAGAGTTACTGTCAATTTTTAGACAAACCTCTACTTTGGATTCCTTGGTTCGTGTCAAATTAAGTTTCAACTGTGACTGTAGATGTCATAAGTAACTTCATGTTATATTTATTTATATTTTATATATAAATAAGGATGCCTTTTTCCATTAACCAGCTGTCGTCCCCTTACGAACGACAGCCCTCAAAAATCGAAACTTGTGCTAGCCACGGATTAACGAGGTCTCACCTTTTTACGTGCGATTCCTGGCACGATCCGAGAAGAATCTCGAAAGGAGGTCCGTAGGTCACCTCATCCGAAGCCCGACCTCGCCTTTGCTTGACTTCAGATATCGGTGACTCGGCGCTCTACGTCTTGACTGTCTTCACAACTACATATCATGATATATCATTGAATGGGAAATGAAAAGGATTGTAAGTTAAACAAAAGCGAACATGGGGGTGCGATTTGAAAAACAAAAGTTGGGTGTGGTTTCTTGAGGGGTTGTTAGCCAGGGAGTAGATTTGGCTCTGCTGCATGAAAGAGCTTATGTTTTCCTAGGACACATATTTTTTTAAATTAGTTTTTCCGCAAATAACTGAATTAAATGTTGGATTGAAAACTATGTGACATCATTTGTAAATTTCGAATAATCAACATACCACCCGATGCAGCATTATAATTGTGTCCATAAGAACGTTTCGACCAACCACCATCTAAAATACACAGATATGAATGGTACATTATCTGGATCTAAGAGGATATATTGAAAAATTCTTAGCCTACTATAGAACCAAACAAAATTTAAATGTCAAAATATTTTGACATTGAAACATATTTTCCTCTTAACTGGACATTTATTACAGCGAACCTGCGGACCTTAAAAAAAATGTTTCTCCTTGCTCTGCAAACCAGACCTCCACAGCTTTTATTACCTCCTCGTTGGAAGAAAATTTACGACCTTTTAAACTTTTTTTCAGTTGAGGAAAGAGATGATAGTCGATCAAAGCCAAATCTGGTGAATAAGGGGGGTGTTCTAGTAATTCAAACCCTAAATCACGAATTTTTTGCATGGCAACATGAGATTTGTGTGCAGGGGCGTTGTCCTGTAAAAACAAAACACCTTTGGCTAGCTTTCCGCGTCTTTTCTCTTAAATTTTTTCCCGTAGAGTGGTCAGTAATGTCGAATAGTAATATTCAGTTATTGTTTTTCTACCCTTATCCAAAAAATCAATTATGATTACTCCATCGCAATCCCAAAAAACGGAAGCAAGAACTTTTCCAGCAGATTTTTGGACACGAAACTTCTTAGGTCTTGGAGAACCGGAGTGCCGCCATTCCATCGATTGTTGCTTTGTTTCTGGATCGTAGAAATGTACCCAAGTCTCATCCATAGTAACAATTCGGTTTGAGAAGTGTACATCGTTTTCAAATCGAGCACAGATCGAACGCGATGCTACTACCCTTGCACGCTTTTGGTCAACATTCAAACATTTGGGGATCCATTTTGCAGCAATTTTTCTCATGTCCAAATTGACGTGAACTATATGATGAACGCGTTCGTATGAAATATTCAGTACTTCAGATATCCGTTTTAGATATTTTCGGGGACTGACACAGAACCTGGCCTTCCCGATCGGTCATCATCTTCATTGGAAAATTTACCTCTTTTGAAGCTTGCAGTCCAATTTTTCACGGTCGCATACGAAGGACATTGATCACCAAGGGTATTAAGCATATCTACCTACCTCTTAACCCTTTTAAATACAGGTACTTGATGATGGCTCGATACTCCAATTTTTCGATTTTTACAATTTCGGTGGACATATTTTTTCTTTTAATTTATTGCGTAACTCAGGTTTACTTTTATGACGTCAAACTTTACACTGACACTTCTAATAAGTTATTGTTCGTTGCTATGGTAACGCAATATTTTGTTTATGCAGGGAACTGGTCTAAGCTAACTAGATATCAATACATCCTCTTATATCCCCCTTTGCTATTGCCAGCGTCTTCTCCTTCTCACCCGATTCTTGCATTTCTTGAAATATTTCATTGTATGTCAAACCTGTCCAACTCATTAAAAATTAGTGTTTATTTATTACTTCTGATTTTTATATGTATTTCTATAGTATAGGTTATTGGATTCGAAAATTATTAAAATACTTATATTGGTGAAGACGTTTTGTCATGGGTCTGAGACTTTTCACGTTGATTCTGAGTGACATGTAGAGGGTCAATTATATTAAATTAGTTTAAGTTCATTTTACTGATTCATTTTTTTGTTTTATTTTTTGTTTTTTTTATTCCACATAATGGAGGCCCTTTGCCTCCATTCAATTTCAATAACATAAAACCAATAATATCAGGAGAATGAATAAAAAGTAATTTGATATGATTGATGCTCTACATGTCAATGAACAAATGAACTGAAGAAGTCCCAGTGGGACAAAACGTTATGTGGAACACCCTATATATGTGCTACACACGAAACGATACGTTGACGAGACAGCGCACTCTTATTTTGACACTAGACTAATCGGATGTCGAAAACAAAAGAAGAGCACTGTTATGTCGCAGTACAGGGAAACCTCCTTCGAGCGGTGAAAGAAAGTTTCACTGATTTATTTATGGTTCGTCACAACACGTAGTATAGAATGCTTGTTAATATGAGAGGAGAAAGAAAAGTCAAACATTGATATAACTAAAATTAATTTATTTGAAGATAAACCAAAAGTATCGGTTTAAAATCTCTGTGTGAAGCCACATGATCTCACTTTGTATATAGTCAGACAGAGTATACAAGTGAACAACATGCAAATCTCACTGATAAGGAAAACAGTGCATCACAACAATATTTTTTTAAAACTATAAAATGGGCAAATGGTACACAAAACAACATCGAAAAACATTAAACTCTAGCCACCCTTACTGAGATTTAAAACGAGCAAAAAGAGCGGCAAAATTAATCTTGAAATGAATATCTGGTGACAGATAAATAATTGGAAACTCGTTTTGTATCACCCGGTGCAAGTCAAAAACAATTATTAAACGAAAATGGTAAAAACGAATTCCTTACAAAAAGAGTCTACAGTAAAAAGCATTTACAAAACGTCAGAAAGACGCAATCAAAATTAGTTGTAAAACAAAAAACTATTAAGCAGAAACAAATATCTGAGACAAGTATAAAAAAGAATATTTAGTTCATTATATAGGCCAAAATGGGTACAAACAGCTGTGACAAATATTTCTTCACGGAAATATATGGTCATTGACCTACTCACATAAGATAAACATCATCGAACGTACTACACTAGATGTGAGGGGGAACGCCGCGTGTCAAACCTGGTTCAACACGATTTATGATGGGACGGCGCCTTCAGGTACTCCAGAGAGATTGCGAATTTTCATTGAAAGGCGTAGAAATACTGTATTTATTATTGTGATCGTAGTACTTCACCTCTCTTTACTTAGGTATGGAGAGCACTTGTTTCGTTTTCGATATAAAAACTCAACGTTTATTCTTCACAGGAGCTAACAGATTGAAAACTATATACTTGAGTACACTGGCTGTAACTACTTTACTTAATCTTGTTGCAGGCTCTGATTTGCCTCAACAATTCGCCATTTCGTAACGAACTGTCTCAATCTACATATTGAAATAAAAACGTTTTATTCTGGACAACACCGAACGAAACGCCTAGTTGACGACTACAATGGAAGACTGTCGATTCATTCCTACGACTAGGAATTAAAACTCCGGAACTGACTTGCGATCTGACGATTAAAATTCGCGAAACATTCAGTCTTTTGCCCGGAACTAACTAGATACTGAAGAATACTGAACTGATACTGCAATAACATACGCTTACGAGTAATTTTATACACTCATGAAGCTATAAATTTTAATATAATGAATAATGAACTAACACAATAGTGACATTAATTACGGCTATTAATAACACTCTAATAGTCATTTTCTCATATATCATAGTGTTAATTCGGTTTTCTGTCATCCTTAATGGGTTAAAATTGAGAGATTTATTGACAGAAAAATGTCAAAAACGCGTGTTGTAATTATATTCATTACACCTATAAATATATCCTCGTGACTTTTATAGTCTGTGAATTCCTAAGAGAATAATAACTCATGTCTTTGGCCATCTGTGCTCTGATGACTAATCGATTGAAACATTTTGCGCATCTGGAATATGAGTATTTATGTTAGATCTTATCCTTCTGTAGTTTGTTCTACGATGGGATTTTTATTGTTTTGATTATTTTCCCTACGTTTCGACGTTATCCTGCATTTAATTAACTGTTTAAATGATTCTACAGGGGGTTGGCTCGGGATATATCACAACGTCTTCAACAATGTGCCTAAGTATATCAAAAATTTCTGAATCCAATGACCCAGGATCATTCCAACAATTATACTTCCTGTAATTCCCTCTCAATCAATGTTATAATATGTGAATTTGTTCATGGTTGGTATGTCGATACAACTCATCAATTCTTCAGTATGGGCGTAAGTACTACCAGTACCTGCAGTTCCCTAAACTGTCCCATTATTGATAACCGATTGCGGAAGGTTTGGATTTTCCGTCGACTTTATATTTTCTTCGTCGCACATAGTGCATTTGAAGAGTATGTAACTGACCAAACCCAAGCCCTTCCGTATTTCTTTGTCCACATACAGCATACCAAGAGTACACCTTTTGGAATGACTGAACTGCAAAGGAAACCCAATTCAATAACCACCCCAATTGGACAATTTTCTCTACATCAAGCTCTGATGGCAGTGGTGCCTTCTCGATGTTAAATTCGTGATCCATGATGCTACAAAAAAGTAATCGAAAGTTCATCGCAACATAGTCTGATGAAGTAATAAAATCCCAGTACACCACAACACACTTGCTTTCGAGCAAGGCATAATATGGGTTTCAATTTCAATGAAAATCGTTATATTTGAAAAATATTCAATCCGGTACCCGGACTTGAACTCACCAACCAATGCTACAAAATGAAGCTAAAATGGTTGACACCTAGAGTGCTCGGCTAACCGGCCACAGTTACTCATTACAAAACATATTCTTGGATAATTCTTTATAAATACCTCTTATACTCTGAGTCTGATATGAACGAGCGATTGGAAGCCCTCGAATTGTTCAAATCTCGTACTGGAGATTTGGTTCTGGATGTGTGATGGGATATTTATCGATACGGGAGAATTTGTCCCAACATCACTTTCAATGATATCTTCTGCTGCAGGCATACTGAAATATGGCTTCCACCCAGACGGTCCGGGTTCGATCCCCGGTCGTGTGTCACTGAGCTGAAGTGGTTCGGATTCCACTTTTATTTAAACTGTATGTCCCGGATCTCCCTTGCTCGCACAAGCTCTGCTTTTGAGGGGTTTTCTCTGAAAACCTGGGAGTTTCGTAAAAAACAAATTTTACAAAATATCTCTTTACTATTCCCTTTTCCAACTGAATTAGAAAAAATACTGATACCTACATGGATAAAGGTAAGCTATCGGGCTCATTCTCGAAACATACGTAGTGTTAGGACCTATTATAGATTATAGTTGTATTTGAAGTGTATTATCACCATGTTTAGTGATTATTACATATACTCTTTGGAATGTGTGAGTAAAGGTTGGTTACGAAAGAGGTATGAATGAGCTATAGCGTGACTGATCGAATTGGTACAGATAAATTTAGTGAGTAGTCAATAAGAAGGGTTTGAGAGAGCAACATTGTCGGAAATTATAAGTATAATAAATCAGTTTGTGGGATATCAGTGCATTATTTAAACTTCTTTGAAAGTGCCTATTCAACCATCCCTAACATCAGAAGTGGAATCAAGAACTGAATCGTGCAAAATATTTTTTTTGCTGTCTTCTCCGGTTGCCAAATTGCAAGTCTCTTAGAATGGAAACGTAAGCGAAAGCCAAGTACGAGTAGTTCCAGTGACTCATCAAGCAGTAGCTCATCCAGCAGTAGCTCATCTAGCTCGGAAAGTAGCAGGTATACTAAGCAGTCCAAAGCTAAAAGGTCAAGGAGGATGACGAATAACAAGAGTCCAAATTCTGTGAATACGGAGGTGAGTACAGCAACTAAATTTCATGAACGTACAGATTTATCAAAGTTGGCGCAAGTTATACCTGAGTTTGATCCAAAAACAGATATAGTGAGTGAATGGCTAAAAATGATAGACGAGCTTGCATCCTGTTATAACTGGGATGAATATGTAACAAAATAGCAGGCACTGAATAAACTTAAACATGTAGCTGAAATTTGGTATAAAAACTTTATAAAAATGATGTAGGGTGGGCAAATTATTCATGGGGTGAGTGGAAAGCACTTTTGAGCAAAACTTTCCACTCTGTGATAAACACATATACAAATTTTATGGAAATAGCCAATCATAAGCCGAAAGAAGGGGAGTCACTTTACTCGTTTTTTTAATCATCTTGCATTAATTGATAAACTGGGAACCAATTTCACAGAACCTGATAAAATTTCTCTGATTATTGGTGCTTTGAATGATCAAACCGTTACCTCTGATGTGCAAGCAGCAAACATAACGGAACTCAATGCGTTAGCCAGTTACCTGAGAGACAAAACCTGTTGTCAACCAAGCACTAGCAGAACAACCTATAGGATACAACATTCTAGAGTACCAAAGACTTTTAGTTCCAAATATTATGATCAAAATTCACAATCAAAATTTAATAAAGGTGTCAACAGTGTGACTTGCTTTGCATGCGGTAAAGTTGGACACAGAAGGGCTAGTTGTTTTCATAAAGATTCAGTGTGTAGGCGATGTTCACAAAAAGGCCACTTGGATAGGATGTGTACAAATAAAACGAAATTCTCAAAATGAAGTGAAGTTTGTCAAAAGTTCATCAAAGTATAAATTTTATAGAAAAATCTTGATAAACAGTGTTCCAATTTCGACATTTATCGATTTTGGCAGTGACTGCTCACTCGTAGAGAAATCACTGCTATCCGATTTAAATGTCGATGTTTATCCACTGGAAAGGCCAGTCACTTTATCGGGATTTCTAGGCCACAGCATACACGTTTCCGAAGCTTTCAAGTGCGAGGTGAGGATCGATGACGTGTTAGTTACAGGTGTGTTTTATGTAACAGATGAACAGTTCTCAGGGAAGAAATATTACCGAAGAGCAATCCATCAGTTAAAGTCGCATCGGAGACAAGCTTTTCTTTTATAATGCGCAGAGTAGTGTTAAAGTCATCAAATCAAATCTTACACAAAAATTAACCGAAGGCGGTGATATCAACGCACTACTAAATACTTATGGCGACTGTATAACTGACGGTTTTCATAACTTCGGACATATATCTAGTGCTTGCATGAAAATAGATCTTTTGTCGAATAAATCCATATCCAGTAGTCCATACAGGATGTCTGAAAGCGAAAGACAGATAACTCGAGAACTTGTCAAGGAACTATTGAATGCCAACATTATCAGAGCAAGCTCTTTACCATATGCCAGTCCGGTGCTCTTAGTAAATAAAAAGGATCGTAAGAAAATGCTTTGCGTCGATTATCGAAACTTAAATAGTGTAACGATCAAGGACAAATATCCTATACCAAATATTGAAGATTTGTTGGACAGATTAAGGGGATGTAACTATTTCACAAGTCTAGATTTTGCATCGGGGTATTAACAAATCCCAATGCACCCCGAGTCAATTGAAAAAACTGCATTCATCACTTCCGATGGACATTATGAATTTTTACGCATGCCTTTTGGTGCTTGTGATGGACCATCAGTGTTTCAGAAGTCGATGCATGCCGTTTTTGGTAACATGAGATTCGACAAAATAGTCATTTATTGAATTTGAAATTAGTCCTCGAAATATTACGAAGAGAAAATCTTACTTTAAACCTGTCCAAATGTTTCTTCCTCAAAACTGAGACAGACTATTTGAGCTACAAAATAAATCAAAATGGATTTTCTCCAGGTGAATACAAAATAAACGTAGTTGAAAAGTTTCCTACTCCTTTCAACCAACATCATAATTGCGGCAGTTTATTGGATTCTTCCAAAATTTTTCTCAAAAAACTAGTATATTGACAAATCTTCTTAAAAACAACAGTACTTGGGTTTGGACACAAAAGCATACAGACATAGTACAGGTTCTAAAAACCAAACTAATAAATAAGCCTATATTGAAAATTTTCGATACATCCCTAACTACAATTCTCTATACCGATGCAAGTAGGGACGGTATCGGAGAATATTAATGCAAATAACTGAAAAAGGGGAACAACCAGTTAGTTTCTATAGTAGACAAACGATTGAGAGTGAAAAGAAATTTCACTCATTCGAATTAGAACTTCTGGCTATCGTAACAACTTTCGAACGATTCCGTCACTACTTGCTGGGTATTGAATTTGTGTAAGAACCGACTGTAATGCTGTTCGAAGTACAATCAGTAAGAAAGATATAATACCACGTAAATCAAGGTGGGTATTGAGTTTACAATATAAAATGACCGAGGAGCACCGATCAGGTAAACAAATGTTACATGTAGATACCCTTAGTAGAAATCCACCAATCGAAACCGACAATGATCATATTGAGTTAGTCATGAAGATATCAGAAAGTGACTGGTTAACGTCGGTTCAGAACAGAGATATGGAAATCACCAAAATCAGAGAAATACTTGAGTCAGGCGATGTCGAGGCAAATAGACAAATATTTCATGACTACGATTTGCGAGCTGGTAGAGTTTTTCGTTTAACTAATGAAGGGAGAAGATGGGTCGTGCCTAAAAATTGTCGGTGGCAAATTGTCGAGGCAAACCATAACCATATGGAACACTTTTCTGTAGGAAAAACTTTACGGCGGGTAAAAGAAAGATATTGGTTTCCAAAAATAGAAAGATTCATTTCTAAATATACACATTCATGTTTGAATTGTCAATACAATACGGTTCCTAGTGGTAAAAAGCCAGGTTATTTATTCTCTATTCATAAGCATGTTCGTCCTTCTCACACTTTACACCTTGATCATGTAGGGTCCTTCATTAAAACTAAAAATGGAAAGAAATATATTTTGACCATCATTGATTCGTTCACGAAATTTACTTTCATTTGTGCTGTACGAAATACCAAGACGACACCAGTCATTCATGAACTCGAAAAATTATTCACGATTTTCGGTTCACCAGTAAGGATTATTAGTGATGCCGGTAAAGCATTTACTTCCAAAAAGTTTGAAGATTTCTCTAGCGTGAAGGGTATGAGACATCATCAAACGGCAATGTGGATGCCACGTGCAAATGGTCAAGTAAAGTGTTACAACAAAACAGTGCAGGATGCCTTGGCAACAATGGGCTCCGATATGGATCAAGACGAATGGGACAGTTGTATACCCAACATCCAAATGGGGATTAATAGTACAATAAATAAAACAACCAACGCTACGCCAGCCGAAATTATGTTTGGGTATCAAATTAAAATGGACAGGGACAGGTACGTAAATCATGTTCATCAGCCCGCAGTAGTTGATGTTACAAAGTTACGGGAAAACGTAGCAATATTTTGATAAGAAAAGAGGAAAAGCACCAGCAGGTAGGCGATGAAGTGTTAGTCAGAATTACTAGTCTAACGGCAGGTGGATCCAGTAAGAAATTACGAGAAAAATACAGAGGTCCGTTTACCATAGAGGAAAAACTGAGTGTTAATAGGTACAAAGGCGAGGAGAAATTAGGTTCACAAGGATGTCTGAACCAAACTTGTTATGAAGGTGTCATTGCGGTGGAAAGTTTGAAGACATTCATACCTACTTTCTGGTAAGTAAACTGTTGATGTTATTCAGCTGTAAACTGTAAGTGGTTATCACCAATTTACTTGAAAGAAGTAAGACGCCATAGAATTAACAATATGCAGGTTTTGTTGTTAATTGGATTGGTGATGTCTCGACAATATGCAAGTTGTATTGTCCGTTGAAAGAAGTAAGACGCCATAGAATTAACAATATGTAGGTTATTGTTAATTGGATTGGTGATGTCTTGACAATATGCAAGTTGTATTGTCCGTTGAAAGAAGTAAGACGCCATAGAATTAACAATATGCAGATTTTATTGTTAATTGGATTGGTGATATCTTGACAATATGCAAGTTGTATTGTCCGTTGAAAGAAGTAAGACGCCATAGAATTAACAATATGCAGATTTTATTGTTAATTGGATTGGTGATATCTTGACAATTTTGCAAGTTGTATTGTCCGTTGAAAGAAGTAAGACGCCATAGAATTAACAATATGCAGATTTTATTGTTAATTGGATTGGTGATATCTTGACAATACAAGTTGTATTGTCCGTTGAAAGAAGTAAGACGCCATAGAATTAACAATATGTAGGTTATTGTTAATTGGATTGGTGATGTCTTGACAATATGCAAGTTGTATTGTCCGTTGAAAGAAGTAAGACGCCATAGAATTAACAAAATGCAGATTTTATTGTTAATTGGATTGGTGATATCTTGACAATATGCAAGTTGTATTGTCCGTTGAAAGAAGTAAGACGCCATAGAATTAACAATATGTAGGTTATTGTTAATTGGATTGGTGATGTCTTGAAAATATGCAAGTTGTATTGTCCGTTGAAAGAAGTAAGACGCCATAGAATTAACAATATGCAGGTTTTATTGTTAATTGGATTGGTGATGTCTTGACAATATGCAAGTTGTATTGTCCGTTGAAAGAAGTAAGACGCCATAGAATTAACAATATGTAGGTTATTGTTAATTGGATTGGTGATGTCTTTACAATATGCAAGTTGTATTGTCCGTTGACAGAAAGCACTTGAGGACAAATGCTCCACAGGATGGCCGGATGTTAGGACCTATATAGATTATAGTTATATTTGAAGTGTATTAACACCCTGTTTAGTGATTATTATTTATACTCTTTGGAATTTGTGAGTAAAAGGTTGGTTACGAAAGAGGTAGGAATGAGCAATAGCGTGACTGATCGAATAGGTACAGATAAATTTAGTGAGTAGTCAATAAGAAGGGTTTGAGAGAGCAACTTTGTCGCAAATTATAAGTATAATAAATCAGTTTGTGGGATATCAGTGCATTATTTAAACTTCTTTGAAAGTGCCTAATCAACCATACCTAACAGTAGTGTTATCTCCTGAACACGAATCCGAAAGAATTTCGTAGTGGTCTCTTATACTTTTCGAGTTATGACCTTTTGAATCTTGAAAATCAACCATTTTCAAACACGATTTTTTCTGTAAAAAAACGCAGAAGATACCTCCCCTTCTTTTTATCGACACTTTTTTCGTTCCCTAATCAACTCTTATTTCACAATTACAAGCACCGAAACCAAACGTTTTACGGAAAAAATTAACATTCTTATATTTCACTATTCTTACCTCACTCTTCATTGACGTTCGTTCTAGAGATGTGGGGTGTTATGTATACTTTATAAGAAGGTTGATTTTTTGTATAAAACGCTTGGTTTTAGTGCTTGTAATTGTGAGTAATAGGTTATCGCCGGCGATATGCTCCCCCCGACCCTTCCCCCCCAACCCCTGGCCTTCCAATGGCTTGCAGGTGGTTACCGGGGGTTGTATGTGAGCGTATGATGTTATTACATTGGGATTACATTGAGGATTTTCATTGCATGACTTTGGAAAATGTTGAAGATGAGTATTCAGGGTTTGCATTTGATTTTTAGATGTAACTAGACTTGCGTACACGGTAATGATGACCTTGATTACAGTTAGCTACATGATTGTACATGTATGACCTTCATACGTATGACAAAATCATTGTAATGGGATGTGAAGAGAATATCCAAACATTTCGGAGACCTGTCGAATTACACTGGTCTTCATGCAATGCATGTATAACACACAGTGGGGGGATGCCGTCCTACCACCTTCCAACGGTCTTCATGTGCGTAAACTTCCTGATGTGTAGGTGACTGCGCAAGCCATCTCCACTCTCTGAAAATAAACTTATAAAAGACATATAAGACATATCATTTCATCAGTTTCTTTTCTGTAGCGAGCTATTGTCAGCAAGTTTCAATTAATCCAAACAACGAAGTTAGACGAAGTGCAAGTGGTGATTTTAAAAAAAGTCAGTGAGTGTTTTTTCTTTTTGGAATCTATATTTTTCTCGAGAATCTTACTATGTCTCTTTCACGAGTAGATTTGGAAAAAATCAATATCATGATCAATAAAACAGTTGAAGTTTTTGAACAGAGAGTCATATCAACATTTCCAATTGCTAAAGCTTTTCACATAACTCATATGATGACTCGCAACACTCGATTCGGTAGATCTATTTTGTTAACATTACATGACGAGGATGAGAATACATTTTTCAAATCGTGGCTACCAAAATACATTGCCGATCAATTCAATGACGACGATGTTGAATCTATAAATTCTTCGAGTGGTAAATATACAATTACATATATGGGGCAGGGAGTTCAATTTTCACCGGGTGCAAGAACTCGAACTATTGTAAAATTCGACCTTATCGTATAAAATCCAGTCGAAATATTCAGATGCAAATTAGAGACATGTTAAAGTAATCTTAATGTAAAATATAGTTTTTTTAAAGAATATCACTCAAAATATAAATATATCTTCGATTCGAGACTTGATTTTCAAGTATGTATATTGTTGTAAATAGGATACTTATTATGAATATAGGATAATTTCTGATTGAAGAAAGGCCTTTTTGAATAAATAATGGCAAAAACTTTGATTTTATGAAGTATAATGACAACGTCAGAAAAAGTACAAAATCTGTTTATAAATGTTCATAACAACGAAATCATATTTTTTTAATATGAAGGATGATCAAAAAACCAATAGAATATACTCAACATACTCCCACCTTTGCAATATGTGTATTGCAAACAATTTAAAAAAATCAAATTCACAAATGCTTAGGACTCAAATCGCTGTGGGATTCTAACTGTGCGTCCGGATCTGGTTACTGTCGCCTCCTTGGATGACTGTCCATGCTGATTTTCTTCTTTCTTATTCTTCTTCTTTTTCTTTGGAGTGGAATCTTGATCAGAATTTAACATCTGTGACGTTTGGCTTTTATCAGGATCATTTGGACATTGGTTGGGATCAGTTCTTGAAAAAGGCGAAGAGGAATCTCGACAGTCGGCTGCTGAAATTTCCAATTGATACAAGCGCTGAAGAGGACGAATCAATTCCCCAGCGCCAGCTACTTTTATTCGAGCTACCCTTTCAACTTTATCTCTTCCTTGATAAATTTCTAAAACTCTTGCTATTGGCCAATTTATTCTCTTCACATTGTCTGCTCCCATAAGTACGATATCTCCACCTTGAATTTTATCAACTATTTTTTTCTTTCCAAAATGTACTAAACCTCCAAGATATTCTTTTCTGAACCTCTTCCGTAGATTTTCCCTGATAGTTTGCAAGTAACAGTGCCTTCTAATCAGGTATTTTCTGTCTACCATATCAAGATCAGGTACTTCATTACCTGAAATATTCTGTAGAAAATGCGATGGTGTTAGTGGTATGAGATCGTCATTTTCTGAAATATATGTTAATGGTCTGCAATTTATGATTGATTCACAATCACATAATATAGTGACAAGTTCTTCATAATCAATACAGGTTTGACCCAAATTTCGTCTCAAGAGCTCCTTAATTATCCTTACAATCCTCTCCCACCATCCTCCTCACCAGGGTGCTGTGGGAACATTGAAGATCCACTTGATTCTGTGAACAGTAGAATATTTCTTTATCTCATCCCAATCTACTTTATTCAGAAAATTGTTAGTACCGACAAAACATGTTCCATTGTCTGAATAAATCGTTGAAATTCTTTCTCTTCAGGCAATGAATCTTCTCAATGCGAGAATAAATGCATCAGTGGAGAGAGAAGTGACTAGTTCAAAATGTACGGCCCTATATACAGCACAAGTAAACAACACAATCCAGGCTTTTCCTCCTGCTTTCAGATAGAGAGGTCCAGCATAATCAACTCCTGAAACTTCAAAAGCAGCAGCATCTTTGATCCTATTTTCAGGTAGTGGTGCAAATGGCGTTACTATAGCTTTTTGATTGTGACGTTTACAAATGAGGCATTTTGATAGAACTCGTCTTACTGTTTTTCTTCCCTTGAGAATCCAGAATCTTTCCCTCAAAATACTCAGTAAGGTAGTGATTCCTGCATGCTGTTTTAGACGATGTTGTTCAAAAATGAGATCATCTATTATTTTATGGCAAGAAGGGAGTAGAACTGGATATTTGAAATCTTCGGTATCTTGTCTCCAAATCAATTTAGTTTTTACTCTCAAGATACCTTTGTTATCTACAAAAACTTGTAAATTGTGAATTGAATCTATATCAATTTTTGCGAGACTTTCAGCTTGTATTATTTTCAGAATACAAATTTCGCTTTCTTCTCAATTCTCCTGTTAGTTTGTTTTCTTTATTTCTCGAATTGAAACAAAATCTCTTAATCCATGCAGTCGTTCTCATCATTTTGGTATAACTGGAAAATTTACTAAAAATTAGGCTCACCCTATCTAATGAGGAAGCTGCCGTAGAAACAACTTTTTTCCTTTTTTCTGCGTATATTTCAGGACAAGAAAAATTTAATTCAGAGTGTGGCCAGAAGTCAGGATCACTCTTCAACCATTCTGGTCCTTGCCACCATTCACTTTCCATCAATTTTCTTGCACTGCATCCTCTGGAAGGAAGATCAGCTGGATTCAAACTTCCTGGAACGTGATGCCAATCTTTTGGATCGCTAATTGAACAGATTACTCTATTCCCTACGAAAGTGGACCAATTCTCTTTTGTTTTTATCCACCCCAGAACAACCATAGAGTCTGTCCAAAAATATGTTTCCATTTCGCTCAAAATATCCACTTTTTTCACCGATTTACATAACCTAGCTCCAATAACCGCTGCTAATAGTTCTAACCTTGGTAAGGTTATAATTTTAATAGGTGAAATTCTCGACTTTGCCTCAATCAATTGTACTGACACATTCTCCCCCATCTGCGCTCGAATAAAAATACAAGAAGAAAACGCAAGTTTACTGGCATCACAGAAGACGTGTAGAGAAGTAATCACATTATCTTTCAGAGGAAATGCAGAGAGCGACCTAGTAATTTTGCAGAAATTCAACCATGATATTTGTTTCAGCCATTTTTTGAATTCATTTGCAATATCACTAGGTATCTCATTATCCCACCCTAGCTTAAGTTTCCAAGTTTCTCGAAGCAACAATTTTGGAATAAGTGTAACAGGGCAAGTGAAGCCAATTGGGTCGAATACTCTTTGAGCAACTGATAATAAACCCCTCTTGGTTGATGATATATTTTCCAGCTTCATCAATGAATCAATATCACACGAAAGATAATCCTCTCAAAAATTCCAAACCAAACCTAATAGCGGCGTTATGTTGTCGTTACAAGTTACATCAGAATTAGCCTCCCTAAATGAATAAATCCATCCTCTGAGATCAAATTGTCCTTCGGACATTATCAATTTCGACTCTCTGATGAATTTTTGTAATTCTGACATATCATCAATGCTTGTAACGCAGTTGTCAACATAAAAAGACATTTTCAATTTTTCCCCAGTTTCTTTGAATTGCGGTGCTACCCTCTCTAAATGATATAATATTGTAGCAGCCAATAAAAATGGACTGGAAGAAACTCCAAATACTAATCTGCAATGCCTATATGTTTTTATTGAAGAGTGGGTGTGATCTTTCCACCAAAGGAATCTCAAAAAATTTCTGTCTCTCTCTGACAAACTAATTTGTAAAAATGCTTTTTTGATATCCGCAGTCACACCTATAGCTCTCAATCTGAATTGTAAAAGTATGAAAGGTATAAGTTCTATTAAATTAGGTCCTTTTTCGAGACAATCGTTCAGTGAATGACCTTTGATGTCTTTACAAGAAGCATCGAACACTGGTCTTATTTTCGTAGTGACACTAGACTCCTTGATGACTGGGTGATGTGGCAAATAATGAAAATATTTTTTCTCGAATTCATTATCAGTAACTTCCTCTATAATACCTAATTCTTGCCATTCCAAAAATATTTTGTCATATTCAGAAAACAATTTTTTAGCTTCGAGTGTTTTTGTGATATTATTCAACCTTTTTTCAGCCAAGGAATAATTATGGCAAAGTATTGGATGTCCCTCAACCCAAGGCAGACAAACTTCATACCAACCATCTTGATTGATTGATATCGTTTCTTTAAAATAACTTACGACTTCTATTTGGTTTTCCTCTCTACTTTTGACTTCTATCGGATCTTTTATGCCTAATGTATCTAATGACCATAAGTCTGAAATACATGACTGACTCAAACAAGAAAATGTAGTAAAAACATTTGATCTACAGTATTGTTTTCCCATAACAGTCCAACCCAAACGTGTTTCAAAAGCAATTAAATTTTGGTCAACATTTTCTATGACCCTTGTGAATAATTGTCCAATTAAATCTGCTCCAAGCAAAATTTCAATTTCATATATTCTGTTACCTGTATCATTGATTTTAATATTTTTCGAATTCAGAAATTCAATACATGGCGGGTTCTGTAACCTTGGTATGTAATTACAAATTTTAGTCTGATCTAACACAACTGCATTGAATTGAAAAGCACTATCCAAACTTTGAACTGATATATCATAAACACCATGTATAAACGGTACTGACTCTGAACCGCCAAAAACGCCTTGTATAATTTTTTCCTCGCCAATTTTTGCATAACCCATTTCTTTAGCACAATCTGTTAATAAGTACGACCTTTGAGAAGCGGAATCTAATAATGCTCTCACAATTTTAGTTTTATCATTATTAACAAGACGAACAAGGATAGTTTGCAAAAGAGTCTCGGAAGCACTATTGAGACTGTTACTTGTGAATACATTTCCAACCTCTTCAGATACCGATTTGTTATCATTACTATTATCTTTATTCTCAACCTTTCTTTTCGTATTTAAATCGGGACAAATGATAGGATAATGCTTCTTACTACATATGAGACATTTGATAAAATTTCTACAGCTGTTGATGCTGTGATGGGGTTTTAAACAACCGAAACAACAATTTTTCTTCAAAATCAAGTTCTTTTTCTCTTCAAATGTGAGTTTTTGGGCTGCGATACAATCTTGAGTCGAGTGAGCCTTGCTACAGAATAGACAATTCAAAGCTTTCTTACCATCTTTCTCATGTGAAGTGAAAATTGTGGCTGCAGTGTATAGTTCATTGTGTTCTTTCACCTTACTTGTGCTGTACATTGCTCCTTTCTCATTTTCGGCCTCTTTTCCTAGTCTGAAATTTCTCTGGGCTTCTCTTCCTGGTCCAAAACTTCTCTGGGCTTCTTTCCCTGGTCCAAAACTCGTCCGTGCCAAGTTGATACGCTCCTCACTCTCCACTTCTGCTCTCAAGAAATCTAGTAACATATTCAAATAATTAGTGGGCTGCTTTTCTGTAGTATTACTTTCCCTAGACTCATCGAAACGTGTTTTAACAATTGAACTCCTATATCTCTCCCATACTTTGAGTACTTCTTCTGGAAGAGCAGATTCGGCTAAAGGGTAAAGCATTGCTGCATACTTATCGCTTGTTACACCTAAAGATTCTAGAGCTCTGAGTTGGGTCTCTAACTTATCAAATAAAGTTGATAATGACATACCTGACTTATTTTTCATCGATTGCTTCAAGACTAGGTTCAAAAGTTCTCTTACATAGACTTCTATCAAGAATTCATCTCGTGCGAATCTATTTTTCAGCTGTATGATGGCCTTTTCATAATTTTCTCCAGATGGCGGAAAACTTTCAACCAACTCTCGTGCTGCACTTCCGACTACAGTTGATTGCACTAAGTATTGGAACTTATCTTCTTTGTCGATCTCCTGATCTTCATCAATTTTCCTGAACTGACCCCAAAAACCAATCCAGTTTTTAACGTCTCCATCAAACTTCTTCAACTCTAATTGTGGTAGTTTGAATTTCCTCTTTGTGTTGACTCCTCCTGAAGAACTGGCAGTAGGAAATAATAGCATTTGGATTTGTAGTGAATGAGTTTATCTCTGAAAGCCTCAACGGTGTCACACTCTTCTTCGAATTCATCGTCTGGAACGTCGACAGAAAACATTGCATCATGTCCCTTTTCGTCTAGTGTAAAAAGTCGATCTCCCTTGTCCTCTAGCTTATTCAAATCAGTTGTGATATCTTCTTTTCCAGCGTGTTTGTCTTTCAATAACGAATTCAACTCTTCACAAGTCTTATTGAAGTTTCGTCTGAGCTGGTCTCTTTCTTTCTTCAGTTTATTGAAATTATCCATCTCTTGTCCTGTCACGGTCGCCAGATGTTGTAAATAGGATACGTATTATGAATATAGGATAATTTCTGATTGAAGAAAGGTCTTTTTGAATAAATAATGGCAAAAACTTTGATTTTATGAAGTATAATGACAACGTCAGAAAAAGTACAAAATCTGTTTATAAATGTTCATAACAACGAAATCATATTTTTTAATATAAAGGATGATCAAAAAAACCAATAGACTATACTCAACATATATCATCGATTCAATATCTATGGAATATATTGACAATTTATATCATTGTTTCAGATTGAAAATAATTCAATATGTGGGTGCTTTATGCCAGCCAAAATTGGATTTCCGCAATTGATCTCAGAAGTGCCATCGAGAGACTTCAATCATATTTGAGTGCATTGAGCTGGGATGTTCTACACGCAATGAATTATGACCTCAGTATTTGCTACAATGAAGACGAACTCCAGAGATGTGAACAAGACCAGAAGAGGTATAATGCTGGCGATGACCTATGTGAAAAATTTATTGAAGGAGCCTTGGACATATCCGATTTCTGTGAAGAGATGATCAAATGTGATTTGAAGAGGTTTCTATTCAACTTATCCTCGTTCCTACCCGATGACATTATCAAGAAGTATCAAATTTACAATGAAAATACCGATGATGATTAGGATATTGCTGAAACTGTACAAAACTCAAATTGATTTATAGAAATAAAAAAATCTTAAGACGATGCTATATTTGTTGATTTATCTTCTACATTTAAGAACAATTCACTAGCTCAATATAAATGAATACAGAAAAATTTAACACAATACATTTCCATCGATATGAATTAGGAATAGTACCAGTCAAATAAATTATACAACTCTCTTGATATTCTGCAATTGAAACAATAATTGGAAAATTTATATTTGTTTCTCTGATAATATAATAAGCAAATCGTATATTTTTAATTAGTTCATGTTTGGTAGTCGTATTGTAATGACGAGCAATGTACTTGATAAGTTTGGTCGTAAGCGAAAGTGTGGAAACGCTTCATTATACAACCCCGAATAGTTTATGTTAGTTTCAAGAAAACGCCAGATAACCAATTCGATGTTGAACAAAGACAATTGAAAAATGTCGGTCAACCAGTTGACGCAAATGATTGTGCTACAAAAGCGTTTCTTGAAGATAAAATCAATGAAACTAAACAATTAGTCCTATCAGCTGTTCATGCTTCAGTACAATTGGCGATGGAAGAATTATCCCGTGAAGCGGAAAGGAGAAAAGTATTAATGAATGTCCACATAGATTCGATAAATGGCGATGTGTCTCGACAGGCTAGAACAGCATTCGATGACAAGATCTCTGAAGCTAGAGTATTACTACATAGAAAATATGAAAAATTGGAAAATAGACTCAAAGATTTAGAACAAGTGAAAATTCATTCATCTGACTAAGCATTATTATTATCGTAGCATAAAACGAAAATATACATTGACTGAATCCATTGAAAATAAATATTCTCATTAGTTATGAAAGTTTTTTCTTTCGCGAAGCCATAATAATATCCACACATCCAATGAATCAATTGTTCAATGCGTGACATCCCCAACAACGAAAGCAATCCCTACCAGGCAATTATTACAAGTGTCCGCGCATCGCACATCGTCGTCGCTTCAACGAATAGCGCCAGACATCGCACCCCCAAACTAAAGTCATCCCTTCCAGATATGTATTACGTAAAACTGTTCGCGGCGCATATCACATCGCTTCAGAGAGTTACTTAAGAAAATATTTCCAAATGTTCAATCATTCTTTAACGGAATCACATGAGAGAGAATGTTACCTATCTCGACCCTCCGGAAAAATCTACCTGACTCAATCCAGCAAGCCCTTCTGGCGAGAGATAAATAAAGAAACATACCTCTTTTTGTTATGGGAGCTTTTGCCTCTGTCGCATATTATTTAATTGAAATTTTCAAAAGTAAATCGTTTTTTTTTATGAAACAAGAATAATTATATTATAAATGTTTTATTTTTTTACAGTACTTATTTGAAAGTAAACAAGAAAAATTATATTATAAATGTTTTATTTTTTACAGTAATAATAATAAATACAATTTTGAAAAATAAAATTAACTACGTATTCACAGCTGGAGCTTCAACTATTGTATTTGATCTCGGTTTTCGTCCAGGATACATCTCACTTCTCTGCTTTTGCTCTTCTTGGGTAAAGCACCAACATTCTTTGAAGTGAATCTGCTCGGTAGGCCATAGATATCCTACTCGCTCACATAGAATGACATCATTGCGACATTTGGCACACCAATAATTCCAGCAATTGTCGGAGAAGTCATCACATCTGATGCATCGGGGTAGCATAACTGTAGTTGCCTGTTTTTGAGCACACTGGAGACACAGACTGCTACAAGCCATAACTTCATCCCTTTTCCATCCATTTTGACAATTGTAGAAAATCAATTTACCCCCTATTCTGTGTGGGTACACGTAAATCTTAGCTTTGGAATCCCATGCTGCCGGAAACACCATATCTATATCGTCTATGAACACTCAACTGTATGGAAGTGAACTCCAGTGAAGGAATTGAATTCTTGGTTGAATTTATGGATAATATATAGGACCAAAATCTTGTAGTAGGAGTGATATCCCCACCTTTTGGAAACATATTCTTGATCGAATTTTCAACAAATATATTGGATTCATGTCTTGTAGTAGGGGTTTTGACGCCCCACCCTTTGGTAAACAGTTAAAATGAGATCGTGAGCACTGTAAAATTCAGTTTCAACTCCAGATTACTATAGAATCATTCTCATTAATAAAAAATGGAATCGAAAATTGAAATCATTGACGAGTTGATCGCAATTGATATTAACCAATATAATTATGGAGAATTTGACAGCGACTCTGATGATAGTGGGCTGGAACAGGAAATGGACGAACTTACAGATGAAATTGAAAATATTACGAGGAGATTCGCCGATATGACAGTATCCGAGACGGATGATATTGATTGTATGGTCTGCTACACAATTTCATTCACAGCAGTGTCAACAATTGAACAAGAAGTTGAGAAGGTGTGCGGCACATGTTTCAGAATATATTGTGCAGGATACAACAACCCGACTGCCCAATATCGCCATATTGACACACATACCACATGTCGATATGGTGATATGGAGAGGTATTATTGCATAGTTTGTGCAAGTCCGCTCTTTTTAATTCGTCCACAGAAGGCATGCGTGATGTGTAATGTTTAGGCTCCATTTCATTTCCCTGGCTCACTGCAGCGAACTACATCGGCTCTTCTCAGAGCCATCAAAATAAACACACACTGCGCGGATTGATACGCGATCGTGAAAATACATTTTTTTTTGCGGACCGATGACCTTGGCTGTTGATTAAAAGTTTTACATATTTTTTATAATTCAATAAACATTTTTATGCAAGAACGTGTATTGTCCAAAAAATTATTTCAAATTTGTACTCACCTAATCCCCTCTTACAAAAAAAAAACACATTTTTCCTCAGCCAATGTGGATAAATTGAACGGTTCACCATATGTTGGTATCACTTTCAGACATGTCTGGAGCTGACTCTACCACAGAACCACGTTGTTTTAGTCCAACGCAAACAGCTTCCGACTTACCAATTCAAGTTGGTGAGGTCAGTTCGTCCACAAGCCGAATTTTTAGTGAAGATTTTTATGAATCATTCATTGATTTTGTTCAAAATCCAGAGCAGTTGTGGTCAGACGAACCTAGCGATAAAAAAATGACACAGATTCTGAAATTGACGGGGCAATTGTAGTCTCAGATGAAAGTGATGAAGAATCAATTGTATTTGAAATTCTATGATTAATAACAGTTCTTCTTGGAATACACAGTAAAACTGGTTGGTGTATACAGAAGGGTGCGAGTGTTGGGGCACCCTTTGTTTTGTTATTGACATAAAATTTTCAAAAATAAATAAAATTCATTTTCTATCTATTTTTAATTGTTCTGAGAAAAAAAAACTCTCCGAAAGTCATGAATAGGCCAAAAATTCAATGTAATTAAATTTTATATTCAATATGTCAGAAGAACGGTGTTCGCTATTCACAAAAAAAATAGTCAAAACTAATTTTCCTTCAGAAATATTCATCAAAACTTATTTCTACCTAGAAAGATGAAATTGCTAGTATAGGCACCTGCTCGGAAGCTTTTGTTCCCCTCGACAAAGTCGGTGTTTTGTTAGGGGCTGTTATGCAGGTAGAGAGCAACACATTCACTTTGATTCGAAAGCTTGTTGAGTAAACAGATCTTTCGGAATTTTAATTTTACAATTTATTTGTGATTTTCGTGAATTTTTTCATCAATATGGATACATCGAGACAGGAAGTGAAATCTCCGGAATTGGCTGCCGCTGTACAGAGCATCTCGATAGCTAAAGAAGAATCGAGTGAAATTTCCATGAAAATTGAAGCCTCGATACAAAACATTTTGGTGGATGAGGAAGAGTCGACTGGAAATTCTGTGAAAATTGCGGGAGTCACACCAACTAGCCATAGAAGAATCAGGACGATTAGATCGCGATTAAATACTTCGAAGCGACGACTGGAATATTCTTTTGAATTAGATTCGAAACGTCGTCGGCAGATTAACAAAAAGAGAAGGATTTCTGAGAACCAGAAACATAAGAAGAGTGCTGCAAATTCCCAGGTCCAAAAACTCAGGAAGGGATTAAAAAATACAATCCGATAGCTTCCGCTTCCTGGCCTATGAGACATTCGCAAATTATAGAACCAACTGCTGGACCGTCAGGGAGAATTTCACCAGATATACAGCGAACAATTTCCAGCGTTCCCACGACACCAAATTTAGAGGATATACGCCGAGATTTGGGAACAGTTACAAACATCGTTTCACCCATCGGATCTTTGAATCTACAAGACTCAACTTCCGGAAAATACTTTGTGCGAGACATTGAATTCAACAAAAGATTCTTCAACAATGTTTCGAATGTGAACACATTTGAGGAAGAACTATATCAAGGCATAAATCAAAGAATTGAAGTATATACCGAATTGGAAAAAAAAAATTAACGAGTGGCAAAAACTAATCAACGAGTCACAAACACGAATCCAGGTTTTGAGAGGAGAAAATGCAAAAGATATGGTGAAATGTGAAAAAATTAAAAAATATAAAAGTAAAATTAATGCTGAGTTGGAAGAACTAGTGGGACTTCGAGATGATTAGAACACCTGCACAATATTTCCAGAAAATTCATTATGTTTCCATGTTTTTCAGGCTTTTTTTCAGATTTCCTCATCAACTAAAAAAAGAATCAACAAAAGTTCTCAATGGAGTATATGATATTAATTCGGTGATATACACAAGTATAGGCGGGGCTTTGGGGCCTTTACTGGACTTTTGTTGATTTTTTATTGAAGTAAATCCTAAATTTCATCTCAAAAAATAATTCAATTCAACTCTATAAATCACATGAAAACAAATTTCAATGAATGAGCTTTCAATCGCACCCTAACAATTCTTTATTCCCTCAATACATCATTTTTCATACTGATGATGAATGAAAACCTGAAACGTATGTCTTCGATTCATACCCGATGGTTTTTTTTTTAAATAAAACCAAACATTTTCTAATGATTGATGCATCTTTTTCGTTAAAAGACCATACTTTAATCAGAACTCAAAGTACCTACAAGAGAAAATTTGATTGAGTAGGTTTATAGAATATTTTTATTATATGGGTAACTGCAATAGCCATCCTTCGGTTAGTTGAAGTACTTGGCACGGTGTTGCCTATTTCGTGATACATTGTTGCCCGATCGCTTCACATTACTTGGATGCTGTCGCAACTATTTCGGAGTGCATTGTTGCCCGATCGCTTCGAACTTCTTGGACAATGCGTCAACTAGTGCATTGTTGCCCACCGATGGATTATATAAGTTGCTACACAGCTATTTGATCATTCACATGCATTCAGAATGACACCACCAGATTCGACAACGGGCGCGCAGGAGATGGAATCTCCCCCACTTCAGGGGCCGATACAAGATAGCCGAGTCTCATCATCTTCGGGAGATGTCGATATCGATGAATTCAACGACGCAGAGTTCGAACGTCTACATCAGGAGTTGGAACGTGCTCGGCGGTTTTGGGAGGCCAGAAATGCTGCTGCCAACAATGATAACCCAGGAAATGACGAGATAGACGAAAACTTCGATGACGCAGAGTTGGAACGTCTCCATCAACAAATGGAACGTATTCGGCGGTTTTGGGAGGTCAGAAATGCGGCAGCTAACAATGATCACCTGAACAGCGACGATGATTGAGCATTTGCTTGGCTCTCTGAAGCAAACTACATCGGTCCTTTTTAGGACCACAAAATAAACACAAACTGCGATTGCCGCAGCGAAAATATAAATTTTCAACCCTCCACGACTGTGAAAATAATTTCTTCGCTGCCCAATGGCTTAATAAAATAAAACCTTCTGTTTCACTTAAAGAATAATGTTAGTTGGTAAACTTTTTTTCACTATAACGCTTTTCATTGATAATGATCAAATTATTTAACATACTTTTTTCAAATGCAATGACTCCAACCAAATGTATTACTAACGCCATCATTTGATCAGGAATCAAAGTACTAACGGTGAAAGTTGTTCGACATCTTTCAAATGTAGGTAACTACCTACATACAACAGCGACCCTTCGTCCCTTCGACCATTGTTTAAATAGAACATAGTTAGTCAATGCCTGTGGAAAAGGTATTAGACACAAACGCGAGTGACATCTAGCGTGATTAGTTACAAACATGAATATTTGACGTCATTTTAATGCAGGTTTCTTCAAAAAACCCTGATTTTAATGCTTTTCCATTGTTTTAATCAAGTTACGACATGACTTGGAGGCCAGATCACTGAAGTTACGACATGACTTGGATGCGAGCTCACTATCGCCATCTACATGTCGCATCCATTTTGATCCAATTATAATCCCATAAGGTTGACTAACTATCTTCTATATAAACAATGTTTTAATGCTGTCCCATTGTTTCAATCAAGTTACGACATGACTTGGAGGCCAGATCACTGAAGTTACGACATGACTTGGATGCGAGCTCACTATCGCCATCTACATGTCGCATCCATTTTGATCCAATTATAATCCCATAAGGTTGACTAACTATCTCCTATATAAACAATGTTTTAATGCTGTCCCATTGTTTCAATCAAGTTACGACATGACTTGGACGCCAGATCACTGAAGTTACGACATGACTTGGATGCGAGCTCACTATCGCCATCTACATGTCGCATCCATTTTGATCCAATTATAATCCCATAAGGTTGACTATGTTCTATATAAACAATGCTTCGACTAATTATTGTACTTTTAGGAACTTCAGAATTTCAAATCATGTGCTTGTTGATTCAACATGCAGTGGCGTACTCATTTTCTTTTTGTAGTCCTTAAAAGGACTGATGGTTTTTGCTGTACGGAAAGGAAGGGGGTGAATTACTCTAGATTTAAATCAACAGTGGCATCCGAGTCGTATCCATCTGAAGATACATTTTGTTCAGCTGCAATCCATTCTCGGATTGTTGGGTCCCATACTAAATGTTCATGAATGACTATATTTGTTGATGTAATTATATCAACTTGAATGGGTAAATTAGCATTGTTTGGTGTATGAGGTGGATTTGATTCTGTGAGATCCATAGAGGTAGAATCTGCTTCGCATTTAGTTGTTGCCATTGCAAGAGATTGAATAATATAAAGGATTACCTAAGGTTTTTAGCTTTTAACTGATTCACAATGTTGAGAGCGGAAACATTTCCCACTCCACTGCACATATATGGGGGGACGGTAGTTTATCTATAAATACACTATTTCAAAATGGGAATAGCTATCATAGTTTTTGACTTGAAATAATCCTATATAAGTAAGAATTATTATTATGAGTTCAATGGAGAATAATACGTTGGTTTCATCATTACCGAGCAGTAATAATGTGGAGAGTTTATCTACCAGTGAAATTTCTGCTGATTTAATTGTCGATGGAATAAGTGAAATGTCTGCTGATTTAATTGTCGATGGAATAAGTGAAATGTCGAATTTCGATATGGATGATTTGTTGAAGATGGGCGAGCTATCGCAATTTAGCATTGTTCAGGAGCAATCGCAAGAACCACCAGTGTTACATATTCCTGATATTTCTATTAGTACTGCCCAAGATCAGCCTCCGATGCAGGAATCATCTATTTCAATTAGTACTGTCCAAGATAAATCGCAACCCCAAGAACCACCAGTGCTACAGATCCAGAATATGTCAAGCAAACGTGTTCAGAAACGTCATGTCACGATCGAAGTTCCTAACATGGCATCAATGTCAATAGCTAAGAACTCTTCGAAGAAAAAGAAGGATTGTAAAATTTCGAAAAAAAATTCTCCATCTTCGATGTCAAATTCTATCGAAAGCATCCCGCTGGCATCTTTGTTACCCCTACAGATGTATTCGGAGCTGTTGGAAGAAATTAAACGAAGTAGTACGAATGCCAAGAGCACTATCACAAAATGTGATCAAGTCGATAATGGATTAGATGTAGAAATGTTGAAAGTTCAAGAAATTAATGAACATTTAAGAAAGTAGAAATATCTAAATTACGAAGTCAAGGTGATGGGATAAAAACGAGAGTCACTAAGGAGAGGCAGTATAATTTGGGTCTACGAACGCAAGCTGAAATGGATATTCAGAAGTCTACACAACTACAAGGAACACTTTCAGCCGTTTATGAAAGGTGGCGTCAGGAGTTAGACACTGCTGTTCAAGTCAATGTTGATTAATCTATTTTTTTTTGTAAATATATATATTATTGATTCAAGTAATAAATTGTGATGAAAATTATATTTTGTTTTTTTAATAATTTTTAAAGATACAAAAAGATACATTAAACTATCGCACTTTTTTCAATCCAGGAATTGTGGTCATTTGAGAGACCTAACCATTTTACACGAATTTGGCTGCCACGTTTTTTCAATATCTTCTCGATGAGGTATACGTCTGGGTTTTTAGTTTTCTGTATCTCTGCTTCATAAAAGCATCCTTTAATTGGATTTTCATTCATATCTTCAAGTATATAAGTTGGGGGGTAGGTACTGTTGATTTTTACAATCATAAATAATTCCGTGGTAAAATTTACTGTATATCCCTTCTCAAAAACGTGCTTGTATTTAGATATTCGAACTATGTCATTTACTCCATACTTGGGTATGATTTTTTTCACCTTTTTCTTATTTTTTGAAGTGTACAGTTTTGTCGTAGGTTTCACATCTTTCGGTTTCATACCAATGGTTCGATGTACTGTATTATTATATCTATTTGTTATATTCGGAAGAATATCTATCCATTTATAATTCCCATTAATCCATGATTTGATTGTTCGAATAACTCGTTCGGCAATACTAGCCTTCATGACACTAAAAGTAGAATAGTGCTTAATATCATACTGCTTCATTAATAATGAGAAGTGTCTATCCATGAACTCAGATCCGTCATCAGATTGAATATATGATGGATAGTAGTTAGCTTGTTGTAGAATCGTTTTCAATTGCACCAGTTGTAACTAATCCAGTCTTGTTCCGAATAGCTTTCGTCCATAGAAATTTTGAATAACAGTCAATGACTACAAGAACGTATCGGTAATTTTTGTTCACTTTAGAATAAGTTTGAAATTCAGCGAGATCTATTTGCCACAGATCGCCAACACCTCTAAGCACTGTAGACCTTCTCTGGAAGTTACGTCGAGCTGGCTTATGTAATTCATCAACCACCTGCCTCTCGTCATCACTAGTCATTGTAGCTGCAACGTGTTCTATTCGGATGATGGTGTGACTCTGAACTGTTATATTTGACACGATTGTGTCTAATATATTATTCGTTCTTCACGTAATTCCTCTAACAAAGATAAAATTTCGTTTTGATGTGCAGTGTTCCCACTTGATTTAGAAGCAATTAACAACCGTAAGCGACTCACTAATTCGCTAGGTTTATTCCAATATACATAGTTCTTCGACTTGGTTGTGACCACTTTCTGCAATTTTTTTATATTCAGTCCTTTGCCAGTCAGATTCAAATTTCTGGGAGAGTCAGTAGTAATTGACTTCAATAGGGGCCTAATTATTTTTTGATATTTATGAGACTTTTTAAATTTGATACCATTTTTAACTTGATTCTTTTTATATATGGATCTTGTCAAAGTCAATATGTCAACATAAGTCCGACAAATTCTCGGGTCTGCAACTAGCGCAGGTTCCTTGAGAAATATCAAATTATATAGATCAGTGCTACCGGCAAATTGATATTTTTTGACAATGCCATCATAAAATGTTATTTTTCCATCGGTGAAGCGTACTTGTAGATTGCCCATCTTCAAGACATTTTTCGAAGTATCTATACGAACGCCATATTTGAAATCATATGCAGTATTGCCATTCTTGAGATTTTCCAAGTGTTTCGCCAATTCCGGTACTATATTTTGTTTAGTGATATCGCTCGTTTCCAACTCTGAAGAACTCATTAGTGATGTAGGCGTTTCAAATAGAGTGGATGGGCCCATTCCATCATTGCTTATATCTTTCATTGTTTCATTCTCATTGTCAGAAAATGAATAATCACTTGCTGAACTGAGAAAATGTTTTTTTTTTATAGGAGTGCTTGTTGAGATAGCTTGCGTCATTGGAGATGGTATCGCATTAGTTCCAGAAGAAAGAATATTTAGTGGTTTTGTTATTGGATCATAGAGCTTCTCAAGCATAATTTTTTCTTCCACATTTCCACTTTTTATGGCGTTGAATTTTTTTCGCACAGCTTCTGTCGCTTCAACTAGTTGTCGTTTCATGTCGATTTCGGCTTTTGCACATTCATTTCTCACTGTATTCATTTTTACACAAAATATTGGTACCTATGTGATCTCGTTGAAGTACACTGAACGAATAATTTTTTTTGAGATATCAGGGATATATGAAACTATAGAATCCCATGCGATAACGTCCATCGTGTACTTTTCTATCTTTGTCTATAACAAGAAAGCCAAACTGATTATTCCAACATTTTTGACACAGAATCTGAAATTCCTTGAACGTAACGTCGGGTGACACGTGATCAGAGTAGATGTGATGAAGATTCGTTTCGTCCTGCCTAAACATGATGATGAAGTTTGCATTATCGCGCACTAAATAAATAAAGTTGGAACTCAAGAATAAGTTTGGGCAAGATAAAAACAATCCACTCCTTTGTGTCTCCCTCTGCTGAAATACGATTTGATGATATCTTGTTTTTCGCAAATGACATCATCGAATATAAAGATCGAATTTGGTTTCGCGTCCGCAGGTTGTACAATATTTTCATTACCACTGAAGGTGTAAAAGCCTAATCCTTTAATTGGCTTCAATACATTGTACAAATATTCATATTTCGGTTGATTCAATGACTTTGAATATAGATAAACGTTTTCAAAACGCAATCCTTGTGAATGTGTTAGGAGGGCAATCATTGCATTTGTTTTTCCACAGTTTGATGGTCCAATTAACAACGCTCTTACGGACGAGGGTAGTAGAGAACCGTGTCGATTCGGTTTATTTCCCATGTCTAATCCACATCCGGTGATTTTTTCGTCTAAATTATCAACTCTGAATTCTACCTGCTGTTGAACAACACGCATCTTGGACAGTCAAACTCTTAATAAAGAAAAATATTTAAAATATGTCTCATTTAAATGCCTACCATCGTGCGGAATAGACGTAAGCGCAGTGAATTCAATAAAAATGGTAGAGGATTTGTGAATTCAATAATAAATAAATTACCGTTTGAACTTCACATACGCGGTTATCAATTCTGCGGGCCTGGCACTAAATTGGCAAGAAGGCTGGCTGCCAACCAGAGAGAAATAAACTTATTGGATTCTTCTTGTCGTTCTCATGATTTGCAATATTTGAAAAATAAAGACAATCTCGCAGCTAGACATATCGCAGACAAACAACTAGAATACGCAGCTTGGGATAGATTCAAAGCAAAGGATTCGAGCTTGGGAGAAAAAGCAGCTGCCCTTCTAGTTACCAACATTATGAAAACCAAAAGACGTTTCGGAATGGGATGTGATGTGAATACTTGTATAAAAAAAAAGAAAAAACGAGCAATTAAAAGAAAAAAGAAGGTGAATAATAACAGAAAAGTTGCTTTTGGGACTGGTGTTGTTAGAAAAGTGGAAGGCAGGGGGTGTCAGATTCATAGCAAAAGATGGTAGGAAAGCTAGTATAGTAGCATTGCAAGCGGCACGTAAATATCTGAAAGCGGCAGGTGGGAAAAAAAAGATACGTACACCGCGAATCATACCCATACCAAAAGTGAGTGGAATATTACCATTAATACCAATTTTCGCCGGATTGTCTGCACTGGGTAGTTTGACTGGTGCTGCTGCAGGTATAGCACGGGCCATCAATTCGGTGAAGGAGAGTAGAGATGGTCTGGTCTCAAGGAAGTCCAACACCATAATAGGAAGATGGAAGCCATTGCTTTGGGAAAAAAAGGTAGTGGCATATTTCTGAAACCATATCGTAAAGGACTCGGTCTCTATCTGAAAGCACAAAGTCCAAAAAACTAATTGATGCCCTACCGCTTAAACCTCTTACAGATATTGAACTCAATTACTATGCCACACAGATGAAGATTCCATTCTTTCGAGGAGTATTCATGAGAGATAACTTACCTAAATCTGGGCCACGTAACCGTGAAACCGCAATCATGAATTTGGATAGAAGCAGCGGTCGAGGAACACATTGGGTTGCATGCAAGAAAATTGGACGGGACGTTACATATTTTGATAGTTTTGGAGATTTAACGCCACCCCTGGAGTTAGTTCATTACTTTCGAAAAAAATCGAGTGCACCCATCAATATTGTATATAACTATGAACGTCAGCAAAAATATAATACAGTTGTGTGTGGGCACTTATGCTTGAAGTTTCTCTCCCAACCATCTACAAAAGCTTAAAAATGGATTTCTCACCGGAAAATGATCGAGAGGCAATTAAGAGAATGGGGCATTCTCTGATAGCATATTCAAGGCTGCGTATCCTGTTGAAAATGAGCAAAGGGCAACTTGCCGATATGCCCAAAGAAGTGATGATTTCTTGTGCAGCCCATGAAATTGCTTTTGTTTGGGATAAGCTCCCAAAACATCTTCAAGACGATGTCGATATTTCGAAATATCAGTTTTGTCGCGAACATAATTCTGATGAAGTAAGAGGTGATGGAACATCAAATTCCTATGATGTTAATGATGGACCAACACCAAGAAAAATATTTTGCTGCTATTGCAAGATTGAAGATTGTAATATTGGAGCCAATAACAATGACACGGACGTCCGCGATATTTCAACTCCAAAAAAACGAAAATTATATCATTCATGTTGTATGCCGCAATAAATTGATGTGATGTCATAGATGAGTCGTCAGTCATGTCACGAAAGTTTGAGTTACAAGTTGTGGGAAAAAGTGTCCTTAGCGCAGATTTTTATCCGCCCATTGAATTGGATAGGAATGCTAGTTATGGTTTGGGGCTAATAGGATTCTATGGATGCAACACTATCCACAATATCACTGACAAAAACAATACAATCGGTATTGAGATCCCTAAAGATGATTCATATGAAGCAAGATATTTTGTTATAAAAATACCATGTGGGGCATATGAGATTGGTGAAATAAATGATTTTCTACAAAAAAAAAATTGCATCTCTCGTATTTCCGAATGAAATACTGGATAGTACATCAATGGATGAGATGTTCAGTCTTCAAGCGAACAATAATATATTCAAGTGTGTATTGCAATCAAAATATTTTGTGGATTTCAGATACGAGAACTCATTAGGTCCCATGTTGGGATTCGAGAAACAAATACTCAACAATAATAAAACACATCAATCTACATTTCCTGTTAATATTGTACCTGTGAGACTCATTCGTTTGGAATGCAATATAATTTCGGTGTCCTATATAAATAATGAAGAGAATCACATTCTTTTTTCATTTGATTTAGATGTCGAACCCGGTTATAATCTCACAAAGGAACCCCGCAACATTATTTTTATGCCAATCAGTCCGGAAGGACGTCAGTTCATTGACAACAGCTCGATACGCATAGTGGATCAAAAAAATAATCTCGTCGATGTCGGCAGTGAGGAATCTCTAGTTGTTATACTGGAATTGAAAAAGTTATGACAGTGAGTGATATGGGTTTTTGCTACACCAAAGGAAATGTGCATGATAGCGATGCAAGAAGTCTACCAACACCGAATAATAAAAAGAAAGTGACATATAGGAGAAAGGTCATTCCGAAAGTATACGCGGAACAGCGAAGGCATAAGCTGTCTGCAAGAGATCTAAATTTTCTGAAATCAATCGGACTGAGAATACGAGAATAAAAATGGTTTTGGAAGCGAGCAATGAGAAGTTGAATATTTTCGACGAACCTGAGGACCACAGCCTTATAAGTTTTCACGAGCATACGTTTAAACCCTATGGATCACATTTGTTCAAGAACTCTGACGAAATCCGAATTACAATCAACAATCAAGATGTGATTCTCGACATTTCCGATAGCTTCATTTATATAGAAGGAAAATTCACGCCAAAGGAAGCAAACAAAATCTGTTACATGTCCAATAATGCTCTAGCCTTTCTGTTCGATGAAATTCGTTATGAAATGGGCGGTGAACATGTTGCAGTAGTTCGAAAGCCAGGTATAACTTCCACAATGAAGAATATGATTTCATTTGGACAGACATATTCTAATTCGCTTCTCACCACTGGATGGGGTCTTTCTGATACGAAATAATGCATTCTCGATGAAACCAGTCATGTATTCAGTGGAAAACTTCCACTTAAATATCTGATGGGTTTCGCTGAGGATTACAAGAAATGCATTCTAAATGCTAAACAAGAACTTATTTTGATAATAGCCCGTTCATTCAAGAATTCATACGTTGGAGAGGTCGATTCGACTATGGAAATAACAAAGATTGAGTGGAAGATAAGACATGTTGTGGTCGAGGACAAACAGAAACTCAAATTATTGAGTAAAATCAATAAGGGTGGACTGAATGCAAAAGTAATGTGGGATCTTTATGAATTACCCTCATTACGTGCCACATCCTCCGATGTATGGGCAATAAAAACTACAAATATTTTGGAAACGCCACGCTTCATCATAATTGGTTTTCAAAACATCAACGTGAGAATGTTGCAGAGGATGTCACAAAATTCATGACCGCTGACATGAATAACATTCGAGTTTACTTGAATTCCGAAGTGTATCCATATGAGCGTTGGAATCTAGACTTTGATAGAAAACTTTACTCGTCTGCATACTATGCATATGAAAACTTCCAACGTAGTTATTACGACAGAGATGTGAGTGAACCACTCATGGACATTGCCCAATTCAAAGACAATCCATTATTCATCACTGACTGTTCACATCAACCGCATGCTACAAAATCGTCTACTGTGGATATCAAATTGGAGTTTGAAACACGGAAAGCTAAATTCCCAAACAACACCAAAGTATATGCACTCATTCTGCATGATGCAATTCTGACATATAATGCATTGGATGGTTCTGTTCGTAATTCATATTGATGAAAAAAGTTAATTTTTTTCTGTATTCATTTATATTGAGCTAGTGAATTGTTCTTAAGTGTAGTTTGGGTTAGTGAATTATTCTTAGGTGTAGTAGTTAGTAGTAGTTCAATAAATAAAGAATATTCTTGAGATTTTTTTTTATTTCTATATTTGTCGATGATGTTGTCTGCTACAAAACTTATTAAGTACATCGCTCATCATTACAATGTAGCGATCAAAAATGGATTAATTAAAAACGATTTAGCGCTGTATGATAATAGAATCAAATATGAATTTTCCAGTTATTGCTTCAATTATGGAATATCAAGAGCAAGCGTTTGAATGATATTGATATTAACCTATATTTCAGCGTTTAGTAATGTAATAAGGTGATTCAATCTATCCTCATCATTCATATTCTTGTGATAAAGATTCAACTAGCTTATTACATATACGAACATTTTCTGTAGGATCACATTGATAGAACTCAATGTCACTGTGTCCCCACGGAAGCGTTTGAACTGTATTGGGAATAATGAAACGTTTATCATCATTGAAAGATAGTGCCACCTTATTTCTCAATTCAGTGAACATATCATGTGAAATGCTCCTGAACGAACTCATTTTACGTAATATGCATCCCCCATTCTCAATAATTTTTTTATAATCATCAGGTGTCAACTGACTTTTTATTACAGATTTTTTCACTCATTTGGCTCTTTTTATTTCAGTTTCCAACGATAGTACATAATAAGCTTTTGCGCCCGTCCCATAAAAGCTAATTATTGGATCGTTGGAAAATTCATCTTTGAAATTACCCAAGACTGAATATGTGACTGGTACATTGAATTTATTTTGTTCTGTGTAATTTGATGTATCAAATTTGTCTATATTATTTCTGATGTAATCATAGAAATTTTCTGTCTGCACTTTCAGAATGAGGGAGTCTGTATCAGTATATAGAAGTGATGCATTGCGTCCAAATTCTCTCTTTATACACCCATAGTAAAAATCATACATGACAACCTTGGATAATTCCAAAACACAGAATCCCAAATACAGTGGCTTATCATAATGTATTTTCACCCTAGCCATTTGAATCGCAACGAAGTTATCAGAGAAAATTTTACAATTTTTGAAATTTGGGCGAGCAATCAGAATTCTGGCTCCCAATTTTCGGTGAATATTCTGCCAATGTGTTATCAGTCGCACATTCACTCTATTATCCACGTTTTCCATGGTCTTTCCATAACAACTGTTGTTCATTAGCTTGTAGAAATCTTTCTCAGATTTATTATGTGATCTATTACGCATTCGAGTATTGAGATCGATATAGGGCTTCATCCAGCAAGATTGTCTGAATCTCAGTATTCTATGGGTATGCATCACAATTAGTCCATTGTTTATGGACTGTTTCAAGTTTTTAGCATGGACTATGTATCTGCGTTTATCATTCAAATTTGGGATCAATTTAGGAATTTTAGATTTCGAATTGGGGGGGATAATTTTTTCCACCAGAAAAGGTAGATCGCTGTGATCATCATGCAATTCTTGTGGGTAGTGTATATCGACTTCAAGAACATATCCGAATGGATCATTATCTACCACACTCATTATATCTAAATTTATGATTTCTTCACGAGTTAACCATTTGAAATCACCAGTAGGCAATGCTTGCGACATACTATGACCATATAGATTTGTTGCGTCTAAATATGAGATGAATGATGACGGTTCGTTGAGATTGTAGTCAGGAAGAAATTTATTATTTGTGTTTTCTTTCAGTACATTGACTTATACCCCCACGAATTCCTTTTTGGAAGAAATTGATCATGTCAATGTCAGTTAGAAGTTCCAATTCCACACCAGTATATTTCAACATCGCATCCCACGATAGGCCGGGGGCGGTATAATAGTGGGCTGGGTCCAACTTATACGCATTTAAACATATTCGTCTGAAATTTTCGAAAATGTCACAGAGAAGTAATACATCAGATTTTAGATATAAATCCGAATATTCCCCTAAACTCTTACAATCGAATAGATTCCAAACAAGTTCAGCTCTCTGATAATCCTCATTGGATATATGCATCTCATTCAAGTTATCATAAAATTGATTTTTTGTTGGTATAGTGGGAACATCCAATTTGTTGATGTCATCCACAAAGCTATAGGGAAAAACACCTTTCTGCCTCATCAATTCGAATTTATTTGAATCAGGAAAATGTTTCGACATCTCTACACATTGCTCATCACATAAATTAGCAGACAATTTCTCCAGAGAACTGGACATGAATTTGAAACTATCTATGAATCTCATTTTCAAATAATTTTTCTTTGTTTTACCCTCTTTATTGAGATAGCTATGTGTGTAGATATGTTTCGTGAAAGAAATGTACTTTTCCTTCTTTTGAGGTATAACATCAACCCTATCTTTTCTGCATATAATTCTTTAATGAACAAGTGACAATCATACCCACTCATATTATGGCATATAATCGGAATGAACTTCGGAATTTTGAAGTTGAGATTACAGACAGATTGAGTGGCGGGAAATCTTTTTTTTCCAGTGGCGTGACAATGGTCACGTGCCTTAACGTCACCATCTGTGAATTGTTTTTCGCATATGCCGCATGTGGTTGCATTATTAAATTCTTGTTCCTCTTCCACAGTTTGATTATCCATTGGCTTTTTATATTTCAAATGTTTGTTGTATATATTTTTCAAGTCTTCTTCGATTCGCGATATAAATACTTTAGAAGCGTCAACGCCTCTGTATGAAACAAATTTTGATAATTTATCATCAAAAGAACATTTGATCATGTATGCGAAAGATTATGCCTCGTGTTTGAATGTTCTATTCGTGTATGAGAATTCAGGGTTTGGTTCATTACCTTGAATCGGTTTCAATACAGATTCAAAATCTGCGTAGACTACAAATGGCACCTCCAACTGCCTTTCAAAATTTTCAAACGTTAATTCATTACCGGCCACCATCTTCCCATATTTATTAACTCTCATATCATTACGAGGTACTGTTGTACAAACGTGATTACAATCATGCATTTGATGACGTAATAGTAGGTAGTCGCTCATTTGAAAAATACAATAGACACCCATCACAGAAAAAAATTTTATGTTCGTGGGCGGAAATTTTACTCGACACCAATCTTGAAAGATCCCTGATCCAACAGTAATGACTATTGTCCACATCATCTGTGATAAGCAACAAATTGATATGTCTTGTGAGTTTTTTCTGAGAATATCGTAATGGTCCCACAACATTGTATTTAATTTTTTTGTTTTCTACTTTCGATTCTAAACCATAAACATTGACCGAAATATCATTCAAATGCTCAAACAATTTTATATCCCGTAATTTCACTGGAAAATTCATACCTGCCACATTCAAAACATCTGCATAGTGTGGGTACGATGATGGCGTCGTCGCATTATTATCGGTTGGAAATAATGCTGATGTAATAGCCCACGCGAAACAGTGTTGATCTTCATTCATTATGTTGACAACGGCTTTCTTGCGCTCGATGAATACTGGAAGTTTGATGTAGGAAGATCCCCCAAATGGACTATACTTATTTATATTCACCTCAAGGAATAGGACTTTCTCACAACTGCAACCTGAAACAAATACATATACATGTTACTTGATTATCAACATTTCAAACATTCCTCTTACTACTAACCTGAATCACGCCCCTCAAATTCAGTTGTCTGGGCAATGATGTTGTCTCGGAATGTATTGAATAACGCATTCAAATCAGTGGATCGATCGGCAATTCGGTTTAATGAATTGAATGATTTTATGTCCGTCACTTCCTGTGTTTGGATAATATAACTTCCAAATATTTCCATATTGACTTTGATGGAATTGTGTAATTCTATAGCTTTTCCCAGTAGTTCAAGTACCTTCTGTTTGATCTCATTAAAGAATGGTGCGTATTCAGAATAATTATTGTCGCTACTCACTCTGTAACTAGCTATCCGACACTTGAATGCAGATTTTATCATCTGTATACCGGATCCATAATGAACACATGCTTTTGTTCTGTGTGCAAGCGTTCTGATATGCGAATTGTATTTGGATTGAGGAATTGTTACTTCACAACATTTACATATGTACATTGGTACGGGAAGTACATCATCACCATCATTCAATTTCATCCGTTTAGTTGAAGAAGGACCTCCAATCTGACAACTCTCACGTTGATGACGACGTAGATTGGCAGTGCGAGTGAACAATTTACCACATGCACATGAATCCATCTTTTCCAATTTTTTATAGCTCACTCGAGGAGAAACTGAGGAGTATAGATTCTTACGTGTGTTTTATATAATGATTTTCGGAGAGCGGAGATGGCTTGCGCAGTCGCCTACAAATCAGAAAGTTGACGCACATGAAGACCGTTGGAAGGTGGTAGGACGGCATCCCCCCACTGTGTGTTATACATGCATTGCATGAAGACCAGTGTTCTCATAATTCGACAGGTCTCCGAAATGTTTGGATATTCTCTTCACATCCCATTACAATGATTTTGTCATACGTATGAAGGTCATACATGTACAATCATGTAGCTAACTGTAATCAAGGTCATCATTACCGTGTACGCAAGTCTAGTTACATCTAAAAATCAAATGCAAACCCTGAATACTCATCTTCAACATTTTCCAAAGTCATGCAATGAAAATCCTCAATGTAATCCCAATGTAATTACATCATACGCTCACATACAACCCCCGGTAACCACCTGCAAGCCATTGGATGGCCAGGGGTTGGGGGGGAAGGGTCGGGGGGAGCATATCGCCGGCGATAACCTATTACTATTGTGAAATATGAGATGATGCCGGTCTCAAAAATGTGTCAACATAAAGAAGGAGGCATTTTCTTTGATTTTTTACCGAAAAAATCGAGTTGGTCGATTTTCAAAATTCAGAAGGTCATAACTCAAAAAGTATATGAGACCCAAACGAAATCTTTTCGGATTCGTGTTCAGGAGATAAAACTACGTTAGTGACACAATTATCTTCTTGTTTCGAGAATGAGCCCGATAAGCTTACCTTTACACATGGAAATAAGTACTTACTTTGAATATCTATTGACTTTAGCCAGTTTGGCTCTTTTGCTTCGACAGGGTGCCCTAGATGCAAAACATTTCGTCTTTTTGCCTGGACATAAATAGAATAACACACATTTGAAAAAAAGTAGTACGTATACCAAAAAAAAAACATATTCCCACTCAATGACAAAATGACAAAATATTTGTAATGAACTGAATAAGAAAGTAATATCTGACTTTCTTCCTCACATTGAAGTCTAACGCCTATTTGCACCGGTTCAACTTAAGGTTACCTTACGACTTAAGTGGACCTTACATTACGATTTTGGTTTGCACCGCTATTTGAGGACAACATAAGCTTCAGTCAAGATAAACCTCAGATTCTTCAGGCTTAGGTTTCACTTAACCTCACTTAACCTCACTTTTCCTACACGAAATATTTTCCTATTTTCTTGATGTTCAAAGTATTTCAAGCACTTTTTCTGGATTTTGCTGATGTGATTGTATTTTTCCCTCTATTTAGGGTGACCAAACCTACAGCTAGTACAGCTCTCTATATACTAAACCTGACTGAGGCTGATTTTGAATATCCCTATGATGTGGGAGTATGAAACTAATTTTCAGATTCAATACTATACCTATTTCTTAATACAAAATGTCTATTGATATATTGTTAATTTATATTACTTACGAACTTAAATAGTCTGTTGCTTTGTACTGGAGGAATGGAATGGTGAGTCTTCATCCAAAATTGTTAACATCTTTATGTCGTAAACATTTTGGATGGATACTTTTCTGTATACCTAGGGTAAGTCAGGTCAGGTTAGAGACAAATTTTCCAAATTACATGCCATATTCCCGCCAGCCTTTCAAATTAGACAGAACTGATAGCAATTGCGCAATGTGCAAATTTTTCAAAACTTTGCGTTGTTTAATGTCTCATCGTTGGATCATTTTTGCGCTGTTGCCAAACATTTCCAGTACTCAGCAAAGGTGCAGATCAGGAGTCAACGGTGCAAGCAATCTTTACCTTAAGGTGAACCTTAAGCTGATCCTCCACTTAGCTGAGTTTGTTATTAAGGAGAACCGGTGCAAATAGCTGTAAACCATTTTTTGTTATCCCAGAAAAACTCAAAGTTCTCAGTTATATTATCTGAAATGTCAAATAAACCTTTCTGTCAACAATTCGTGACAGCATAATTTATGTTCATTACAAATTTCTTAAGTAAATTAAAATATAAGGGACATTATACTGATCTGAAATTAATTTTTCGGCAACCATCCGGGAAGTGTTCACTTCCCGGACACTTTTTCTTTGGGAAAGTAGCAATTCCCGGCCCAGTCCGGGAAGTACGTACTTCCCGGACTAGGCCGGGAAGTGCTCGAATTTTAATACAAATATTAATATAAATAAGAATCAGACTGTTTCTGTTGGTACCTATCTTCTGTTCGAATTTCAATATATAATACAAATAAGAACTGAAATGTTCGAAATATTCAAATTTGGAATCGTTTCATCCGGTTAACAGATGGGTGAAAGTCGACCTCTCTTCGTCTCTTTGGCCAAAAATGACCGCCGAAAACATGATTGCCGAAAAAATAGTTTACGCAACACGTCCGAAAACAGTTTTTTTGGACTCGTAGACTTTCAGGACTTGCTAACGCTCGTCCTAGCATATGGTCTACTCGTCCAAAAAAAAAAACAGTATTTTCCGGACTTGTTACGTAAATTACTATTCCAGCATTGTTTTTGAAGTCACGATGCAGGCATCATAAAAATAGCTTATGATACTCGTGAACAAGCGCCTTCAAAGCACTCGCAACATTTTAAAGGCACTCCGCTTCGCGTCCTGCCCTAAAACTCGTTGCGCGTGCTTTAAAAGCTCATGATGGATTTATGCAGCAGTCATAAGTTTTAAGTCGTAAGGAAGAATATTCGTCAGTGATTGGTTGGAATAAACGGACCAACCAATCATTACGAATACCTATTCTTCCTTATGACTTAAACCTTATGACTGCTGCATAAATCCACCATTACTTGTGCACTTCTATCACAATATACATGGACCTATTAAGGTATTTATACGATATTATAGGTCCATGATAATATACTATTTAGGCCTCCATCCAGAATGACTGATTCTGCATTTGTATAAATCATCTTGAAACACTCTTTTTCAGGCCTCCGTGTATAATGACTGATTTTATATTTGTATAAATCGTCTCAAAACACTCTTTTACCTGCCTAAGCCCTAAACTCACACTGGTTTGCCTGAAAGTGAAACATGAGATATTTCAAGAACATTATTCAACGGCATTTTTGTCAAAAGTCATATCTCTCTAGATATTATTCAGCCAGAATATGAATTAATGATTGAATATATAAAATAAAACGAGAATATTGGTGTCATCTGACATCACTGCTCAGCGGCGTGATATTTCCATTTTACGATCATAGTAGCATTTGATGTCGGTAACAATGCTTCATTTTTATGGTTGCATACTTGGATAAATATTCATTCGAATGGCTGGTGGCTCCTCTGTCGGATTAGTTTGTCAAACCTGATCAAACGGCCTCCTTAAGGTTCATATAAACCCATGAAAAAATTAACGGCAAGTTTAAAAATTCTGAAAAAAATCGATTTATTTTGGCATTCAAATTGAATAATTAGAGAGATGTAGAAGAAAATCTGATGAACAGTTTTCGAGGAAAAAAATAAAAACCTAATTTTTAGAGGTTTTTTTGAGTTTTCCCAAAAACCATTCATCAGATTCCATTTCGAATATCATGACATATCAATGTCGAAGTAAAAGATAATCACGTTTTTTTTTTCAGAATTTTCAACTTCAACGTTCCCTGACAATTTAAAAAAATCTGAAAATCTTGTTATAAAATCAAAGACAGTTAAGAAGAATCGCTTTTGCGAGTGATATTTATTTGAAATTTAGAAGAGTGAACATTAAGGAACTATTCATATTATTTTTCAGACATAAAATCAAACGATTTATATTTTTAATAATGATTTTCAAAATCTCGGACAAAAAACGGTAAATCGCTCCAGTAAGTGATTCCTCTGTGGTCATATTTACTGTACATCGTTGACAATAGTTCTAGACAGCAGCGGTAACCGATGTAATTTGTTTAATTTTTCGAAAATAAAAGTTACGTTGATAGGGGTTTGTCAGTTCATCAGTTGGATGTTGGATTGATCCGCCTAAAGCCTTGGAGTCCTTGGACACAATTGAAGAAGTATGTAAGTAATAAGTTTTATGTTTTGCGATTTGAAATATCAGCTTTGGAAATGAAACATGACGCAAAACAGAATTGAATAATAATAATAATAATAATAATAATAATAATAATAATAATAATAATAATAATAATAATAATAATAATAATAATAATAATAATAATAATAATAATAATAATAATAATAATAATAATAATAATAATAATAATAATAATAATAATAATAATAATAATAATAATAATAATAATAATAATAATAATAATAATAATAATAATAATAATAATAATAATAATAATAATAATAATAATAATAATAATAATAATAATAATAATAATAATAATAATAATAATAATAATAATAATAATAATAATAATAATAATAATAATAATAATAATAATAATAATAATAATAATAATAATAATAATAATAATAATAATAATAATAATAATAATAATAATAATAATAATAATAATAATAATAATAATAATAATAATAATAATAATAATAATAATAATAATAATAATAATAATAATAATAATAATAATAATAATAATAATCGGACCGGCAGCTCATGCGCATCCGGGAAGGAAAAGGCATCTTTCCCTCCGGTGTCGGCCGTGGGTTTGCTGGGTTAACCCCCCAGTAAACCCTTTTACTCGGTTCCAAATAATCGGGGAAGAGGCCCCCACAACCGACCCCCTCGGATTAGGGGTCAAAGGCAAGGTGGTGGGGCCAACAACGATGATTTGCCAAATGACGACAACCGCAATGACAACGGACGCTTTGAGTGGACGGATAGATTAAGGGATGGACTTCTGTATTGCTATGAGAGCAGTGAGCCCGCCCGGAGAGGATACATGGCAAGGATGCATGCTCTTTGGTGTGAGAGACACCCAGAGCATGCCGCCGTTTCCGCCCAAAATCTCAGGGATTATGTATCCTATCTCCGGGCTCGAGGCTATGTTAGAGCTCCTCCTCAGCCGGTTAACGAAGTGGCAGATATGCCACGTGTCGGTCTGGCTGCAGAGGAGGCTCGCATCATACCACCAATGGAGGACATCAGAACCCGCAGGGCGCTTCACAATATGAAGCCCTTGAAGCCGCAAGAACTGGCACGGGTGGATGCGGAGATTGGCGATGTTCTTCCAGAAGAGGCCAACATCTGGCAGATCAATTCTGTCGTGTACGACGCCGCTCGTGCAATATCCCAGACGGAGAGGAGGGACACCACTGCTCTTGTTGGGAGGCATGAGCGACGCGTTCACAAGATGGAAGCTAAGATCAAGTCGGCGAGACAACACGCGTCTCGTATCCAGTGTGTGGTGGACTACATGTCGGCCAATAGGCCTTTCACGCAGGCAGTGCGGCGAATTGCTGCAAGGCTAAGACGAGCTCACCACACATTGAATCAAGGCGTGCTGTTTACCATAAAACAGCACTGTCTTGATAGGATACGAATGCTAGTGGCTGCAAAGAAGTCACTAGTGAGGCGAGCGAGAAGTATCGCGGAAAACATAAAGTTTCGCGATAAACCTTCCCGCTTATTCCAAGAGCCTCCACGTGTTGTCGATAACCCGCCGGCTGCTGATCGGGTAGAAACCTTCTGGAAGAACATCTATGAGTTTCCGCAACCACTCAATGTAGACACTCCAGCCCTAGCGCAGTTCGAAGCTTACTGCAGGACGCTTCGGCAGCCTGAGCACAATGATCTGCGCAATCCGATAACCACGGAAGAAGTTCGAGGGGCCCTCAAAGGCTCGAAGAACTTTGCTGCTCCAGGCCCTGATGGGTTGAATAATTATTGGTGGAAAAAGTTTCCAACAACCCACCGCCATCTGGCAAGAGTTTTTAACTCATGGCTAGATGGGGAGCAGCAGATTCCGGAGTGGTTTGTCGAGGGGCGAACCGTGCTCATCCCCAAGAACGGAGATTTGTCTGATCCAAAGAATTACAGGCCGATAACATGCTTGAATGCGTGCTATAAGTTGTTTACGCGCATCTTATACACGCGTATTCTCTCCGCAGTTGATCCGGTGTATGAACGGATATATGAGCAAAGAGGGTCAAAGAAAGGGGTCGCTGGCTGCAAGGAGAACCTGCTCATCGATAGATGTATCACGCAGGACTCCGTGCAGTATAAGCGTAACCTTTCGATGGCCTGGATTGATTACCGCAAGGCATTTGATACAACATCGCATGAGTTAATCATGCATTTGCTCAGATATCTTGAGGTACCCAATCAAATAGTGGGATGCATTGGACAACTGATGCCACTCTGGAGGACTCGCTTCACCATAAGATCTGGTAGAGACATAGTCCAAACAGAGCAGGTCATCATTAGAAGAGGCGTGTTTCAGGGAGACTCCCTCAGCCCTCTTCTCTTCTGCATCTCACTATTGCCATTGTCCGTTGTACTCAGGAATACCCGTGGGTACAACTGCGGCACCCCCAGCAACCGGAGGCATAAAGTCACCCATCTGTTTTACATGGATGACCTCAAATTATATGCCTCTGGAGAAAGGGACCTACATCAGTCCCTTAGGGTGGTGGAAGAGTACACGCATGCTATCGGAATGGAATTTGGGATCGACAAATGTGCCACGGTTCATCTCAAAAGAGGACGATGCGAGGAATACGGAGAGGATGTCCAGCTTGTAGACGGAAGCATCCTACATCATCTGGATGCCGGAGAGACGTATACTTACCTAGGGGTGGAGCAACGCCACTCCCAAGAGGTATTCACAGTTAAGAACTCTCTCCGCGGCAAGTATCAGCATAAACTCCGACAGATCTGGTCATCAGAACTGTCGGGGAAGAACAAAGTTGCTGCAACCAATATGCTTGCCGTTCCGATCCTTCTCTACTCTTTCGGAGTAATGAAGTGGACTAAGGAAGAGCTGCGACAACTCGACGTTAAAACTCGCAAAGTGATGCATCTCAATAGGTGCTTGCATCCTAAATCGTCCGTTCCACGGTTATACTTTCCCAGACAACGGGGAGGCCGTGGACTTTTGAGTTTGGAGTGTATGCATAACAGAATGGTTCTGGATGGGGCCTGTAAAGTCATCAGGAGTTCAGATCCCCTTCTCTGCATGGTCCGCGACCATGAAAAAGCAGGGATTGGAGCATTTCTTTTTGAGGCAGCAACCCGTGCGGCCGATGAACTCGGTCTCGTATTCGACACTGAACGGGCTAACCCAAACTCTGTCACCGAGTTGGGACCCGTTCAGCAAAAAGCTCACATCAAAGCTGCGGAGACAGAGGTCCTGCTACAGCTACATATGGATAAGCCAATGCATGGTGTCTTCTTTCACAACATCGAAGACCTTGGCTTATCCAAAAGCTTGACCTTTGCCTTCCTCAGGGCGAGTGAGCTAAAGTCGGAGACCGAGGGATTCATAATGGCCTGCCAGGATGGTGTCTTCAACACCCTCGTCTACCGTAGTCGCGTGATGGGTATAGACGTCCCTGACACCCGATGCAGGGCATGTCGTGGGGCACCTGAGACCGTAATGCATTTGCTATCAGCATGCCCATCTTATGCGGTCTCAGCCTATATCCACAGGCATAACGCGGCGCTACGAGTGTTATACTACCATCTACGACACTCGTACGGTATAGACGAGACACCGGTGTTGCCTTATGTTCCGGGGGATATTGAGTCCGTGGTGGAGAATGAGAGGTGCCGGATCTATTGGAACTACTCATTCCCCACCCTCAGGCAAATACAAGCCAATAAGCCTGATGTTGTCCTCCTCGACCACCAAAGTAGAACGATATTCGTCATGGAGTTTTCCGCTCCAGGCGAAATGAATATCGTTCGAAAAGAGGAGGAAAAACGGACTAAATATCGAGATCTTCTCTTTGAACTCCGCAGGTTATATCCGGACCATTCTGTCAAAATGGTGGTTCTGATCATAGGAGTCCTTGGTGGAATGATGGACACACTGCTCTCCAACTTGAAGATAATACCTGCTTGCCGTAATATGGCAGAAATCTTAGCAGCAAGAATGCAGAAGGCCGTCATCCTTGGTTCGCTCCGTCTACTCAGGGCACATGATTCTCGGACCCAATAGTCACTCACCCTACGGACGTAAGTAGTGGTTATTGGGGTTAACGACACCAGCGCGCCCTCCGGATGTATCGGAGCACCGAAGACAGGGCCTGACTGGTACATTCCCAACGGGAAAAAAAAAAAAAAAATAATAATAATAATAATAATAATAATAATGTGAAGCCCCTGAAGCCGCAAGAACTGGCACGGATGGATGCGGAGATTGGTGATGTTCTTCCAGAAGAGGCTGACATCTGGCAGATCAATTATGTCGTGTACGACGCCGCTCATGCTCTATCCCAAACGGAGAGGAGGGACACCACCGCTCTGGTAGGGAGGCATGAACGACGTGTACACAAGATGGAAGCCAAGATCAAGTCGGCGAGACAACACGCGTCTCGTATCCAGTGTGTGGTGGACTTCGTGGCGGCCAATAGGCCTTTCACGACCGCAGTGCGGCGAATTGCCGCAAAATTGAGACGAGCTCACCACACATTAAATCAAGATGTGCTGTTCACCATCAAACAGCACTGCCTTGATAGGATACGAATGCTAGTGGCTGCAAAGAAGTAAGGCGGGCGAGAGGTATCGCGGAAAACATAGAGTTCCGCGATAAACCTTCTCGCTTATTCCAAGAGCCTCCACGTGTTGTCGATAACCCGCCGGCTGCAGATCGGGTGGAAACATTCTGGAAGAATATCTATGAGTATCCGCAACCACTCAACGTAGATACTCCAGCCCTAGCGCAGTTCGAAGCATTTTGCAGGAGGCTTCGGCAGCCTCAGCTCAATGATCTGCGCATTCCGATAACCACGGAAGAAATACGAGGGGCCCTAAAAGGCTCTAAGAATTTCGCTGCTCCAGGCCCTGATGGGTTGAATAACTATTGGTGGAAAAAGTTTCCAACAACCCACCGCCATCTGGCCAGAGTTTTCAACTCATGGCTAGATGGGGAGCAGCAGATTCCAGAGTGGTTTGTCGAGGGGCGAACCGTGCTCATCCCCAAAAACGCAGATTTGTCTAATCCAAAGAATTACAGGCCGATAACATGCTTGAATGCGTGTTATAAGGTGTTTACGCGCATCTTATACACGCGCATTCTCTCCGCAGTTGATCCAGTGTATGAACGGATAAATGAGCAAAGATGGTCAAAGAAAGGGGTAGCCTGGTGCAAGGAGAACCTGCTCATCGATAGATGTATCACGCAGGACTCCGTGCAGTATAAGCGTAACCTTTCGATGGCCTGTATCGATTACCGCATGGCATTTGATACAACATCACATGAGTTAATCATGCATTTGCTCAGATGCCTTGAGGTACCCGGTCAAATAGTGGGATGCATTGGACAACTGATGCCGCTCTGGAGGACTCGCTTCACCATAAGATCTGGTAGAGACATAGTCCAAACAGAGCAGGTCATCATTAGAAGAGGTGTGTTTCAGGGAGACTCTCTTAGCCCTCTTCTCTTCTGCATCTCACTATTGCCATTGTCCGTTGCACTCAGGAATACCCGTGGGTAGAACTGCGGCACCCCCAGCAACCGGAGGCATAATGTCACCCATCTATTTTTCATGGATGACCTCAAATTGTATGCTTCTGGAGAAAGGGACCTACATCAGTCCCTTAGGGTGGTGGAAGAATATACGCATGCCATCGGTATGGAATTTGGGATCAAAAAATTTGCCACGGTTCATCTCAAAAGAGGACGATGCGAGGAATACGGAAAGGATGTCCAGCTCGTAGACGGAAGCATCCTTTATCATCTGGATGCCGGAGAGACTTATACCTACCTTGGGGTGGAACAACGCCGCTCCCAAGAGGTACTTGCAGTTAAAAACTCTCTCCGCGGCAAGTATCAGCATAAACTCCGACAGATCTGGTCATCAGAACTGTCGGGGAAAAACAAAGTTGCTGCAACTAATATGCTTGCCGTTCCGATCCTTCTTTACTCTTTCGGAGTGATGAAGTGGACTAAGAAAGAGCTGCGACAACTTGACGTTAAGACTCGCAAAATGATGCATCTCAATAGGAGCTTGCATCCTAAATCGTCCGTTCCACGGTTATACTTTCCCAGACAACGGGGAGGCCGTGGACTTTTGAGTTTGGAGTGTCTGCATAACAGAATGGTTCTGGATGGGGCCTGTAAAGTCATCAGGAGTTCAGATCCCCTTCTCTGCATGGTCCGCGACCATGAGAAAGCAGGGATTGGAGCATTCCTTTTTAAGGCAGCCACCCGTGCGGCCGATGAACTCGGTCTCGTTTTCGACACTGAACGGGCTAACCCAAACTCTGTCACCGAGTTGGGACCCGTTCAGCAAAAAGCTCACATAAAAGCTGCGGAGACAGAGGTCCTGCTACAGCTACATATGGATAAGCCAATGCATGGTGTCTTCTTTCATAACATCGAAGACCTTGGCTTATTCAAAAGCATGACCTTTGCCTTCCTCAGGTCGAGTGAGCTAAAGTCGGAGGCCGAGGGATTCATAATGGCCTGCCAGGATGGTGTCTTCAACACCCTGGTCTACCGTAGTCGCGTGATGGGTATAGACGTCCCTGACACCCGATGCAGGGCATGTCGTGGGGCACCTGAGACCGTAATGCATTTGCTATCAGCATGCCCATCTTATGCGGTCTCAGCCTATATCCACAGGCATAACGCGGCGCTACGAGTGTTATACTACCATCTACGACACTCGTACGGTATAGACGAGACACCGGTGTTGCCTTATGTTCCGGGGGATATTGAGTCCGTGGTGGAGAATCAGAGGTGCCGGATCTATTGGAACTACTCATTCCCCACCCTCAGGCAAATACAAGCCAATAAGCCTGATGTTGTCCTCCTCGACCACCAAAGTAGAACGATATTCGTCGTGGAGTTTTCCGCTCCAGGCGAAATGAATATTGTTCGAAAAGAGGACTAAATATCGAGATCTTCTCTTTGAACTCCGCAGGTTATATCCGGACCATTCTGTCAAAATGGTGGTTCTGATTATACGAGTCCTTGGTGGAATGATGGACACACTGCTCTCTAACTTGAAGATAATACCGGCTTGCCGTAATATGGCAGAAATCTTAGCAGCAAGAATGCAGAAGGCCGTTATCCTTGGTTCGCTTCGTCTACTCAGGGCACACGATTCTCGGACCCAATAGTCACTCACCCTACGGACGTAGGGAGTGGTTATTGGGGTTAACGACACCAGCGCGCCCTCCGGATGGGTCGGAGCACCGGAGACAGGGCCTGACTGGCACACTCCTTAGGAGAAAAAAAAATTAGTAATAATAATAATAATAATAATAATAATAATAATAATAATAATAATAATAATAATAATAATAATAATAATAATAATAATAATAATAATAATAATAATAATAATAATAATAATAATAATAATAATAATAATAATAATAATAATAATAATAATAATAATAATAATAATAATAATAATAATAATAATAATAATAATAATAATAATAATAATAATAATAATAATAATAATAATAATAATAATAATAATAATAATAATAATATGGCAGAAATCTTAGCAGCAAGAATGCAGAAGGCCGTTATACTTGGTTCGCTCCGTCTACTCAGGGCACACGATTCTCGGACCCAATAATCACCCACCCTACGGACGTAGGGAGTGGTTATTGGGGTTAACGACACCAGTGCGCCCTCCGGATGGGTCGGAGCACCGGAGACAGGGCCTGACTGGTACACTCCTAAGGAGATAATAATAATAATTAGGCAGGGGGGTCAACCAACACCTAAGGCCCTGGTGAGTAGCGACACCACCTATCCGAGCAAAGGATGCAAAATCGGACCGGCAGTTAATGCGCATCCGGGAGGGAAAAAGCAACTTTTCCTCCGGTGTCGGCCGTGGGTTTACTGGGTTAACCCCCCAGTAAACTCTACTACTCGGTTCCGAACGATCAAGGAAGAGGCCCCCACAACCGACCCCCTCGGATTAGGGGTCATAGGCAAAGTGGTGGGGCCAACGATGATTTGCCAAACGATGACGACCGCTATAACAACGGACGCTTCGAGTGGACGGACGAATTAAGAGACGGACGTTGCTACGAGAGCAGTGAGCCCGCCCGGAGAGGATACATGGCGAGAATGCATGCTCTGTGGTGTGAGAGACACCCAGAGCATGCAGCGTTTTCCGCACAAAATCTCAGGGATTATGTATCCCATCTTCGGGCTCGAGGCTACGTTAGAGCTCCTCCTCAGCCAGTTATCGAAGTGGCAGATATGCCACGTGTCGATTTGGCTGTGGAGGAGAATCGCATTGTTCCACTGATGGAGGATATCAGAACCCGCAGGGCGCTTCACAATATGAAGCCCCTGAAGCCGCAAGAACTAGCACGGGTGGATGCGGAGATTGGCGATGTTCTTCCAGAAGAGGCTGACATCTGGCAGATCAATTCTATCGTGTACGACGCCGCTCATGCTCTATCCCAAACGGAGAGGAGGGATACCACCGCTCTGTTAAGGAGGCATGAACGACGTGTACACAAGATGGAAGCCAAGATCAAGTCGGCGAGACAACACGCGTCTCGTATCCAGTGTGTGGTGGACTTCGTGGCGGCCAATAGGCCTTTCACGCCCGCAGTGCGGCGAATTGCCGCAAAATTGAGACGAGCTCACCACACATTAAATCAAGGTGTGCTATTCACCATCAAACAGCACTGCCTTGATAGGATACGAATGCTAGTGGCTGCAAAGAAGTCACTAGTGAGGCGGGCGAGAGGTATCGCGGAAAACATAAAGTTCAGCGATAAACCTTCTCGCTTATTCCAAGAGCCTCCACGTGTTGTCGATAACCCGCCGGCTGCAGATCGGGTGGAAACATTCTGGAAGAATATCTATGAGTATCCGCAACCACTCAACGTAGATACTCCAGCCCTAGCGCAGTTCGAAACATTTTGCAGGAGGCTTCGGCAGCCTGAGCTCAATGATCTGCGCATTCCGATAACCACGGAAGAAGTACGAGGGGCCCTAAAAGGCTCTAAGAATTTCGCTGCTCCAGGCCCTGATGGGTTGAATAACTATTGGTGGAAAAAGTTTCCAACAACCCACCGCCATCTGGCCAGAGTTTTCAACTCATGGCTAGATGGGGAGCAGCAGATTCCAGAGTGGTTTATCGAGGTGCGAACCGTGCTCATCCCCAAAAACGGAGATTTGTCTCATCCAAAGAATTACAGGCCGATAACATGCTTGAATGCGTGTTATAAGGTGTTTACGCGCATCTTATACACGCACATTCTCTCCGCAGTTGATCCGGTGTATGAACGAATAAATGAGCAAAGAGGGTCAAAGAAAGGGGTCGCCGGGTGCAAGGAGAACCTGCTCATCGATATATGTATCACGCAGGACTCCGTGCAGTATAAGCGTAACCTTTCGATGGCCTGGATCGATTACCGCAAGGCATTTGATACAACATCACATGAGTTAATCATGCATTTGCTCAGATGCCTTGAGGTACCCGGTCAAATAGTGGGATGCATTGGACAACTGATGCCGCTCTGGAAGACTCGCTTCACCATAAGATCTGGTAGAGACATAGTCCAAACAGAGCAGGTCATCATTAGAAGAGGTACGTTTCAGGGAGACTCCTTTGGCCCTCTTCTCTTCTGCATCTCACTATTGCCATTGTCCGTTGCACTCAGGAATACCCGTGGGTACAAGTGCGGCACCCCCAGCAACCGGAGGCATAATGTCACCCACCTATTTTACATGGATGACCTCAAATTGTATGCCTCTGGAGAAAGGGACCTACATCAGTCCCTTAGGGTGGTGGAAGAATATACGCATGCTATCGGTATGGAATTTGGGATCGGCAAATGTGCCACGGTTCATCTCAAAAGAGGACGATGCGAGGAATACGGAGAGGATGTCCAGCTCGTAGACGGAAGCATCCTACATCATCTGGATGCTGGAGAGACGTATACTTACCTAGAGATGGAACAACGCCGCTCCCAAGAGGTATTTGCAGTTAAAAACTCTCTCCGCGGCAAGTATCAGCATAAACTCCGACAGATCTGGTCATCAGAACTGTCGGGGAAGAACAAAGTTGCTGCAACTAATATGCTTGCCGTTCCGATCCTTCTTTACTCTTTCGGAGTGATGAAGTGGGCTAAGGAAGAGCTGCGACAACTTGACGTTAAGACTCGCAAAATGATGCATCTCAGTAGGAGCTTGCATCCTCAATCGTCCGTTCCACGGTTATACTTTCCCAGACAACGGGGAGGCCGTGGACTTTTGAGTTTGGAGTGTCTGCACAACAGAATGGTTCTGGATGGGGCCTGTAAAGTCATCCGGAGTTCAGATCCCCTTCTCTGCATGGTCCGTAACCATGAAAAAGCAGGGATAGGAGCATTTCTTTTTAAGGCAGCAACCCGTGTGGCCGATGAACTCGATCTCGTATTCGACACTGAACGGGCTAACCCAAACTCTGTCACCGAGTTGGGACCCGTTCAGCAAAAAGCTCACATCAAAGCTGCGGAGACAGAGGTCCTGCTACAGCTACATATGGATAAGCCAATGCATGGTGTCTTCTTTCACAACATCGAAGACATTGGCTTATCCAAAAGCTTGACCTTTGCCTTTCTCAGGTCGAGTGAGCTAAAGTCGAAGACCGAGGGATTCATAATGGCTTGCCAGGATGGTGTCTTCAACACCCTCGTCTACCGTAGTCGCGTGATGGGTATAGACGTCCCTGACACCCGATGCAGGGCATGTCGTGGGTCACCTGAGACCGTAATGCATCTGCTATCAGCATGCCCATGTTATGCGGTCTCAGCCTATATCCACAGGCATAACGCGGCTCTACGAGTGTTGTACTACCATCTACGACACTCGTACGGTATAGACGAGACACCGGTGTTGCCTTATGTTCCGGGGGATATTGAGTCCGTGGTGGAGAATCAGAGGTGCCGAATCTATTGGAACTACTCATTCCCCACCCTCAGGCAAATACAAGCCAATAATCCTGATGTTGTCCTCCTCGAGTAAAACGATATTCGTCGTGGAGTTTTCCGCTCCAGGCGAAATGAATATCGTTCGAAAAGAGGAGGAAAAACGGACTAAATATCGAGATCTTCTCTTTGAACTCCGCAGGTTGTATCCGGACCATTCTGTCAAAATGGTGGTTCTGATTATAGGAGTCCTTGGTGGAATGATGGACACACTGGTCTCTAACTTGAAGATAATACCGGCTTGCCGTAATATGGCAGAAATCTTAGCAGCACGAATGCAGAAGGCCGTTATTCTTGGTTCGGTCCGTCTACTCAGGGCACACGATTCTCGGACCCAATGATCACTTACCCTACGGACGTAGGGAGTCTACGGACGTAGGAAGTGGTTATTGGGGTTAACGACACCAGCGCACCGGAGCACCGGAGACAGGGCCTTACTGATACACTCCTAAGGAGAAAATAATAATGATAATAATAATAATAATAATAATAATAATAGTAATAATAATAATAATAATAATAATAATTATAATAATAATAATAATAATAATAATAATAATAATAATTATAATAATAATAATAATAATAATAATAATAATAATAATAATAATAATAATAATAATAATAATAATAATAATAATAATAATAATAATAATAATAATAATAATAATAATAATAATAATAATAATAATAATAATAATAATAATAATAATAATAATAATAATAATAATAATAATAATAATAATAATAATAATAATAATAATAATAATAATAATAATAATAATAATAATAATAATAATAATAATAATAATAATAATAATAATAATAATAATATGCCACGTGTCGGTTTGGCTGTGGAGGAGAATCGCATTGTTCCACTGATGGAGGATATCAGAACCCGCAGGGCGCTTCACAAAATGAAGCCCCTGAAGCCGCAAGAACTGGCACGGGTGGATGCGGAGATTGGCGATGTTCTTCCAGAAGAGGCTGACATCTGGCAGATCAATTCTGTCGTGTACGACGCCGCTCATGCTCTATCCCAAACAGAGAGGAGGGACACCACCGCTCTGGTAGGGAGGCATGAGCGACGTGTACACAAGATGGAAGCCAAGATCAAGTCGGCGAGACAACACGCGTCTCGTATCCAGTGTGTGGTGGACTTCGTGGCGGCCAATAGGCCTTTCACGCCCGCAGTGCGGCGAATTGCCGCAAAATTGAGACGAGCTCACCACACATTAAATCAAGGTGTGCTGTTTACCATCAAACAGCACTGCCTTGATAGGATACGAATGCTAGTGGCTGCAAAGAAGTCACTAGTGAGGCGGGCGAGAAGTATCGCGGAAAACATAAAGTTCCGCGATAAACCTTCTCGCTTATTCCAAGAGCCTCCACGTGTTGTCGATAACCCGCCGGCTGCAGATCGGGTGGAAACATTCTGGAAGAATATCTATGAGTATCCGCAACCACTCAACGTAGATACTCCAGCCCTAGCGCAGTTCGAAGCATTTTGCAGGAGGCTTCGGCAGCCTGAGCTCAATGATCTGCGCATTCCGATAACCACGGAAGAAGTACGAGGGGCCCTAAAAGGCTCTAAGAATTTCGCTGCTCCAGGCCCTGATGGGTTGAATAACTATTGGTGGAAAAAGTTTCCAACAACCCACCGCCATCTGGCAAGAGTTTTCAACTCATGGCTAGATGGGGAGCAGCAGATTCCGGAGTGGTTTGTCGAGGGGCGAACCGTGCTCATCCCCAAAAATGGAGATTTGTCTGATCCAAAGAATTACAGGCCGATAACTTGCTTGAATGCGTGTTATAAGGTGTTTACGCGCATCTTATACACGCGCATTCTCTCCGCAGTTGATCCGGTGTATGAACGGATAAATGAGCAAAGAGGGTCAAAGAAAGGGGTCGCCGGGTGCAAGGAGAACCTGCTCATCGATAGATGTATCACGCAGGACTCCGTGCAGTATAAGCGTAACCTTTCGATGGCCTGGATCGATTACCGCAAGGCATTTGATACAACATCACATGAGTTAATCATGCATTTGCTCAGATGCCTTGAGGTACCTGGTCAAATAGTGGGATGCATTGGACAACTGATGCCACTCTGGAGGACTCGTTTCACCATAAGATCTGGTAGAGACATAGTCCAAACAGAGCAGGTCATCATTAGAAGAGGCGTGTTTCAGGGAGACTCCCTTAGCCCTCTTCTCTTCTGCATCTCACTATTGCCTTTGTCCGTTGCACTCAGGAATACCCGTGGGTACAACTGCGGCCCCCCCAGCAACCGGAGGCATAATGTCACCCATCTATTTTACATGGATGACCTCAAATTGTATGCCTCTGGAGAAAGGGACCTACATCAGTCCCTTAGGGTGGTGGAAGAATATACGCATGCTATCGGTATGGAATTTGGGATCGACAAATGTGCCACGGTTCATCTCAAAAGAGGACGATGCGAGGAATACGGAGAGGATGTCCAGCTTGTAGACGGAAGCATCCTACATCATCTGGATGCCGGAGAGACTTATACCTACCTTGGGGTGGAACAACGCCGCTCCCAAGAGGTATTCGCAGTTAAAAACTCTCTCCGCGGCAAGTATCAGCATAAACTCCGACAGATCTGGTCATCAGAACTGTCGGGGAAGAACAAAGTTGCTGCAACTAATATGCTTGCCGTTCCGATCCTTCTTTACTCTTTCGGAGTGATGAAGTGGACTAAGGAAGAGCTGCGACAACTTGACGTTAAGACTCGCAAAATGATGCATCTCAATAGGAGCTTGCATCCCAAATCGTCCGTTCCACGGTTATACTTTCCCAGACAACGGGGAGGCCGTGGACTTTTGAGTTTGGAGTGTCTGCATAACAGAATGGTTCTGGATGGGGCCTGTAAAGTCATCAGGAGTTCAGATCCCCTTCTCTGCATGGTCCGCGACCATGAGAAAGCAGGGATTGGAGCATTCCTTTTTAAGGCAGCTACCCGTGCGGCCGATGAACTCGGTCTCGTTTTCGACACTGAACGGGCTAACCCAAACTCTGTCACCGAGTTGGGACCCGTTCAGCAAAAAGCTCACATAAAAGCTGCGGAGACAGAGGTCCTGCTACAGCTACATATGGATAAGCCAATGCATGGTGTCTTCTTTCACAACATCGAAGACCTTGGCTTATCCAAAAGCATGACCTTTGCCTTCCTCAGGTCAAGTGAGCTAAAGTCGGAGACCGAGGGATTCATAATGGCCTGCCAGGATGGTGTCTTCAACACCCTTGTCTACCGTAGTCGCGTTATGGGTATAGACGTCCCTGACACCCGATGCAGGGCATGTCGTGGGGCACCTGAGACCGTAATGCATTTGCTATCAGCATGCCCATCTTATGCGGTCTCAGCCTATATCCACAGGCATAACGCGGCGCTACGAGTGTTGTACTACCACCTACGACACTCGTACGGCATAGACGAGACACCGGTGTTGCCTTATGCTCCGGGGGATATTGAGTCCGTGGTGGAGAATGAGAGATGCCGAATCTATTGGAACTACTCATTCCCCACCCTCAGGCAAATACAAGCCAATAAGCCTGATGTTGTCCGCCTCGACCACCAAAGTAGAACGATATTCGTCATGGAGTTTTCCGCTCCAGGCGAAATGAATATCGTTCGAAAAGAGGAGGAAAAACGGACTAAATATCGAGATCTTCTCTTTGAACTCCGCAGGTTATATCCGGACCATTCTGTCAAAATGGTGGTTCTGATTATAGGAGTCCTTGGTGGAATGATGGACACACTGCTCTCTAACTTGAAGATAATACCAGCTTGCCGAAATATGGCAGAAATCTTAGCAGCAAGAATGCAGAAGGCCGTTATACTTGGTTCGCTCCGTCTACTCAGGGCACACGATTCTCGGACCCAATAATCACTCACCCTACGGACGTGGGGAGTGTTTATTGGGGTTAACGACACCAGCGCGCCCTCCGGATGGGTCGGAGCACCGGAGACAGGGCCTGACTGGTACACTCCTAGGAGAAAAAAAAAAAAAAAAAAAATAATAATAATAATAATAAAAATAATAATAATAATAATAATAATAATAATAATAATAATAATAATAATAATAATAATAATAATAATAATAATAATAATAATAATAATAATAATAATAATAATAATAATAATAATAATAATAATAATAATAATAATAATAATAATAATAATAATAATAATAATAATAATAATAATAATAATAATAATAATAATAATAATAATAATAATAATAATAATAATAATAATAATAATAATAATAATCATAGCGTCTTTATTGTCAATTCCAGTTGTTTTTAAATAACATTATATCATATACATCAAAAATAACGGTATAATAGACGGAGTTCTGCTTACAAAGTTGAATAAAATATTGATAAAAATAAACTGTAGTGAGTTTCTCATATTAGCTGCTCTTTTTGATTTTTACCAACAATATTATTTGTTGTTTGTGCTAAAAGCAAATCTAATCTAAGCAAAATCAAGGACGGACTGACTATATCTATAACAAAACGGAAAAAAAGGGCAATACCAAAGGAAAACCGACGGCACAGGCATCATCAATAAACCAAAATCTAAGAAACAGAATGAACCAGCTATAAAGAAAATGGTCCCCACCTTTGGAAACACTAAAAACGATGAAAAAGATAATCCCTTTTAGAACAAAAAGAGGTCTTTATCTATGGTAAGCCTGGGTAAGCAGAGGCCACTGAATTCAAATAACGAGGTCACCGAGGTCTCTAGCCAATAAAAGAGGGGAGACACTACAAATTCAACAAAATTCGTAGACAGGACACAGCAGAGGCCCACCCACAGTATTCGAAAAACAAGGTCCCCGAGGTCTCCACCCAATAAAACTATGGAAGCACTGTGAATTTCAACAAATTCACAGACAGGACTGAACTGATCTCGAAAAATTATTTCCCGAAGGTTTCCACCCAACAAAAAACTAGAGCTCCTGTTAGTTTCACTAAATTCACTGACAAGGCTCTGCAGAGGTCGCTAATCAACAGTAATGAGGCCCGTGAAGTCTACATTCACAAAAAAAAAAACGGAGATTGCAAAACTGAAATATTTTGTAGACCACTGAACAATAAGAACCTAGAAAACGAATTCAATGGCCTCTGAAGAGTATTGTCCGTGAATTTGGTGAAAGGTGCAGTGCTTCCGGTTTTGGTTGGATGGAGACCTCGAAGGCCTCATTATTCGGTTGCAATGTCCCTTGCTGTGTTCTGTTAACAAATTTCAGGAAATTTGATGCGCGCCCTACTGAGTTATGTGTGAAAGTTTTAAAAAATATAATAGGAAAGTTTGAACCGAAATTATTATAATAATTATTAAAAAAGGAATTGGGTGTTTTCAACCATAATGAATCACGACTTTGTATGTGTCTCATCAATGTTGACTTTTTACTATAAACCTCATGTTGAATGTCTTGATGAAGAAAACAAACATTTCCGAAAGCTCGACCAAATAACAAAGAGTATTCTTTTAAACAGCATAGTATTTTGACTGCATCCTCAAGATCCATCCGCATTTTTCCTTAACTAGTCAGTAAAGACTATCTTTCGCCTTATTGAAGAGAAAGAAATCACAAAATCATCTCCACAACGAACAAGAAATTCAATAATAATAATAATAATTATTATTAGTAATCCAGCTATCCGTAATAAAGCTACATAATGCATTGAACCACATTAGGTAGCTTTACATTCATGCGCAATCACGCGTGATTGGAGCACCACGTTCCAATCGCTTCGTTCCAATCGCTTCCAAATGCTAATAATCACTCGGTTCTTAGCATTTACACTGACGTTCTTTCGTGTGCGATTGGAACGTGGCGCTCCAATCGCGCATTATTGCGCGTGAATGTAAAGCTACCTATTACCACAATTGATACCAGATAATAATTAATAATCCCGGGAGCTATTCTGCAGTACTCCGAATAATGTTGAGATTTGGCAACAATAGATTAGCATTAAGGTTGACCGTTGGATATTCGGTATATATTACAGCCACAGAACTACTTCCCAGAGATTCCAGCAGAAAACTGTAATTTATTTGGAAATATTATAAAAAATCGCTGTCACTATGGTATGAAAAACATATCTTGTCAGTGCCATCTTACAGTTCAGAAACGCGAAATATTTGACTTTATATATGAACCTTAAGGAGTGTACAATATATATATAATCCTGTAAAAAGTTGTGTGGATGATTCCAAGTGTTGGTGCTCTCCCTAATTTCAGAACTTGCATTACTACAGTCAAGAGGCACGTTCGGTTTATGCAAATCTGACAGCTCGATTCAATCTGTAGACGTGGTTTCCCTATACTTGTAGTAGAAAACGGAGCAGACAGATTGAATAGAGCTGTCAGATCTGCATTTACCAAACACGCCTAATAGACTGAGAGCTGAGGGACCAAAACTGCAAGAGTTTTATAAAAGCTGATATTTTGTTATTGGGTCATGAATAGGTTGAATATCAATAGCCTGCCGTCAGTCAGCCAGTTTTTGGGACAACTGGCGTGGGGGTGGTTCCAAACTTGTAAAAAAAACACGTATGTCGCAACTGTTTTATAAAATATGAAAATTAGTCTGTGGATAGCAAGACAACTAACAAACTGTGTGGACATAGTCAGTCAGAACAATATTGGAACACGACGCGTCAGCGGTCCGGTAAACCAGTCAAAAAAAATGGGTTCGTGAAAAAGTTTTATAAAATATGAAAATTAGTCTGTGGATAGCAAGACAACTAACAAACTGTGTGGACATAGTCAGTCAGCACAATATTGGAACACGACGCGTCAGCGGTCCGGTAAACCCGTAAAAAAAAATGGGTTTGTGAAAGAGTTTTATAAAATCTGAAATTTAGTCTGTGGATAGCAAGACAACTAACAAACTGCGTGGATATAGTCAGTCAGCACAATATTGGAACACGACGCGTCAGCGGTCCGGTAAACCCGTCAAATAAATGGGTTCGTGAAAGAGTTTTAAAAATATGAAAATTTTCGTGTAAGTAGTTCATATTACCTAAAATAAGACTAACATAATCAGTCAAAAGTTTCATGGAACAAACGCCATCAGCAGGCAATAGAAAGGCGCGCCGCGCGACTGATTTATATAGCGCGCTCGTTCTCAAAATGGTTTTATATTCAGAAATATGCAAAATTCAATACATTATTCAGTCTGCCATATTCTGTAGATTATTATATTCCAGTGGTGCCATGAGCTTTGTCTCGAGTGAATGCATCATTGATTTTTTTGTGCATTTTAATGTAAGCTTGTCTTTTTTTTTAAATATTCTACATTCAAACAAGTTTGATGAGGTTGTATTGTATGAATTTGGGAACCAAAATGAGAGAATAGAGAATGGCGAGTTCAACATGACGACGTTGAATGTAAAACATTCATTACTGAAAATTAGGTTTGTAAAAATACCCAAGGTAGACTATAAAATATGTGAAATCTGTGTTTAAAAAACATTTGTAAATGTAATTTTGATGTCGTATCCAATCAAGAATGTGTAGTTTCATATTCGTGGCAAGTCTCTACGCCTTCCACTATGTAAAATCTTAAAATCATTGCATAATTTTAATTAGTATATCCGCTGTATTTTTGAGTATTCAAATGTGACAATTTTCTATTACTTTGCACATCTATGAAACACCCAATGTACTATTATTATTCTAAATAATAGGAATAGTTTTTATTTTATTTGCGATTATACAGTGTGACCCATTTAAGATGGAAGCACCCTTATAAAACTTGCATTTTTCAACCGATTGGAATGATTTTTTTTTGTTAGGTAGACATTCGAAAAATCTACTGGGACACCAAATTTCGTGAATAAATTTCCGTTTTCAGGGCCAATTATTCTTATTTTTCAAGGTCAAAAATCTAAAAAAACTACTAGCGATTTTTTTAAAAAAAATCTGACTATTCCAATGGATTCGCGACCTTTTCAAATGGTTCATATGTAAATTTCGTTGGAATGCGTCAATGAATAAAAAAGTTATAGGTGAATTAAATTTGAAATACATGCCGTTTAATCAACCCACTAATTCAATTTCAGACCTTTCAGCAAAATTGGGAATACACCACTGTATTCAGGAAGTCTCAAAATATCACTGTTCAGAATTTTATCAAAATCTGATCATAAATAAGGAAATTAGAAGATAATAAAATTCGAAACATATGTAGATGGAATTTCAGGAAAATGTAATTTCAACTCATAATTTTTTATTTGTTCTATTTGTCAACAGATTTCGATGAAATTCTGGTCAGTGAGATTTCGAAACCTCTTGAATCCAGTAGTGTAGTCAAAGTTCTGATAAAAGTTTTGAGATAGAAGTGGTGAGTTGATTAAACGGCATATTTTTCAAATTTCATTCCCCTATAACTTTTTTATTAATTGACGCATTCTAACGTTATTCACATATGAACCATTTGAAAATGTCGCCAATCCAGTGGTGTAGTCAAATTTTTTCTAAAAAAATCGCTAGTAATTTTTTTAGATTTTTGACCTTGAAATATAAGAATAGTTGGCCCTGAATATGGAAATGTATTCATGACATTTGGTGTCCCAGTAGACTTTTTGAGTATCTACCTAACGAAAAAAAAATCATTTCAATCGGTTGAAAAATATAGGTTTTATAAGGGTGCTTCCATCTTAAATGGGTCACACTGTATATCACAAGTTTGGGTTTGGTCCAAAAATCAAAATGAAAAAGTACACTATAAGGTTCTGAAACACCCTGTATATGGTATGGTAAAGAGGAATATCCATAAGATATTTCCAAAATGCGTTCCAAATCATCTCAATTTGAAATTTTTTAAGTCAAATACAATTGTGGAAGAATATGCAACTTTTTTTGAGCCTTCCACAGATGCTGTATTAGAAAACAATCTGTAGCACATATTTCTGCTCCCAAATGGTACATTATAAAGAAAACCTTTAACGAGATATGTTTCATATCACAATTCGAAACACTATTCAAACTAATCAAGTTTGAATTTCAAAACTTGATGTCATATTGGACAAATTCAATTCAATACACTAGGTATATAGTATAATTATGTACTCATCATCAGGAATTTGTTACATCGTCAATCAAATAATTTTAAGTATCTCCTGTGATAAAGAATAGTAGGTATATACTATGTACTTCAAAAGTGACAAATGTGAACTGACTCAAAGGGAAGAGCAGTAGGCCTTGATTTCTGTGCATGTTGGTATTTCAGTGACACGAAAGTCAACAATAACAAACAACAATTTAAGAAAGTATAATTCAACACATTTGATATTTGATCTTTGGCCAGGTTTTTGGGACTTTGCAGCACTGTGCGTCGTTATTAGTGTTTAACAGTGAAATGGAAAGAAGTGCACGTCCTATTTGCGTTTTTTGCCTAAAAAAAGGAGGCGAAATAAAATTGTTTGAGGAGCAGACTCTTGAAACATGCAAGGTTATTTTAAAAATTCGCCAACATTTCAATTTGTACTATAACACTGCAGATTTGCCATTCCGCAAAAATGCTCAACAAGGATACCACTCTTCTTGTTACCACCGGTTCACGGCTTTGAGCAAGACCTATAGAGAGGAACTCAAGAAGCAACAATCCTCAAGGTCAAGGTAAGATAATATTGATTCCTATGAGTGAGAATAATTCTAACCGGCAGAAAGTAGTCATCAAAGGGGACGTTTTTTATTGATGAATTTTGACAAATATCGATATGTGCAATCGCTTCTGCATTGAAAGAAACCCTAAAAGACGTTGTACAGTGCCGTTCGTCTTTCTGTGTTTGGCGGGAAATTTAAAAAACCTAAAAATAATTTCTCAATACATACTTGTATGAAAAAATATCAAAAAATGTTATTCGGAAAAGTTGTTCAGAATGACATTCTATAGCTACCTACAAGTTTTGAAAGAGATCTAAGATAAAAAAAAAGTCAAATCGAGTTTTTGCCACAAAACAATTTGGAAAAATAAATTTCTCTTCGGAGAAAATTTGAAATCTGTGAATTTGCCATGTGTTCAGTTGCTTTTTATGAGGTCACTGAATAATCTTCAAAACGTTGTAACCTAGATACTGCTGATTATTAATAGAGGACCAAGTATCCACAGAATTTTACTTTGAATTTTTCATCAGAACAAAAAATTTATTTAATTTTTGACATAACAAAAACTTACAATCAATAATGATAATATTCTTCGGATATATCGGGGCTCCGGAGAGAGGACCTAACTGAAATAATCTCAACGGATAATAGTAATTATAAGAATAATAATAATAATGATAATAATAACGGACTAAATATCGAGATTTACTCTTTGAACTCCGCAGGCTTTATCAAAACCATTCTGTTAAAGTGGTGGTTCTGATCATAGGGGTCATTGGTGGTATGATGGACACACTGCTCTCGAATCTTAAAATCATACCGGCTTGCCGTAGTATGGCAGAAATCCTAGCTGCCCGAATGCAGAAAGCCGTCATCCTTGGTTCACTCTGGCTACTCTGGGCACATGATTCTCGGACATAGTGACCTCTCACCCGATTGACGTGAGGAGTGGTTATCTGGTTAAATGACACTAGCGCACCCTCCGGATGTGTCGGAGCTCCGGAGACAGGGCCTGACTGGTATAATCCATACTGAGAAAACATAAAATAAAAATAATGTCGTTAATTTTTGAATTAAATTTTCACCCACTTCCTGTAGTACGAATATTTTGAAATTCGGCACAAATAGCAATGACCAATGGAAATACAAGGATTTCATGATATTAATGAATTAATAATAATAGTAATAATAATAATAAGGCATATTTTTTAAAATAGAAGAGATAACTACGTATGATAATTAATTGAAAAGGCCATGTGGCCTCAGAAGTTGAAGGCCTTATTTAAATAAACAAAAATAAGGAAGTGGCTTTTGACCATATCAGTCGATGCCAAACCCCCCAAAAAAATAATAATGATAATAATAATGAGGATGTGCATTTTAAAATTAAATTTACCCACTTCCAATCGTCTGAATTTTTCAACAGTGAATCCAATGAGGCTACTGCATCAAACGAACCGTCGAATCAGCCTGCACCATGCTCCGAAATGAGGTAAGACATTTCTATTAATTTAACCCAAACACCCAACGTCCCGATTTTTTAGCAAACTTTCGTCGCGATTATTTTTTATGTTACCGGCGTTGAAAAAATGTTGTTTTCAGATGTTTTCAGATATACCGACGTAGAATATTGGCTTAAAATTCCGATTAGACATAAAGAATAAAAAATGTGACGATAGAAATATGACAAACGTGAACATTTTTGGAAACGCCGATAACATAAAAAATAATTGCATTGAATGTTCGCTAAAAAATCGGAACGCTTGGGAGTTAATGGGTTAAATAAATTGCTAATTATACTATGTTACAATGAAAAAGTTCTGTGTATTCTAATGAATTGTTTTTTACAGCGAGGAAGAAAATGCCGATAGTGATGAAGACGAAGCTGAAACACAAGAAGCGGTTTGCATAATTTGCGATAAAACTCGCAAAAGGGTCAAAGGGCGGTATATCCCATTACACACATCCGCAAGAAACAAGATCGCAGATTTGCTAATTGAGTGCGCTACGGAAAGTAACAATGTGCAGATGCTTAATATAGTTGTACATTCAAAAACATCTGGGTGTACAATATTGTACCATCGGCTATGCATAGTCAACTTCGAAAACGACTGTAAACGCCGCAAAGCAGATGCTTCTCCCGAGGATTCTTCTCGGTATCACCTTCAGCGTGCTGCGCACAATGTTGCGTATGAGAAAGTATGTAGTTTTGTGAAAGAAAACGTCGTCTGAAAAAAAAAACACTTTTTCATTAAGCTGCTCACAAAAATATATGTTGAGCAATTAACGGAGGAATATAAAATATCTTTGGATTCACCACCAAACGATTTTCGTTGTAGTTACCTAGAAAAAAAATTATTGGAAACGTTCGAAAACGAAATACAGATATTAGTGCTCAGGAAGCAAAGTATCGTGGCTCCTTATGGCGAAATAACTCTCACCGACGATGACTACGATTCCATAAAGACAGCATTGATTCTGAGGACAGAGATTAATAAAATTAATCAAAATAAACTTCCAGAAAACATCACTACCAAAATTTTGCTGGAAGGAGAATGTGAAGTACCGAAGAAGCTATCCGACTTTTTCTCGACCGTACTAAGCGGTACAAGACCGCGGAGACAAAACACAGTGAATCGCAAGAGGCTCGTGTCGTCATTCTCGCAAGATCTTATATATGCAGTATCCCATGGGCGCATAAAAACTTCAAAGCATATAACTCTTGCCATGGCCTTAAAAAGTTTAACAAGCAGCCGAAAAGTTATCGACATTATTAATAAATTTGGTCACTGCTGTAGTTACACGACCACTGAAGAATTGGAAACTGAAGCGACTTATCACGCAACTTCGCGTTCCCAAATATGTCCAGATGACATCGTAAGGAAACCAAATTTGTGTACTGGAGTTGCATTCAATAACTTCGATAGATTCGTGGATACTCTTACCGGCAGAGATACCTTACATGATACAGTCGGAATCATATTCCAGGATATTACACCAGATACAACTGAAGACGAGAGTAGTAATGGATCAGAGGAAACTACCGATGCGGTTCACCCGAACTTAGAACCTTATCCTAAACGGCCAAGGTTATTGGAAGTACTGCAACCATTGTCACCTAACATCTACCAGGTACCGAGTAGTTTGGAAACACATCAGAGATTGATTCATGTATGGATGTTCTCGCACGCCTTGGCCATACCAGAAACCCCTATGTGGGTAGGTTTCAACAATAAGATTTTTCTAGATGAATCGATGAAACAGCGAATATCATATCTGACAACAATTAACCTATCGCCTACAAATACTGCTGTTGTCAAGGAAACCATGGTGCAATCTCTGAAAATTGCAACAGAGTGTAACGATACATACATTCAAGTGACGTACGATTTGGCGATTGCGAAAGTAGCTCTGCAAATCCAATCGCAATCAGATGAATTTAAAAATATCTTCGTACACATTGGTAGATTTCAGGTGATGATGGCGTTTTTCAAAGCCATAGGGAAATTCATAGACAACTGCGGAATATCAAATATTATGATCGATACTGAATTACTAGCGAGCTGTTCTATTAACGGCTTCATCACTGGTAAGCACTTCAACAGGTGCAAGAGACTTCATCCCATTATCAGTCTAGCATTTTCTATTTTACACTTTCGACAATTTTTGAAACAGAATTGAAATAACAGCAGAAATGAAAAATGATATCACAAAGTTCAACAATACAAAATCAGCATCTGCCGTTATTGAGAATGAGCCGCTTTTGGACGTTCTTGTAAAATACGAGAGTTATTTAACACAGACAATCAACGGTGAACACGACAAAACAGCCCAGTATTACATGACTTATGTGAATTTTGTTAAGTATTACTTGTTGTTCAATTCGGCTATTAGGATTGCGGATTTCAACCTTTTTAAACACATCTTATTGAAAATCAGTAATTTATGTTTTGCTCTAAATCAACCGAATTATGCCCGATGGCTTGTTCGGTACCACAATAATTTGTGCAAAGTGGACTAGACGCATCCAGGTCTCCGAGCCCAATTCGAGAAAGGTTCGTTTGGAATCAAGAGGACCGACACAGCCTTTTCTAGACAGCCTATCGATCTCACATTGGAGCAGACGATAAACTTGGACGCGGTAAATAAGCTCACGGGCGTTTTGCACTTCACGAATTCCATTGCTGCTCGCCAGAGGTGGTGCAAGAGCCACAGCATAAGATCCACAGTCATTTCATACGTCTTACATCAAGCAGGTTTATCCAGAAAGCAGGACATTACAGCTGACTTAGAAATAAGTAAAATAAACAAATGCGCTGTACAACTAAACGATTTCATCGATGGGATTCTACGGAATATAAATCCGTTTGATGAAGATATAGATGGACAAACGCTTTTTAACATTTCAAACGGCAAAGCTGCGAGCCCCGCTATAGAGGACTTTTTACTGAACGTAGAAAACAGTGGCAAGAATTTACGAGAGAGTTTTATACGAGAATGTGAGAAAGATGCGGATAGATTTGAAAAACCGATAAAAAGAAATAAAATCCTTACATTCACAGACTCATTGAAAAAGAAAAATGTTGCTTTGAACGGCAAAGAACAAGAGATTCGTATGCAACGGGATATTTTTGGACGGCTGCTTGCTGTTTCTTTGGATCAAAAAATCGATCTTGAGAAGGTATTGTCTTTTCCTCTAACGCCTGTGCCATTGTCTCTATCATTTGGACGGCACTATGTGCAAGACCGACAAATCGGCTTTGCTGAAGTGCCTAGAAAATGAAGTAATTGACGCTTATGATAAACTTCCTTCTCATATTGATCTTACTGTGATCGATGGATTTTTTTCCCTTCATTTACTAAAAGATATACCATTAACGTTTGGGAACATTTCTAAACAAATTTTACAAGCCGTAATAAGGCAACATGGTAAAAATGTTTCTATCATTTTTGATAAATATCAATCGCCCTCTATTAAAGATAGTGAGCATGCTCTTAGAGACACAAGTGAAAAGCGTGACTATCATATCACCGGTAAAGAACAGAAACGCCCTGCGGATTTCACAAAAGAACTTAAAAACATAAAATTCATGGAAGCTTTAGTTCGATTTCTAATAAAAGATTGGAACAAGGCTGAAATGGTTCCCTTTTTCTGTAATAAAACAGTGTATCTGAATTTTGACTACTCCTATAAATATTACGTTGAAAACGGACTAGTCACCAAGAGCTTTGAAGATGTTTTTTCATGTCCTTCGCACGAAGAAGCCGATTCCAAAATTATCCAACATATTTGTAATCTTAATTACGATGCTAATGTCTCCATCAAGTGCTCCGATACCGATATACTCATAATAATGCTGGGTAATATGAGTAATTTAGAAAGCGATGTGAACATCTGGACGGTAGTTGGTGTTGGCAACTGCCTACGACACGTCAATGTCTCCGAGATACATAAACGCTTAGGACAATCGATTTGCGCTGCTCTTCCGGCTCTACATGCCTTCACTGGCTGCGACCAGAGCCCCGCCTTTTTCCGAAAAGGAAAAAAGCGTCCATATAATTTGTTGGTGAAGTCAAATGATTTTCAAAAAGCATTCAGAGATTTAAGTGCATTAAATGACGATAATCATACAGATGTAGTTGAAAAAATGGAGGACTTCGTATGTCAATTGTATGGTCAGAAAAAAATAAAGAATGTAAACGAAGCTCGTCTGGCAATATTTTCAATAAACTACAAATTCGAAGAAAACGATAGTACTTTCAAAATTCATACGAAGAATTACGATGCGTCAAATCTTCCGCCATGGAAAGCTGAGCTCATTAAAGTCCATCGCAGTGCATACATATCCAATATTTGGGCCAACGCTCACCAAAAGATACCGACCACCAAGTTAGCAGTCGAAAATGGTTGGCAGGAATCAGAAGGGCGATACGAATTGGATTGGCATGAAGGAGAGCAACTTCCTACCTTTGTTAAAGACGTCGTACTTCAAACAAATGATGAATCAGGTAATAGACCATCAGATAATGACAGTTTTTGCTAACCCATTTTCTCGTTTCTGATATTTTAACCACTGAAAATTAGGTCAGTGTTGAGCTCAAACAATGAAAATTTAGCCATCGGACGTGTGCTAGGCATATGGAAAATGAATTTTCCTTGTTCAGAATTTTTTATTCCAATCTCTCGTTTATGGCATTTTGACACACAGATACGAACAATCTTATACTGAACAAAGCCATAAGGGCGCGATCTTGTAAAAGAATACCTGGTTTCTGATCCATTTTCTTGATTATGGCAAATAACAGAATTAAATTTGATATCGTTAGGAACCCGAAAAAAAATTCCCATGAGGCGGTCAGCTGTTGAGATAAATTTCCCGGCCTGAAAATTTTGTGAACATTTTCTTCACATGCCTAACACACGTTCGATCGCTAAATTTTCATTAGTTGAGCTCAACACTGACACAATTTTCAGTGAATAACATCCCAGAAAAAAGAAAATAGAGAGATATTGCAGTTCCCCATAACGTCAGGCAGTAATAAAGTCGCCGTTATTTTGACATGTACTCGTGAGATTATGAAAGAACAACTTTACTAAAATAAAGGCGAGGATTGAAGTTTCATTATGTTCTTTTCTGTTCCTTTATTTGACATGACTCATAATTGATAAATATATAAGATGTTTAGCAGGAGTCGATGTTTCAACCCCTATCAATCATTAGAATAATTTTATCTGATATTGAAATGACTTATGTAGAAAGAAAAATCGAAGTTTCTAAGATTTAATTTAGGTTATGAATAATGAACGCCACTAATTTCAATATCTTGTTACGGGTTTATTTTGCACTAGAAAACCCTTTCTGTTTTAATACAATAACATCAGAAATTCTCTGTCATTGATATACACTTTCCACTCTGTACGCCACTGTATTCTTCTTCTTCTTCAGATTCCTCAAAATGACAACTTGATCGTTGTCATGTATAGCTTGTTCCGAATGTTAGTACTTACCTTTGCTGTACTAGTTCGAGCGGACATGAACCGGCATTAAGCTATTGACAGTTATCAGTTGTTCTATTTTGCGGTATGACAGCGTTGTTTTGTAAACAAACTTTTGGTTAGCCTATTGTTTTGTGCTTAGAACACAAAACCGTAACATTCCTACTCTGGCTGAGTCAAGTCTACGGTCTGACCAATATGATTCGACCAGCGCGGTCATTTGGTTGACTTGACGACCTCATTAGAACTGTATGTATGTGACCAATATTTTCAATCATCTGGTCGGTCCGACTCATGGTCATACTTCATACTGAACGCGCGTGCCTGGTCCGACCGGTGACTTGACACAGGGTCTATCTCTATCTTGTGTCATTGAGGTACCTATTTCACATTCGAATACTTGACCTTTTGTTTGTTTGTTTGTGTTTGGTTCTGAGATTGAAAGGCTGGCGTTTTCATCTTGGTTCAGTTGGCAACACTGAATTTTAAGGTGTTCTTTTCATAGCTCCTAGTAGCTCGAGTAGTTCCTGGACTGTTCCCACCGAACACTAATGAACAAGAAAGCGCCTTGTCAGATATTGACAGTTTTGACTTTGACGTCTGAGAGATATTCTCTTCTTCCTTATTTGATCTTGATGTTGATGAGTGACTGACCTACTTGAAGATTTCCAATTAAAGTTTGATCATCGTTGATGGATCTTTGGAAAATTCATATCAGGAGAGTTTCTCATATTGTTTGCGATTTTTGACGCTTTATATTTTTGAGAAATCTCCGTTCACTTTGCGGATTTTTGAGGTTAGAAGTCACTTCATCATTGTGTGAAACCACTGGAACGAGAAACTCGCTATCAGACAGCAAACAGACCATCAAAGCTGTTATCAGAACCCTCCCACTTAATAGAGGTTAGTATTTGCATGTGGGCTCTACTTATGGCCCCATACAAGTGTAATCAGAAGTCAGACTGGTATTGTATATTCTAGGGTTCTCCTCTGCGGTTACCACTCTGCAACTGCTCCTCTGCGACTACCACTTTGCTACTGTTACCTCTTCGCCGCTGATAGTGCTCCACTACGGTTTATTGCTACTACTCTGCTACCGTTTATTGGAGTTCCACTCATGTGATTGTTCCACTGTTTCGTTGGTACACGTTTGTCTTTCCACTATTCCACTGCTGTGATTGTTCCTGCTCGACTGTGGCTGTCCCGCTGTATATCTGTTGTTCAGCATTACTTCGCTATTCGTCCCAGCTGTACATGTACGTTGATTGATTGTGTCGTACCTACCCACTGTGCACCTGTATACACCAAGGCACTGATGAACTACAACCACGCTAATTGGTGAACTGGCATGCTTGAGAATATCTACGTAGTATCAGATAAGTTTAGAATAAGACTTCCCCTAAGGCGTAAGTATCTATAACTGTAAGCTATCATCGTGACGTCACAGGCATAGCCCTCACTGGAGGTTTCATATTGATATATTCAAACAATACCATACTCTCAATCACAGCATTCACTGGAATTCATCTTGGTGGTTGATATTTACATTAATTTCATTTTCTTCTGTATGGTGAGCTGAACTGTGCACATACAGGGTGTGTAACGATCAATATATTTTATTAGTAAGGGACATGACTATTTCTTTTATTCTGGTCCAAGTTATCTAAGAGTAAGGGAAGACAAAACCTCTACATATTTATATATTATTATTATACCATTTAGAGGTATCTATTGTTTAATATTTAAGTAATATTAGTGCAGTGGGTTGTCCCATTCCATCAGGGTGGTTTCGGATTTTTCACTAGCGATAAATCCGTGGCGCTCCGGAAAATTAACCCCATATTTCAATCTTATCGAAATCAATTTTTATTGTCGAATCCGCGCCTACTGAGCTACTGGGTATGTTAGAGGCGTGATACATCATTGCACATTCACTGCTCTCCTTTCCTAAATTTCGCCCCTAACAAAATGGGAATTTTTTTGATTTTATAGATTCCGAATAAAATCAGGTAGAGGTATTTGTATTTCCTTCTGTTCGTTATATTGAATACTAATAGAAGTGCACTTGATAAGTATACACTGCTTACTGCTTATTTTGAATGCTTTTCATGTATTATTTATTATGGTTTATCTAGAATTGAAGCGTAGCAGTTGGTGTACTTATAAAGGTGTTTTTCCTTCTCGGTATCTTGGATCGGGATAGAGAATAGTCATTTTGAGAGTAGCATTGTCTCATAATTTGATAACTGAAATTATTTTCTATCTTTCAGTATCGTTTAGAGTTGTTGTCAGGTGGTACAGTGTGAATTATTTGTTTTTTTTTGTCTCAGTCGTCGCGACGCTCACCGTCACCCAGCGTCGGTTATTGGAAAGTTGCTATTTCTGGTATATTTTGGTTTTGTTAGCACTTTCTTATAGTTTTAGAGTACCGACGCTTACGGACGCTAGGCGTCGTTTTTCTAAAAGTGCTTATTTCTGGTATATTTTGGTCTGCTTTGCACTTTTATAGAATTTTAACGCACCTACGCGATCCGACGCTTACCGACGTCCGGCGTCGTTTGTCTAAAAGTGTCTATTTCTGGTATAATTTGGTTTTCTTGACACTGTTATAGCTTGCAAACGTCCGGCGTCGCTTTTCTTAGTGACTAATTTGTTGAAATTTTGTTTTATGGTCACTTTAATCTGTTTATTATATTCAAAGTATTTTATTATCTGGGTGATTTGAACTGTTTTCTTCGCATTTTTAAAAATGAGTTCTTCAAAAATTAAATTAGATGTCAATCGTCTTTCTAGAGATGAATTAATTTTTGAAATAATGGTTAGAGGTCTTGGTGATGGTACAGACTTAACAGTAGCTGATATTAGGGCAGCTTTGCGGAAAGCTTTGTCCTTAGAAAAAACTTCACTTGCTATTAAAAATCCAGCTATCCTTTCAAATTTATTGATGACTCTGCGGCTATTACTGTTAATATTGATTTGTTGAAAACTTTGATCGATGACTTTCCAGGTACAGAAAAAGATACAACTTATGTAGGTATATCTTCAAAATTAGCTCATGTTTTAGGTCGTGTGAATGATGCTGAGAAGAAAATTAAATCTGATTATCGAGTACAATTGTTATTGTTGCTAGATAAGTTACAAGGAAAGGCTCGTAAAGACCATAAAGATTCTTCTGTAATTGATATCTCAGTTTTAAAACATTCCTTGACAGCACCGAATGCCCACAGCTCTGCTGTTTATTCTAGTGATTCTTCCAGTGAGGAAGAAGAACCTTTGAAAATTAGGCCAGTCCCAGTTCGTGATTGGGGTATGAAATTCACTGGAAGGCCTGGAATGATGTCGTTCTCTACTTTTGTTGAGAAAGTAGGAACAATGAGAAAGTCTAGAGGTATATCGAAATCAATATCGTTTCGGGATGCTGCAGATTTATTTGAAGAAGATGCTGCTACTTGGTATAACTTAGATTGCTTCTGATTGGGATTCTTTAGTTCAGTTGATGCGACAGCAATTTTTACCTGCCAATTTTGACAAAGACTTATTTGAAGACATTAAGCGTAGGACACAAGGTCCTGATGAGTCTATTTGTTTGTATGTTGCTAGCATGAAGAGTTTGTTTAATAAAATGCAAACACCTATACCAGATGAAGTTCAACTTTCATTAATGATGGAACGGATTAATCCATATTATCATCCATTCTTAGCATTCAAGCAAGTTAATTCTATAACTGAGCTTATTGATGTTTGTCGTACTCTTGATGAGAAGCGGGATTTAGTGAAATATTATGTTCCCCCACCATCAAGAAGCAAATCTTTGATTCTTGAGTTTGCATATGCTTCTAGTTCATCAAGGAGTGACTCCGTACCAGATTTGGCAGAAGTTTCATCTCTGGGTAGTTGTTTTAACTGTGGAAGTGATAGCCATACTTTTAGAGGATGTTTAGCTGAAAGGAAAAAATTCTGCTTCAGGTGTGGAACTCCTAACGTTACACTTCGTGACTGTCAAAAATGTTCTCAAGAACATAGCAGATGGAACAATAGAAGTAGAAATAACAACATACATGCTAACAACTCTTCTTCATCACAACAGGGAAACTCTACAGGGAGACCTTAGGTGGTCAGGAAGTTTCTCCCGAGTCAAATAATTTGACCTTTTTTGTATTAGATTCTAGGAAGCAAATAATTCTTGATTATGTACTCTCAAGTGTGTCTGGTGATGAACGACCATACCTTGATGTTTCTGTTTTAGGATGTCCTATTACTGGATTGTTGGATTCTGGAGCATCCAGAACAATTGTTGGCCAAGCTGGTTATGAGTTTCTGAGACAACGGGGTTTAAGTTTGTATAGTTCTGTCAATGAGTGTAGAGTGGCTAATGGTCAAATTTGTAGAAGTGTTGGTTATGTGACCACCCCTCTATGCTTAGGTGGCAAGATTTGTGTTATAGATATTTTGGTTATCCCCGAGTTGCCTCATACTCTTGGTATTGATTTCTGGAGGTCCATGAATATTATTCCAGATTTGAGACAAAGAGTTTGGCATTTCTCCAAAGATTTTCCACAGTCAGTTGAGATGTGTGGTATAGAATGTGATGAAATGCTTTCTCTTTCTCAGCAAGAACAGCTCAGACACTTGGTAGAGGAAAAGAAAGATTTGATGGGAACTTGCTTAGGTAGAACTAATTTGGTTGAACATAGTATTGAGCTACTTCCCAATACAAAACCAATTAAGCAACGCTATTATCAAGTTTCCCCTATTAAACAGCAAGTTATTGATGAAGAAATTCGAGACATGTTATCCAAGGATATCATTGAACCTTGTAGAAGTCCATGGGCTTCCCCTGTGTGTATGGTCACAAAGAAAGATGGGTCATATCGCTTTTGCGTCGATTATCGTAAATTAAACGCAGTTACAATTAAAGATGCTTATCCTTTGCCATATATTTCTTCAATTTTAGATAAACTTCGTGATGCGAAATATATGAGTTCATTGGATATCAAAAGTGCGTACTGGCAAGTCCCTATTGAGGAAGCTTCGAGAGACTATACAACTTTTACAGTCCCTGGGGGACTGTTTCGTTTTAAGGTTATGCCATTCGGGTTGACCAATGCTCCAGCTACCTGGGAACGTTTAATTGAGAAAGTACTAGGCCCAGATTTGTCCCCATCAGTCCTTGTATATTTAGATGACATAATCATTATTTCTCAGGATTTTGAAACTCATTTGAAAACTTTAAGTGGAGTGTTTGATAGGTTATATTCTGCAAAGTTAACAGTTAGTTTTAATAAATGTCATTTCTGCCGACCTGAGTTGAAATATTTAGGCTATATTGTGGATCGTTTTGGTTTGCGTCCGGATGCTTCAAAAGTGGAAGCTATTTTAAATATCCGTTCCCCAACTACAGCCAAGCAGGTTCATTGGCACAGCATCATGGTATAGGAGGTTTGTACCTCAGTTTTCCTCAATTGTATCACCATTGTGTAACCTTACCAAGAAAAATGTTAAATTTTGCTGGACGGATGAGTGTGAATCCTCATTTCGTTACCTGAAGGAGTGTTTGGTAAGCGCACCGATTCTCACGTGCCCTGATTTCAGTAGAATATTCTATGTTCAAACAGATTCTTCTGCATTTGGGGTCGGAGCGGTGTTGAGTCAGAACTTTGACGATGGTGAAAAGGTAATTGCGTATTTGTCTCGATCGCTGACTGCGCAGGAGAGAAAATATAGTGCCATGGAGCGAGAATGTCTAGCTGTCATATGGGCGGTAGAAAAACTCCGGCATTATCTCGAAGGATATCATTTTGTGATTATCACAGACTGCCATTCGTTGCAGTGGCTTCACAACTTGAAAGATCCTCAGGGTAGATTAGGTAGATGGAGTCTACGTTTACAACCATTCGACTATAAGATTATTCATAGGAAAGGAGCAGATAATGTTGTTCCTGATTTTCTTTCTAGATCTGTTCCTGTTTCCGTGGAATCTGTTGATGTCGATAGGTTGGTTATTCAGGATTTTGAGAATTTTGATTATGCTGAAACTGCTGATCGATGGTATCAAAAGTTGTCAGCTGAAATAAAACAGAATCCTGCACGCTACCCTTGCTTCCGCCTAAATGATGAAGGTCAAATTTTCAAGTTTGTTCGTCCACAATACCCTGAATTATCAAGTCCATCTGAACAATGGAGGTTAGTTGTTCCCAAGGAGAGACGTTTTGGAATCCTCCAAAGGTATCACGATGATCCAGTATCAGGTCACACAGGTATATATAAAACGGTTGCTCGTATTTCCAATAAGTATTATTGGCCAAAATTGAAATCTGATGTGACGAAGTATATTCGACGTTGTCAAATTTGCTATTCTATTAAATCAGAGCAAAAAGCTCCATCTGGATACATGTTGAGTAAAACTCCCACTGTAGATAAACCATTTCTTCTTCTCAGTGCAGACCTTATGGGACCTCTGCCTAGAAGTTCAAAGGGTTTTGCATATATTTTAGCGGTCTGTGACGCTTTCAGTAAATTTGTCTTGCTCTTTCCATTGAGATCTGCTACTGCAAGTAGCATAGTTAAGATTATGGAGGAACAAGTTGTTCTTATGTTTGGTGCACCAAAGAAAATTATCGTAGATAATGGTGTGCAGTTTAGGAGTAATCTCTTTAAAAACCTTGCAAAGTCTTACAATTTTGATATTGCATATACCGCCAACTATCACCCTCAGTCCAATCCTACTGAGAGAGTGAACCGAGTCGTTAAGACCATGCTCACGGCGTATGTTTCAGAAAATCAAAAATTGTGGGATACTTATCTCCCAAAAATTTCTTATGCAATTCGGTCGTCTAAACATGAAACAACTGCTCTAACTCCTAATTTTGTGAATTTTGGACGTGAGGTCTCTCTTGACGGAAAGAATGAAATATATGTTCCTAGCGAGTCACCTTACCCTATTTGTTCTGCAGAGGACAAGAAAAATGCGTTTTCTAGAATTTATAAAGATGTGCAAGCTCGAATACTGAAAGCACATACTAAGAGTAAACAACATTATGACCTTCGGCGACGTCCTGTAAAATTTTCAGTTGTACAGAAGGTATGGAGGCGAAATTATGCAATTTCAAATGCAGTTAAAAACTTCACTGCCAAGCTTGCTGCAAAATACCTTGGTCCTTTCATCATTACTAAAATAGTATCACCTTGGACTTATGAATTAAAAGATGACAAGGGTAAGAAGTCTATCTGGCATGGAAAAGACTTAAAGGCTCATCCTCCGGACCACCCAGATTAAAATTAAATTCGGTAATTTTGGGGCCGAAGTTGGCTGTCCCTGGCGTATGCCTAAAGCAACTAGAACTTGGACTTGAAAATTGACCGTTTTCCAACACGAATTTTTCAGTAAAAAATCACTCAAAGTTTTCCTTCTTTTCCTAGGCCCTTTCTTTATACACTAATCAACCCATATTTAACAATTACAAGCACTAGAAACATTATTTTTTTAACAAAAAATCCACCCTTCTTTAGGACAACACGTAACCAACAAATCTGGATATTTTTATCATGTTATATGTAGTGGGTTGGTAACTGCGCGCGCTAGCTATTTATTGACATCGATACAACAATTTATCTTTGTCCAGATGTATTTCCTTTGCACTGAACCCAAAAACACTCCCAATTTAATTAGAAAATTAATAAGTGCCAATCTATTGTTCACCTAAATTGGAAATTGGTAGAATTTTAACATTTTCAGTTTATGATATTTACGTTAAATAAAACACCAAAAGGGCGAAATTGGAACAATTGTCTGTCCAGAATCAAATTTGAATAGTTAGCGCACGCAGTTTTCAACCCACTACATGTAAAATGATAATAATATCCAGATTTTTTGGTTATGTGTTGTCCTAAAGAAGGGAGGATTTTTTGTGAAAAAATAATGTTTTTAGTGCTTGTAATTGTGAAATATGGGTTGATTAGTGTGTAAAGAAAGGGCCTATAAAAAGAAGGAAATACTTTGAGAGATTTTTTACTGAGAAATTCGTGTTTGAAAACGCAGAAGCCCGATAAGCTTACCTTTACCCTGTTTTTTACTTACCATTTAAGAGCAAACACTACATTGGTAAAACGGAAATTCGTTTTAAGCCCACAGTTGTCGCTTGAAATTTTTTAAATTTTTTTGCATCACTCAATGTTTTTGTGTAATTTCCGGAACCTCAGTAATAATTGGTTATGATAATTTTTAAGAAAAAAAAATTAAATGATATGATGAATTGAAAAAATTGAGATTTTCCGGAATTCTTATGGGAACACTGAGCCCATACAAAAATATCTCTTTCTTGATATCAATGGTTTTTGCAAGAAACGGATTCTACGATCGGGAAATGTATACCTGATTGGCGCTGTAATCGAGAACGGACAGGTGCTGTGTTGCCAATGTTCATCGAGTTCATTATCTCCACCACCACCCCACCCCAACAAACCTGAGCAGGAGGGGATGAGGAAGAAATTCGACCTTTCGGTGAAGGTGACTCTTGAGTTTTCTTGATAAAAATGCAGTGCTACGACGCTATCACTTCTTATCGCACAATAAACATTGAACTGCCAAGACTCTTGAAAATTGAGTTCCCTGAATACATGCTGATTTGAGTCACTCCAATAATGGCAACTGGGTCGATTGAAGACACCATTCTCTGTAAATTTAGCTTCGTCTGTCCATAATATTATTCAAAAATGATTCGTTCCCTTGCGACCAAGTTAAAACGAATTCACAAAATCTCACTCTTCGTGGAAAATCTGTTTCTTTCAGGTGCTGATCAGTGGTGAACTTATAAGGGTGAAATTTATGTTTGCGCAGTAATCTGTGTACTGAGTTTTTTGACAATCCTGATTCTCTTGCAACTTGTTTCAAAGATATTGTTGGATATGCACCAAAATATCCCAAAATGGCAATTTCAATATCTTCATCATCAACAATTGGCTTGGTTCTCTGCACTCTTGCTTTGACGGATCCAAAATTTTTGAAGTTATCTATAATTCGTTTGACAGTATTTTGTGAGGGCTTCTGCTTCTGCGGATACCGAATAGCAAATATATCACATGTTCTTGAGATAACCCTATTACATTCGCTATAAATAATAAATAGATTTAAGTAATCTCAATTCGAACAATTCAAACGAGCCGGCATGATTGACGCAACGCAACGCAACGCAACTGCGGGCGCCAAGGCCAACTAAGAATAAGTAAACTCAAGAATACGAGATTTTCTGGAACTGACATGTTAATACGCCAATATTTCGAAAACTGTTGAGTGTAGGCATAGATAACCTCATTCAAACTTAGCTTCATTTTCGATGCCGAATCCAATGAGAATATAAAATTGGAGGGTTTCCATTTGAAAAAATGGACTTACAATAATTTTTTCAACCGGATCTATATCATTTTCTGGTGAACGCCCTGTATAATAAAACGATACACAATCGAAAATAAATAATCATATCCAGAAATAAAAAAAATATATTTTTCGGTCTGCAAACGCAATTTTCAACTTAAAATTTGAAATATTTCGAAAACGGTTAGAGTTGGGTATAGGACATTATACATGAAACATGTTCAGAATCATGCGTAAAATCTAAAACGTTGATAATATACAGGGTGTCCCATTTAAAATAACGAAGTTGGGGTCCACTTCCGGTACAACCGGAAGTTCCACAATCTTCAAAATATTTTAGCCGGATAGCACTTATCAACAATAATAAACTCCCAAATTTTCAAGTTCGGACCACCTATAGTTTTCTATATAGTCCAAGTTCCCAACTAGTGATATTTTGTACCCATAATATCTAGGGAAAATGATTGCGATTATAAAATCTCACGACAGCAACACTGCTGCATTTATAATTTTTGTTTGGTATGTTTTCCTATAATTTTGAGGCCATTCAAAAATTATTGTCCATAATACTAACATCATTGGATGTTATGTTCCAATAAATTCGTTATGAATTTAATTTTGTATCATTTAAGATGTTCTTTGGTAGATTTTTTTATTTTTCGTTCTGGTCTGGTAAGTTGACAACCACACCGACACTTGGAGCCAAAAATATGTCCTTTTCTGAGGATTGGTATCAATTTAATCTGCTGTCAAGAGATTACTTTATTGTCCGGATTAGTATTTGTGATTTCGGGATTTGTTTTCTTGCAGCATATTTCAGTACACGTGTATTTTGGTAACGAGCTTTGCATTGTTGCATATTTGAGCTGTTTTTGTGGCACTCGTACTGATGTCCTCCTTTGAGGGATTTGTTTGATTAAATGATCACCTTTCTGTAAAGACATATTTTTATTTATATTTCATTGGGTATTTGGATATGCTGGATTTTTATTTTTGTTGGAATGACTAACACCGGCTTATGTTATTGAGTATTGTAGAACCCAGATTGATAATATAAACATTTGACCACTTGACATCAATTTACTCAATCACTGATTGCTTTGTATAGATATTATATTTAATTATTATAATTTCGGTTGTTTAATTGTGTAGATATTATATGTTTTTGTGTTTTTCTCACAGTTGATAGTACCAGGTGGACATATCAACTAAATTTCGACTCTTTCCTAACAGGTATTTATTGAATGAAGTCACCTTTTCTATTTTAATTACATTGAAATGTCAATCTTTTGTCTTGTATGACATGCTCATTTTCATATGCGTTGTTGGTGATTATTACTATTATTATATGCGGAGTCGATATAGTGGTATTGTTCCACTGATGCTTCATCTTCTTTACATTCTTATAATGTTATTTGTTATCTACCAGTCTGATTTATACTTCCTTGAATTTCTTATTGTTGGTTAAATAATGTTATTGTTAGCTTCATGGCTAATCGTCATTAAAGTTCTGGGAACTTTAATGCCTCTCCGAGTAGAGGGGGGATTTGTTACGGGTTTATTTTGCACTAGAAAACCCTTTCTGTTTTAATACAATAACATCAGAAATTCTCTGTCATTGATATACACTTTCCACTCTGTACGCCACTGTATTCTTCTTCTTCTTCAGATTCCTCAAAATGACAACCTGATCGTTGTCATGTATAGCTTGTTCCGAATGTTAGTACTTACCTTTGCTGTACTAGTTCGAGCGGACATGAACCGGCCTTAAGCTATTGACAGTTATCAGTTGTTTTATTTTGCGGTATGACAGAGCGTTGTTTTGTAAACAAACTTTTGGTTAGTCTATTGTTTTGTGCTTAGAACACAAAACCGTAACATTCCTACTCTATCTCTATCTTGTGTCATTGAGGTACCTATTTCACATTCGAATACTTGACCTTTTGTTTGTTTGTTTGTGTTTGGTTCTGAGATTGAAAGGCTGGCGTTTTCATCTTGGTTCAGTTGGCAACACTGAATTTTAAGGTGTTCTTTTCATAGCTCCTAGTAGCTCGAGTTAGTTCCTGGACTGTTCCCACCGAACACTAATGAACAAGAAAGCGCCTTGTCAGATATTGACAGTTTTGACTTTGACGTCTGAGAGATATTCTCTTCTTCCTTATTTGATCTTGATGAGTGACTGACCTACTTTGAAGATTTCCAATTAAAGTTTGATCATCGTTGATGGATCTTTGTAAAATTCATATCAGGAGAGTTTCTCATATTGTTTGCGATTTTTGACCTTTTATATTTTTGAGAAATCTCCGTTCGCTTTGCGGATTTTTGAGGTTAGAAGTCACTTCATCATTGTGTGAAACCACTGGAACGAGAAACTCGCTATCAGACAGCAAACAGACCATCAAAGCTGTTTCTCAGAACCCTCCCACTTAATAGAGTTTAGTATTTGCATGTGGGCTCTACTTATGGCCCCATACAAGTGTAATCAGAAGTCAGACTGGTATTGTATATTCTAGGGTTCTCCTCTGCGCTTACCACTCTGCTACTGCTCCTCTGCGACTACCACTTTGCTACTGTTACCTCTTCGCCGCTGGTAGTGCTCCACTACGGTTTATTGCTACTACTCTGCTACCGTTTATTGGAGTTCCACTCATGTGATTATTCCACTGTTTCGTTGCTACACGTTTGTCTTTCCACTATTCCACTGCTGTGATTGTTGCTGCTCGACTGTGGTTGTCCCGCTGTATATCTGTTGTTCAGCATTCCTTCGCTATTCGTCCCAGCTGTACATGTACGTTGATTGATTGTGTCGTACCCACTGTGCACCTGGCACCAAGGCACTGATGAACTACAACCACGCTAATTGGTGAACTGGCATGCTTGAGAATATCTACGTAGTATCAGATAAGTTTAGAATAAGACTGCCCCTAAGGCGTAAGGATCTATAACTGTAAGCTATCATCGTGACGTCACAGGCATAGCCCTCACTGGAGGTTTCATATTGATATATTCAAACAATACCATACTCTCAATCACAGCATTCACTGGAATTCATCTTGGTGTTTGATATTTACATTAATTTCATTTTCTTTTGTATGGTGAGCTGAACTGTGCACATACAGGGTGTGTAACGATCAATATATTTTATTAGTAAGGGACATGACTATTTCTTTTATTCTGGTCCAAGTTATCTAAGAGTAAGGGAAGACAAAACCTCTACATATTTATATATTATTATTATACCATTTACAGGTATCTATTGTTTAATATTTTAGTAATATTAGTGCAGTGGGTTGTCCTATTCCATCAGGGTGGTTTCGGATTTTTCACTAGCGATAAATCCGTGGTGCTCCGGAAAATTAACCCCATATTTCAATCTTATCGAAATCAATTTTTATTGTCGAATCCGCGCCTACTGAGCTACTGGGTATGTTAGAGGCGTGACACATCATTGCACATTCACTGCTCTCCTTTCCTAAATTTCGCCCCTAACAATCTCTCTAATGAGTCAGCAAAATCTGTCAGTATCTGACGGTCTGTAATAAATGAGTGCAAGCATATTATTTGACAGCATTTTTTCTCATGAACAAACTAATCAAACGTACTTAATATACGTTTACTAATTTACAGATGCTGAGTCGGAGGTAACCGACACCGAAGAAGAGTGTGATAAAGCCTATTATAGCAGCGATTCTGATTAGAACATTTATTTTTATTTTCAAAGTGGGCGTAGCCCATTTCGGCCCAAGATGGCAGGTACCATGCATAAAAAGAGCATATTTCGGCCCCAAACACAAAATGTACCTATTTTAAATGTACCCATTTCGGCCCGGAGGGTTTAACGGTGGACTAGTAATTAGGTACCCAATTAGAATTTTAAATCTAATGCGTTCACAAGATCTGTAACTATACACAGAGAAATAACAACATATATCATTCAATTTTGTTAAAAAGTTTATTAATTTATCAATATGTACAAAAATCGCCTTAATGCTACTTATTAGAATGATAATATGATACAATTTTCACATAATATAATTTTGAAATTTCCTTGTTCTTATATTTTTGTATTTGTTCCTCCATAAACTTTTGTTTTTTCTTTCCTAAATTTCTAGACATATTTGTAATGCCAATACTATTACAATTTACGTATGTTTCTATTTGTACATTCAAAAGTTCTTTAACAAAAATAAATATAGATGGGTGAGTATGATACATTGAATTGTTAAAATGTGCGTGAAACGATTCACAAGCATTGTTAGTTTTATTTAAATGTGCAGAAGCACTTGCCCAAACGTGAGGTGGAAAAAAATAAAAATTATCTACTTCATTGGGTTCTAAAAAGAGAAGTCCAAAACAATAGTGCAGCCATTTGCCAACATCTGACTTATCATCTTTATAAGATAGTGTCAAACCTAGTTTCTGTATTTGACGGTACCATGCTTGGGTCAAGTGAAACCTACAGCCAGTAATTTTGATATTTGTCCAAATTTGAGTTAAAGCGTTATGAATTGAAACTTCAAAGTATATTACTACTTCTTTTGGTGAAAAAACTAAATTATAATTGTCACATAAATCATATATCTTAGACAAGCGATATGTTTCTTCACGTTTATCTTTTAACAAACAGAAAACTAACGGAATATAGTGTCCATTAAAATAGCCGTGTATAGTGAAAATTCGTTTAAAAAATTTTGTGTAATAAGAGAAGGTCCCATCCATATACAAAATCTCTGCTTTACACAAAAAATTTAAATTAGAATGACAGGAAAATATTATTAAATCTAAGGTTTTGTCATTAATTAACACAAAATCTTCACCTTTATTAGTTTTTAACTCCATTGCAGCTAACACTGCGTGGACTTCTGTGACTGGGTAATGCTGGCAGCGATTTCCTCCGAGCATAGTAGATGTTCTTCCTCACACATTTCAAGTCCTTCCGGATGAGAGCATCCTGTTCTGGTTGCTTCGACAAAGCTTTTCTTATTATTTTTGGGGGTTTCTCACATGTCCGATTCAGCTTTCCTCTTCGCTGTAGAACTTAATATTTGCCGTTGCAAGATATTTTCCAACTCTGCCCCGTGTGAATGGTTTTGATTCGATGTTGTCAAAACTCGATCAGAAGAATTGCCTATAGTCTTTAAGTAGGCATTGCACCTATCTTTGATGCATCTCCACTTTGTTTCTCCCGAACTTAATTTTCGGTTTTGTTCTTTGAATTTAAACTGATTCAACACCAATTGTGTTTTACCGCGTCCGCTTGTGATTTCACTTAACTTAGCCGATTCACCCATTTTTCCGCCTTTTTTACTAGATTATTACAGTTTAGAAGTTACTGTGGAACTAAATAATCTAAAAATAAGCGCCCCTAACAATGTATAAATAATTATCCCAATCCAAATATCCTTCAAATTACCTTTTAATTAGTTTACCTATCGTTGTGGGCCGAAATGGGCATTTACCCAAGCTCATTAAAATTCATCTTACCTGGTATTTCACATTTTCGGGCCGAAATGGGCTACGCCCTTTAAAGTATTGATTTAAAAATAATATTGAAATAACCTTAATTTTTTTAAAGAGGTTTATACGACATTCAAATTGAGACGTTAGTTTTTCATATTTTTAATCCCATAAACACTAAAAGAAAATAATAGTTTAAATTAACCAAAAAGAGCATAGGTACATGAAATAGCATCTATTTATTTTAGTATTTATTTCAAGTAGCTAAAAATAATGTTCAGGCGTATATAGCTACTATACTATTTATATAAATATTTCGAACAGTAATATTAGTTCTTTATGTAAGTGAGCATTTTTCAGTAACATAACAAATGTATTTGATTACATGAACACACAATAGTTCGTAATTAATATATATATATATATATGTATTCAGCATATATATATATATATATATATATATATGCTGAATACTTGTTTCAAGGAGCAATAAATGTTCCAGTGACTGTAAAACAGTCGAAAACAATCCTTTTACCATCTTGTTGCTCAACAAAATTAGAAGTGATAAAACACTTTTTCTTTGTTTTCCAATTGTCAATTCCTGGGATTGTTTTCTAACGTTACCATATAAAGGTTGTTTCGATCAACAAAAACGACGATATTATTGACGGAATATTTCTTTGCATTGAATTAACCTGTAGTACTATTTCTTTGAATGAACTAATTGTTTTATAAAACATTTCTCTAACCACATTGTGTCCCATTGTTTATTTGAATGTTGCATGTTGAACAAAATATAGATATTATTTGTTGCATTATTAATATCTCTTTCCTATCGTTTCTTATTGAATATCTTTTCATCATTGTTTTGTAATATTGAACAACTTAGTCTGCGCCATAAACCACTCTATATGAATTAAGCGCGCGGCGCGCCTTTCTATTGCCTGCTGACGGCGTTTGTTCCATGAGACTTTTGACTGATTATGTTAGTCTTATTTTAGGTAATATGAACTTCTTACACGAAAATTTTCATATTTTATAAAACTCTTTCACGAACCCATTTTTTTTGACGGGTTTACCGGACCGCTGACGCGTCGTGTTCCAATATTGTGCTGACTGACTATATCCACACAGTTTGTTAGTTGTCTTGCTATCCACAGACTAATTTTCAGATTTTATGAAACTCTTTCACGAACCCATTTTTTTGACGGGTTTACCGGACCGCTGACGCGTCGTGATCCAATATTGTGCTGACTGACTATGTCCACACAGTTTGTTAGTTGTCTTGCTATCCACAGACTAATTTTCATATTTTATAAAACTCTTTCACGAACCCATTTTTTTGACGGGTTTACCGGACCGCTGACGCGTAGTGTTCCAATATTGTTCTGACTGACTATATCCACACAGTTTGTTGGTTGCCTAGCTATCCACAGACAAATTTTCAGATTTTATAAAACAGTTGCGACATAGGTGTTTTTTTTACAAGTTTGGAACCACACCCACGCCAGTTGTCCCAAAAACTGGCTGACTGACGGCAGGCTATTGATATTCAACCTATTCATGACCCAATAACAAAATATCAGCTTTTATAAAACTCTTGCAGTTTTGGTCCCTCTGTAATAAATCGCTAGTGTGGTGGCGACGATTTCTTTGGATCGGTTCCAAATTTCACCAAAGCAACCATGAACCACTCCTAAGTCGCCCACACTAGGAAATATTTTTATAGAATGGTAGCATGCTGCCACCAGGTCCGAATTGAGTTTTTAATCCGCTAAGACCATACGGATTTTAGACAGTGGATAGCTCTAAAAAAATGATAATACTGCATGATGCTGAACTTTTTCAGCGCTACTGGTTTTCGTGTTTCACCATCATCTTAGAGGACAGTTGTTAATTTGCAGGTACGGCCACGGCTTCACAAATGCGTGGACTTTACATAGGGTTGAAAAAGTAAATAATAGTCGACAAAGTTCCACGAAACATTTACTAAACAAAATGCTGGGAAATAATGAACGGTGAATAATAAAAATTGTATCAAATATAGACAGACAGTTTGAAATAATTAAACGTTTCAAATAAACCAATCCTAAAGAATAAAATGTACATTTACATCGGAACAATTCATAACTCCGTTAGTAATCAAAAATGAAAAAAAAACAAATAAAATCGGTAAATTGGAAAGTCACCCTCTCATAATAAAAAATATTAAGCTTGCTCTATTATTGAGTATACTCACCAACATAAAATTCCAGTTGTTTTTGTCCATCGGATACAACGACACTATTATAATTATGGTTATTAATAAAGAATGAAAAATGCCTCAAACATATATTTAACTATTTAGATTGAATAACTGAACACCCACTTATCCCTATTTAAATATCATCCCTTTCGCGACCCAAAATTAGAAAACAATTTTCTCTATTATTGTTATTATTATTATTAAACGAATAGAATACCCCTAACATATATTTAAATACTTATTTTAGTTGAATAATTGAACACCCACTTACCCCTAAAAATTAACACCCACATCGTCGGCCCCATTATCGGGGGTGGCAAAAAGCCACCCTCACCGGGCGTTCGAAATCGAACCAACTCTTGTCACTAGCACTTCAACACCGACTGTCCAGCTCCAAAAGCTCGTTCTTCCGAAAAACCGAGAGCATTCTTCACAACCTACCCTCTGTGCTATTTTTAGATCGTGGCTTATCTTCAGATAGAGACCCACTAGAAATTGTTTAGTCTAGCGCGCCGTTTAACACCCCTTCATGAAATTTTACGATAAACTTTAACCCGGAGAAGTGATATCTTGAATAAACTCAGAAAATTAAATAAGACTATTCTAATACTAATATAGGACCATCTTATACAGGGCACAACGTTATACATAAAACAGTGCACACTGTTACAATACTCTCCTCTTTGAAAAAAGTTTAAGGCTTCATCTTGCCTTAACTTTTTCCCAATAAAGATCAGGAACGGCAAAAAAAAACAAGTCGCGTTGAATCCAAACAAAACAAAACATTGTATCTTACACAAAATAAATTCCGGTCCTGGTCCTTTTTTCGTTTCTGGAGGTTCGTATGCTATAACTAAATCATATTTCTATGGTACAACCTAAACTCTAACATATACCATTATCAGCGGTCACGTTCATTTCGGTTTAAGAAATTGACTCCAATAACTTTCACTCCCGAATTTCGACGAACTCTGGTCTATTTTACTGGCGTCGCTGTCGCTGGTGAATGAAGTGGAGTGACCAAAACTTATCAGTTTTTTCAAGCTCCGATTAACTCGGCGTTGTCCACCATTGGAAAAAGGGTAACCTCTCATTTGCCTCACAAACAGGGTGACATACTGGTTCATTATCAAAATCAACCTTCTTGGCTACGGGTTGACCACTGCAACTGGTATATTCATACAGGGCGCCATAAACTCGCCTCTGCATACCATAACTCATCCTCAATATTTCGGTACGTATACTGGGTTCACTTTTAACATTGTGAACCTCTTCACATCATTTGCCACTTTTCTGACTTCCGTCCTCTGAGCTCCATAACTCTAGCTCATATTAGGACCCATCGGCGTTTACTATCAGCTGACACCTTCTACAATAAGCTTCAGCTACAACTGTCGTTAACTGAGCGAACTTCTCCACTTCTTCTGATAAGTCCATTCACTTCTGTCAACAAGGTTTATGAGATAAGTTACTCAATCGGACATGTCATTTATCTACTCAGAGCTTCACTCCAATAACATTCACAATCTCCGTTGCTGCCCCTTCAAATACCAAGTCCATTTGGGATAATGTCTTTAAAATGTTTTCCCGGTCACGCACTACTTAAAATTAAACTCAGTCCATTTTAGTTCAATATCACTCATAGTCCGTGTGAACCAAAAAATTCAATGCCATATAACTGATAAAAGTCCAATTTGTAAACCATATCTAACTCATTTTCATAAAAACAAAATTTGCCATTTGAAAATAACAAAAAAAAGTTCCAGAACATTCAACCTTCAATCGCATCCGTGAACAGCTATATAGCTCTAGCTCTCTATCAAACCAAGGCAATTCAGAAAAACATCATATACAATTCAGAAAAATTAAAAACAGGAACTACTGTAATGTTCACCATAAACAGTGAAAAACAGAATTGAAAAATATTTGTATAACGATGCATATATTTTCATCATCACAAAAATAATGTTGTAAAAAAAAAGATAGTAGAAATAATAATAATAATGTTCGAAATCGACAACATTTTACCAACAGCATGCATACTCAATCTAGTGCCTATCTGAGGTCCTATCAAATAGCCAATAGAATTTTTATTTTAAAAGAAGCTTAAAGGTGCTTCATCCCATTCGTAAAAAACTGTCTCTTTTGAAAAATAGAACAAATAAAAAAAATCTGAACTATTTCCTTTTTATATAAATTGTATAACCCTGAAAAAAAAAATTCACATCGGTTTGGTTAAAAAAAGAACAAAATCGCCAAAAAATCTTCCTACAATTTTCAGCTCTGAAAAAAAAAACACACATTTGTTAGGAGCATTGTCCTTCACGTTCGTATAAAAACGAATTCCTTGGTATTCTTCTGCAGGATCATCATGCGAAGGAACAAAACACCTGCTCATCAACTGGTGCTCAACTCTGGTGGGAGTATTCTGCAGTCCCTGCTACTAAGCCAAAACCCACATATGCGCATATACCATAGACGCAAAAAAAACACACAAAAATAACGCCATTATTTTCATAGTTCAAGACGTCTACATGGCCCTCAGGTCCACCAACGTAGGAACTACCGTCCTCCAAATTCTTTGCTCAGGGTCTACCATCAGACCTCTGTTCAAAACATCACCATATACCTCCAAGTAGACAACCTTCTCGCATCGAGCCTTCCATTTTGATCCATTATTGGACCTGTCCCTATAACAAAAAAAATACGATTTGCGCCCTGCGCATTCGACGAAAACCAACTGCATTCCGGCACATGCTCCGACGAATACAACAACTACTCGAACTTCCCTTCTCTCTGCAGTTATCTGCCGTCAATTCTCTTTTTTCTCTAACTGCTCCTTTTTATAAGAACCAGTTTCATCCTTCACCTACTTCCAGCCATACTTCTGCTGCTCCTTCATCAACCTTTAGTGACAAGCCTCATCCTTCCCAGGGCCGACGAGTGTATTCCCCAAATTTTTCTACCACAATATCCCATATCAACGAAATCACAAAAATCCGATAATTTTATATTAGTATTCTGTCTCAAAATTTGCCGTATTTAATATAGAAGTAAAATCAAGTTTCTCCTGCACCAATCCAAGACCTATGACAAAAAAAGTGAACATTTCCTCATCCCCTAAATATTTGTCTCCACTGGTTCCTGAAATTTAAAGTTCATACCAAATTTTCCTAATTTGTATCCACTGGCGCCTGAAATTCTAAATTCAATAAAATTATTCCTGATTCCTTAACGTTGATAACTCTTCCTTCTACTGTATTAAAAAAAATCAATGAAAAAAAATTAGAGAAAAAAAATATCATTATTATTGTTATCGGTTTCAAGCATTTCATTCAACATTTCTCAAAAAGAACCTCATACATTTTTTTTTCAGTGAACTAAGCTCCACCTCCTAGATTGCGGAGGTTTCACGCACTTTTCCAAAGTCGCAGAACCCGTTCAGTTTATCTACTGACTCGAAACTGTTCAGTCTATCTACTTTTTATTTTTCTTTAAAATAAATGAATTTGAATTCAACCGAATGATACCGATTACAATCGTCAGAAAACCTTATGTAACGCCTTATTTTCGAACTAGCATCAAAAAAAAATAAAAAAAAATTTAAAAAAAATTCGCCCTCTAACCGAAATTTTCTTGACAATCCTCTTTCAACCCCCTAAAAAAATTATCTATCCCACCGCTGCCACCACTGTAATAAATCGCTAGTGTGGTGGCGACGATTTCTTTGGATCGGTTCCAAACTTCACCAAAGCAACCATGAACCACTCCTAAGTCGCCCACACTAGGAAATATTTTTATAAAATGGTAGCATGCTGCCACCAGGTCCGAATTGAGTTTTTAATCCGCTAAGACCATACGGATTTTAGACAGTGGATAGCTCTAAAAAAATGATAATACTGCATGATGCTGAACTTTTTCAGTGCTACTGGTTTTCGTGTTTCACCATCATCTTAGAGGACAGTTGTTAATTTGCAGGTACGGCCACTGCTTCACAAATGAGTGGAATTTACATAGGGTTGAAAAAGTAAATAATAGTCGACAAAGTTCCACGAAACATTTACTAAACAAAATGCTGGGAAATAATGAACGGTGAATAATAAAAATTGTATCAAATATAGACAGACAGTTTGAAATAATTAAACGTTTCAAATAAACCAATCCTAAAGAATAAAATGTACATTTACATCGGAACAATTCATAACTCCGTTAGTAATCAAAAATGAAAAAAAAAAAACAAATAAAATCGGTAAATTGGAAAGTCACCCTCTCATAATAAAAAATATTAAGCTTGCTCTATTATTGAGTACACTCACCAACATAAAATTCCAGTTGTTTTTGTCCATCGGATACAACGACACTATTATAATTATGGTTATTAATAAAGAATGAAAAATGCCTCAAACATATATTTAACTATTTAGATTGAATAACTGAACACCCACTTATCCCTATTTAAATATCATCCCTTTCCAAAATTAGAAAACAATTTTCTCTATTATTGTTATTATTATTATTAAACGGATAGAATACCCCTAACATATATTTAATTACTTATTTTAGTTGAATAATTGAACACCCACTTATCCCTAAAAATTAACACCCACATCGTCGGCCCCATTATCGGTGGTGGCAAAAAGCCACCCTCACCGGGCGTTCGAAATCGAACCAACTCTTGTCACTAGCACTTCAACACCGACTGTCCAGCTCCAAAAGCTCGTTCTTCCGAAAAACCGAGAGCATTCTTCACAACCTACCCTCTGTGCTATTTTTAGATCGTGGCTTATCTTCAGATAGAGACCCACTAGAAATTGTTTAGTCTAGCGCGCCGTTTAACACCCCTTCATGAAATTTTACGATAAACTTTAACCCGGAGAAGTGATATCTTGAATAAACTCAGAAAATTAAATAAGACTATTCTAATACTAATATAGGACCATCTTATACAGAGCACAACGTTATACATAAAACAGTGCACACTGTTACACCTCAGCTCTTAGACTATAAGGTATCCAGGGTTGAAGACATTGTCATAGGTGTCAAAAAGAAAAGTCAGACGGAAAATCAATTAATGTTGAAGTTACATGTATCATACCAGTTGATTTCATTTAAAATATATGTTATTGAGCTTCATAAGTTATGTTCACTAAACAATAACCACCTAGAGACATTTAGTCACGAACTTTCGAGCAAATACGCAAGAACCCCCACGACATTACATGGTCCTTCATGACACCGGATATAAGCTGTGCGATCCTTGAAGTACTTGGCCATTCAGTAGATAAATGGGATACCCTTGTGATTTTCATGGTTTCCAGCAAATTACATTCTCCTTCATGCACAGAGTGGGAGATCAAAAATACAAGTTTGTCTACAAAATTATACACTCTGGAAGAATTGAAAATATTTCTAAATGAACGATGTAGTCTGTTGGAAACTCTGGACTGTCTGTATTTCAAACCAGAGGCCTAAATCATTTTTCATATCCGAGAATAAAAATAAAGTTTGCAAATTTTGTGCTGCAGATCATTTATTACTAAATGTACGATAAACGATATCTCGCAGCAAAATAAATAGAAATAGAAATATTTATAAATCCTTGGGACATTACAAGATGTATAAGTCAATCACTCACTGAGAAGTGTGTTACAGATTATCTTAAAATTATGACATGAAAATAGATAAAAACACATAAAAAATACAAACGGCACAATAAAAATAGTAGGGCTTCTACACGCTATCACAAAGGTATTATTTTATACTATAGGAGCATTTACTCGTCATCAGAAGTTTAATTGTCTTCTTGAAATTACTGATGAATCCATACTCCTAATGGTAAGTGGAAGTTTATTGTAAATTTTATTCCCATATATCTGAAACTATTTTCTAGTTTCGTAGTTTTGTGCCTGGGAACACATGATCAGAATTTCTGGTATTATAATGATGATTTGAAGAATTGAGCTGAAATTTATCAATGTTTTTTCTCATATATAGAATACTTTGGTAGATGTATATTCTGTAGAAAGGCATAATTTTATATTTAATGAATGTGGGCTTACTAGTTTGAAGTCTAAGCTGAACATTTTTCGTATGATTTTTTTCTGTGTTATTTTACCGGCAACTATAGAGTTTCCCCATAAGATTAAATTATAACATACTTAATAGTATATTATGTAATGAGCACAAAATGATGCCCATTTTGTTGCGAGTTGCATACTATACTTTTTCTATGACAACATACCGTTCACGTTTAATGTTGTTGTTAAAATTGTTGGTGTTAAAATTGTTAATTCCGTCAACCGATTGCACCCCTACGCGCAACCCTCAGAAGTCTTCGAGATACTTGTGTGAGCTAGGGAAGACGCAGCCCTTACCTTTTAACGTGTGATGCCATGCACGAGACCGGTGAATCGGTGGATCGAACCCACGACCCCACGCATGCGAGGCGAACGCACTACCAGCCGACCACCACGGCCCATTACATGCATACATTGCAAAAACTTTGAAAGAAATGAACTGATGATATTTCATTACTCCGAATTCGCCGCCAATGGGCTTTCTATCAGAATTAAAATATAAATTGAAGAAATATGTAAATATTTTTTTATTGCTATTTCTAATAGGTACACAGAAATAGAAGCCTATAAATGTATGTATCTAATTGAAGTTGAATGTGCAATTATTGAATTTAGACTGCCGCTTGAGGAATGCTTTCTGTTTCATATATTTGGCAATATCTATATCATAGATATTAAGAGTCGTTCTCAGCATTGAAAAGTGTGACCACAAAGTGGAACTTTTAAATTTTTTGGATAAGTCGCCAAAATAAGCTATTAAAACGTTCTCGGAAAACGATTTTGTCTTTTGATCTACCTTCCATTCCAAAAAAAGGTTATGAGCGCGTTGATACATACTCTTCGATGTTTCCGGTAATAAATTCAGTGTTGTTACCTTCGCTGCTTCAACCATGTTCGGAGATGTCAAATCTAAGTCGATATCATTATCAGTTTCCATTTTAATCAATAGTTTTTATAGAAAACTACTCGTTACCTACTAAAACTTTGTCAGAACGATCTGCTGACATTTCATCAATTTGTCGCTGGACGTCATAATTTGACAAGCCGTAGTCGCCGTGATTTTAGAGTGAACTAAGATGTCTAAAAACCCTGGTGTGCCGACTTATACCTGCAAAACTGTGGGATTAAACGCGAGACATTCGCCAGCTTGATTAATAGAAAACAAATGAATTCGTGGCCTATTTCCCAAATATCCCGCAATATTGCGTTTGCCGCCTCGATCGCTTTTCTTGTTAGGGTAAATTTACAAGAACAGAAGTTTCAAGTGTTGCCTACGAATGAAATCGATAAAACAACATAATTATTGGAATTTACTAAATCACTGTCATCAATCTTTATTTGTTACATTTTCGACTTATTCATATTATTTTTAATACTGAAATTTAAAGAGCTAGAACAACAACCACATATTACATTTAGAAGTATTGAAATTTAGCATCATGCAAATTCGCCATTAGAACCTGTCAAAAGTGTCAATGAATAATGGCTGGGAATAGCGGGTGTCCGGGATTTTTTCATTAAAAAGTTTTTTAAATAATAGTTTTATCGCTTTAATTGCTTTTCAGAAGCAGATGAGTTGTGTGTGTTACATTGTTTTTGAACTTCTCTAAAGTTGTTGGTGCATGTTACTTCTTCCCGTGTGCAAAGGTTCCACCAGGACCAGATAAGGAGTCCAACAACTACAAAAAATTTTATGGTGAGTACATTTTTTCAGCTAGTGTTCACTAGAATCAGTATAAGACTCTTGTCTATGGTTCACCAGTTTAGTAGGTACTTGAAATCATACTGAATTTCTTCACTTCCATACCGTTTTTTGGTTAATAAATTGTTGAGTTGCTCAACTGTATACCATTGTAGAATCTAGTGAAAAATTCGCATTTCATTTTGATGTTTCAAATATATTTATGATGTTTTCAGTTGTGTAGTATTTCTAGGTAGGTTCGTTTACCACATTGGGTTTGATATCTTTTGCAATTATTTTCAGATTAAGCTAATTTTACGTGTACCTAATAGATGTAAACCATTCGAAAGATTAGATAAGTTTTCCAAAGAATCATTCAAACTCCCCTAAGAATACCTACCAATCCCATGAGAAAGATTAGTCAACAACTGCTCAAAATTAAAGACAATAGACTTGTAAAATAATTTGAGTTGTGCTTATTGTTGACTAGATATCAGTTTTAAAGATTGAAACATTTTGTTTCAGTACTTTTTAAATTGGTCCAAGAAATTATTCGAAAACCTTTGTTTTATACCTTATGGGTAGCAAAACCATATTTTTTGTCACAAATTTGTTTCAGATACCGAGGTTACCATTAAAAAAAATATATGTTTAATGAAATTTAGAAGAATTATACAAATTGAATTGCCTTGTGCTCGTATAAAAGGATATATGACCTTTCCCTTAAGAGTAACTAAGAATTAATTTATGGGAAATACACCAAAGTCATTGTTCTCGTGCCAATGGTATGCAAAAAGGTGTCTACAGTACAGCCCGTAGTGTCTACAATCTATTACCTATTATTAATAATTTTTTTTCAGATTTGCTTAATACAAAATGTTAATGATTAGAATTAGATAATGTTCATGTAAGTCATGTAAGATAAGAAATACAATTCTAGGGAACAGTATTATTTCATAACTACTTCTCTGGCAGTTATGTTACTAACTATGAAATTAATTTATTACAAGTTTGAAAATGATAGTTGCTTATTATAGTTACATATTTTGTTCAAATGCACCAGTGTTCATTCATTAAAGTGCACTTGTAGATAATCTCTAGGAGATGGAAATAATAGTGACGTATTCTTAGCTTCAGGGTGCCCAAGCGTGGAAGGGAAGAGGGAAGGGAATTCTAGCCGCTCTCCATCTCCGAGTACAGTCCTTAAATTTGATGATAGCATACTAGTTTGATTATTGGATTGAAATTTTAAAAAATGGTTACACAAATTGCCTTCAATTCTTGTCTCTATTTTTTAGTTTCAAGAAATCAATGCATCATCGAAGCCGTCATTGTTGCAAGAAACTGGATATTTCTGACTTGCTATTGAAAGAAAAACGTAAAAGGTAGGTACAACTTTATTATCAGTATCAAAATACATGAGAAAGAACAATTCAGAACATTCTGGTGAATAGAGCTTTTTAAATTTCAACAAATTTTCAAAAGAATAATGAGATATTTAATTGAAGAGGTTGAAAAAGTATCAAGAATTTGAAATAATTATCTACCTATATATTGCAGAAGGGTTGAAAAAAATAAAATAATACGGATATAAATAAACTTTAAAGAGAGTGTGATTATGAATATGTGTTAGTAGTTCACTGAGAAGCATATCGTTTTGAACATGAATACTCAAGTTTTTACATTACCTTTGTCTTGCATGGAATCTGACCGACGAAGTCTTGCTGCTGTTATAAAACAAGTCATTGTTAGCTAACCATTCCTGTGGGATGGATACTGTATTTTATATTTTTATTGTCAGTTCTGAGTCAACTCTATCAGAGATCATTATTGAAATGTCATCAGCATAGCACGTTAGAGATGCTGGCACATTCAGTCTGTATGTCATTAGTATAGAGGTTGAAGAGAATCGGCGCTAAGATTCGGTTACCTTGGTAGGTTGTGAGTGTTATTAAAGGATACAAATTGAATCATATTTGATAAATAACTGGAAATCCATGCAAGAGCATTTTCTCTTATTCTGTATCAGTATAATTTTTCAATAAGTATTTCCTGATTTACGCAGTCGAATGCCCTGCTCAGGTCTATAGAAATTCCAGAGGGGCATTCTCCTGCATCCACATATTTTCCTATCTCAGTATAAAATGCCTGAATTGCTGTGAAAGTTGATTTTTCCATGGTTCGTCCATGCTGTTTTTCAGAGATAATTTAGTTTTTGTTTATGAAACTGAGAAGTCTATAAAGGGAAGCGTATTCAAATAGTTTTGAGAGTCCAGATGGAACTACAACAGGCTTGTAGTTTTCTGTCAGACAATGATCGTCTTTTTTATAAATTGGCGATATTTTTTCAGTTTTTAAACAGTCTGGAAATGTTCCTGTTTAAAAAGATTGATTTATGAGATATGTGACTGGTTTCAAAACTATATCTCAAATTTAAAAAAAATTAATGTAGGAATTTCATCATCACCCGACGAGTACTTATCATTTAGTTTGAGTTTTAGCAGGTCCAATAATTCGAGATCGGTAAAGGGGGTCAAATATATAATAATATTTTATTTATTTATTTGAAATAGGTATTCCTGATATACATTTACAAAAATAATGAGTATACATAAAAAAATTATTATATTACATATAATACATAAACATAACATAAACATGAATTCTCAAAATATACTTACAGTTGAAAAAAAACCAAAGACATTTATTACTTATTTCACCTGACAAATATGGACTTTAAAATAAATTTTTCTTTTGAATTAAATGGTTTATCATTTTTGATTTGAACTGTTGAAGAGTTTCTGAGCCCTTTATGTCATTTGGCAGATTGTTGTAAGCAATAAATCCCTTGAACATTGAAGTTTTGGTATTGTATGCTTTGACTTGACTAGTCACATATAAGTTGTATTCAATTCTGGTATCATGTTGGTGGATTTAATTATTGAAAATTACAAACTTTTGAAAATATGATGGAAGATTCTGTAACATTTTATAAATGTAACTCATAGTTAAGTATTTGAGTCCATTTTCTATTTACAACCATTGTAATGTTTCTAACATTAAGGATATTGGTGTATGCCTGTTACATCTTGAGGTGATTCTCATTGCACGATTTTGAAGTATTTGTAGTGATCTCATTTTATTAATATCAAAAACATACAGTGAGGTAGGGCAATATTCAAAATGGGGTTTAATAATGGTGCTGTATGTGGTGTGTAATTCTTGCATTCATACTTAAATGCTGTTATATCCTCGAAAAGAAGTATATTTTTTTTCTGTATATAATTGAAATGGCTATTCAATGTTAAGTGATTGTCAAGCATGAAACCTAGATATTTAACCTCTGTTCTGAACCAAACCGCCTTGGTACCGGTAGAGCGATACCGATCACCAGAGAGGTCCAGTTGCTCGTGGAGAAAGAGCACTGCTGTTCTGCACCAGTAACTCCACGGAAAGCGGGGCTCACTCGAGCGGCTGCGTAAGCCCCTATTTGGGTCCGTTTGATAGGGTTCGACTAAGTCGGGTCAGGGTTTGGTGTGGAAAGAAACACTCAGTTAATTAGTTGCAAAAAATTACTTATATTATAACGAACATAAATGAGCAACAGGTTACACATGTCCCAGATATCTTTTAAGACTTATCAGCTAACCAAACAAGCACACATATAGATACCAACCTTTCAGTTTACTCGATCAACATGATCAGGGGTTTCAAACAAATCTCGTGCTTTAAACTGCACAGACACCGTTTATCAATTGGTTGCTAAAATAGACTTCAATATGAACTAGAGGGTGCGGCCATGATTTTCTTCGTATCCTAGAGTCTCATCATCGACTATAATGAACAATATCTACTTAAATCTCAAGGTAAGCCACACGTCTACACCCTGTAGTAAGCAAAACACACTTAAATCTTAAAGTAATCAAAACACCTAAATCTGGATAGGGTAATACACAGTTCGGTAAAGGTATTCAACATTAGGTGGAATTACCGTAAAGGGAGTTCTCATTACATCATAGCACAACAAAAATTATACGAAACATCGAAAAACCAATACTGGTAACACACATAAATTCAATAAAATAGTAACCAACCTCATCAACATTAATCATTAATATGAGGGAGATAAGACACTTCTGGACATTTTAGTAGTGACCGGCGAAGTCAAAGACAAGCAAGGGCATACCTTATCTAACATGCACAATATTCAACTTAAACTAAATGACATGGTGTTACACTAACCAATAAATCAAACCTTTCGACGGAACCGTACTACAAATCGTTTAACATTTACCCTAATCAGGGTCAAATTAGCAGGTAGAATTAGCATAAATATCAATTGACAGTAGCCTACCACATTTCAACTTATAACTAATAAAATCAAATTGCTATCGATAACACACTCCGCCTTGTCAGGCTCTAAGATAGCAAACAACTGAAGAAAACTCATTGATAATTTATCAAACAATCGCTAACCATGTTCCGTGATTGATATCAGAGCAGCGCATACTTAATGTACCTCTTTTAGGTTATAGATAACGCTAACGCAGGGGAATGAACGATCAAAAGTCGCAAACATATTCCACTTACTGAAAACGAGAGGCATCTTTCGTCCTATACCCATTTATTAAAAATTCGGAGACTGTTGTGTGCGAGGTTAAAAGCAAATCTCGTTTTTCTTACACGAAGAAAATCGCAACAAAGCATATGATTTCACGCGCTGATTTTATGGCTTTCGGAATGTCTGATGGCTTACATCCTCGTAAGTCTTATTTTTCCGTCGACATAATGTCCTTTACGCCTATATCGACCTTATACTTCACCATACTTCATGGAATTTCGCAAAATGGCACTAGTTTACTTAGGCGAAGTCGATAAGTCCTTCCGGGGACAAAACGCGAAACTTTTACTTCATCGGGACACAGCACCGCACAGATACGACTTGAAAAACTGATCTCTTTCGGGAATCGGATTTTCGTATTTATATGTTTCGCAAACCCATTAATTCCTTTGATGCACTAGCCGACATGCACGTGCAAACACGTGATCGGAAGCTGATTCTTTGTCATCTCTAATCTCATGCTTGTTTATTGAAGTATCATTCAATAACAAATTGAGGGATTTCGACCGAGGTATCATTCGGGGATCATTACTTTCTCGTCGCGGATGACTCATCTTAATTATATTATCTTCAATTGTCACGCTGTCCGTTCTTCAATTATTGAGCCGTCCTTCGCGGAACGCGGGATCTAGATAATTAACTTTACTTATTTCAATAATGTTTGCTTGATACGGAAACGACTCTCGTCGAGATAATGGATATTATCTTATAATGAATCATTTCAACTTCCCTATGCCTCTGCCAACCAGAATCATTATTGCGTTAATAATATTAGTAGGACCTGCTCGAGTTGGAGATAAGACGGAACGACACTTCTTTCGAGGCATTCCTTCAAAATCCGACGATCGGAAATCTAATCTGGGCCTGAATAACACACCTTTTTTCGAGATTTGATAAAAGCCGTGCAAATGGCGAAATATTTGTCTTGTTCATTGAACATTGTACAGTGACGTTCGTCACACCTCTTATTGAATCTCTTACCTGTTCAATATTATGCAGGAAATCTTTTCCAGTCTTGTTTTTCTTTATTAATGATCCACTAAAAATATTGACAATTTCATTTGTAACATAAGATTAATTCCATGTTTTTTTTTGTTTTGTTTATCACATCGTTTATTAATTGCCAGGCTGTTTTTGATGGGTTGTCACTGTTGTCAGAATTACTCATTTTATTTTGAATATATTTATTTTTATCATACTCTACTTTGTCATGAATATATTTACGTGCCTTATAAAAATACTTAAGTCCCGGATAGGCCATTTTTATGGTATACAAATCTCTGATTAATGCCGGAAGATCTAACTTCCTCATTAATCCACTTTTTTTTCGATCTCTAACTCTAGCTGAGTATACTTTCCGTTTGGAAAAATGTTTATTGAAGTGGAGGAAATAGTCACATGCCTTGCTATAGTCATTTTAGTTGAAGATCTCTAGCCATAGTTCATTCTTTATATAATAATAATAATAATAAATGGTCTTTATTCATTATAATTACAAGAATTTTGAAAAGGTGCAAGAAAAAAGCATTATCAATGAATTATGATGAAAGGGCGAAATTCAGCTAGAACTGTTTTTCAACTTTATCTTGATGAAAAGAATATTTGTATCTGAAGAAATACCGGTGTCAAAAAAATATTCCTATGGTCTGAGATATTGTTGTCAGTTGTGCATTTCGTTCCTTTGTCAGAGAAGTTGCTAAATATATGATCGATACAAGATTTTGTTTTTGTCGTGACTGGTTCATAGGTTTCTTAATAAACGATTCTAAAATACAAGTCTTTTGAATTCCTTGGAGTAAGAGAATGAGTCGATGTCCACAAAGTAGAAAGTTCACATTATTTTCGGAAAAATCTTCAAATATTTCAAAAATTGTATCACAGAATAGATTCAAGTTACCTGTTGGAGATCTGTATCAGCATTTAAAAACACAATCCATATATTTGATGAGTTTGTTATTTTTATTTTGCAGGATGAAGCACATATTTCAATATCTTGGTCATGATTATACTTACTCAGATCTATTTGAAATGACAGCTTTTATTTGCTTTCATTTTGGATCTACAGTAATAACTGTTTAGAGAAAAATTGTCTATGGGGTAGGAGTTAATATATTATGTTTTACACCAAGTTTCTGTTATGCAAATGAAGTAAATGTTGAAATCGGACAAATCAATATTCAGATTGTTCAGTTTCTTATCATTTATGCACTGAATATTGAGAAGTATGATGTCGGGAACGATTGTTAGTGTGAAGTTCACTTAGAGTGTTTTTGGCCTCCTCCAACAAATTGAATTATGTGATAGTAATAATACTGTGTAAGGGCCAAACAAAAAAATCATCAAATTGATTTAGTATAATAATCTAACTCAAGCTTACAAAAGTAATCTACTTCCTTGAAACTCCACTTGAGCGGACACTCTTGTGGTGTTTCACAGAATATGTTTCTGATATTATAACTTAGTATTTCACTTATGTAGCAGTCAGCTAATTTTATTTTATTTGAGTCACTATAAATATAACATAAAACGTTTTTTTGATTGACATAATTAGGTTTATTTTATTTAGATAGTGTGCAAGAAGTATCATTGAATTTAAAGATGAAAATGTGTGACTGTCAACTATTATTGTGGACTTGAAATTATCTTGCCTTGGCTGCCAGTGACGATTCTTTCTCCCTTTACACGAAAGAGGCATTATAGAGCCGTATCATACAGATAATTATTAATGAAACTTACAGAGAGCAAAATTAATTATATAATATCTGGCAAAGTAGCCATAAATAAAATTTAATTAATGTCAGATAATGATTTCTGACTGTTTTTAAACAATAAACTACATTCAAGATAATCCAGGTCTGAAAATTAGAGTTGAAAGAAATTTATTTTTTATACAAAAACTCTAATTTTTATATTTTATTTATGAATATCTAAAAGGAATTAGTGGTAGAAATCGTAGAAACTTATTTTACACACTGCTCTAAGAAACATTTTTATAATCTGGGGAATTTGTACAATTTGTTTTTATGAATGTCCCAGGATATCAGAGAAAACTCCCCAGAAGCTCATCTAAGAGCTTGAGCGAGCAAGGGAACATGTTTTTAGTGTTCAAGACATAAGGTGTTGGCAACTAATATGGTGTATGTATTATGGTTTTGGACTGCGGTTTACAGTTGTCTCAGTAGTAGGAATTGGTTTCAGCAACCCTCATGACCAGTATGCCAAACACCTCACAAAGTTTTATGGTTTGTTCATCAAATCCAATCAATAAGAACGATTTAAAATTGAAAAAATAAAAATTTGCGCTTCTTAGCCCAAAAAATTTGTTATTTCAAATATTAATTTACGTTTGAAAAAATAACAGTGTGGACAATTTAACATAATTTTGCTAATTTAGACAGATGTTTCGATTTACTTGTTGATGCCCTTTTTTGATGTTCTTTAGCACAACAAATACTTAAAGGAGATATTAAATAGGACTTCAAAGTTTCCTTAGAAAATTCCAAGTAGTCATTTGGACAACCAAGAAATTGTCTTGGGTGAAAGTTTGACAACTTTTCTAGAATGATTGAAAGGGTGTTTCTTTTGAGATCATCTTCAAAAACTGCAGAAATTTTCATTTCAACTTCGTGGAGAAAATCTATCATTTTCTTTGAAGGAAATGTCAAAAATCCTCTGCTTTTATTTTTAATATAGTTATTGAATTTTTCGTTTCCTTCTCCTGTTATGGATTTTACACATTCTAGACATTTATTTGCACTTTTCATTTTTTTGGTCACATATCCACAGAAGTAGGCAAACGCTTCATCCACTTCTGTGAAGACTTCTTCCACTTCAGAAACAGTACTGTCAATTTGAATATCAAAAATCAACTTCTGCTTTTTCTGTTTCAGGTCACCAACATTGAGAAGAGACTGCATCATTTCACCACCTGTTACATTACTACCTCTGGGTGGCTTTATAAGGGAGTAAAGAGACATCAAACGAAAAATTTGTCCAACTTGGATTGATTCTGGGTGAGAATTACATCCACCTGCCCTCATCATTCCAAAAAAGTGCTGGAAAAGAATAAATCAGATTCAGAGTCACACTTTAACATGCGGATATTCATATTCTCAACTCTAAATGGTCTTGATTGATTCTAGATGTCATCAAATATTTGAATCCTATGCTATTCAAATATTTTGTAAGGTCTCTTGTGCAAGATATTGTTGCTCGTAAACCATGAAATGTGGAGTCTGATAAAAATATCTGTGGAGGAGAGCACTGTTTCCACAAATCTAAATATATTAAAAATGTATCCAGATACTGTAACAAGTAACTAACTTATAAAAATCCTATTCTGTGGATGTTACATTAGGTATATGTTTGGTAATTTATATTTGTTGTATTTCCTTTCTCAAATGTAACTTGTAAAATGAATATTGTCAAGTCATGTTCACAAAAAAATACTTCAAAAATTGTGTCTTAATTTTTTTTCTATTTGTTTCATATAGAATAAAATTGTATTGTTTCAAGGTTTGTTCTACAATGAATGTTATATACTTGCCAATCTGAAAAGAATAACTAATGCTTATTAACCAATCTTTTGGTTTACTAGAGATGTAGTTTAAATGTCATTTGATGATTCCACTTTCTGTATTTTGTGGTAGAGCAAATTTTATAGTTGGCAATTTTCAAAGTAAATTGATTTCCAATATAAAGATTTACAAGAATTGTTTAAAATTCATATTCAAAATTGACATTGCAGCCACCTATTTTGATTAAAATTTTTATCAGTAGTGAATATCGACCAATTTGTGTATTCCAATTCAAACAATTTGTAAAAGTGTTTGTTATGATAATGATTTATTAAGAATCAATTCAAAATAACACAATTTTTCTCTTTCTTATTGAAAAGCTTAATTTTACCTCGTCATTAGAGACAAGTTATATAGAAATGAATAATTAACAAGTGGCTGTGAATACACATTTGAATATAATTATAGGTTTCATATAACTTTTTTCTTTATCTTAAGTCTTTTAATGTGATTCTTGAATGATTATTATTCACCTCATATTCTTGAGAATTCAGCTTCAGCCCAGTATCTGGTGAGGATGAGTTCATTATGTCTATGAGGTTATTCAACCTTCTACATAAAGTTATTGTGGGATCAGCTTTCTCAAATATCACATCCTTGTTTTTGTATATCTCCATTGCCAATGCGGAAGTATTGCTGAATAACTGTAAATATTCAAGTAACAGTAATCATTCATTGATTTGAGTTGTTTTTGATGCATTCAAAACAATTTAATTCTTGTGTCTCACCGGAAAAGCTAATCGAGTGTTCATTTTTTCTCCCTGTTTTGGGTGGATATGACTTTCAGTTAACTTGAATCCAAATCGAAATTCTTTCCTCGATTCATATTTTAACAGATTTTCAAAGTCTGAAAAATTTACCAAACCTTCAGGAACCTAAATTTATTTTATTCCAATTAGACCTAATTAACAAGAAATGATTACAATATTATAATCTGAATTTTTTTTTCTTGATCAAGTTATTTCTCAAACATTTTATCAGATGTGGAAAGTCTGAACACATTCGTAATTTTCTTTTTGGATCCATCGGATGTTCACACCATGGTTTCAAATCATCTTGTACTCCCAATTGTGTCCACATTTTTCTGTTCCACGTGGCACCGTCACTGGTGACCACGTCAATGAAAAACCCAGAATTCTCACACAGGATTACATACTCCAAAATAATCTTGGCAAGTATCTCACCAGTAACATCGCCGCCACTCAAAAAACAAGCTAATGCTTGTAGACCACGGCCAGCGAATGGTTGAAACATCAAAACAAGTGCATGGTCACCAAGATTATTTTCCATTGTGTTTGTAGTATGCTCGCCCAGATCAACAAATCCAATAAACTCCATGGTATTCTTATCAAATTTTTTGGAGGCAGTCACTTTACATTCGTCAATTAAAAGACATCCGTGCTTTTCCCACTCTGGTAAATTTTTTGCTTTTTCTTTTAGCAGAGCAAAAACTTCTTTTTGGAAACCAAAACTGCTATCTATATTCCTTATGTACCTTGAACAATTGATTTGTGGAAGATTGTGATGGCTTACGAGTGTAAACATGCTAACTCCACTTTGGCTGATTTCAATCTAACACATAAATATTTTGGTTGCACTTTCATCATGTCAATAAGTCTTCAACATTACAATTTGGGTTTGAGTAGAATGAAATAATAAGTTTCTACGATTGTCTCCTGTGACACTTCCATTTTGGAGTTAGCAGGTTTGCATTCAACTGGATTGATAATGATCTAATGTATTTTGGTAACTTTTTATTCAATAACATTTCTGTATTGGTAACTTTTTTGATATACTCCAATCGACAAACACTCAAAAAGGGGTAATGTATTTGAATAATTGTCGATGGATTTTAATAAAAACTTTTTGTAATAATTTCAATGCAAATTGTTACATCTTTCGTTATCTAAGTGTTTGTACCTGTCTCATTATATCAATTACAAAAATATCAAGAAACCAGTGACTAACTTTACAGATATCAAAATGAACACAACATTGCATTTATTCTGGGTACTTTACTAAAGATTTGCAATTGTGACCTCCATCACAGAAAGCATAAAACGTCGTTTTTCATTAATTTTGATCAATGTATTTTTACCAACTTTTTGAGCATCAAGAAAAATAATTTAAAACTAATAACATTGACCATTAGTTGGTTTATTATTCACTTACTTGGAAATTGTGCTTCGGCAAGGTAGTGGAAGTATGTCGTTATCTCGAATATGTCTGTAAAGTTTGGGGCTTTTCATCCTCATCAATATACAAGAGTACATCCAATCTAGAGTGTATCGTTTGCCAGTTTTTCTGGACTGACCTGCCTTGCAACATACTTGAATCATCTGTTTTTGTGCAGGTGGTAAATCTTTAATGTACTTGTCAATTTTATCAGAATTGATAACACTCTTTTTTAAATTAACCACAATATTTGCAAGTCGTTCATTTCTTTTTTTCAAATAGAAGTATTTTTAATTTTTTAATACGACACATTTCCTTTTTTTTTCACCCCTTTTCTTGATGAAAGATTTATATCTACAGCACTCCCGACATAAATCAGTATTTTGTAGAATAAAAATTTTACAAGACGAACTGTAACCTTTGCAAATTTTTTTTAAGTCCACATTTTCAATGAGTTCAAGTAATTCATTTTCAGTAGTTAATTGTTCTTCAATATTTATCGACTTATTAATAGCACTAACATACACACTATTGTTTGTCAACACCACTGATCTCTCGACGTAGGGAACGGAATTGTCTTGGAGAGTAATTTTTGAAAAAATCATTGCATCGTTCATTTTATGTAGACTCCACTCGGGAGATTTATAAGAATCTCTTTGTGCTTTATTGAATAGAACAGTTGCTTGATGATTTCAAAGTCAAAATTTTCATTTATAGTGGGAATAGCTTGTGCACTTATGTCAGAGAAAGTTTTTTGCTGTTGACAAGTAGTATTAATGTCTGTTAACAAGTTAGGAATAGCAACACCTGGTGATAGGGATAGAGTAGATCCCAAGTTTGCTCTAGATGGGCCAGGATTATCTGGAAATGGGATTGGAACGGGATTTTCTGGATCTGAATTGGAGACCAAGTTTGCTTGAAATGAACCAGTTACAACATACTTTGGGAAACTGACAGGAGTGGTGGTACTACTGGAAATAAATAACCAAAAATTATATTTCAAAATTATAATGACAAAAATGAAATCTATGAACTTTACATTGTGATAGAGCAAATAACATTTAGTTGAATTAAAACATTTCATCTAATACAATGAATCACAATTTTGTTTTGCCCAACTTATATTAAAATGATTGACAAACCATGGTCATCTAAGAAATAAACAATTTTTAGAACCAGTTGCTTTCAATGTGTATATTAAAATAACAATTAAGTTAATGTATACACAACGTCATGCAAATAATAATGAATCCGTCACCTGCAGAAGGGAAATCTCAAACCGTTCAGAAAATATACTGTTACATTCATTATTCGAAAGTCCAACAATTATCCAGTTATTTGTACTTCCATGATTAATTCTGAAATTAATATAGTACCTATTGTGGTATTGTGAAAAAACGAAATGTATTTTGAATTGTTTCACCAAACTTTGAGCTTTTTTGGCTTAGAAAATGATTTAAGAACCGAATTTCCTATTCAATGCAAACAAGCAACTTTTTTGGTAGAAAAAAGATATTACTTCTCAAATACTTTCAACTAAATAACAGTTCAAGAATTCCAACATATTTCTGAATTTACTGATTTTCAAATATTAGTATAAGTCTATATCTGCCTCGATAGGGTCGTCCTGACCTTCTAAATTATCCGTTAGAGTCGAGTGTCCTAAGGAAATTTTCAATCGGCTGGCATGCACAATCTGTTTTTTATATTTTCCGATCTGTTGGATTTCATAATTCACAGGCGATGTCCTTCTTAACACTCGGTATGGGCCGCTCCATTTGGGCGTCAGTTTGCGTGCTAGTTTACCTTTGGCTCTAGCGTCGGGCGGAGCTCGTAAATATACTCTAGATCCGGGGAGGTAATCCCTTAACCTCGCTTTCTTATTAAATTTTTCCCGCCGTTTCGCAGACGACTTTTCCAGAGCTTCGCGTGCTTTCTCATGAGCGATTTGCATCCTTATCGTAAATTCCGAAATGAAATTACTGTCCACATCATACTTGAATTTCGGTGGCGTTAAACTTAGCTGATGAGGCAACAGCATATCTCTCCCGAACATCAAATAAAACGGGGTTTCTCTCGTAGCGCAGTGGACTTGATTTCTGATCGCTAATAAAGCGTAGTTCAACTGAATGTCCCAATCGCTGTTTCGCTCGTCAACTAATTGCGCTAAAGTCTCCTTCAGGTGTCTGTGAAACCTCTCTATCACTCCATTAGTTTGCGGATGATACGCGGTTGTATTTAACTTTCGCATTCCCAGTATCCTACACATTTCTAAAAAGAAATTAGACAAAAAATTTGATCCCTTGTCACTCAAAACATACCTAGGAATTCCGAATCTCATCACGATTCGTTCTATGAATATCTTTGCTACCGTGCTCGCGGAAATTTCCTTTAGCGGTATCGCTTCCGGATACCTAGTGAGGTGATCGATCACTGTAAAAATATATTTGTTCCCGTTGCTAGTCGTATTTAATGGGCCTACAATATCTATAGCTACTAATTCGAAAACAAACGACGGAATCGCCATCTTTTGCATCTCCACCGGTGGTTGCACAGGTGATTTGAACAAATAACAGGTATGGCAGCGGTTACAATATTCGCTAACGTCTCTTCTCATCCCTGGCCATATAAAATCACGCTGTATAGCTGACAGCGTTTTCTCTCTCCCAGCATGTCCGTAAAATGGGTGTTCGTGATACATCTTCAAAATGCGCGCTCTCATTTTCTTAGGCGCAAATATTTTATCTTTCCGTTCGTCGACCTTCCTTGACACGTAAAGAATGCCATCTCGGTGGTAATACGTCGAGTCGTTCGGATCGTCTCTGATTTGACCTACTAACACAGATACCTCTCCGTCGACCGCCTGCAAGAGCCTTATCTCGTCCAGGTCGAACAGGGTCTCCGGGACAATCAGACATTCATCGGGGAGATCCCGCCGGGCGCTCTTTTGTACCTGCCGTACGGTGCTCGGGGTATGTGGAATCTCCTCAGAGTGCTCAGTAGCGCCGTCGCGCGTTTCTATGAGAGGCGCCTTCGGGGTGTCGACTATGCTACTGTCTGGGTCGCTAATTATTCGGGAAAGTGCGTCGGCATTGGCATTTATTTTTCCAGGGCGGTGCTTGATAGTGAAAGAGTATTCTAACAGGGCCATGCTCCACTTAGCGAGTCGCGAGCTCGGATCCTTTATGGATAACAAGTAAACTAGAGGCCGATGGTCGGTGATTATGGTAAAGTGTGTGCCAACTAAGTAACACCTGTACTTCTTTACTGCCCAAATTATAGCTAAGGCCTCCCTCTCAATGGTGGAGTAACGGGTTTCGGCTGGATTTAACATCCTACTGGCGTAACATATTGGGTGTTCAAAATTGTCGTACTCCTGACTTAGTATTCCCGATATGGCTGTTCCGGACGCATCGGTGCACAAAATGAATGGCCTACTAAAATCCGGGTATCTTAGCACTGGAGGAGTCGTCATTGATTCCTTCAGAGTCTTAAAAGCCATTTCCTGTTCATCTCCCCACCTAAACTTTACGTCCTTCTTCGTTAGGTAAGTCATGGGCTGAGTGATGCGAGCGTAGTTGGGTACGAATTTTCTATAAAAACCACACAATCCTAGGAATGATCGAATTTCCTTCACGCAACTGGGTCGGGGGTACTTCTCTATGATCTCAGTCTTTTCGGAGTCAGCTTCGCACCCTCTTGCTGAAATAATGTGTCCCAAATATTTAACTTCTGGTTCTAGGAACTTACATTTCGCGGGCTTGAACTTTAAATTGCTGGTCCTCATCCGTTCAAATACATGACGCAGCCGGCTCAAATGTTCTCTGACGTCGCTTCCGCTGAATACGATTATATCATCTAAATACACTAAGCATTCTTTTCCAGTGAGACCGGTCAGAATCGTATTCATCAAACGTGACCATGTGGCACTTGAATTGACCTGTCCCATGAGCATCCTCGTAAATTCGTAATGCCCAGTGGGGGTAGAGAACGCAGTCTTCTCTATATCATCCGGATGCATCGCTATCTGATAATATCCTTGGGCTAGGTCCATCACGCTGTACAAGCTGGACCCGCTCAACTGATCTAGAGTGTCTTGTAGGTGTGGCAAAGGGTAAAAATCAACCTTCGTGACTTCGTTCAATGCTCGGAAATCCACACACAACCGATACTGCGCTTCTTGTCCCGGCAGTCTCTTCTTCTCCACCAAGATGGCGGGTGCGCTCCAAGGGCTCTGCGAATCCCTTATAATTCCATTGTCTAACAACTCGGCAATCTCTTTATCCATAATTGGCTTTCTTTGATACGGTATTCGGTATGGTCTCTTAAAAATAGGAGGGATGTTTTCGGTAACTATTCGGTGAGTCACCAAACTCGTACACGGTAACTTCTGCGAAGGGGCATGAAATACATCAATATATTCCTTCACTAGTTTGGCTAATTCCCTCCTTTCTGGAGTTTGTGGCTGCTCTAAATCTAAAATCTGTAGAATCTCTTCCTCTTTTACGCTGCTTATTTTTCTTATCGCATATTCTTGATCAGTTGCACTCTCTTTCACTTCTGTCTCTGCTTCATATATCCTTGCAATCACATGCTTCCTAGGGATCAATATCTCTTTTTCTAAAATATTCATGATTTGAATCGGTATCTGGTTAGAATTCCGATTTATCGACCGGGCTATCATTATACCTGACATACTGCCTTCATCTTCTATTACTATGTTTTCTGATCTCACCCTTTTTCTGGCCGTGGCCATGCAAATTACCTTCGTCCGGGGTGGTAAAATCATATCTCTTGGTAACCAAAGTCCTTCATTCCTCGTGTCACCGGCCGTCCCGGCCTCATCTGTGCCTGTCGGTTCGGACCATCGTTTAGCCATGAATCGGGCATTCCGCTCTCTCGGGTCCCTTTGTCCTTCACACACAATAGAGCTTGTTTGCGAACTAGCATCAAGCATTTTACATATTTGCGGCTCCTGGGTCATGTAGACGCTGCTTTTGCCACATCCTTCAATATCTTTGGGCTCCACACGGGTTTGTGAGGACTTCTCTATTCTAACAAATGTCTCACCCTCAGATTCGTTGCTAGCAATTTGTAGGCTTTCATTAAGACACTTACAAACTGGCAGATAATTTTTTACCTTGGCATTTCCTTTCATACCAACCTCAAATGATGCAATCCCTAATCCAACATTCTCAGACAATAGTGGGGAACCTCCCGTCCTTTTGCTCAAACTAATCGTCCTTCCAGCATTCTGTATCTCCGTGGAGCGTCCAGAACTTGCCGTCAGATTTCCTGATCGTCCATCTCTAGAAGACGAATTATTCGCACATGATGCCGTCTCTTTCATACTCACAGTTAACGAGGCTGGCTTTCCATCCTGGGCGTCTCTCACATGCCTAACAAGTGCCAAATCTTTTTCGCCCTCCCCAGGTAAGGTCGTCGATTTGCTTCTCCATGCCTCATGCACATTTGCATCTCGAGGAACTGAGACTTTACTCTCGCAGTCTCCAAAATCAGTAGAAGGCGCTCTTGTCCATTTCTCACTGATGTTACCAAAACTCGGAACTTCGTCCTTGAAGTTCCCAAAATCAGTAGAAGGCGCTCTTGTCCAATTCTCACTGATATTACCAAAACTCGGAATTTCTACCTTGAAGTTCCCAAAATCAGTAGAAGGCGCTCTTGTCCATTTCTCACTGATGTTACCAAAACTCGGAACTTCGCCCTTGAAGTTCCCAAAATCAGTAGAAGGCGCTCTTGTCCAATTCTCACTGATATTCGCCCCCTTACTTGTTTCGGGGTGCGGCCACGATTCTAAGGACACGTCTGCCCTTTCAACACTCTCTTCGTTACAACCTAACCTATTCCGTTTCTTGGTCTGCTCAGTCGAGAAGGGCTCCCTTGATCTTGGAATCAAAAGGCCGTCACCCCTTTTCATCCCTTGTAAGCTCAACAGTGACGGTGCTGAACCCACAGAGAAACCTTCTCTCAACTTCCTATCCCAAGACACAACAACATCTTTGAGTTCTTGTATTCCTTCCTCCAGCTTCTTGACCCTCTCGTCGTCAAGCCTTTCACACCTAGACCCCAAACTATACCTAGGTTCGTATTCTAAATCTATTTCCTCTTCTAAAATGCACACCTTGTTCCTTCTCCAGTCCAAACGGACTTGAAATTTCTGCATAAAATCTGTGCCAATAATAAATTGATTAGCAAACTCACTGGAATCTATGACTAGGAATTCGTGTCGGACTGATTGTCCGTTTCCGATCTCCACATCTAACATTACTGATCCCTTATATGGAATAACCTTTCCCTGTACATCTCTTAACAAATACTGCCTATTCATAACAATTCTTTCGCCTCTAACGACATCCAAACGTGCCATAGAAATGCTGGCACCTGAATCCAACAGCATATGGCGCTCTACGCCGTTGACTCTTAGCACTATCGTGTTACGCTGGGCACTCTCTCCAGAACACGTAAGTACTAGGGTCGTCCCCTCATTACTTAGTTTTCCATTCTGCTGACGACTTCCGCTGATGGGGCTGAGCGAGAAGCCGCTTCCTGGTTTAAAGTCTGCTCTCTAGTACAGGTACCCATCTCTCGAGGCCTTCTCTGCTCTGCTGAGCAGTCTTTCCACAGGTGCCCCGGAAGTCCGCAACCGAAACATAGGTCCTTCTTCCGGTAACAGTCTTTAACAGAATGCCCTCTCTTCCTACAATATTCACACTCTAATGCGCCGCTATTTTGCCTAGCGCTCCGACAATGTTCTCTTTCGTGCCCGGTTCGCTTACAAATTTGACACCTGGCGATGGTTCGTGCGTTCCTGGCGAACTCCTGGTTTTGCCGGTATGGCCTGCTGATTGGACCTACAATGCTCTCGATGACTTCCTGCTTCTCCGTCAATTCCACAGCCTGCTGAAGCGTTGTGGGACCGGCGGACAGTACGCTTTTCCTAATTGGGTCTAGCAATCCCATAGAGAACTGCGCGATCGTTTCGGCTTCCTGCTTCTGCCTAATTACCGCGTCTATTGCGTCATCTCCGGAAAAGTACGCAATTTTGGCTGCAAGTACTTTCAATCTGGCCAGGTATTGGCGGCAAGACTCGTTCTTTTGCTGCCGGCATTCCGCAAATCTCCTTTGGTCCTCACCCGGCATTTTTAAGGTTCCGAACTGGTCAACCAATCCTTTCCTGAGTACCTTCCAATCTGCTGTTGTCCGCAGCTGCTCGTCGGCTTCAACTAATTGTTTTGCAATTCCTCTGAGCCGGAGACGAACTAAGGATGCCACACGGTTCTCTGCCCATCCTGCTATAGCGACCGTGTTCTCGATGGTATTAACGAAATCCCTAATGTTTGTGTTTCCATTAAAAATGGGCAAATTCTCAAGTGTTAGGTTCAACGGGGCACCAATGTCGATGGCGCCGGTACGTTGTGGTACCGGAGGGGGAGTTGGGGGTGGCGTAGACATCTTTCTAGCTGTGTTCTGACCAACCTGACCTGACACCAACCGTTCGAGGCAAGTGGGTTCCTTTGAGAAAAGGCCCTCCCCTTAGGGCAACGTTTTTATCCCCAAATGCTCTCCGCTATCAAAAGGCACTGACCACACTTGACACCATTGTTCTGAACCAAACCGCCTTGGTACCGGTAGAGCGATACCGATCACCAGAGAGGTCCAGTTGCTCGTGGAGAAAGAGCACTGCTGTTCTGCACCAGTAACTCCACGGAAAGCGGGGCTCACTCGAGCGGCTGCGTAAGCCCCTATTTGGGTCCGTTTGATAGGGTTCGACTAAGTCGGGTCAGGGTTTGGTGTGGAAAGAAACACTCAGTTAATTAGTTGCAAAAAATTACTTATATTATAACGAACATAAATGAGCAACAGGTTACACATGTCCCAGATATCTTTTAAGACTTATCAGCTAACCAAACAAGCACACATATAGATACCAACCTTTCAGTTTACTCGATCAACATGATCAGGGGTTTCAAACAAATCTCGTGCTTTAAACTGCACAGACACCGTTTATCAATTGGTTGCTAAAATAGACTTCAATATGAACTAGAGGGTGCGGCCATGATTTTCTTCGTATCCTAGAGTCTCATCATCGACTATAATGAACAATATCTACTTAAATCTCAAGGTAAGCCACACGTCTACACCCTGTAGTAAGCAAAACACACTTAAATCTTAAAGTAATCAAAACACCTAAATCTGGATAGGGTAATACACAGTTCGGTAAAGGTATTCAACATTAGGTGGAATTACCGTAAAGGGAGTTCTCATTACATCATAGCACAACAAAAATTATACGAAACATCGAAAAACCAATACTGGTAACACACATAAATTCAATAAAATAGTAACCAACCTCATCAACATTACTCATTAATATGAGGGAGATAAGACACTTCTGGACATTTTAGTAGTGACCGGCGAAGTCAAAGACAAGCAATGGCATACCTTATCTAACATGCACAATATTCAACTTAAACTAAATGACATGGTGTTACACTAACCAATAAATCAAACCTTTCGACGGAACCGTACTCCAAATCGTTTAACATTTACCCTAATCAGGGTCAAATTAGCAGGTAGAATTAGCATAAATATCAATTGACAGTAGCCTACCACATTTCAACTTATAACTAATAAAATCAAATTGCTATCGATAACACACTCCGCCTTGTCAGGCTCTAAGATAGCAAACAACTGAAAAAAACTCATTGATAATTTATCAAACAATCGCTAACCATGTTCCGTGATTGATATCAGAGCAGCGCATACTTAATGTACCTCTTTTAGGTTATAGATAACGCTAACGCAGGGGAATGAACGATCAAAAGTCGCAAACATATTCCACTTACTGAAAACGAGAGGCATCTTTCGTCCTATACCCATTTATTAAAAATTCGGAGACTGTTGTGTGCGAGGTTAAAAGCAAATCTCGTTTTTCTTACACGAAGAAAATCGCAACAAAGCATATGATTTCACGCGCTGATTTTATGGCTTTCGGAATGTCTGATGGCCTACATCCTCGTAAGTCTTATTTTTCCGTCGACATAATGTCCTTTACGCCTATATCGACCTTATACTTCACCATACTTAATGGAATTTCGCAAAATGGCACTAGTTTACTTAGGCGAAGTCGATAAGTCCTTCCGGGGACAAAACGCGAAACTTTTACTTCATCGGGACACAGCACCGCACAGATACGACTTGAAAAACTGATCTCTTTCGGGAATCGGATTTTCGTATTTATATGTTTCGCAAACCCATTAATTCCTTTGATGCACTAGCCGACATGCACGTGCAAACACGTGATCGGAAGCTGATTCTTTGTCATCTCTAATCTCATGCTTGTTTATTGAAGTATCATTCAATAACAAATTGAGGGATTTCGACCGAGGTATCATTCGGGGATCATTACTTTCTCGTCGCGGATGACTCATCTTAATTATATTATCTTCAATTGTCACGCTGTCCGTTCTTCAATTATTGAGCCGTCCTTCGCGGAACGCGGGATCTAGATAATTAACTTTACTTATTTCAATAATGTTTGCTTGATACGGAAACGACTCTCGTCGAGATAATGGATATTATCTTATAATGAATCATTTCAACTTCCCTATGCCTCTGCCAACCAGAATCATTATTGCGTTAATAATATTAGTAGGACCTGCTCGAGTTGGAGATAAGACGGAACGACACTTCTTTCGAGGCATTCCTTCAAAATCCGACGATCGGAAATCTAATCTGGGCCTGAATAACACACCTTTTTTCGAGATTTGATAAAAGCCGTGCAAATGGCGAAATATTTGTCTTGTTCATTGAACATTGTACAGTGACGTTCGTCACACCTCTTATTGAATCTCTTACCTGTTCAATATTATGCAGGAAATCTTTTCCAGTCTTGTTTTTCTTTATTAATGATCCACTAAAAATATTGACAATTTCATTTGTAACATAAGATTAATTCCATGTTTTTTTTTGTTTTGTTTATCACATCGTTTATTAATTGCCAGGCTGTTTTTGATGGGTTGTCACTGTTGTCAGAATTACTCATTTTATTTTGAATATATTTATTTTTATCATACTCTACTTTGTCATGAATATATTTACGTGCCTTATAAAAATACTTAAGTCCCGGATAGGCCATTTTTATGGTATACAAATCTCTGATTAATGCCGGAAGATCTAACTTCCTCATTAATCCACTTTTTTTTCGATCTCTAACTCTAGCTGAGTATACTTTCCGTTTGGAAAAATGTTTATTGAAGTGGAGGAAATAGTCACATGCCTTGCTATAGTCATTTTAGTTGAAGATCTCTAGCCATAGTTCATTCTTTATATAATAATAATAATAATAAATGGTCTTTATTCATTATAATTACAAGAATTTTGAAAAGGTGCAAGAAAAAAGCATTATCAATGAATTATGATGAAAGGGCGAAATTCAGCTAGAACTGTTTTTCAACTTTATCTTGATGAAAAGAATATTTGTATCTGAAGAAATACCGGTGTCAAAAAAATATTCCTATGGTCTGAGATATTGTTGTCAGTTGTGCATTTCGTTCCTTTGTCAGAGAAGTTGCTAAATATATGATCGATACAAGATTTTGTTTTTGTCGTGACTGGTTCATAGGTTTCTTAATAAACGATTCTAAAATACAAGTCTTTTGAATTCCTTGGAGTAAGAGAATGAGTCGATGTCCACAAAGTAGAAAGTTCACATTATTTTCGGAAAAATCTTCAAATATTTCAAAAATTGTATCACAGAATAGATTCAAGTTACCTGTTGGAGATCTGTATCAGCATTTAAAAACACAATCCATATATTTGATGAGTTTGTTATTTTTATTTTGCAGGATGAAGCACATATTTCAATATCTTGGTCATGATTATACTTACTCAGATCTATTTGAAATGACAGCTTTTATTTGCTTTCATTTTGGATCTACAGTAATAACTGTTTAGAGAAAAATTGTCTATGGGGTAGGAGTTAATATATTATGTTTTACACCAAGTTTCTGTTATGCAAATGAAGTAAATGTTGAAATCGGACAAATCAATATTCAGATTGTTCAGTTTCTTATCATTTATGCACTGAATATTGAGAAGTATGATGTCGGGAACGATTGTTAGTGTGAAGTTCACTTAGAGTGTTTTTGGCCTCCTCCAACAAATTGAATTATGTGATAGTAATAATACTGTGTAAGGGCCAAACAAAAAAATCATCAAATTGATTTAGTATAATAATCTAACTCAAGCTTACAAAAGTAATCTACTTCCTTGAAACTCCACTTGAGCGGACACTCTTGTGGTGTTTCACAGAATATGTTTCTGATATTATAACTTAGTATTTCACTTATGTAGCAGTCAGCTAATTTTATTTTATTTGAGTCACTATAAATATAACATAAAACGTTTTTTTGATTGACATAATTAGGTTTATTTTATTTAGATAGTGTGCAAGAAGTATCATTGAATTTAAAGATGAAAATGTGTGACTGTCAACTATTATTGTGGACTTGAAATTATCTTGCCTTGGCTGCCAGTGACGATTCTTTCTCCCTTTACACGAAAGAGGCATTATAGAGCCGTATCATACAGATAATTATTAATGAAACTTACAGAGAGCAAAATTAATTATATAATATCTGGCAAAGTAGCCATAAATAAAATTTAATTAATGTCAGATAATGATTTCTGACTGTTTTTAAACAATAAACTACATTCAAGATAATCCAGGTCTGAAAATTAGAGTTGAAAGAAATTTATTTTTTATACAAAAACTCTAATTTTTATATTTTATTTATGAATATCTAAAAGGAATTAGTGGTAGAAATCGTAGAAACTTATTTTACACACTGCTCTAAGAAACATTTTTATAATCTGGGGAATTTGTACAATTTGTTTTTATGAATGTCCCAGGATATCAGAGAAAACTCCCCAGAAGCTCATCTAAGAGCTTGAGCGAGCAAGGGAACATGTTTTTAGTGTTCAAGACATAAGGTGTTGGCAACTAATATGGTGTATGTATTATGGTTTTGGACTGCGGTTTACAGTTGTCTCAGTAGTAGGAATTGGTTTCAGCAACCCTCATGACCAGTATGCCAAACACCTCACAAAGTTTTATGGTTTGTTCATCAAATCCAATCAATAAGAACGATTTAAAATTGAAAAAATAAAAATTTGCGCTTCTTAGCCCAAAAAATTTGTTATTTCAAATATTAATTTACGTTTGAAAAAATAACAGTGTGGACAATTTAACATAATTTTGCTAATTTAGACAGATGTTTCGATTTACTTGTTGATGCCCTTTTTTGATGTTCTTTAGCACAACAAATACTTAAAGGAGATATTAAATAGGACTTCAAAGTTTCCTTAGAAAATTCCAAGTAGTCATTTGGACAACCAAGAAATTGTCTTGGGTGAAAGTTTGACAACTTTTCTAGAATGATTGAAAGGGTGTTTCTTTTGAGATCATCTTCAAAAACTGCAGAAATTTTCATTTCAACTTCGTGGAGAAAATCTATCATTTTCTTTGAAGGAAATGTCAAAAATCCTCTGCTTTTATTTTTAATATAGTTATTGAATTTTTCGTTTCCTTCTCCTGTTATGGATTTTACACATTCTAGACATTTATTTGCACTTTTCATTTTTTTGGTCACATATCCACAGAAGTAGGCAAACGCTTCATCCACTTCTGTGAAGACTTCTTCCACTTCAGAAACAGTACTGTCAATTTGAATATCAAAAATCAACTTCTGCTTTTTCTGTTTCAGGTCACCAACATTGAGAAGAGACTGCATCATTTCACCACCTGTTACATTACTACCTCTGGGTGGCTTTATAAGGGAGTAAAGAGACATCAAACGAAAAATTTGTCCAACTTGGATTGATTCTGGGTGAGAATTACATCCACCTGCCCTCATCATTCCAAAAAAGTGCTGGAAAAGAATAAATCAGATTCAGAGTCACACTTTAACATGCGGATATTCATATTCTCAACTCTAAATGGTCTTGATTGATTCTAGATGTCATCAAATATTTGAATCCTATGCTATTCAAATATTTTGTAAGGTCTCTTGTGCAAGATATTGTTGCTCGTAAACCATGAAATGTGGAGTCTGATAAAAATATCTGTGGAGGAGAGCACTGTTTCCACAAATCTAAATATATTAAAAATGTATCCAGATACTGTAACAAGTAACTAACTTATAAAAATCCTATTCTGTGGATGTTACATTAGGTATATGTTTGGTAATTTATATTTGTTGTATTTCCTTTCTCAAATGTAACTTGTAAAATGAATATTGTCAAGTCATGTTCACAAAAAAATACTTCAAAAATTGTGTCTTAATTTTTTTTCTATTTGTTTCATATAGAATAAAATTGTATTGTTTCAAGGTTTGTTCTACAATGAATGTTATATACTTGCCAATCTGAAAAGAATAACTAATGCTTATTAACCAATCTTTTGGTTTACTAGAGATGTAGTTTAAATGTCATTTGATGATTCCACTTTCTGTATTTTGTGGTAGAGCAAATTTTATAGTTGGCAATTTTCAAAGTAAATTGATTTCCAATATAAAGATTTACAAGAATTGTTTAAAATTCATATTCAAAATTGACATTGCAGCCACCTATTTTGATTAAAATTTTTATCAGTAGTGAATATCGACCAATTTGTGTATTCCAATTCAAACAATTTGTAAAAGTGTTTGTTATGATAATGATTTATTAAGAATCAATTCAAAATAACACAATTTTTCTCTTTCTTATTGAAAAGCTTAATTTTACCTCGTCATTAGAGACAAGTTATATAGAAATGAATAATTAACAAGTGGCTGTGAATACACATTTGAATATAATTATAGGTTTCATATAACTTTTTTCTTTATCTTAAGTCTTTTAATGTGATTCTTGAATGATTATTATTCACCTCATATTCTTGAGAATTCAGCTTCAGCCCAGTATCTGGTGAGGATGAGTTCATTATGTCTATGAGGTTATTCAACCTTCTACATAAAGTTATTGTGGGATCAGCTTTCTCAAATATCACATCCTTGTTTTTGTATATCTCCATTGCCAATGCGGAAGTATTGCTGAATAACTGTAAATATTCAAGTAACAGTAATCATTCATTGATTTGAGTTGTTTTTGATGCATTCAAAACAATTTAATTCTTGTGTCTCACCGGAAAAGCTAATCGAGTGTTCATTTTTTCTCCCTGTTTTGGGTGGATATGACTTTCAGTTAACTTGAATCCAAATCGAAATTCTTTCCTCGATTCATATTTTAACAGATTTTCAAAGTCTGAAAAATTTACCAAACCTTCAGGAACCTAAATTTATTTTATTCCAATTAGACCTAATTAACAAGAAATGATTACAATATTATAATCTGAATTTTTTTTTCTTGATCAAGTTATTTCTCAAACATTTTATCAGATGTGGAAAGTCTGAACACATTCGTAATTTTCTTTTTGGATCCATCGGATGTTCACACCATGGTTTCAAATCATCTTGTACTCCCAATTGTGTCCACATTTTTCTGTTCCACGTGGCACCGTCACTGGTGACCACGTCAATGAAAAACCCAGAATTCTCACACAGGATTACATACTCCAAAATAATCTTGGCAAGTATCTCACCAGTAACATCGCCGCCACTCAAAAAACAAGCTAATGCTTGTAGACCACGGCCAGCGAATGGTTGAAACATCAAAACAAGTGCATGGTCACCAAGATTATTTTCCATTGTGTTTGTAGTATGCTCGCCCAGATCAACAAATCCAATAAACTCCATGGTATTCTTATCAAATTTTTTGGAGGCAGTCACTTTACATTCGTCAATTAAAAGACATCCGTGCTTTTCCCACTCTGGTAAATTTTTTGCTTTTTCTTTTAGCAGAGCAAAAACTTCTTTTTGGAAACCAAAACTGCTATCTATATTCCTTATGTACCTTGAACAATTGATTTGTGGAAGATTGTGATGGCTTACGAGTGTAAACATGCTAACTCCACTTTGGCTGATTTCAATCTAACACATAAATATTTTGGTTGCACTTTCATCATGTCAATAAGTCTTCAACATTACAATTTGGGTTTGAGTAGAATGAAATAATAAGTTTCTACGATTGTCTCCTGTGACACTTCCATTTTGGAGTTAGCAGGTTTGCATTCAACTGGATTGATAATGATCTAATGTATTTTGGTAACTTTTTATTCAATAACATTTCTGTATTGGTAACTTTTTTGATATACTCCAATCGACAAACACTCAAAAAGGGGTAATGTATTTGAATAATTGTCGATGGATTTTAATAAAAACTTTTTGTAATAATTTCAATGCAAATTGTTACATCTTTCGTTATCTAAGTGTTTGTACCTGTCTCATATATCAATTACAAAAATATCAAGAAACCAGTGACTAACTTTACAGATATCAAAATGAACACAACATTGCATTTATTCTGGGTACTTTACTAAAGATTTGCAATTGTGACCTCCATCACAGAAAGCATAAAACGTCGTTTTTCATTAATTTTGATCAATGTATTTTTACCAACTTTTTGAGCATCAAGAAAAATAATTTAAAACTAATAACATTGACCATTAGTTGGTTTATTATTCACTTACTTGGAAATTGTGCTTCGGCAAGGTAGTGGAAGTATGTCGTTATCTCGAATATGTCTGTAAAGTTTGGGGCTTTTCATCCTCATCAATATACAAGAGTACATCCAATCTAGAGTGTATCGTTTGCCAGTTTTTCTGGACTGACCTGCCTTGCAACATACTTGAATCATCTGTTTTTGTGCAGGTGGTAAATCTTTAATGTACTTGTCAATTTTATCAGAATTGATAACACTCTTTTTTAAATTAACCACAATATTTGCAAGTCGTTCATTTCTTTTTTTCAAATAGAAGTATTTTTAATTTTTTAATACGACACATTTCCTTTTTTTTTCACCCCTTTTCTTGATGAAAGATTTATATCTACAGCACTCCCGACATAAATCAGTATTTTGTAGAATAAAAATTTTACAAGACGAACTGTAACCTTTGCAAATTTTTTTTAAGTCCACATTTTCAATGAGTTCAAGTAATTCATTTTCAGTAGTTAATTGTTCTTCAATATTTATCGACTTATTAATAGCACTAACATACACACTATTGTTTGTCAACACCACTGATCTCTCGACGTAGGGAACGGAATTGTCTTGGAGAGTAATTTTTGAAAAAATCATTGCATCGTTCATTTTATGTAGACTCCACTCGGGAGATTTATAAGAATCTCTTTGTGCTTTATTGAATAGAACAGTTGCTTGATGATTTCAAAGTCAAAATTTTCATTTATAGTGGGAATAGCTTGTGCACTTATGTCAGAGAAAGTTTTTTGCTGTTGACAAGTAGTATTAATGTCTGTTAACAAGTTAGGAATAGCAACACCTGGTGATAGGGATAGAGTAGATCCCAAGTTTGCTCTAGATGGGCCAGGATTATCTGGAAATGGGATTGGAACGGGATTTTCTGGATCTGAATTGGAGACCAAGTTTGCTTGAAATGAACCAGTTACAACATACTTTGGGAAACTGACAGGAGTGGTGGTACTACTGGAAATAAATAACCAAAAATTATATTTCAAAATTATAATGACAAAAATGAAATCTATGAACTTTACATTGTGATAGAGCAAATAACATTTAGTTGAATTAAAACATTTCATCTAATACAATGAATCACAATTTTGTTTTGCCCAACTTATATTAAAATGATTGACAAACCATGGTCATCTAAGAAATAAACAATTTTTAGAACCAGTTGCTTTCAATGTGTATATTAAAATAACAATTAAGTTAATGTATACACAACGTCATGCAAATAATAATGAATCCGTCACCTGCAGAAGGGAAATCTCAAACCGTTCAGAAAATATACTGTTACATTCATTATTCGAAAGTCCAACAATTATCCAGTTATTTGTACTTCCATGATTAATTCTGAAATTAATATAGTACCTATTGTGGTATTGTGAAAAAACGAAATGTATTTTGAATTGTTTCACCAAACTTTGAGCTTTTTTGGCTTAGAAAATGATTTAAGAACCGAATTTCCTATTCAATGCAAACAAGCAACTTTTTTGGTAGAAAAAAGATATTACTTCTCAAATACTTTCAACTAAATAACAGTTCAAGAATTCCAACATATTTCTGAATGTACTGATTTTCAAATATTAGTATAAGTCTGAATAATTCAAAGATTGTTGGACTTTTGAATAGCATAACTATTTTCTTAACAGTTAGGGTCATCCAACCACCATTAATCCATCGATTATGGTTCACTCAGAATTTTTTTCAGTCATTGTTGAAAAGATAGCACGATCAGTAGAGGAATCACGTATCTCATAATCCCTGAATGAAGTTTGCATGGAAATGAAAAACAAATTAGGTTTAATTAGAACATTCAGAAGAAAATGCTGAAATGATAAACCGTAGAATAATTTTCCGACTACCAGATGAAAATAACAATTTAACTCTTTCTTGGTGTGCCATCTTACTCTGATGCTGTGATTAAAAAAAAATAGCTTTTGAATATTGTCATTTTATTTAGTAAATATAGCAAAGGAATAAACACACCTAAGAAAAAGCTATCAACTAGTAAACATTTTTTATTTTTGAACGAAAAACCCAACGAACAAATGATCAGACCCTTGTCAATGTATTACCCAGTGTGTCAATAGAGTATATGGATCAAAGCAATAAAATGGTGAGGAAAAAATGGAGCTTCGCAGGTATTTAGTTCTTGGAAATGCTTTACTGGTCAGTTGGATGGAAGAGCAATATCTGCCATGTGTATTATGTGCAGACCTTGAATTCTGCTTTTTGACAGGATTTCATTGTATTTCTGATGTATTTTGAAAGAAACTGTCAATAAAAACAATTTTTATTATTATAATTCAAATGTTTTGCTGTTCATTGAAGGAATAAGTTTTGATTAAGAGTTGCTCTTGCAAATCTTGATGGTAAAAGTGAAGGAGTGTGCAGACAGCCTGTTTGATTTATCTTGCTGGAAAAAATACAAAAGCAATTTTACTCCAATTGTAATAACCCTGCATAATATGAGTACAAGTCAAAGAACGCATATTTAGAAAGCAACTGCGCAGGATTTCGCATATTCATATATATTGAATCAGTTCCTTACTTCATCAACACACTAAAACACATACAGACTTGTATTAAAGTGGGCTCCCTTGAAATGAACATAATTTTTATTGTAAATTTCACCTCTAGAACTGGATATGTATTTCTAAATAAGACCACTTGAGTCATCACACAGTGGAAAAAGTTATACTCGTTTTTCTTTGTGACAATGGATATATAAAAAATAAAAATCTACACGAAATATTTCTGATTTATGAGACCAAAAGATTATAGAATAGGATATACTTATTGTATCCATAAAAGTTCCACACAACAAATAATATAAGACTGAATTCAATGAATATGTTGAAGTTATTCACAGTGAGGAGATCTCATAAAATAAAATACCAATAATATTTTGCAAACAAGCCTAGTAACCGATATCATGAATTTTGTCAAGATATGGTATGAAATCAAATTATGTATTTTGTTATTCACTTTAGTTCGACTCTGTTTTATTTAGGAAATTATTATTATACTCACATGATTGTTGGTAATGCCCCTTTCTCGAGTTTTTTCGAACCAGTTCGTTGCCCAGAAAAATGTTTTGAACAAACATGACTGTTCACTGGAAGGTGTCTTCCAGTTGCATCCATCCACTTTCTCAGCTCATTTTTATCCTAAAGAATAAAGTTCTAAATTAAAAAATGTATCATTCATGAAGTTGCATCCTTCTGAGATTCAACAAGTATGAAAAATATTGACACTGAAAATATTACCATTTCAACATGTGAAAGAACCAAAATTTAAGGAAGCTTGAGGGCGTGCAATATGCATATCAAAATTGAACGTTTTTACATCATGGTATTTACAACTTATGAATGATTTAAAAATGAATCCAGTTGATTTGAAGATATCTTTACCATCAAATAATGTGAACTGGAGCATGGCGAGTTTTGAAATAAACGGTGGTAAAGGTGAGTTTATCGAGATTTTTCCCGAATCAAAAAGAAAAGTGATTTTACTTACGTAGTTTTAACTCCTGGATACGAATCCGAAGGAACTTCCAGGGAGTACCTAATACTTTTCGACTTATAACCTTTTAAATCTCGAAAATCGAACATTTTCAAACAAGAATTTTTCAGTAAATAATCGCACAAAATTCCTCCTTTTTGTCGACACTTTTTTGAGACCTCAATCTACTCATGTGTTTTGAAGCACTATCTCTTATGTGTAAATACTCCTGGCTGTGTTTGTAAGAGAAAAATCTTGAATAAATGAATATTTCACAATTACAAGCACCAAAACCAAACTTTTTACACAAAAAATCAACCTTATAACCCTACCAACTCTGAAAATTGAGGTTAAGTATAGTAATATAAAGGTTATTTTTTTCTTGTAAAACTTTTGGTTTTGGTGCTTATAAATGTGAAATAGGAGTTGATTACCGTATGAAAAAAGGGTCGACAAAAAGAAGAAGGCATTTTGTGCGATTTTCAACTGAAAAAATCGTGTTTGAAACTGGTAGATTTTCAAGGATACAAAATGTCATAAGGTCTATTAGAAACCCCTACGAAATTACTTCGGATTCGTGTTCAGGAAATAAAACTACGTAAGTAACACCGGTTTTCTTTTTGATTCGGGGAAAAAGCTCCGATACAATCACCTTTACCTTAAATGTCCGTGTCAAACTATGCTACAAGATACTATGTGGTAATCTTTATACTATGGTGGTACTCACTTTCGGTACTGGATATAGATCAATTATTTTGTTCGTCTCTCTGGATTGCCCACAAATGATACAAAAACGGAGCATGATTTTAACTAATTGAATGAATGTCCAAGAAAAAACAACAAAATGAAGAAACACAAAATAGTCTACAAAGGATTGCACTACGAAATTTAGATTCCTCCACAACTATTCACTTTTGAAATGGTCTTTGATTGATAATAGTCTACAATATAACGAAACTGCACTATGAAATTTTGATTCCGCCACAACTATTCACTTTTAAATGGTATCAACAGTTTATTGAAATTCTATAAAATTGACAACAATCATCCTATCCCTGGAATATTGACACTATTGACAGGTGTATAAGGGCGCCATCTCTGGAATCGATTACTGAAGCAGGCCACTATTTCATTTGTTTTGTCTTCTAAAAAATCAAAACAAAATCTAATCGCTCGACACACCATGGTTTTTATACATCTTAGAGTGAACCTTGACCTAACACGAAATATTCCATTTCGCATTTGTTGCTTAGCAACTTGCCTAGCAACCGATGCAAAAATGAAATTCTGTACAAAATGTGCTTGTTTATGATTGAAGTTACGGTTATAAAATGAACATTTATCGAGGTTGTCGTAGAAAAAAACATTTATTCACGAATTGTCTGAAGGTAGGACTTGGCAATAACGCTTGTCTTAATATCAATTGTAAAATATGTTCACATCATCATACATTGCTTCATAATTCAAATACAACACACTCTGCTAAACAGACAAATTGGCTAAAACTTTAGTATGTTATAGTGGGATGGATCGTTAGAAAAATATGTGAGTTCAAATGATTTTGTATTTGTCGTTTCTGATATATAAGTGGACAAAGTTCGTAAAAACGACATACCTGGGTAGGATTGACGAAGACAAAAACTGATTCGTTATTCGAAATAAGACAAATTCAGGATCAAGATTTATTTATCGGAACTCGTTAACATGTTCAATTATAATAATCCAGCACCTGGACTAGGATGCTGTGGGATAATTCTAGTATGGAGATTTTTTCTTCAGAAATGCTCAGTGGGAGTCCTAGCAAGTGGCTTGGACGTGGGTGGACATCCGCCACCTGGTACAGTTTCGAGCTATGACTTCATTAAACTTGACCGAATTGAATGCAATTTGGGTCAATTTGTTGGTATTACTATTGGTAAGATGAATAGCAATGTGGTTCAACTGTCACTATACATAAACATACGAATTTTTTTATTCTGTTGTCGTTTTCATTTCCACATAAATACACATTGAATGAGTATTTTTATCATGGCTAGAAATACAAAATATCATAAATAGAAAAAGTTTCAATGGAAATATGTTCGAACGAGTATTTAACAAGAATCTTCACAGTTTGACCCTTTACTACCACAACTGCACAAAGTGCAACATTTAACTTGATTTTTCCTACGAATGCAGGAATTTGGCGCATGTTAAACAGTTGCCGGGTATACCAAATCATCTTCTATTAGTATAAAACCGAAACCACATGTGTAAAATATTCTTATCGTATTTCAATAACTTTTTCGGTAGTTATGATTAAACTTTTAAATTGGAGTAAAATTTTCTGTCAGACTTTCAATCTTAAACTTTTTATTTACGTGGATATATACATTTTGTTATACGATGTGAGTAAAACATTCGAAATATCAATTATTAATAAAACAATATAACATACTTCACCCCAAATAAAATCCTAACATGTCGAAGTGCTGAGCCAATCTACATAATTTGGAAACTGGTCGCCTGTAAAACCCTGTAGCAGTTTTAACATCGACTACTCTGACTTTTCCATCTTTTCCAGGTTGAACTGAAACTATACGTCCTTTCAGCCAATAATTTCGGCGATTATTGGAATCAACGATAACAACCAAATCATTGACCTTCAGATTATCGAAATCTTTGTGCCATTTTGATCTTTTATTCAAAGTAGGTAAATATTCTCGGACCCATCTTCTCCAAAAATTATCAGTTAGTTTTTGACATATAGTCCACTATTTCCTCAAATCAACTGCTACGTCTTTACCTAATACGGGTGACCCAGAAGAGCTGCCAAACAAAAAATTGTTTGGGGTGATGCATTCAGGATCATCTGGATCTTCTGATATCCATGTTAGAGGTCTGCTATTGATGGAATGTTCAATTTCAGTCAGGACTGTGTGAAGCGTTTCTTCTTTTGGGGACAGTCTCTTTCAGGATAACTTTGATTCCACTCATCGTGAGTTCATCCAAAATCCCTTCTTGATCCAGTTCTTCTAAAAGTCTTCGAATTTCTCTATCTGCACCTCTTAAATTTGTACCATTATCGGAGTACATATTTTTCGGACATCCTCTCCTGGAAATCATTCTCTTTATAGCCATTATTGCCGAATCTGTTTCCAATGAGTGTGCTAATTCAATATGTACAGCTCTTATTGCCAGGCATGTGAATAACACCCCATATCTCTTTTCTTGCCTTCTACCAATTTTAACTAGGATAGGTCCAAAATAATCAAGTCCACAATTGGTGAATGGCCGCTCATAACCTGTTACTCTTGGATATGGCAAATATCCCATTTGTGGATTTTCCACCTTAGATCTTCTATTCCTGCAGAAACTGCAATTTGAAATGCATTTTTTCACTGCGTTTCTCATGCGTAGAATCCAATATTTTTCTCGAGGCATGTTTACAACTGTTTCTTTGGTGATAGAACATTATGAGAAGTTTGGTAAATTCGTTTTCTGGGTGCAGGATTACTGGGTTTATAGAACTTTCATTCAAATTTGGTGCATGTTTCAATCTCGGTGACATTCTGATGATATCATCTTTGTCCAAATGTGGTGTTAGCTGATATAACTTGCTTTCTCTTTCAACCTTCTTCGCTTTTTTCAAATCATTAATTTCTGACTAGAAATCTTCTTGTAAATTTTCTTTATTAATTTTTCTTCAGCTATATCTACTTCTTCCGGTACTAATCCACCAATTCTTTTTCGTCCTTCTGCTAATTTTGATGGAATTTTTATGTTATTAATGAATCGAAAAATCCAAGCAGTGGTTCTGATGAGTTTACTATATTTAGAAAATCTTTTTGGATCTGGTAAACAAGAGTTTTCTTCTGTAACTAAAGCAACGAATTTTCTTCTTTCCAAAATACATTTTTCATCTACAAAGAGTTCTTCAGGCCATTGTTCTTCTGTTTTTTTCAAAAAGGAAGGTCCTGTCAACCAGTTCTGGATATTTTCAGGTTTGCTCCATTTGGTAGCTTCATTGGCTATATTTTGCTTTGTATTCACCCATCTCCATAGTCCATTTTTCGTTTTTTCCAGGATTTCTTCAATCCTCAGTGCTACGAATTTCTTATAATTCCGGGAATCTGATCTCAGCCAAAGGATAACGGTTTTCGAATCACTCCAGTATATGGTTCTTCCTATATGAAAAGTGTGTTCTCTTTGTATAAAATCGCCAAGCCGAGCACCCAAAACTGCAGCTAATAGTTCCAGTTGTGGTAACCCACGTCTCCTATAATATTAGGTGTGGCTCGTGGACCCTAAAGTTCTGTGTCATTGAACTTGACATCCGAAAAGCAAATATGATAACAGTCCAAAACCAAGTATAAAAATGAAACTATATGCGCGACACGCGCCTGAAGGGAGGTCAATGATACTTGCCCTCTGGAATCTCCAGGAGAAATAGTAATTAAGTCGCGAAGATGATGTGGAATGTGTACAACTAAGTGGTTTTCGTTGTAAAAATTGTCAGCCCATCAATAATCTGGCTGAATGCTTGTTTTCGAGAGGGTCACGAAATTCCTGACGTGTCCCCTATAGACAATAACCCGTTCACTGGAAGTGGAAAAGATATAAAAGCTCGATTTCAAAACATAACCAGAACAGTTTTCCTGACAAGTATGGTGCTCTAACAAGTGATCTAAGTAACAAGTACAGTGTCCGGAGTTTTATTACCGAAGTTTGTGCCTGAACCGGAATAATGTTGTACTCTTGTAAGTTGAGTCGATTGTGCAAACACTGGTAAAATAATAAACCAATAGTTTTAAAACACTGCTCGAAATGATAATTTGACTCGAAGAAAATAAAAGATAAAACTCTTTCTCCGAATAAATCTTGTACTATTGACCCATATATCGGAAATGTCGTCGGTGCCTTTAAAGCTGTCTTGTCCTTCGAGAACACATGTTTCCACTGAAGAAGCGTGGCATAGGTCGTAAACTTGTACTGATTCTGAACGCGAAGATTAGGGAGTATCTCATATAATAATAAAATAATGTTATGTTGTAAAATATACCCTTTGACTTAAAGTGTGAATCCAGGAAACACTTGAATGAACAGATGTTATTCATGTAGCAACGAAGATATTATTACATTTTTAACCATGTCTGATAAAGATATACAGTGTCAGCATTTACTAGTGTTCCTTTTGATTTGTGAATAGATAGTTTGAATATCGCAAATATAATGTATATTTGCGCTTGTAATATGCTTGATTGTTTTTATGAAGGTTTGTACTGTCTGGTGCTATGAATATCGAACACTTGTATTCCTTGAATTATGAATTTACTTATACAATACTTGAATTGTGTACACGTTTTGCATGGTGCATTGTTATGCATATTGATATTTTTCGCTTAATATGTGTGGTTTATTGGTTGTAATGCGTAAAACAGAGGTAAATAAAGTTGGCTATGCTTGAGGTTATTGTAATTATAATTATATTGTATGTTTAAGTGTATGTGATGTGAACGTATATCCAGAATCGTTCATGCATTATTTAATCTCATTGAATCTAATAATTTTTAATAGATTTTTATAATCAAATTCGTTTGTTTCTCTTTCTACACTCGACCCTCATTTGATTAAGTAATACGTGTTTTCAAGTACCGACAGGGTATGGTGCAGCCGCTCGCACTGTACCCTTATTTTGATGTGAATAGAGTTAGTTTCGATTAAGATCGAACTAGCCAAGACATTTGCCGTTCGTCACTATATTCGGTGTCAGTACGACATTTGGATAAAGGTATCACATTTGGTGTCAGGTGTGTGGGGTTTTGAAAACACGAAAGCAAAGCACCCCTTTGCTAAGTTACTGATTGAATGAACCGAGTTGGATAGAGGAATAAAAATGCCTGATACACCACCTACAACTCCACCTCCGGTGTGGGGTGCCCAAATGATGGTGCCAGTTGCCAATAAGTGGTGCCAAATGCCCAAAAACGGTGCCCAAAAACTTTGTCTAGAAAAGGTGCCCGGTGTCCAAAGCGGTGCACAATGTTCAATGTTCAGATGGTGCCCAGATTGTATGGTACCCAAAATAAGGGGTCCTACAAATTGTTACAAGTTTTATAGGATTAGAGATCAAGATATCGGAGTTACCCTTCGATAAGCGACTATTAGTGTGACTTAGATTTAACAGAAGTATAAAAATGCTACCTCCTCCTCGAACAACTCTGTCAATGCCAACAATGTCTAGCAGTGTTAATCATGTCTCGTTAAATATGTGTTTAGAAAGTCTGCCTGTTTTCAACGGTAATACAAGTATTCTAGATTTTGTCCAGATAATACAGGATACTGCACTATTTGCAGAATGGACGGAACAACAAGTATCCGCCTTAGTTCGACTAAGATTGAGAGGTATCGCAAAACGATTAATTGAGTCCGACGAACTGTTAAAAACTACAAAAAGTTGGAATATTTTGAAACAAGGTTTATTAGAGCATTTTAGAGTAGTGAAATTGCCAGGACACGACCTGCAGAAATTTACAAACTGTATACAAAAGAAAGGTGAAACTTGTCGCCACTATTCAGCAAGAATTAAGATTTTCTCATCGAAAATCCATATTTATACAGGCTCAAAAGATATTGATTCTATATTGAATCAAAAGTATGAATTAGAAAAAGTCTTACAATTTTCAATTGGACTTTTATATCCTATCCGAAGAAAGGTACTGTCTGCCAGCCCAAACAGTATGCAGAAGGCATTAGAAGTTGCAGAGAGACATGAAATGATAGAAAATATGTTTAAAACTAGTAGCCAACATGTACAGGAATGGTTTTCATTCCGACGATCTAGAATTCATTGCTATTTTTGTAAGAAACTAGGACATTTCAAAAGGAATTGTAGAAGGAACAAATTATATCGAAACCCACTTGTGTGTAACTTTTGTCACAGAGCTGGACACAAAGCAGCTACGTGTTATAGCAAACAGAAAAGAAATCACCTAAGTAGTAGTATGCGTTTAAGACGTCCCGACGTCGACGACAGGTACAGAGGAAGTAAGAATACTACAAACCAAGATTTCACGCGCTACCCCAGCGAACGACCCTACAAACCAGCAGAGATTCATACGAATTTAGCACAAGAGGCGCACGACAATCTGCGCGTTCTTCAAATTAACGGGATACCCCGAAAAGTTTTTATTGAACCAGAACAGATGTCTGTAGTGCAGGCAAACGTAGTAGAAAACGAAGAGGTATTCAGAAAACGGAGTCGCGTTGTTAAAGATAGACAGGGTAAAATAATTCCACATACAGGGTTTGTCAGATTAAATGTTGGAGTAAATGAAAATAAAATATGTGAGCACGAGTTTCTTGTAGTGGATTCAGTACATTGTAATGCCAATGTTATAGCAGGGTTTCATTTATTGCAAAAATTGAAACAATATGAAAATGAAATTAAATTATCAGGGAAATCGTCTAATTATGATAAAAGGCTTGGAAAATTAGAAGAAGATGTTTTTGAGATTGAAGAGTTATTAGATTCTTGGAAGAATAACTTGAAGGAAAAATCTCTGGCAAGTTCAAGTTTTGCACAGCAGGACTTACACGAATTGAGAGAGAATAAAGACGCTTTTGTGCCTGTTAGAGTAGAAAATTCCCGTGCAAACCGATCTGTAATGATAAGAACAGTTGAAAGGAATTTAAACAAGCCCATGAAGAACCAATTTTATACCGAAACAGAAAGGCACAGAACAAATTATACAAGGAAATTTGGAAAAAGTATAGCAGAGCCAGTAGATTCTCGAATTGGCCCCTGGAGAAAAGGATACGGGACGAGAGAAATAAATCCCAGAAGAAAATCAAGAAATGAAACACGGAAAATCGAAAATTTAGGAACTAGAAATCACATGATGATACGCATGCATGCATTTGAAGAACAAAGGAATACTTTAGCCCTAAAAATAAATGGAATACCAGGACAGGCTTTGGTGGATTCCGGCGCACAAGTGTCTCTGGTACAGTTTAACGCCATGGACGGAGGAAAAATAGTCAAAGTGAAAAACTATACCCTCAAGGATATACAGGGTAAATTGATACCGAATAAGGGTTCTGTAAAATTGAATTTGGAGATAAATGATAAGCTAATAATTGAACATGTATTCGTAGTGGTTGATTCATCTGAAATTACTACTAATTTGATACTAGGACTTGACTTTTTACAAAAGTTTCAAGCAAGCTTGAATTGGTGTACAAATCGAATGATACTGTGTGGAGAAACCTTGGATTTGAATGATGAACCTAGATATGAAATGAGCCCGAAAGGAGAAGAAAGTTACTGGCGAAAGAAATATGGAAAAATTGTAGGAAGTGTCCAAGAGGTTAAGGAGACTTTAAACTCGTGGAAGGAAAAGCTAACAGGGAAATTTTCGACAAGCTCGGTACCGTCACTACCGGACTTGCCCGGATCTGAAGAGTGTGACGACTCTTCTAATCCTACAGGGATCCCATCAGCTGATAAAACAAGAGAAGGCACGAGAACAGAGAAACCTAAGGATATTTGCTTGGATTCCAAATTAAGAGATACGTCGCAGAAAAATGAGATTTGTTTTGAATCCAGAATAAGAGAGAACTCGCTAGAAGATACCAGAACGAAGAAACCAGTAGCAGCTCATTTAGGACACAAAGGATGGGAACGCAGGAGAATGAAAACAAAGGTCTTTAGAAATAAAAGAAGGCAAACCAGAGATACTGTGTCACCTTGTAATACAAGTGATGGAAAATGGAATAATGAAACAAGTAAGAAGCCCGTAGATAGCCAGTTTCACCCCAGAAATAAGATGGGAGATTTGAAACCCCACTGGAATGAAAGAGAAAGTACAAGATATGTTGAAGGACATGTAGAGAAACCAGTAAATAGCCAATATCGCCCTAGGATGGGAAGAAAATTTCAATCGGAAGAATGTTGCAAGGAGTTATTGATTTCAGTGAAGTGTCCTGCAGGAATTGATACAGTCGCCCTGCCAGGTAACTCAGGAAGAGTAAAGGATATGCCCAAGGGTGATTCTTTACGATCACTGGAAAAGACAACGAGCTCAAAGGAAACTGATAGGAAACTGAAATGTTACAGGGAATCTGATAATAAAACTCGAGTAGGAAAAGCTGGTGAATGTTTTACAGCTCAGAGTGAAACTGAAGGTTTTGGAGATTGGTTGACCAAGGTCACGATCCCACCTCAAATAACTCAGCTGATATGTTTAGCAAATGTCCGAAAGAAAGACTTGAAATCAGAGAAAATCTTGGAAAAGGCGAAGGAGAATATAAAAATGAATTTCGCACCTGAGAATGAAGGTCACTCGTATGAAGTTACGGAAGACGACAGGATAGGGACAGAGAATCCCTCAGGAATTTGCTTTTACCCCGATACGGGAAGATACGCGTTTAGAGACACGTATAGAAATACTGGAAGTGTATGCCAAAGGACGAGCAGCGCCTTGGACACTTATAGTGATTCCTTGACAGGAAGTCACTCATGTTATGAAACTGAGAATAGGATGGCAAGGACGGGAAGAGCCTTGGCCACATGTAAGAATCCGAGAAAAGAGAGTTATGAAACTTGGAAGGATAGGAAAGTAAAAAATGTGAAATCGGTTGGGACTCAAGAACACTCCGAAGCCAAGGAAAACTTGAAGGCTGTCGAGAGAAATGAGAGTACGGAAAAACGTCCCCCGAAAGCGAAAGGTGTGATATCAGGTTCCGCCGAGGTAAGCCCGGTGGAATTTAATATAGTTGATCTAGCCAGAAACTCGAGGAAACTTAGGTGTATGCCCAAGAGCGTAGACGTGTACCCCCGAGATAGATTGATGAATACGTTGAAGTCAACTGAAAAGAACAGGAAACTCCTTTTTCACATGTCGTGACTCCGTGATGGGAGGTCACCCAGATGTAAGCTTGGAGAATGTTATTGGGTTAGGAAAACTCACAGACACTTGTTTCAGTCCCAGAAGAGGAAATCACGAAAAACTAGAGGAAATTAGAAAATCTTGTTTGAACCCCTGTAAGACAGACGATAGTTCAAAAGCCGAAAAGCCCAATTTGTTGGAAGATAAGAGTTACAACAGAAACCAGGAAAAACCAAGTATAAAAATGAAACTATATGCGCGACACGCGCCTGAAGGGAGGTCAATGATACTTGCCCTCTGGAATCTCCAGGAGAAATAGTAATTAAGTCGCGAAGATGATGTGGAATGTGTACAACTAAGTGGTTTTCGTTGTAAAAATTGTCAGCCCATCAATAATCTGGCTGAATGCTTGTTTTCGAGAGGGTCACGAAATTCCTGACGTGCCCCCTATGGACAATAACCCGTCCACTGGAAGTGGAAAAGATATAAAAGCTCGATTTCAAAACATAACCAGAACAGTTTTCCTGACAAGTATGGTGCTCTAACAAGTGATCTAAGTAACAAGTACAGTGTCCGGAGTTTTATTACCGAAGTTTGTGCCTGAACCGGAATAATGTTGTACTCTTGTAAGTTGAGTCGATTGTGCAAACACTGGTAAAATAATAAACCAATAGTTTTAAAACACTGCTCGAAATGATAATTTGACTCGAAGAAAATAAAAGATAAAACTCTTTCTCCGAATAAATCTTGTACTATTGACCCATATATCGGAAATGTCGTCGGTGCCTTTAAAGCTGTCTTGTCCTTCGAGAACACATGTTTCCACTGAAAAAGCGTGGCATAGGTCGTAAACTTGTACTGATTCTGAACGCGAAGATTAGGGAGTATCTCATATAATAATAAAATAATGTTATGTTGTAAAATATACCCTTTGACTTAAAGTGTGAATCCAGGAAACACTTGAATGAACAGATGTTATTCATGTAGCAACGAAGATATTATTACATTTTTAACCATGTCTGATAAAGATATACAGTGTCAGCATTTACTAGTGTTCCTTTGGATTTGTGAATAGATAGTTTGAATATCGCAAATATAATGTATATTTGCGCTTGTAATATGCTTGATTGTTTTTATGAAGGTTTGTACTGTCTGGTGCTATGAATATCGAACACTTGTATTCCTTGAATTATGAATTTACTTGTACAATACTTGAATTGTGTACACGTTTTGCATGGTGCATTGTTATGCATATTGATATTTTTCGCTTAATATGTGTGGTTTATTGGTTGTAATGCGTAAAACAGAGGTATATAAAGTTGGCTATGCTTGAGGTTATTGTAATTATAATTATATTGTATGTTTAAGTGTATGTGATGTGAACGTATATCCAGAATCGTTCATGCATTATTTAATCTCATTGAATCTAATAATTTTTAATAGATTTTTATAATCAAATTCGTTTGTTTCTCTTTCTACACTCGACCCTCATTTGATTAAGTAATACGTGTTTTCAAGTACCGACAGGGTATGGTGCAGCCGCTCGCACTGTACCCTTATTTTGATGTGAATAGAGTTAGTTTCGATTAAGATCGAACTAGCCAAGACATTTGCCGTTCGTCACTATATTCGGTGTCAGTACGACATTTGGATAAAGGTATAACACAGTCTCGGAATCGAAATAGTCTTCAAAGGAGCCACTCTGACTTTGGACTCGGAAATAAGCCACCGATGCATACGCCCTTTCACTCGCATCACAGTATATGTGGAGTTCAGTAGAAGTACATTTGAAGTTGAAATAATTTCTTGGAATTTCTAGGTTTTTCAATTTTTTTACTAATTGCAACCAATCCTGCCATCTTTTCATCAATACTTCATTCAGTTTTTCATCCCATTGGATTTTTGAGCGCCAAATATCTTGCATCAATATTCGTACTTGAACCATGATAGTATTCAGAAATCCCAAATGGATCAAAAACTGACATGGCTACTCTTAAAACTTGTCTATTTGTGGGAGTTCTTTCAAATTCAGGGATTCTTGCGATTAATTTTTCAAAACTATGTTCAAATCTGAAGTAATCCTCGATGGGGTCCCACCATAGTCCCAAGATTATCTCTGTTGGCAAAGAGGTATGTTCGGACAAGTTCTTCATTGCTGTGAAAGTGATTTCAGGTGGTAGATCATTCAAAACTTTTCTAGAATTGCATATCCAATTACACATCTGGAAACCACCCTGTACATGAATATTCATGACTTGTATGATTCTTGTCAATGCTTCATGTTCGGTGTCAACGCTATCTAAATAATCGTCCATGAAATGTTTTGTCAAAATAGCTGTCACTGCTTCGGGGAAATTTGTCATGAATTCTTGTGCGTTTTTGTTCCTTACTGCTTGTGCGGAGCATGGAGATGAAGCTGCTCCAAAGATCATAGATGTCATTTCATAAATTTCAGGTTTGATATCTCTTCTTTCTCCTCGCCAAAGAAACCTTTGTGCATCTCGATCTTCTTTGATGATTTTGATTTGCAAAAATATTTCTTTTATATCTCCAGCAAAGGCAATACGTTTTTCTCGGAATTTGAATAAAATGCAGATCAGATCACTGAACAAATCGGGCCCACTCATGAGACAACTATTCAAACTCACTCCATGACTTTTCGAGGCTGCATAAAAAACCAAACGTAGTTTTCCTGCTTTGTTTTCATTATAAACCGCGAAATGGGGTAGATACCATGTTCTGTTGGTCGTTTGTAGAGATTCTTCGTATGATAGTTTTCTAGCATAACCTTTTCTTAAATATTCATCAATTTTCGATTTATATATTTCTCTGAATTGTTCATCTTCATCCATTCTTCTCTCCATCTGCAACAGTCGTTTCATTGCTGTGGGTCTACTGTCTGGGAGTACAACATTTTCATTTTTCCGAAGTAGTCCCGTTTCCCATTTTTGTCCTATTCTTTTTGTAGTTTTTTCGATGATAATTTTTGCTTTCTCATTCAATAAATCACATTTATTTTCATAGAAACCTGTATTTTCAATGGAAAAACTTTCTTTGACCAGGTTATGGAGTTCTTCATCAGTTGTTAGATGAATTTCACGAATATGTAGGGTAAAATTATCTAGTTGAAATTTGAGAGGTAAATTTCCATGAACTATCCAACCAAACCGCGTTTTGGAAAGAGCTGGACCATTCCAATTTTCATAAATAATGTCCCTTCCTATTATAAGTGGCCAATTATCTTGCCCTATCAAAATTGTTGGTTTATTATCTAAGGAAAAATCAAGTTCCTACTCTGTCGTATTTTGGTTTATTCAATCAACAACTTATCATTTTACTACAACTGACAAGAACGATTTTTCAGTACGACTGACAGTTTATCAAAACTAAACTACTAGATAAGAGATAAGGCACAACATCAACAGAAGCACACTGTGAAGATAATAAATTCAACACTTTCCCTTATTTGAACAGTTCGCTGCTGAGCTAAGCCAGACCCAGGCCATCACGTAGAGCTTGGAGTCGAGGACGAGGCAAGGGCTTCGTGAAGATGTCTGCCAGCTGGTGCTCAGTACCAATGTGCTCAACAACCAGCATCCCCTTTCGGATACGATCCCGAATGAACAAGTACTTCCGCTGAATGTGCTTGGTGCGGAAGTGAAATTCAGGATTTTCAGAAAGTTTCTTTGCTGACTCGTTGTCAATTCGAAGAACGGGAAGTGCTGACAAGCCTATCAGCTCTTTATATAAACGAGAGATCCAGATGGTCTCTTTCGAACCAAGATTAGCTGCGATTACTTCTGCCTCGCATGTAGAATCAGCCAATTCCTGACGTCGACTCAGCCATGTGATAGCTACATCTGCGAATTTGACGACCACCCCACTGGTTGAACGCATTGTGTCTGGACATCCAGCAAAATCTGCATCGCTGTAACACTCGAGTAGATGCGTCTTGGGATGACAGTGGTACACCAATTTTAGATCGATGGTTCCCGCCAGGTAATGAATCACTCGCTTCACTCGAACCACGTCTTCATCTGTAGGATTTTCCAACCGACGGCGACGTGACAGAACACTCACGCTGAAGGCAATGTCGAAACGAGTGCCACGAGCCACATAGAGTAGAGCACCCACAGCCGAGCGATATGGGAAATTGGTCCCTCTCCGTGAGCAATGAGCTTCTCCATAGGCGTTTGAAAGGAAATGCATCCTTCCATGTTGAACCGACCGAGAATTTTCTTGATGTAAGACGACTGACTGACCATGATATCACCATTACGTTGGATGATTTCAAGTCCGAGAAAATAAGACGCTTCTTTTGTTACGATCTTGAATCGTGAGCGTAGCTGATTGATGAACGAATCCATTTCGAACTGACTCATTGTTGCCACCAGTCCATCGTCAACGTAGAGCACAACGATGATTTTTCCAGTCAAATTATGATGAATGTAGACGCAAGGATCTTCGCGATTTTGTTGAAATCCCAAACCAATCATGAATTCGTCAAATTTGTGGTTCCAGCAGCGAGGCGCTTGTTTGAGACCGTAAAAGCTCCGCTTGAGGCGACAAACACGATTGGTTCCATCAGCATACCCTTCTGGCTGCTTCATAAATATCTCCTCGTTGACGTCACCATAGAGGAACGCAGTAGAGACGTCAAACTGCATAAGAACCATTCGTTCCACAGCGGCAATGGACAGCAGTGATCGTATCACTTCCAAACGTGCGACTGGACTGAAAGTGTCTGCGTAGTCCACACCCGGTCGTTGAGCGCATTCTTTGATGACTAATCTTGCACGATATTTATCAGTGCTTCCGTCAGGATTACGCTTGATGCGAAAGACCCATTTATTATTGATGGTCCTCTTTCCCGAAGGAAGTTCAATCAACTCCCATGCAACATTCTTGTGCATAGAGTCAATTTCGGTGTCCATTGCTGATTTCCACTCTTTATAATTGGAACTTTCGATTGCCTCACTGAAAGTCTGTGGCTCGTCTTCAGTGAGAAACACTTCTGCATAGTTGGATGTTTCGTAGTTGTCCAGCCATGCAGGACGCTTCTTTTCCCTGGACGATTTCCTAGGTGTTGCAAGTTGGCTGTCAGGCTCGGTTTCGGATTCTGAGTCGTCGTCGACTGTTCCAAGTTTAGGCAAATCGACAACCTTCTCCTCGACCATCGGATCCTGTTGATTTTTTGTCTTCTTTGGTTGGCTGGGTAACACAATCACCCATTTTCTCGAGGAAGACAATATCACGTGATACAACGACATTTCTCTTTTCAGGAACGTAGACTCGATAGCGTTCATCACCATCGTATCCGACTAGATATCCTACCACTGCTTTCCGGTCCATTTTGCGTCTCTTCTGTGCCGGAAGATGAACGAAGCATTTTGAACTCACGATTCGTAGATGTTTGATCCGTGGTTTCTGACCTAACCAGAGTTCATATGGCGTTTTGTCCGTAACTGGTGATTTTCATCTCGAGAAAGTCTTCCATGTTGTTAATTTCTTTCATGAATCGATAGTTTTTCTGTAGTTTTTCAACATTTATTGTTTGTTTTGGCAGCTGCATATGCTTCACAGTTCTGGCATTTCTTATAGTGAATTGCTTCATTTCATGTTTTCCTTTAATGCGTAGAGATACCCTTCGTGAATTAATTTCCTTCTTGATGGTGTCATCTGTCCATTTCATCGTCAGTGGTTCGGTTTCTTCAGTACATCCCAGGATATTTGCGATTTCTTCTTCAATAATGGTGATTGTGGATGCCTCATCGCACAGAGCATATGTTTCTAGAGTTCCATTCGGGCCTTCCAAAGTAACAGGTACAATTTTGAGTAAAACTGTATTTTCTTTCGATTTCAGTTGTTTTGCATGGTAAGTTACCTCGGTAGAAGTGGTGTTTTCGTGGAAACTTGATGAAATATGATCTGGGTTATGTAGTAAACTATTATGTCTACCTTTGCATCCATTAACATTGCATGCTTGTCTCTTTTTGCAAAAATTAGTTCTATGATTTCCCAAGAGACAACCAAAGCACAGTTTTTTCTCAACCACGTATTTCCAGCAACATCTGATTCTTTGAACTTTTCACAGACTGTCAGCTGATAATGATCGGATCCATTGCAGAATGAACAAAATCGGGATTTCTCAGCTGAATTTGTAGTTAAACAGGTTTTTTGTTTCCTGTCTTTCTTTTCAGTCGACAATTGCATGTAACCAACAGTTTGGGTGAATTCTTCCAACCAAAAAGAAAAGTCTTTGATGGAAACCACTTTCTTCTCCAGCAATTTCACATGGATGCCCCAATTCATCCTTAGATTCAACGGCATTTGGTCAACTAGTTCTTTCATCACTTGCGGATTTATCAGATATTCTTCACAATTCAGGCTTTCTAAACATACTGTCCTCTCGAACTGGTTTGGTCTGTTTCAACTGAATGAATATTTTATCAAGAATGTCTTCTTTTCTTCCGAATCTTCTTTCCAGCAGCAATAAAACATCTTTCAACTTAACAGGAAAATTCAGTAGAGCGAACACTGTATCCCTAGCTTTGCCCTTTAGACATTTTTGGAGCCTACTCATATTTTTCCTATTCGAAAATTGGCATAACTCAGTGCTTTCGTGGAACTGTGCCACTCTAGATGATTTCCAGCAAAATAGGGAAGATCTTTGTTGAGAGATTGCCTGGTTATGATTCTTTCTAAGTACTGTTTCTCTGTTGGAACTTTGAGTTTTTCTTGTTTGTTTCGAGTTTCGCCGTTTTTTGTCTGGTGAATGTTTCTTCAGATTCGATAGGTTTTTCTCTGTATTCAGCTGTTGATATCGCTTTGAATTCCTCTGCCATCTGCCTATCATCTCTATTTTCATTTTCGAAATTTCTGTATGGTATATCTTCAATCCATTTCTGCACTCTATTGTGATTCATTTGACTATTCAGATCACTAACAGATATTTCAGGTTTTTCTTGATCGGATTCAGATTCTTCCGATATAACTGCATTTTTCAATTCCCATTCTAACATGATTTTTCGTTGCATTCTTTCTAGTCGTTGAATCTCTATTCTCTCTTTGTCTTCTTCAATCTTGGCCAATTGATCATGTACTTCGATTTCTGCTCGAATTCTGAGTTTCCTTGCAGAGCTCCTTGTTGCAGATTTCTTACTATCATCTTTTTTGGAAATATTGGAATTCGTATCCAAACTGACTTTTGCCTTGACTTTTTCATCTGTCGTCTCGACATTTGTAATCAGCTTTTTTCCGGATCTAAGAATCTTGGACATACTTCCTCCGGAGGACATTTTTTCTTCTCTAGATCAACTATTACTCGAAGGACCAATGTAAAATATTCTTATCGTATTTCAATAACTTTTTCGGTAGTTATGATTAAACTTTTAAATTGGAGTAAAATTTTCTGTCAGACTTTCAATCTTAAACTTTTTATTTACGTGGATACATACATTTTGTTATACAATGTGAGTAAAACATTCGAAATATCAATTATTAATAAAACAATATAACAATATGGGTCTAAGCCAACAAGCACATCATCAATACATTGTCGCTAATGATATGTGTAGAAATATAATCTCAACAAATGACTCCTAACACTTCTGCTTGTTGGCAGAAAATCTTCAATATCCATATTCTTGGCATGGTAATACAGCCACAATCGAAGTTCATCTAAGGACTTACAAGATGACCCATTTAGTAATACTAGCACTAGGTATTCTTCTGCAGATTACATGTTGGTTATGGAACACCCTCAGTTAGATTGGAGACAAGTTTATTACATAAAATGAAGACATGAAAGTTGGTAACTAAGTACTAAAACTGATGTTATGTGATCATTTCGGAGATAGGATTGTTTTTGCAAAAATCAGCTCTCAATAATGTATCTTTGGCACACTTGGAACACTTTGGCGTATCATCTGACTGGGAAGGCATTGAACAAAGCCTCAAGTTCAATGCCTTCCCAGTCAGATGATACGCCAAAGTGTTCCAAGTGTGCCAAAGATACATTATTGAGAGCTGATTTTTGCAAAAACAATCCTATCTCCGAAATGATCACATAACATCAGTTTTAGTACTTAGTTACCAACTTTCATGTCTTCATTTTATGTAATAAACTTGTCTCCAATCTAACTGAGGGTGTTCCATAACCAACATGTAATCCGTATTCAATATCGTTAGCTATAAGAGAAAAAGCTGCAACCCTTTCAGAAACTTGTACTTGTCAACTGCTTTTTCCGGTTGTACCTCAGTAAATGCCATGCAATGAAGTTCACATGACACAGCACATTGGCACAAAAAATGCTTGACACTACCTCCAAAGCACGGGTACTGGTGAAAGCGTCATTTTGTAAATATAACGTGACTCTACTATATCTCTATATCTCTACTATATCAGCCTCGCTGACCTAAATTTCAATGAGTCAGGTAAAATTGATTTATTTATCGGTGCTGACTTATTTTTGTTAGGAGTTTTCTATTGCCGAACGCCAGCCTATGATGGTACGTCCAGTATATATTAGTCATGTGCCGCGCATCGTCATTTGCCGGTTTTTAGGGATCTTCAACAAAAACGTTTGGCTGGCGGGAGGCGAGAAAAATAGCATGGGAATGGGAAGTAAGTTGGTGTTGACTCGAGAGTTGGTATAGAGTTTCTAAAATCATTGTTCTTGGGGTGATTGTTTAAATATATTCATTTGTGTTGAAGTGATACCTATGGTTGGAATAAAAGGTAGGAGTTATATTTGTTTGAAATTGCTTGGAATTATCTTCGACAAATGGCTATAATACCTGTTTGAGTGAGTAATTGTTGGAGTTTACTTTCAATAAAAGAAAAGCAGGTTGTTATTCAGAATCAGTATGTTTCATTATATTTTTCTTGGATGTACTTTCCATTGCTTGTTGATTATTAAACAAAGAAAATCATGTGGGAGTTCCGTTCGTGGCAGCATAAACATTTTGAAGAATTTGTGTTTAGCTCTTACGATCATTGGTACGGAGCTTTCCTCCAATACTGAATATTTAATACTTGTTGATATTTGTATTGATGTTTACAAAAGTAATGTTTTGAAAAGGGGTTTTATTTGGGTATTTATTGGTTGTACATGAGTCTCAGCACATTGGAATTGAGTGAATATATTCAGTTTAGCTATCAAAAATTCAAGGACTTGTAACGTGCCTGTGTGAGAAGTTACATGTCATTCGGTGATTTGCAACGTGCCTGTGTGAGAAGTTGCATATCACCGTTGTATTCATTTCAGCCTGATGGTTTGTAACGTGCCTGTGTGCGAAGTTACCTATTATTGGGCTGATTTGAGTGTGTATTGGCTTGCAACGTGCCTTTCTGAGAAGTTGCCTGCTTTTGTTGGATTTTCGAGAAACCAAGAACTTGTAACGTGCCTGTGTGTGAAGTTACATGTCATTCGGTGATTTGCAACGTGCCTGTGTGATAAGTTGCATATCACCGTTGTATTCATTTCAGCCTGATGATTTGTAACGTGCCTGTGTGTGAAGTTACCTATTATTGGGCTGATTTGAGTGTTTATTGGCTTGCAACGTGCCTTTGTGAGAAGGTGCCTGCTTTTGATGGATTTTCGAAAAACCAAGGACTTGTACGTGCCTGTGTGAGAAGTTACATGTCATTCGGTGATTTACAACGTGCCTGTGTGAGAAGTTACATATCACCGTTGTATTCATTTCAGCCTGGTGATTGTAACGTGCCTGTGTGTGAAGTTACCTATTATTATGCTGATTTGAGTGTTTATTGGCTTGCAACATGGCTTGGTCAGGAGTTGCCTGCATTTGTTGGATTTTCGAGAAGCGAAGGACTTGTAACGTGCCTGTGTTACATGTCTGTGAGCTGTATTGGAAATATAATAATTACTAACGTGCCTGTGTGAGAAGTTACGTGTTATTATATGTACAGTACTGAGATGAGGTACATTGACTTGCAACGTGCCTGTGTGAGAAGTTGCAAGTCAGTGTTGACTCATCAGTTCATTTTTATGAGTTTATTGAAAATGAGATTTGCTTGATTTAAAAAAAGCTCTAGCATTGTTAAAGATAATCCATTGTGTTTTGGCTCATGATATCAGTCTTTTTGAAGCCTACCCAATAATTCTTTGGATTATTGATATTTGATAATTCCGCTGGAAGAAACCATTTCCTGATTTATATATATGTGTATAATTAAATTCGTAGCCACAATTGTTTCAATAAATGAATCAATTTTTCAGAACTAGGTGTATTATCAATATGAAGTTCCTAAACCAAAAAAAAAAAAAATCTAATTATTTTGGCTAATATTACTGAAACGACGATTCTCCTGAAGCCGAACCTAGCCGGTGTTGAAAGCAACACAGTTCGAAACAATATTCGAGAAACAACTGGGTATTCATCGCATCGCTTAAGAGCATTACGGAGCGCTCGGTGAAGTGAAGCATAGATATAGGGAATATGTTTTTTATTCACTGGTGGATCCACCAATCCACCAACTTCGCTCTTATATTATAAGAACATAAGGACGAAGCTGTGGTGGATTAGTGGATCCACCAGTGAGTATAAAAACATGCCCATAAAAAAATCAGGTCTCCCGCCCAGAGAGGGAGTTCAAGTACCGCCACAGTTAGTAGCAGTAATTACATAAATTAGTGAATTGACTGTAAACAAATTCGAGTTGTATTTCTTACATATTTTAAATGAATTAGCAAAACCACTTCAGCTATTTTTATTACAGAGGTGTTAGAAATGGGATTTGTAAAATAAATAGAGCTCAGTGGACAATCTCCGTGTTGCGGTAAAATAAGTGGAGTGATAGACCTTTTTTGCGCGAAATAGACTGGTGTCCCGTAAAAGTATTCGCGAAGTGGACAGTTTTTGAGTACTACGGGAAGATAAGCTGATAAACTGGTTGTGTGAAATAAACTAATATCTCGTTCAAAGACATAAACACACAAGATTTGTTCGAGGAGAGTTCACCTGGTCGATTTGAAGGTTGCGAAAATGAAGCAAGAGCTGGAGGAAAGGGAGTTGGAAATAACTGGTAAGAAGGCCGTTCTGCAGAAAAGACTTCCTAAGGGATTAATCGAAGAGGGTAAAAATCCTGAAACATGTTTATTTGAAGTCTCTGGAATCGACTTGAGTGCGATAATGAATAAACTTTACGAAAATAGCAAATCCTTATAAATTCAAGAAGCCTAGGGGGAAACCTTCAAGAGAATTCGAATAATCTGGAAGAAAAACTTCTTGACAATTCGAATAATTTGAAAGAAGAACATTAACATAATTCGAAGTGTTTGGAAGAGAAGCTCCACGGAAATTCATCTGGAAGAAAAACTGCAAGATAATTCAAGGAGCCTATATATAGGGGAAAAGCTTCAAGAAAATTCGAATAATCTGGAAGAAAAATTTCAACAAAGCGCAAGGAGTCTGGAAGAGAAGCTCCTAGAAAATACCGAAGGCTTAAAAAAAGAACTTTGTGGTGTGGCAAATCGATTAGAAGAAAGAATGGGAACCGTCGAGACAGAGACAGAGAAAACCAAAGATGTAATCGATACATTAATGGACAGAATGATATAAACAATCAGTGATGAAATCAAAGACAGAATCGATGCAGAAATTGATAAAATAAAAGAAAGAAAATATTCAACAAATCTTATTAATTAATATTGGGTTGATATTAGTTCAATAATATTTATCGATATCGTTAAAACAATATTGTCTTCATATTGTTTCCCACATCTAGATTGAGATGAAATTTGAATATTGGCCGAATATTCAATGAAACATATTGAAATTATATCATGATCAAACCTGGATAAAAATCCGCTAGGTGGCTCTACATATAAAACGTCTTCTAAAACCTATGAAAGTATATTAAATACTTCCCGTAACTTGTTTTCAAGACAGCTCACCCAGTGGTTATTGCGATCTAAAGGTAGACTGTGGTGTCACCTTCATCAACTAAAAGACCTTTAGTAATTTGCCAAGGTATATTGACATCCACCAATATATCCAAATGATATTGTACCAATATCGATAAATATTTTGAGGCCATTATTGCTTCAAGAATATTTCATCAAAACTATTTCTAAAATATTCAAACAATATTCGACCAATATCGCAAAATGTTCACATTTTACTTCTTGAAAATATAACTTTTGAATATTGTGCCAATATTGTCAGAATATTGTATTAGCGATATTGTAACAATATCGCCGAACATTTTGATTCCAATATTACTTCAAGAATATTTCGCCAATATTATTCAAGTAATATTGGACCAATATCGCCGAATGTTCACATTTTTTTTCTCGCCAATATTGCATTTCAAATATTTCGCCAATATGTTCACAATATTATACCAATATTTTACCAAGATAGGTGTGCTACTTGGGAAGTACTAACATAAGTCCGCCCAGCACACCTTGTGCTGGGAATTTGATGTGATATGATGTTATTATTATGGATATGTTGTGTTTATTTTATGATCACATTGTATGTTAATACTTTTTGTATGATGTTGCTGTCAAGAAGTTGGCTGAAAAGCATAAACAGTTTTGAGAATTGATCTTGTCTTTAACTATCAAATAACACAAAGTCCAAGAAATTACTTATTTCGCATTTGAGGCATCGAAACAATCCTGCAAAAGCCAAAGTAAAGTCTGAATTATTGAAAGTGATAAGGAAGTGGTGCCTGAAAGAAGACTAATAAGATTCCAGAATTTTAGGGAAATTGGGCTCGTCCGTAGCCAATGCCCAACATTCATAAAGTCGAGACCGACGAAGGTCGTTGAGAATTGCTAATTGCTCTCTCAATGAACGGCGACTCAACAGAAAATTGGAAATTATGGAAAGCCAGATTTGAAAATTACATAATAGCTTCTGAGGTAAACAAAAAAGATGAACAAAGGCATGTGTTCAACTACTCCACTACATTGGTGAAGAGGGCTTCAGAATTCATTCGACATTCAAATTCTTGGATGAAGAGAAACATAAATTACAGATTCTACTCCAAAAATTTGATAACCACTTTCAATGTAAAGAAAATACGGCATTTGAAAGATATAAATTCTTTTAGTACAAACAATCAGATAGCCAGTCTACAGAAAATTTTATATTGGAACTCAAGAAGAAAGCAAGTAGATGTAAACTCGATTCCCCTCAAGATAGTTTAATTGTGACAATGCTAACTTGTGGCATTAAAAATAATTCTGTTCAAGAGAAAACTTCTTCAAGATGATACCTTGACACTCGAGAAAGCAATCGAGCTCTGTCATGTCACTAAAACGTCAAGATTGTAACATGATAGACTTTACTTTCATTAGAATCCAGTTCCTGAACTAATATGAGAACAATTGCATTATTGATTAGTCAGATTTAACAAGAATTTGAATAAAAGAGATATATGTAATCTGTTGAATGAAAGTTGATATAAAACACATTATAGTTAATATCAATGATATAACAAAGATCACATAGTGAAGCAATGGGTTCCAGTCAGAATGAAGAATCTTCAAGGATCGATGCACTCTTCAGGAAAAACAAACAGTTAGTGAAACTCAAGACGATTAAAAATTGCAATAAGTGTGGTAATGAAGAACATCCTATCAACAAATGTCCAGCCTATGGTAGGATATGTAACTTCTGTCAAATTCCAAATCATTTTGAAATTGTTTGTAGAAAAAAGAAATATTTTCACAAAATTGAACGAAAAATGAAAGAAATTTCCAATTCTGTTGATTCTATAAATGAAAATTTTGGTGATTTCTTGTTCATAGGTTGTATTTCTCAGGAGAATATTTCAACAATAAATTAAAATAAACTATGGCTAACTGAGTTAGAAACTAATAACTGTAATTTCAGCCTCAAAATCGATACAGGAGCAATGGCAAATGTCCTTCCTTTGCATGTGTTCAAGTCTCTAGGTCTTTCTGAAGACATAATTACAGAAACTTACTTACAACTTCATTCTTATACAGGAAATACTCTGAAAGTTGTTGGTAAGTGCACAATCCCATGCATCAAAAATCATAAATTATACAACTTGGACTTTTTTGTGGTAAATTACAATACACAGTCAATTTTAGGTCTTGAATCAAGTGTTAAATTGAATTTAGTTATGAAAATTGATTCAATTGATTCAGATATTATCAATTATTCGGAATTAATAACAAAATACTAATATTTCTTTTCGGGTATAGGGTGTATGCTGAAACCTTATTATATTGACATTGAAAAAGACGCAAAACCAGTCATTCATCCTATCAGAAAGGTTGCATTACCACTGATGGAAAGTTTGGAACAAAGCTTGAATGAACTTGAGAAATTAAAAATTATTGAAAAAGTTACTGGGAGTTCTGATTGGATGAATGCTTTGGTTATAGTAAAAAAATATATAATAAATTACGGATATGTCTGGATCCTAGAGATCAAAGTTATCAAAAGAGGATATTGCAAAATTCCAACTCTTGATGAATTTACAAGCAAATTAGCGAATGCAAAGGTATTCAGTACTCTTGATGCTACACAATATTTCTATCAAATACCCCTCGATAAGGAATGTTCGGATCTATGTGTATTTGGAACACCTTTCGGGAGGTATACATTTTTAAGGCTCCCATACGGGATCAAATCAGCCCCTGAGGTGTTTCAGACCCGATTTAAGGAAATTTTCAATATAGACGGTGTAGCACTTATATCTATGATCTTTTGATTTGGGGTATAAAGATAAAGCTGAACACGATTCCAGACTATAAAAGTATAATCTAGCAGAAGAGAACAAAATACGTTTCAATCTAAGAAAATGCAAGTTTGGGCAAAAACAAATAACTTATATGGGTCATATAATATCTGGTGATGGAGTGAGACCGGATGAGTCTAAAATCAAAGCTATCACAGATATTCCGCGACCGCAATCCAAACATGACGTTCAAAGATTACTCGGAATGCTCACTTATGTTTGTAAATTCATCAAAAACTTCTCAGATTTTACTTTACCTCTACGTAATCTGTTGAAGAAAAATGTCGAATTCATTTGGAGTACTGAACACCAGAAAGCACTCGAAAATTTGAGAAATATCCTACCAAATAAGCCAATATTACAGTGGTTCTATGACGTGAACAAAGAAACAGTAGTCTCTGTAGATGCATCAAAGTCAGGTGCCGTTTTATTACAAAATAAACTACCATGTGCATATGACTCTATGGCTATGACGAAAACACAGTGCCGCTTCGCACAAATGGGTCTTGAAAAATTTCATCAATTTGTATTTTGGGAAAAAAGTCATTTACCTCTCATAGCCATATTCAAAAAACCACTTAAATGTCCGGCTCGTCTACAGAGAATGTTGTTACAAATTCAAAAATATGATATTGAATTGACTTACAAACCTGGAAAAGAACTCTTAATTGCAGATGCTTTATCAACGGCATACCTCAATGAAAAAATAAATTTTGACTTAGACAAAGAAATTTCTTCTCAACAGAAAATTGATGGTTTGATTTTTAGGGGCAATGCTATAGTCATTCCGAGAACTTTGAGGAAAGAAATAATGAGTAAGATACATTTCAATCATATGGGTATTAACAAATGCCCGAAGTTGGCAAAAGAATCAGTATTCTGGCCTTCAATGAATAATGGCATTCGACAAAAAATTACAGAGTGTGAAATTTGTATGAAATATTCCAAATCACAGTCAGCGGAGCCTATGATGAGTCATAATATTTCAAGTTCACCGTGGAATAAAATTGGTTGTGATATTTTTGAATTACACAATCAAAACTATCTATTGCTCATTGATTACTATTCAAAGTACATAGAAGTTGAAAAGTTATACAACGATACTTCTAGTCATCGCATAATCCAAATTTTGAAAACTATGTTTGCCAGACACGGTATACCATTGACAGTCATAACAGATGGGGGGCCACAATTCAATTCAGAAGAGTTTAAAAAATTTTCAAGAAATTGGGAATTTGAACACATAATGTCCTCACCAATGTATGATCAGTCAAATGGTATGGCGGAAAGAAATATTCAGTCTACAAAAAACATTTTCAAAAAGACTCTAGAAGACAATAAGGATTTGGATATGGCATTGCTCTGTTCCGAACTTCGAAAATTGATGAACACCATTCTCCTGCGGAGATATTGATGTCTCGTAAATTGAGGATTTTAATACCATGTGATAGGTTTTTTAAGCCAAAAGTCATAAATTACACTAGATATAATAAGTTTTTGAATACTAGAAAAAGTATAAACAAGAAATACTACAGTTCGAGAGTTCAACCCCTAGAAACTCTTGAAATAGGTACTCATGTTTATGTATAGCTTAAACTTCACTCCGATTGGACACCTGAAAATGGAGAACGGGTCGATCCTATTTAGAAAAAGAAGGTTTAAAAGAATTAATAAAAATAAAATAGAGATAAATTCTACAAACCGTTCTTCATTTTCAACTTTTGTTCACGGCCTGAAAGGGAGGATGTGTCACATGAAATAATTTATTTAGAGTTAGTAATAATATAGGTGGGAATGAATCTGAACAATTCAATAACTCCAATAAATAAAAACCATATTACCGTAAGATGGCAAGACAAACGAAAGAAAACGTCTTTAGGTCGTTTAGTAAAAACTCCACTTAGACTTAATTATTTATAAATGAAAGAGTAGGGTTTCATTTCTTTAGAAAAGAAAATGTGATATGTTATTTATCATGGATATGTTGTGTTTATTTTGTGATCACATTGTATGTTAATACTTTTTGTATGATGTTGCTGTCAAGAAGTTGGATGAAAAGAATAAAAAGTTTTGAGAATTGATCTTGTCTTTAACTATCAAATAACCCAAAGTCCAAGAAATTACTTATTTCACTTTTGAGGCACCGAAACAATCCTGCAAAAGCCAAAGTAAAGTCTGAATTATTGAAAGTGATAAAGGAAGTGGTGCCTGAAAGAAGATTGATAAGATGCCGGAATTTTAGGAAAATTGGGCACGTCCGTAGCCAATACCCAACATTCAAAAAGTCGAAACCGACGAAGGTCGTTGAGAAGGCTCAATCTTCAGCCTGTATCCAGCAAGCCTCGGTTGATAAATGCATATGTCGCTACACTCCGACTACAAAATACAGATGCCTTTGTAGACGGTCTCATCAACAACGAGCCTTGCACCGTGCTGCTAGATACAGACGCGACTAGGGCAATCTTGGACCTACCTTTGCCAAAACGCCGGCAAGAATTGAACCGTCAACGTGGAAACTACGCACAGCAACAGGTGGTTGAACGAGGAGGTTGAATTTACTTTAGGCAGCACACTAAATTGAAACATCGGGCATTAGTAGCTGACATTGAGGACGACGCAATAATTGGAATGGACATCAAGAATTCAAAATATCATCTCAAATAGACTACAGTGGTGTCGCGATAATCCGATCCCGCTATAATCCATATTTTGCTTTTGTAATCCGCATTGCAGAGTGAAAAGGGCACAAGACAGACTGCGATGGAACAGAGAGTTTAGTCTTACTATTCCGAGCAGAGAGCAATGGGAAGGAGACACGGTGGAGTTCAGCACAGGAAGCCTAATATGTTATACGGACGGTTCGCGTCTGACTGACAAACAGGCATCGGGTGCCGGAATCTATCTGGAGGGAAGAAAAGTACGAGCGAGCTATGCTTTGGGCAGATATACAACAGTTTTTCAAGCTGAAGTGTTCGCCATCCTATCCGTAGCTACGAGGCAAGAGGTGAAAGAAGGGTCCGAACAGAGAATTTATATCTGTTCGGATAGTCAGGCAGCGCTCAGAGCCATCTGCCATCCTAAACTAAGCTCAGCGCTTGTACAGGAATGTGGAGATGCGCTCGAGAAGCTAGCTGAAACGAAGGAAGTTCAGCTGGTATGGGTCCCGGGTCACAGTGGGGTGCGCGGAAACGAGGTGGCAGACGAAGTTGCCAGATCGGGATCTGTTCTGTGGGCCGGAGCCTGTACTAGGCATCGCAAGAAGCCAAACCTCTTCAGCCCTCGACGAGTGGGCAGAAGAAGAGCTGAATAAACTTTGGAGAGATAACACCGACTGCAGGCTATCGAAAGACTTCATGGCCGGCTCCAATAAGTCAAGGACGACATGGCTGTTAGGCAGAAACCGCCAAGCACTGCGCCTCCTTATAGGAATACTAACAGGATATAACAAGTTAGGCAGACACCTATCACTTATAGGTATAGAAGACAACCCCACTTGCCGCAAATGCGAAGAAGACGAATAAACTTCATCTCACTTCCTCGGCGAGTGTGAGGTATACGGAAGGCCAAGATTTGGAACCTTCGGAGTTGAAAAACTCCAACAAGAGGAACTAATCGACTTGGAGTGGTCGGACATACTGACCTTCAATAGGAGGTCACAAAGGTTCGAAAAGTTAAACTAAGAGGATGAATGTAGATAATTGGAGACCAGGGGATGGCAAAAAGGGCCCATGAGGACCTACTTGCCTGGAAGCGGTTGCGGCCACCCCAAAGAACTACTACTACTACTACTACTACTACTTCGTTCCATTGAAGTACTCCGTAATCCGAATTACTTGATTCAGTAATCCGAATTCATTTCCGTAACTTTCATTTCTACATATAAAAATTAAATTATTCAGGTTTTTGTTTGTCTGTTTGTAAGCGCGTTCAAGTGAGAAGGTAGTTATGTATCACAACTATATTACATGTCTGTTATATTTGGTTTTCTCAAATTAACTTTTTAAAAATTGTAACTGGGGTGGATAAGCCACCGGTAAAATACTTTATTTTAATATAAATTGAACGTTTACAATGAGAATGAAATACAGACTAACTAAAATCGACTCGCAGGTCGTATTTATAAACATAGTCCATGCACTGTCAGCAACTCCATTGTTCACTTGCAGGTGGCCATCCGCTAGCGTCGTTTAATCGGCAAAGTCCTTATCTCTTGACATTGAGACGTCCGATACGCAGTTCCAGCAGATATCCACTATATAACATGTCTAATACAGCATAATTCAGTACGCAGCTTCCTCACAGTTTAGGCTCTGATTAGTGATGATGGCAAAAATTCTTACAAAATATTTACCTCCAATTACGACTGCAATAATTCAGCCATTAACCAAAATCCAATTCGCTTGACAAAACTTTTTCACAGGAACAGAGTCTCTTGGCCGAAATTTTGAAAAATCAAGAAAAAGATTTCGTAAAGTGCATCAAAAGTTTAAACTTAAAACATGCTGTAGCTTGCTTCACGATGCTTCCCAGTTAGGAGATGTTGTTTCCTTGATTATTATGGTAACAAAATGAGTTACATTTAGTCATCACTGTTACCACTTAGTGATGCCAAATGTTATGAATTGTTCACAATTCTCTTCTCATTAGTGTAGCATTGAGGCATAAAATGTGAAGAAAATTGTAAAGCACATTAACATGAATTCTGGTTTCATTACGATTTTGTTGGTATAGAAGGCATTAGGTTGTTAACAAAATTAATCGTGACATCACCATCACGGCACAAAATGTCCAGAGGTGTATGTCGAGTCGAGAATCAAGTAGAATTTGTATTTAGTTGACACCATTCTTTAAATATTCTATAGGTACTTCTGATAGTGTGTAGTGTTCTGTTTGCTTCCTTTTATTTCAATAGATGAATCAAATATGTGTTCATTCAAGAACTGTATCTCTTCAAGGACCGGAACGGTGAGTAGAAACTTAGAAAGGTGAATTCAGTGATTTACAGAATTTGGCATTTTCAGGATAGGTACTGATTTCACCGCGAAGAAAATGCTGTCCAGAGGATTGGACTTGAATTATAGATCTTTCTACATTTTTATATATTGTTTTTTTTTCATGATTCAGACATGTTTTGATTTTTTTTTGTTTGTGAGAAGTATTTAAGTACTACGGAATCAACTCGCGCATTTGTTTTCTAGCATTCCAATCCATATGAACAGTAATTCATTAGTAAGAATAATAATATGGAGGTATAATTTCTATTCATGTTGAAACATGGTGAGCTTTGTTTGAAACTGGTTGACAATGTTTCACTCTGAGTAGGGTTATTCTGGACTTTCATTGTCTAAAAAAGAACAAAGAAAAATTTAATTCTCTGTGCAATTTTTAATCACGACGTTTCAACTGTTAAAATCTACAGTCGTTGTCAAGTGTATAATGCGACAATCTCAAGGAACTTCTTATATATGCTACGGATACTTTTGTGTCATTAGCCTAGGGGGACGAACCTACCAGTACGTGGCATTATGGACCTGCTAGAATGCTGCCTGCGAAATTGCTACTTTCAAGAAAAAGACCGATTTTTCTCTCAGGAAGACGGACTACCGATGGGATCCCCATTATCGCCCTTGGTAGCAAACATCTATATGGAATGGTTTGAAAAACTTTTGCTACAGAGACAGCCCATAAGAAACCTCAGATGTGGTTGAGATATATTAACGACACGTTTGTCATATGGAACCACGGAGACGAGGAACCTGACGTCTTTTCGGAACATCTGAATAACATCAGAAAGTCCATAAACTTCACGATGGAAAAGGAGACCCAAGACGGTTTACCTTTTCTAGACGTGAAAGTTCAAAAGAACAATGATAAGTGAAAGCCGACTCACACCGGACATACCTGAAATTCGAATCGAACCATCATGGTGCTACAAAGAGAGGTGTTGTTCGATCGCTGGTGGACCGGGCCTACAACCTATGTAACACTGATAAAAGTCTTACCATCGAATTGGACAATATCAAGAAAGATCTGCGACGAAATGGGTTCCCCAAAAAACATATAGAAGAGGTTCTAGCCCGCAGGGGGGATAAGAACAAGAAACCAGACGAGCCGACACAAACCACCCTGTGCGTTCCGTATGTTAGAGGTCTATCGGAAAGAATAGGGCGAATTGGGTCGAAATACAAAATATGGACATGTTTCAAGTCAGGTAACACTTTTCGCAGCCATCTCACAAAGACGAGACCACGCAACGCTGACATTGACTCCAAAAACTGCATCTACCGCCTCCCTTGTGAATGCGGTGAAGCTTATCTTGGAGAAACTAAGAGACCACTTAGCGTTAGACTCGCTAAACACAAGAGAAACACTCAACGAGGAGAAACATCAAAGTCAGGGATAGCGGATCATGTCTGGACGACCCAACACAACATAAAATGGACTGAAGCCGAAGTCATCCATAAAGAAGAGGGCTGGTATAAAAGGAAGTTTAAAGAGAGTGCATATATTATGAACAACACAGTCTTCAGTCAAGCTAGCATAGAAATCCGTAATATGTTGAAACCCTTAATTAGTGGCATGGATCAATTGAAATTGCAATAAGAATTAACAATGCTTTACCGGAGGGGCCCGGCACTGTAATTAACAAGCTTACCTGAATACCGGCAAACTACCCCTAGACTAATAACACAAAATTATCCATAGCATATATAAGAAGTATCCTTGAGATTGTCGCATTATACACTTGATAACGACTTTAGATTTTAACAGTTGACACGTCGTGATTAAAAATTGCAGGGAATTGAATTTTTCTTATTTCATTTTTAGACAATGAAAGTCCAGAATAACCTTACTCATGGTGAGCTTTGTTTTATTCTTGACATACAGGTAAATCAAAAAGTGAAGCGCATTTTTAAATGAGTACCAGTCCATTCAATTTCACATTGTTACATCGAAAGGGTCTCAATGTGCATGCGATTCCGAAATATAAATGGAATGTCACATTGAGCTAATTTCGAGTCACATTTTGATGTCTCGACATGACCAACGGGGTACCGAACTGACGTTTATACGATAATAATGGAAGTCACTTTGCGATTCACTGGTGTAATCTGAAACATGGATGTGAATCCCACTACCATCTCTGAGATCATTCTGTGTTGACTGGGAAGGAAAAAGGTTCCATAAAAATGCTGGAAGAAAATTTTGAAACCAAACAATGACAACGATTTAAAAGATGACCCTGAATTTATTATCTCTCAAAGTGTTATGCAAAAAAACTACGTCAAATACAAGAAGAAATTGATTTGGTTTCTTCAATGCTTCCTAGCATTGGGAATGTCGACATACCTGCTGGCGAAGCTATCGATTGGATTGATGGTGATGCCAAATTGGTTGTGAAAGAAAATTTATTTCATGAAAATGATAGTGCTGACTCTGGCGATGATTTGATGAAAATCACCGCTCCGATCAGAGTTAAACACAAGATGCTGTCAAAAGCATGAATCTTACTTCACAGTGAGCTATGGAGAATAACGCACTTTTAAAAGATATTATGATGTCACAAAACCTTGAGAAAATTCAAATAAATGAATATTTTGGAACCTTTGGTGTGAATACAATTCAAGAAGAAGAAACTACGCAAACACAAAAACTACGTCACAATCACACTCGACGAGCGTTTCGCCAACAAAGTTAGCATCTTCAGGAGCTAACAGCTTACTAAACCACTTATCCTACCTTACTTTTATTTATACCACTATTTCTTAATGAATGTTAGATAATTTGACGTCCATTGATTGATGCCGTTTCCAAGCGTATTAGATAATTAGGAGTGTTATTGGGTAAACAACGGAGTCGTTTGAAGAACCCTAATTGAATGCGTTCAATCACGTCCACATATCGTTGACCCCATATAGAGATCCCAAATGACATGGAAGATAGTACAATTTAACTCCTAAGTAGTTGTAACTTTTGACCACTTCAATTTGTTGATTTTCATATCGAAAAACCTGTTGATAATCACTGCAATAACCCCCCCTGCAGAAAATCATAACTTTTGTCTTTGCTGTATTTACTGTGAGTTTGTTTTCATTCGAGTACGTTTGAGGAGTTTTGAGTTTACGAGCTAAGTCAATCTGCGAGTCGCCAGTGATGACTATATTATCAGCATATGCCAGCATAAAGATATCATTCATACCACCAATGTTCAGCTCCTTCTGACCTTTTGCTCGAAAATATTGCTCGATGTCTGCTATGAACAAAGAGAATAGAAGCTTAATGGCTCCCCCTGTAGCGCACCCTCTGAAATATATTTTTTGCTATATCTACGTATTTTTTGGCCTGACAGTAAAATTTGCTCCATCATAAAGATTTTTTACGATCCTAATGAATTTCGCACTAACGCCTACATTATATAGTTTTATCCAGAGCTATCGAAAGCACGACGGAAATCAACAAACGCAACAAAAACTTTTCTTCCAAGTAGTCTGAGGTGAATATAAACAATTCAAGACAATAATAGTGTCTCTACATCACCTATTCTTTCTGAAACCAAATTGCGATTACGGTAGAATAGACATTTGCTCGGACCAGAATGTTAACCTATTGAGTAAAATAAGTGTAAAAAGCTTCGCTAGGCAATTCATTAGCGCAATACTGCGGTAATTATTCGGGTCCTCCAAGGAACCTTTTTTGTTAATTAATGTAAGAACTGTGTCTTGCCAAGCACTAGGAACTCTTTCAGATTTCAAAATTTCATTAAAAGTATGATAAAGATAGAGCCGCCAGTTCTGCGGTAAATTCTTTAAGAACTCATTACTAATTCCGTCCTTTCCTGGAACTTTGTCGTTTTTGCAATATTTCAAGGCACTATCCACTTCCTCGAGTGATATACTGACTCATCTAAAATTTGATTACGCGCATCTTGCAGAGTAAGATCAAATGGCACTCTTAGAGAATATATGTTATCATAAGAGGCCTCCAACTCTTCCAAAGAAATGGGACAAATCATTCTGCAACCCTTGAATAACTTCAACGTTTTCCAAAAGGATGACTGGTCTTTTGTTGCACTGAGTGTTAGGACAATATTTTTCTCATATTCCGATTATTTATCATTTATGAATTTCTTGTATGCTTTTTTCTTACACATATATTCATATTTATATGGTTCTTGAAAGTTATGTTTTTTACACAATTTTGTTTTAATTTTGAGTTGTTTTTTGAGGAGCACACATTCTATATCAAACCAAGGCTTTCGTCTTTCACGATGCACTGTACCAAGCTGTTTTTCGGAAAGTTAACCCAAATTTTCAGCAATTTCATAAATTGTAGAACAAATATTTGTATAGCTACTATCAATTCTATACGATAAATATAATAATGAAAAAAAGTTTAAAAAAAATATACGTAAATTCTACCGCGTGGTTAATTGTCCTACGAAATGACGATTTAATCTAGTATTCTAGTAATTCAGAGTGCACAAACACGCACAGAACACATGTACCTACACAAACACGACGCTTGATTTGGTTGGTTTAAGTCAGGATTCATTACATAAACAATGTGTTAATTTTAGGCGTTTTAAGTGTAATACTTGATTTGGTACTGATTTTGAGAACAGTTTACTATAGATTACTGATACGTATTCTAGTGAAGTAGTAATTCCTCAAGAAACCGCTTCCTGAAGTAGAAGTGGAACAATTGGAGTCAAAACATCCCCAATTCTACTCCAGTTTCAAAGTAGCTATAAATGACTTCAACTATGAAAAAGCCATGAACCCTGCAGTGTGGCCGGAAGGTGCATATGTGAACCGTTTTTTACACCGGAGGACAGTATCGAACAACATAAATTAATATTAAAGAACATTAAAAGTCAAACCCAAATTTCAGACTTTGAAATGGAATATGGGGTGAGTATTTTTCATTTGAATATTGGATCCATTTCCAATAAAATTAGTCAACTATTACTATATCTCGAAAGGTATGATTGTGACGTAATATGCTTGAGTGAACACTGGTGCAGTGAAAACTCTCTTAATATGGTAAACCTACACCAGTTCAAACTAGCCAGCTATTTCTGCAGGTCTGACAGTGTGCATGGTGGAGTTTGCATCTTTCTAAAATCTGAAATGAGATATAAAACTCTGGATCTCACAAGATACTGTAAAGAATTTCATTCGGAAATATGTGGCATTGTACTTACAAGTACAAGTACTTGTATCATCATGATTTATAGATCTTGTGTACATGGTAATTTACAGATATTTTTTGAACAATTTAATAACCTTATGGATAAGCTCATTGAAAAATACAAAAAAATCATTATACTGGGTGATTTCAACATAGATATTAAAAAAAGACAATTCGTCTATGGAATGGTCCGAAATTATACAATCCTATGGTCTAAAATTCACAATTGACGAGTATACCAGAGTGAGCTCGAGTTCTGCCAGCTGCATAGACAACATATTAACAAACTTAAATAAAACCAGCTACTCAATGGACCTAGTTGATCCTGGACTCTCAGACCACCGAGCTTAAAAAATTTTAGTAAATATTCCACACGATGCTCCTCCAGCAAAAACAATAAGAAGAAAAATTACCGAAGTTGGCCTTGATAAAATGAACCAGTCACTCTTGGACCTGGATTGGATCATTTTTAACATAAATCAAAATAACCAGGAATCTTGCAATTTACTGTCAAATTATCTAGTGGACAAGCTAAAATCTATGGTGGTTAAATTTTTCCCAGAAAAAAAAATCAACTAATAATTACAGACCTCCTGTAAATTTTTTTAACGACAACTTAAGGTCCATGAGAGACACTTTACTATCCATAAAAGTAATATGTGATGTGACAAAAAATCCACAAGATAGAGCTGCATTTAATCTCTTCAAATCCCGATACAATAAGGCATTGACCTCATCAAAAAAAAGATCCTACGACACATTTATACTAAATTTTTCAAACCAAGCTAAGGACTCATGGAGGTTAGTGAATCACGAAAGAAACAATGAATTGAAGAAATCTAGAAAAACTAAATTAAGTCCTGACGATTTCAATGAGTATTTCACTCATGTTGCGGAAGAAATAATACTAACATTACCTGACACAAATCAATCGTCTAGCGATTTTTTAAATGACCTTCCCAAAACAAAAAACTCACTCTTCTTAGGTCCAGTAAGCCAACAAGAGGTAAAGGCTGCAATAAATACGTTAAAAAACTCAAACCGCGTTGATATACACTATCTAAATAGTAAAATCATAAAGGGGACAGCATCTCTGCTGATTGAACCCCTAGTTACTCTGATCAATCTATGTTTTCTCCATGGAATCTTCCCTGACAATCTAAAAATCACAAAGGTACTACCAATATATAAGAAATGAGACCCCGATCTGGCCACAAACTTCAGACCCATCTCCATAATCCCGATAATCGGCAAGATATTTGAAATAATCCTAAAGGAACGATTGATGCTCTTTTTTAATAAACATAACACTCTTAATAAAGCACAGTTTGGTTTTCGGCCAAACTGCTCCACGATTCAGGCTGTGAGCTGTGTTGTTGGGAAAATAGTCGAGGGCCTTGAGAATGGAGAACACATTGAAATAACCTTGTGTGACCTATCCAAGGCGTTCGACTGCGTATCGCATAATAAATTACTCGATAAATTAAACTTCTATGGTGTTCGGGGGGTACCTCTGAAACTGATAAAATCCTATCTTGATAACAGAATTCAATGTGTAGCAATCGAAAACAATTTCTCTGATTTCCAGATCATAAACCACGGAGTCCCGCAGGGGGAGTATTTATTATCTATCTCAACGACATTTACTTGGCCCCATGTGGGTGTATCTGCTTCGCTGACGACACAACACTAGTTGAAACTCATTCTAACCCTATCACACTACACAATCTTACTGAGCAAGCAAAAAATAAAGCATATACCTGGTTCAGCGCAAATAATCTCAAACTAAATCAAGAAAAAACCCAAAATAATTTCTTCTCTACAAATAACAACTTAACCACTAATAATACAGTCAATGTGCTTGGTATCGTATTAGACGACAGGCTAAAATGGTCGGCCCACATTGACCAATTATGCAGAAAACTCTCCACACAACTATTTCTGTTGAGACAACTAAAAAAAATATTGAGTATTCCAATATTACTATCATCCTACCACTCTCTCTTTCATTCCCACCTCAACTATGGTACCATTCTATGGGGTAACGCTGCACACGCTATTAGAGTTTTTAGGCTCCAAAAGAAGGCCCTAAGAATCATAGATGGTGCAACCTACCATGCGCACTGTCAACCGCTATTCAAGAAATACCGAATTTTACCAATCCCTTGTGTTTTTATCTATCAGTCTTTACTGCAGACCTTTTCTAAAATAGATCTTTTTTTCAAAAAATGGTGATGTCCACAACCATGCTACAAGAGCAGCAAGTAAACTCAGAACTCCTAAATTCCGACTGTGTGTCATGGAGCAAAATTCTCCAAATGTCAGATCTTTTAATATTTTACCACCTGCTATAAAATCACTAAATTTTATTCAATTTAAAAAATGGGTAAAAAATCACTTACTGTCACAATGCTTTTACTCAATTGAGGAATACCTCTAATTCAACCATGAACTCATGATGCTCACCCCAAATTCCTAATCATTTATATACCACATTCGTTTAAGTATATGTAGGCATATGTAATTTTATATTTTTGTACATGCCTATGTAATTTTAATCCGGTTGGTTATGTGAATTTTAATCCGTTTGTTTTTGTCATTTGGAACTGTTTTGTTTTCAACCTATACTATGTAGGTATATGTAACTTTTATTATTGACATATATACGTAATTTAATTCGATTTTAATATCAATGTTCTAGCTGATCTGTAGTTTTAGCGCATATTAGCATCTAACTTCTATGTCTAGACATATATGTAATTCTTGACTTGCTACAAACATATAACTTATGTAAAGTGGTTAAATGAAAAATCTATCTATCTATCTATCTAATTATACTTTTTGATAAGTATACAATATGAATTTTTATAACTTCAATAAACTTTTACAGTACCTAGGTACATAAGTTTTCGAGCTTCCCAGAAACACATGAAAAATTGCTTATAATTTTATACAGTTCTCAAAATCACCACCAAAAAACTATCACGTGTAAAACGCCATAAGCGAACACGTAGTTTGGATACTATACTGACCCACACCAACCACAATTGGAAGTGTGACGTAATGGCTAATAGAGCGTATTTGTTCTAGACACTGATGGACTAAAGCCTCGCTACACATAACCACACTCGCATTGGTCGACACAATCCTTGTGAGAGTGTTATAGCAAGTTAAAGTTTTGAACCTATGGCAGTAAACAGAGCAACGCACAAACACAGGTTTCGAGTGGAAGTGAAAGAGAGTGGTACGATGGAAGAGGACAAACTTAATTTGGAACAGAATTTTTTTATGACCACCATAATATTCGTTTTCCAAATGTGTGGCAATTAATTCATATATTTATTTTATCTCCTAGGATAGTCTGAAATAATTTCAAAATGTTTCTTCCTAGTATTCAGAATTCAACACAGATTTTCCATGTGATTTTCCTTTAATCAAATAACAGCTCCTCTATTCTTTTTTTTTTGCACTTCTTATCAATAGTACTCCATACGAAAATTCTTTATCAGCGTCCGATTCTGTACTGAATCATCAACTGTGCGTATACTGGTTGTTGTACGCAAATACGGACGCACTTGTGTCTCGTGTCCACCAATGTCAGTGACACATGTATTGGTGCAGTAACGAGCTTAGAGCACTTTAATGTGGTAACGTGAACGAGTGCGTGATTGTAACTGTCAACTACTGTTCGAATATTTTCGAAATGCCGTTTTCTTATCAAGAAAAATGTGATATGTTAGAATCCTACTTGGTTTGCCAGAAAAATAGTGTAAGAGCACTCCAACACTACAGTAATTCGTTCCCCGATCGTGAATTACCTAATCGGCGTTTTTTTGCTGTGCTCCATCGTCGATTCAGGAACAATGAAAAAGTTTTAGAGAAGAGGAGAACTAAAAAACGTTTTGTAATATCTGAAGATACATAAATTGACATTTTATCCTACTTTGAGGTATATCCAAATAATTCCATCATCGATTTATCTAGAGAAATAGCTGTTCCACTGTCTGGTATTCGACGAATTCTGAATAAACATAAGATTTCTCCTTATAAGTTAAGACCAGTGCAAACACTAGAACCTGGTGATCCTGAGAGACGATTGGGGTTTTAGAAATATTATATGGAGCGATGAGGCTAATTTTCCAAATCATGGGATGTATAATAGAGACAATTTTCAGTATTGGAGTAGACATAATCCATTTCTAGTCCATCCCCACAATCCGTAAAGACGATTTAGTATTGATGTTTGGTGTGGTTTATTTAGAGACAGAATTATCGGTCCATTTTTCTACCATGGTTCTTTTCTTCAAAAGGACCCCATTACATTAATTTATTAACAAGAGTGTTGGAAGAGTTTTTCGATGAACTTGATCTGGAGGCTCGTCAGATGATCTATTTTCAACAGGATGGAGCACCACCACATAATGTCAGTGGCGTAAAAAGAATGCTGCGAGGCTGTTTTGGAAACAGACGGATTGCTACAAATGGTCCTGTTAAGTGGCCCCCTCGTTCACCAAACATGACACCTCTATATTTTTATTTTTGGGGATTTCTGAAAAATGAGGTGTACAAAATAAAACATAATCAATAATACAACAGAAACATTGCAACATCAAAGTAAAAGACATATGTATACAAAGTGTGGTATCAGGTTTCAATTTCAACACAGTTGAAATATTACATGAACTAATCGAAACGTTTGAAAATACTACTGAAAAAAACTATATGTATACCAGTAACATTTCCTTCACGTTTTGAGTGATTCATATACACTGACCGGCATAAAAAGTGTGACAGCAAGAAAAATTGGCACATTTGCGATTTACAGTTTTCTCAGTGTATAATTAATAAGTAGCAAAATAATTTTGGCATTCTGTAGGCGTCTTTGCTGTTTGTACATCTCGCACAGAACTTGTGTTCATAGATGGAGGTACTCTGACGGCTATAAGGTACATACATGATATCCTGGAGGAGCATGTGGTGGTATTTGCGGGGTTTATTGGTGAAGACTTCATTCTGCTGCACGATGATGCTCGTCCGCACATTGCCAGAATTGTTCGCGACTACCTCCAGGACGATGGAATCCACGTTCTTGATTGGCCAGCACGCAGTCTTGACCTCAATCCTATTGAACACATATGGGTTATACTGGGAAGACAGACCAGACATCGTCGAGGGCAGTTGTTGACACTGCAGCAACTTCGAGATGCTTTACAGGAAGAGTGGCATCTCATTCCACAAGAGGCAATCGAACATTTGATCGAAATGCATGCATCGTCGACTTGAATGTGTAATAAGAGCTAGGGACGGAAATACTCGATATTGAATAAATAATTTCCATGTTATTATAGCCTATTCTTTGCTGATATCTTGTACCCAAATTATTATCTGACACTTGCTATCCCAAAAATCAAAATTGTCCTTGTCGAATGTCAATGTTTCAACACGAAATCGATTGGAAACAACACCATATACTATTTTATATAGTTTCAATCCACTACACATTTTTTTTTTCAAATTATAAACAATTATATTGCTGTCCCACTTTTTCTGCCGGTCAGTGTACAATTTCAATATCACTGAAACATCGCAGCCAATGACCCATATACGTATGTTCCCGAGTAGTATTGAAACGTACCTATTTGTTAAATCTTTCGCCACCTACTTTAGTTAAGGCATTTTAAGGTTAGTTATTATGGTTAATATAATATATTGAATGCAATGAAACTTATTCCACTTATTGAATATGTATTTATATATTCTTAAATTCAAATCTACCGCGTATCACATCAAGTTGAAATTATGTGGCTGAAGTTAGCTTCAGATTTGAATCTGCGCTCCCGCCAATTCGTAGTGGACCAAACAAATAGCGCTTAAACAGAATATAAGGCTATCCAACGGAGGCGATCCATAACATACAGTGGAAGTGAGATCTTAGATAGGTAAAAAACTTACAGTCGAACTACACCAAATAAAATCTTTATTACTAATGTCAGTGTAGTCAGAGGACACACATCAGCACATTACGAGATGAAGTCGGAAGACTTGCATCAACAGCAGGACATGTTTCGAAGGAACAATTCTTCATCTTCAGTGAAAAAAAAGGTAACAAAGTTAAGATCATATGTGGTGGAAAAAAGGCTTCTATGAAAAATGTAGAAAAATTAAACAATTATTGTTAACATGACGGTATCCGCAACATGAGCGGATATCGTGACATCTGAATTTCCGTATGGGCATAATCGAGCAGATCCTATTGTGTCCTCAAACACCTTCAAAAAATGCCTGAGAACGTCAGATTTTTATGTAACCGATCTATAACATGATTCTTAATGAAGGGTTGTCACCCGGTTAGTGGCGTTGGGACATCTGAACATAGACATAATCACGCAGATCCTATTGCGTCCTCAACCACCTTTCAAAATGCCTGAAAACGCCAGTTTCTGTGTAACAGTTCTATAATATGATTCGTTATGAGGGGTTGTCACCCCGTAAGTGAAGTTGGGACATCTGAATCTCCTTATGGACATACTCAAGCAGAACCTATTGTGTCCTAATACACCTTCCAAAATGCCTGACAACGTCAGATTTTCGTGTAACCGTTCTATAATATGATTCGGTATGAGGGGTTGTCAATCTGTTAGTGAAGTTGGGACATCTGAATCTCCGTATGTACATAATCGAGCAGATTCTATTGTGTCCCCAAACACCTTTCAAAATGACTGCAACATCAGATTTTTGTATAACCGATCTATAATATGATTCGTTATGAAGAGTTGTCACCCCGTTGGTGAAGTTGGGACATCTGCCTCTCCTTATGGACATACTCAAGCAGATCCTATTGTGTCCTCAAACACCTTCCAAAATGCCTGACGTCAGATTTTTGTGTACCTAACCAATCTATAACATGATTCGTAATGACGGGTTGCCACCACCTTAGTGAAGTTGGAACATCTGAATCTCCGTATGGACATACTCAAGCAGATCCTATTGTGTCCTCGAACACCTTCCACAATGCCTGACAACGTCAGATTTTTGTGTAACCGATCTATAACATGATTCGTAATGAAGGGTTGTCACCCTCTTAGTGAAGTTGGGATATCTGAATCTCCATATGGAAATGATCGAGCATATCCTATTGTGTCCCCAAACACCTTTCAAAATAAATTGTGAAAGGCTTTCGCGGCCATCGTCACTTACATGGTAGTTCTTCGGGTTGTGAGGCCGACGTATGTTTACAGAAGTTCTCGACGTTTCGCCAACACGAGTGGTTAGCATTTTCAAGACATATTTTATCAAAGTTTCTTGTTTCTCAATTCGCTGTCTTATTTTTTTTTAAAACTTTGATAAAATATCTCTTGAAAATGCTAACCACTCGTGTTGGCGAAACGTCGAAAACTTCTGTAAACATACGTAGGCCTCACAACCCGAAGAACCACCATGTAACCTTTCAAAATGTCTGACAACGTCAGATTTTTGTGTTGCAGATATATAATATCAATCAAAATAAAGGGTTGTCACCCCGAACTTTTTCTTTGCCAGCATGTTCTTTACTCAGTCGATTCTGTTCAGATGGCTATTTTCTTGAATGATTCATTTCATATCAAACGATGTGTGATTTAGGGCCAATTTATACATTATTGTAAAATAAAATTCACCTGTTGAAATTCGCACATGCACCATACGAGGCGCCCTCTCGATGAGAAAAAGGGACAACAGACCAGTTCCATGCAAAGTTCTATAAAAGCTAAACATTACTTGTGTGCTCGCCGCTTTTTACTGTTAAGGCGGCGACTGACTTGAGCCGATCTTTGTAATGTAATGCTCAAGGCGAGCATTAATTACAAAGCTCGTTTTGTTGACGCCGCGAATGCTTATTTGGAATGCTCGGCTCAAACAGTGATCCACTATTCAGACGGTCAGTAGGTTGTCTCATGGCAGACGTAGAAGTTGCTAGTGCTGCGTTTATTCTGATGGGATATTGCCACCGAAAGAAAAAAAAGGAAAAAACGGTGGTGGCAGGCAGACTTATTTAGAGAAAGAAGTGTTATCGGTGGCGAGACATTAATGAGTATCCTTAAAAACCAAGAAATTAGTGGACAGTACAAAAACTTTGTTCGGATGTCTCCAACTGATTTTGAATATCTGCTCAAGTTAATTGCCCCAAGAATTGTGAAACAAGATACTACTTTCAGAAAGGCTATATCAGTAACGGAAAGATTGGCAGTTACATTACGTTTCTACGCCTATGGAGACTCCTTCACCAGCTTACAATTCCTTTTTAAAATATCAAGACAGCGAATCGGATTTATAGTCAAGGAAGTCAGTGAAGCTATTGTAGCGGAATTACAACAAAATGTAAAGGTAAAATATTTTATTAGTATGTTTATAAACTTATAACTAACTTAAGAATTAGGTAGTTAAATCCAAAAAATCGTCATCTAATCCTGGGCTTAGTTGATTATGTTCCAACTGGGTATGTGTAACTTGGGACGAAGTTTGTGATTGAAGAAAAGTTGTGGTACATGAACGAGATGGATGTACAATTGCAGATGCTACCATATATCCGACTGACTGTTCTCTCTCTCCAGAGAGGTAGCTATGGTTGTATTCTGAATGTTCTCCTAGGTTTTGCTGCGATGGTTGTGGAGAAGGTGTTGGTACATATGTGGAAGTAGAGCTGTGAGAGGAATGGTTATGTGATTTTCCATATCCGTATTCATACCTTGAATCCATCCTTTCCAAAACACTATCATAACGACCCTGATCCGCATTAAATAAAATATTTGAAACGTGATGTTGAACAATGTTGCGCGTCGAACGTGAGTAGTTTCTCAACTTATTGCTGACAAAAAAACCATAACTGTCACATTCGTCAATGACTGTTCTTGTAGTCTCAGATTTTTGGGAAGCTTTCTTTAAAATGGTAAACGCGTCTGTCATCATGTCGTCAGTTGTTACTTTTTTTTCCTTCTTGCTACGAGGTGGATGGGATTCGTTGTCATTAGAGATGTTTGGATTTCTGACCATGGAATTAATTTCAACTGGTTCGTCTGTAGTCACTCCCACCTCTTCTGTCCGATTATCGTCCTTTTCGTTATCATTATTAATCTCAATCTGAAACAAAAACAATACCATATGTTCATTTTACAGATACCAACATCAGTTGAAGAATGGATCAGAATTGCAGATGACTTCTATAGCCAATGGAATTTTCCACATTGCCTTGGAGCACTAGATGGAAAGCATGTTGTTTTACAAGCTCCTATCAATAGTGGAAGCGAGTTTTACAACTATAAAAACTTTTTCAGTATTGTGTTATTGGCATTGGTCGATTCAAATTACAATTTTCTTTATGTCAATGTCGGATGTCAAGGAAGAATATCGGATGGTGGAGTATTCAAAGGCTGTGCATTACATAAAGCAATGGTAAACAATACTTTGAATATACTGGAACCAGCTCCATTGTCGACGGGAAGAGCACTAACTCCCTATTATATTGTGGCTGACGAAGCATTCCCTCTTTCTGCAAATATAATGAAAGTGTATTCAGGTCTGTACAGGAGCGGAACCAGGGAGAGAATATTCAACTACAGACTCTGTAGGGCTAGAAGAGTTGTTGAAAACGCTTTTGGAATACTGTCGTCAGTTTTTCGAGTGTTAAGAAAGCCTATGCTAATGGAACTTGATAATGCTACTTCGGTGGTTCTTGCGATAACATCTCTACATAATTTTTTAAGGCGAAAAAAAGAGTCTGCAAACTTATACACTCCTCCAGGTAGTTTAGATGAAGCCATCGAAGGACACATTAACCCAGGGCGTTGGAGACAAGAAGGCGAACCGACAACGTCACTGTTGCCTCTGACTAATCAGCCTAGAAGAACTAGCGTTGAAGTAAAAGAAATTCGTGATGAAATTGCACAGTTTTGTATAGCAGAGGGGTCGCTAACATGGCAAGAAAAGTATGCATAAATTACTTACAGTGTCCATAGTTGATCGTGGATTATTCCGATCCAGCACAAATGCCAAGGTTTTAAAAGCGAACCACGAACTTTTATAAGTTTCTTCGGTGCCTGTAATTCGAATATATATGTATTAGTGATGTGCTTCATTAGAAAAATAAATAAATAAATAATAAATAAAATAAAAGTTATACCTTTTTCTGTGCTTCTGCTCTTAGATATTTTTGCTTTTTCTCTTCTAAGAGAGGCCAACAAACTAGTCATTTTGCGTTTGCACTCTTCTACTGTTGTCTCCACCTCGTCAGCCAGTTGCTGCCAGGCGTCATGTTTTTTAAGTTTGTTATAATGTTGTGGATCTTGAGGATCCCATAGTATCGGTTTATTCCGATAGAGATCAATAAAAAACAGAGTTTTGTCTTGAGACCACTCCATTATTTACTATCCAATAGACAAATGTTCTCACTTTGGCACTTCATCGACTACTGAATAGTTGAATACGTGAGTGTTGCTCTAAACGAACAGGTCGCGATGTGTACTGACTTGTAATGTAACAATCAAAGGAATTCGCCAAAAAACCGACAGTCAAGTGGAGCACTCGTGCTCCGTTCGCCGCTCGCCGTTCGCGTTCGCTTCGCGCTCGTTTTCCGGCACTGACTATCGAATATTCATGTTACATTACATTACATTACAACGTTCAGTTACAAGTCAGTCCCCGGCTTTATAAAATCAATCGCTGCAACGCCGCTCCGCTCACCGCTCATACAGCCCACAGAAGAATCTGGAATCAGGAATGGTTACGCAAGTCACACTCAGGATCACAGGTGAGTGCATTTTTAACTTGCGATTCATTCAGATTTCAATCGAACCAATTTACGCGACATTAATATTGGTCCATCGATCCAAGGATTGCTTAATAACAAAAAATCAAATGGAGTAAGTTTCTTTTTGCTAATAAAAACTAGCATTGAATATTACTTATTCAAATCAAAGTTTTATATTCGATTTCATCTATAGTTTGAAACGCAAAAATTTCTGCCTCGGAATAAATTCAAGGTCAGTCGACATGAATATTGAACGTTTTTTACTTGTTTGGATTTCAAACCCTTTCTGTTTTTTGTTGGGTATTCCACAATTCATCGTCCAACTGAAACAGCTGATTGGGTCAGTGCACTGAAACTAGGAAAATCTTTCGCATTCATTTCAGTAAAAATTTTGTTTCGAATAAATAAAAATGTCTCTTGCAAATAAAATCAAGCAGTATAGAGCTCTTCGGAAAGTGAATGTCAATCAAGTTTCTGAACTTTTAGAGATTGCTGACAAAGCTAATACTGACGTAAAATTACGCATTCAATTTAAAATTTTATTTCAAAAACTTAAGGAATTCCGCCAAGAATTCAAAACAAATCATCAGAATATTATATCATTGATTTCCTTGACTGATGAAGATCTCACCGATGATGAAACAATTTGAAAAAGTTTTGATTTCAATTGTTCATATATTGAAGCTATTTACCACACGCTTTTTCAAACAAATCATGTAGTTATAAACCCTGGTGCTAGCAGTGCATCTACCACTTCTGGTTCTAATGTCAAACTTCCAAAAGTAGAGATTCCAAAGTTTACAGGAGATATTAAAGCATTCAAACCATTTTTAGACATGTTTCAAAGTCTCATTCATAATAATACCTCTCTATCTAATATAGAAAAATTTAACTATTTAATTTCGTCCCTCCGTGGGCCACCGCTTACATTAGTTCAAACAACGCCTATGTCAAGTGCAAATTATAACGTTGCATATGATGCTCTTTTGAGTCATTACGATAACAAACGTCTCATAGCTTTCGCTCACTTACAAGAAATAGATAATGCACAAAGTGTAAAATATTCTGAAAATACTAAAGCATTATGCTTGCTCTTAGATACTTCCACAGAAAATCTTGCCGCCTTAAAAAATTGGGCCTTCCTGTTGGGGAATGGGACTTCATATTGTATTATATGTTTGCAAAACATTTAGACCGAAAGAAACGGTCACACGTTTTGAACTTGAAAATCCTATAGCCGCCAACGCATTACCAACTTTCGAAAAGTTGAAAGATTTTGTTCAACAAAGATATAACGTTCTCGATGCCATCGACTTTTCGTTCAAAATTTTCTCAAAATTATCGATCCTCATCAGTTCAAAGAAATATGCAAAAATCAACATATTTTACAAACTCAAACAAAAATACTTCAGGTCCAAAATTTACCTGTTCATATTGTAAGCATGATCGTTTAATTTACAAATGTTCTGAATATCACAATAGATAGCCGCAAGAAAGGAATAATTTTGTAAAAATATAGTTATTTATGTATCAAGGGCGTAAAGTAGGCGTTTATGCCTTAAACGCATTTTACGCACGTGATACATACAAAATTTTATGCTCTAGCGGTTTTATAGCGCGAATCACAAATACTGACTTGAATTGCAATGGTCTACACACGTTTTATACGTAACATAATATGAGGAATGTGAAACTATAGTAGCTGAGTGCTATATTGGAGAATCTATTTCAAATAAATAGATCATCACCGAAAAAATTGCCAACGATTATGAACAAATGTTAGAAAGAGTATTGCTCTATTGAACTGAAATGATTCTAATTCGTGTTAGGAATTGCATGAAATGATGTGTGAGTATAGACAATTTGAGAATTTTGTCTACTTTACGGCCCGCTGGGCCATAATGCGCCCACGGGCGGTAAAGTGCCATTTTACGCCCGGCGAACCGGGCGGTAAAGTGTACTTTACCGCCCGCTAGTGCATAAAATAAATTATGTGTCAATTGCTTAAGCGTTCAACACACACTGTATATGTGTAGGTTAACAATAACGTGTAATTTTTGTCACGGAAAGCACCACTCAAGCGTCCAGATTAATAAAAATATTACTGTTCATAACAACTCGCCATCAGCATCAAATTCGGAAACAAATATTCAAGAAGAAGAAGGGTCTGGGTTCCATGAGTGATGTAACTTCAAGGGGTGGAGTTACATGTAAAATTAAACCTGTTGGAAAACTTTTTCCTATTTTTGATGTTGATGCGGTCATTTTGCCAAAACTGTGTAGTCATTTGCCCTTTTCTTCAATAAATTATTCAGACTGGAGTCATATTCATAATATTGAATTTGCAAATAAGGAATTTTATAAGCCTGCCCCTGTAGACATGTTGCTTGGAGCAGATGTTTTTCCACAAATTATACAGGAGGGTCGTATTTTGGGAAGAGAAAACGAGCCGATAGCTATCAAGACATTTTTCGGTTATATTGTCATGGGAAAATTTCTTACTGGTGAAAACCAAACTTCTGCAAACTCTTTGACATTTTTCACACTAGATGATGATACTTTTGCAATTGATAATTTAATTTAACGCTTCTGGGAAATTGAAGAAATACCCAGAGTTAAAACAATCGCACCGGAAGATGTTTAGTGTGAAAACCTGTTCGTTGAAACGCATTATAGGAATGAATGCGTGCGTTATGTCAAAAATTTGCCATTCAAAAGTACTGAGCCAATTTTTAATTTTCTAAATATTCGCAACATTGCCTTACCAGGTCTATTATCTGAAAAGTCGTTATTTAACGAGTCGTTAATTAACGATTGTAGTTCATTTTACGATTACGTCAAACTAAACGACAATTCAGAAATTTGTATTCTGTAAACAATGTCGTTACGACTTCAATCATTACCGAATGAATAACGACCAACCTGAATTTTTGAGACGGGTAGTACATATAAATTCATGTTTTGTAATTGAATGATGGATGAAAACAAAATTTTGAAAGTGCTGTTTCAGTTATTTGACTATTTTACGGAAACTTTAATCAATTATGGATATTGGTGAATATTACGGAATTGTGTAAAATAAGTAGTGAAACTATTAAATATTCTATTCATTCTATTCATTCTATTCATTCTATTCATTCTATTCATTCTATTCATTCTATTCATTCTATTCATTCTATTCATTCTATTCATTCTATTCATTCTATTCATTCTATTCATTCTATTCATTCTATTCATTCTATTCATTCTATTCATTCTATTCATTCTATTCATTCTATTCATTCTATTCATTCTATTCATTCTATTCATTCTATTCATTCTATTCATTCTATTCATTCTATTCATTCTATTCATTCTATTCATTCTATTCATTCTATTCATTCTATTCATTCTATTCATTCTATTCATTCTATTCATTCTATTCATTCTATTCATTCTATTCATTCTATTCATTCTATTCATTCTATTCATTCTATTCATTCTATTCATTCTATTCATTCTATTCATTCTATTCATTCTATTCATTCTATTCATTCTATTCATTCTATTCATTCTATTCATTCTATTCATTCTATTCATTCTATTCATTCTATTCATTCTATTCATTCTATTCATTCTATTCATTCTATTCATTCTATTCATTCTATTCATTCTATTCATTCTATTCATTCTATTCATTCTATTCATTCTATTCATTCTATTCATTCTATTCATTCTATTCATTCTATTCATTCTATTCATTCTATTCATTCTATTCATTCTATTCATTCTATTCATTCTATTCATTCTATTCATTCTATTCATTCTATTCATTCTATTCATTCTATTCATTCTATTCATTCTATTCATTCTATTCATTCTATTCATTCTATTCATTCTATTCATTCTATTCATTCTATTCATTCTATTCATTCTATTCATTCTATTCATTCTATTCATTCTATTCATTCTATTCATTCTATTCATTCTATTCATTCTATTCATTCTATTCATTCTATTCATTCTATTCATTCTATTCATTCTATTCATTCTATTCATTCTATTCATTCTATTCATTCTATTCATTCTATTCATTCTATTCATTCTATTCATTCTATTCATTCTATTCATTCTATTCATTCTATTCATTCTATTCATTCTATTCATTCTATTCATTCTATTCATTCTATTCATTCTATTCATTCTATTCATTCTATTCATTCTATTCATTCTATTCATTCTATTCATTCTATTCATTCTATTCATTCTATTCATTCTATTCATTCTATTCATTCTATTCATTCTATTCATTCTATTCATTCTATTCATTCTATTCATTCTATTCATTCTATTCATTCTATTCATTCTATTCATTCTATTCATTCTATTCATTCTATTCATTCTATTCATTCTATTCATTCTATTCATTCTATTCATTCTATTCATTCTATTCATTCTATTCATTCTATTCATTCTATTCATTCTATTCATTCTATTCATTCTATTCATTCTATTCATTCTATTCATTCTATTCATTCTATTCATTCTATTCATTCTATTCATTCTATTCATTCTATTCATTCTATTCATTCTATTCATTCTATTCATTCTATTCATTCTATTCATTCTATTCATTCTATTCATTCTATTCATTCTATTCATTCTATTCATTCTATTCATTCTATTCATTCTATTCATTCTATTCATTCTATTCATTCTATTCATTCTATTCATTCTATTCATTCTATTCATTCTATTCATTCTATTCATTCTATTCATTCTATTCATTCTATTCATTCTATTCATTCTATTCATTCTATTCATTCTATTCATTCTATTCATTCTATTCATTCTATTCATTCTATTCATTCTATTCATTCTATTCATTCTATTCATTCTATTCATTCTATTCATTCTATTCATTCTATTCATTCTATTCATTCTATTCATTCTATTCATTCTATTCATTCTATTCATTCTATTCATTCTATTCATTCTATTCATTCTATTCATTCTATTCATTCTATTCATTCTATTCATTCTATTCATTCTATTCATTCTATTCATTCTATTCATTCTATTCATTCTATTCATTCTATTCATTCTATTCATTCTATTCATTCTATTCATTCTATTCATTCTATTCATTCTATTCATTCTATTCATTCTATTCATTCTATTCATTCTATTCATTCTATTCATTCTATTCATTCTATTCATTCTATTCATTCTATTCATTCTATTCATTCTATTCATTCTATTCATTCTATTCATTCTATTCATTCTATTCATTCTATTCATTCTATTCATTCTATTCATTCTATTCATTCTATTCATTCTATTCATTCTATTCATTCTATTCATTCTATTCATTCTATTCATTCTATTCATTCTATTCATTCTATTCATTCTATTCATTCTATTCATTCTATTCATTCTATTCATTCTATTCATTCTATTCATTCTATTCATTCTATTCATTCTATTCATTCTATTCATTCTATTCATTCTATTCATTCTATTCATTCTATTCATTCTATTCATTCTATTCATTCTATTCATTCTATTCATTCTATTCATTCTATTCATTCTATTCATTCTATTCATTCTATTCATTCTATTCATTCTATTCATTCTATTCATTCTATTCATTCTATTCATTCTATTCATTCTATTCATTCTATTCATTCTATTCATTCTATTCATTCTATTCATTCTATTCATTCTATTCATTCTATTCATTCTATTCATTCTATTCATTCTATTCATTCTATTCATTCTATTCATTCTATTCATTCTATTCATTCTATTCATTCTATTCATTCTATTCATTCTATTCATTCTATTCATTCTATTCATTCTATTCATTCTATTCATTCTATTCATTCTATTCATTCTATTCATTCTATTCATTCTATTCATTCTATTCATTCTATTCATTCTATTCATTCTATTCATTCTATTCATTCTATTCATTCTATTCATTCTATTCATTCTATTCATTCTATTCATTCTATTCATTCTATTCATTCTATTCATTCTATTCATTCTATTCATTCTATTCATTCTATTCATTCTATTCATTCTATTCATTCTATTCATTCTATTCATTCTATTCATTCTATTCATTCTATTCATTCTATTCATTCTATTCATTCTATTCATTCTATTCATTCTATTCATTCTATTCATTCTATTCATTCTATTCATTCTATTCATTCTATTCATTCTATTCATTCTATTCATTCTATTCATTCTATTCATTCTATTCATTCTATTCATTCTATTCATTCTATTCATTCTATTCATTCTATTCATTCTATTCATTCTATTCATTCTATTCATTCTATTCATTCTATTCATTCTATTCATTCTATTCATTCTATTCATTCTATTCATTCTATTCATTCTATTCATTCTATTCATTCTATTCATTCTATTCATTCTATTCATTCTATTCATTCTATTCATTCTATTCATTCTATTCATTCTATTCATTCTATTCATTCTATTCATTCTATTCATTCTATTCATTCTATTCATTCTATTCATTCTATTCATTCTATTCATTCTATTCATTCTATTCATTCTATTCATTCTATTCATTCTATTCATTCTATTCATTCTATTCATTCTATTCATTCTATTCATTCTATTCATTCTATTCATTCTATTCATTCTATTCATTCTATTCATTCTATTCATTCTATTCATTCTATTCATTCTATTCATTCTATTCATTCTATTCATTCTATTCATTCTATTCATTCTATTCATTCTATTCATTCTATTCATTCTATTCATTCTATTCATTCTATTCATTCTATTCATTCTATTCATTCTATTCATTCTATTCATTCTATTCATTCTATTCATTCTATTCATTCTATTCATTCTATTCATTCTATTCATTCTATTCATTCTATTCATTCTATTCATTCTATTCATTCTATTCATTCTATTCATTCTATTCATTCTATTCATTCTATTCATTCTATTCATTCTATTCATTCTATTCATTCTATTCATTCTATTCATTCTATTCATATTCTATTGAATAGTTATTTACTATTTTTTGTTTACTTGTATAACTGAAGGTATCCTCGTATTCCTGAGGGACATTGCAGAGTGATCGCTTATTTCGTTAAATAACTCCCACGCCAGTTCTCTGGTTAATCTAAAATCTTTCCGAAAATTTTCTTCAGGAGTCTTGAGAGGGTTGCTGATATTCCTCAGCTATTTATTGAATCTCCGATTCAATTCTTTACGGAACAACAGATACGTGATCCGATTTACCTTCATAAATCATCAAAACACCTTCTTCGCAGTTCTAGGATTACAACTAATACGTCCCGCTAGAAACTGATCCATTCCTATTGGATTACTATTTAAATTTTGCAGAGGACGAGTGAGAATTTTTTTTTCTGAACACGTCTATTATCGTTGACAGTTCTGACAGCCAAATATGTGTCGTCTGCTCAGCGATGTTTTGGCAACGATATATCGTTAAATAACGATGAACAAACAGATAGTGAATACGATTCTGTGATTTTATCGTTATTTAACGGCTTATCGCTTGGTTACGACTGCTAACGATATCGTTGAAAGATAGTGAATAGACCTGTACGTCGTTTTTATTCGCTTGAACGTCGTTTGCTTGATAATGTAAATTTTCATATACAATACTCTGAATTTTTGAGAGAATATATCGAAAATGACTTCATGGAAGAAGTTACTAATGAATATGATAACAAATCTGAGATTTTCAAGAATATTTTCTACTTACCACATCACTGTGTCTTGAAGAACAGTACAACCACTAAGCTAAGGGTAATATTTGAAGGATCCACTAAAACTTCGCAAGGTATTTCGTTGAATCATTGTTTATATAGAAGATAGTCAACCTTATGTTATTATAATTGGATCAAAATGGATGCGGCATGTAGATGGCGATAGTGAGCTCGCATCCAAGTCAAGTCGTAACTTCAGTGATCTGGCCTCCAAGTCATGTCGTAACTTGATTGAAACAATGGGACAGCATTAAAATCAGGGTTTTTTTGAAGGAACCTGCATTAAAATGACGTCAAATATTCATGTTTGTAACTAATCACAATAGATGACACTCGCGTTTGCGTCCAACATCGATTACACAGGCATTGACTAACTATCTTACTTCTATATAAACAATGGTTGAATCAAACCCTGTTAGTGTGGGAAAAGTTACAAATAGTTATTTTTGTATCTAGTGCGCGAAATGCTACTTTGGTGATCGAGAACTGATTTTTTTTAACAAGGCGCAGCCGAGTTAAAAAAAATAGTCGAGATTACCAAAGTATTTCGCGCATGAGATGCAAACAAAATTTTTTCTACAAACGTCAAAAATATTGTTCTAAAATAAGTAATAACTATGAAAAATAGTATTGAACTGGCTTAAATAATTATTCCAAATCAAGTAATTACTGTAACTATGGAAATAAAATGGCATTTGTTGACAATTATTTCAAAGTGACAGTTCTTGATAATTATTTTGGAGTGACTTTTTATTCGCGTCAATTTCGTGCGTGATATTTATTATTGTAAAAGAATGGAAATTTCGAGCGACGATGAACTAAGCAGTACCCCACCTAACTTGATAGATGCGGCCAATTCCGTAATTTCCAACCTTTTACCGGAGAAATCGAGGCGGCAGTATGAAAATGCATATCAGCAATTTTATCTGGTTTAGGAATAAATATTGGTTCGTGCACTGGCTGCACCATTAATGTTAACATTGTAAATAATAAATAAAATTAGGTAGTGTAAAATTTTCTCACAATTTGAAAGCCTTAATTATTGTTCTACATTAATAAATAAACAATTTCTTGTTTTTTGCTTGATTGAGGAGTTGAGGACCATATAGGTTAGAATATGAAAATCCCATATAGTTTACATGCAGTGTGCGAAATATATTTCGCACATTACTTCGCGCACGGTGTCATGGTAACGAATGAAAATGAAAAAAAGTGCCACTTCGCATACTGTTGTCAATGCGCGAACCTTGTCATTTTTTGACGTTTGTAGAAAAAAGATATTTTCGCCATTTTATTGAAATTTCGCCTTCATGCAATTATGTTCACAGCAGATGTAAAAAAAATGTTTTTACAAATACTTATTGCTCCGAAACATTTAAACTACCAGAGAATCTTATGGAGATTCTCCCCATATTATCATGTAAGAGATTATCTAGTATTATCTATATATCTATATATCTAGTATTATCTTTCGGTTTATCTTCATCACCATTTATTGCTAACCGTGTCATTTTGCAATTAGCTGCAGATGAACTGGATAGTTTTCCACTTGCTGCACAGGTGCTGAGGGAAGACATATGTATATTGATGACGTGTGCTCGGGAGCTTCTAATTTGAAAGAAGCAAAACTGATTCGCGATCAATTGATAAATATCCTACAGAAAGGAAAATTTCGAAAATGGACATCCAATGAAAAAATGTTACTCGATGATATACTCATAACTTATCGTTATGACCACGCAGTTTCCTTTTAGGAAAATGATGCATCTATTAAAATTCTAGGGTAACAATGGCAACCCACTTTGGATTTTTTCAGTTATACCACAGATACAGAAATTCGTGGTTACACAAAAAGGCAAATATTGAGTGACACCGCGAAAATCTTTGACCCATTGGGATTTCGTGTTCCTTTAACCACTTTCGCAAAACTGATTATGCAACACCTATAGACACTGGGACTCAGCTGGGATGATATTCCACCAACTGAACTCTGCCATAAATGTTGTCAATTCAAATCTTTATTTTCAATTTTGAATGATTTAGACATTCCACGTCGTATATTAATAGACAATTTTCAGTCATGTGAAATAAATGCGTTTTGTGACTCCTCAGGAAAGGCGTATGCTTGTGTCATTTACTTCAGATGTAAGGAAAAAGACAGTGGTTTTATAAAGACTTTTTTTGCTAAGCAAAATCAAAGGTTGCACCTCTAAAAAGTATTTCTGTACCGCGACTGGAATTATGTGCGGCTGTTTTACTAGCAGACTTACTTGCAACTGTTCTTCAAACTTTGGAAAAAAAAATAGATTTTTCTCATATTTTTGCGTATAGTGACAGTATGATTACATTACACTGGATTAAATCCTCTCCACATAAGTGGAAAACGTTTATTAGTAATCCCGTTACCAATATTCAAAATAAAATTTCTCCCGCTTTTTGGTTTCACGTATCGTCGGAAGACAATTCAGCAGATTGTGCTTCCCGTGGATTACTAATAACCGAACTTGTCGAAAATAAACTGTGGTTTTCTGGGCCGCAATGGTTACACCTTTCAAAAAGCCATTGGCCAATTTCTCAAACTGACGCACCTTATAAATTTACCTCCGAGGAATTGGAAGAAAAAGTAATTACTTTCACCACTTTGAGTGAACCTTGTTTCATAGAAAAATTAATACAAAATTGCTCCGTACTCATTAAAATAAAACGAATTGTTGCATATGTTTTACTTTTCATATACAATTCACGAAACTCAAGAAATAAAAGAACTGAGGCACTTACTCTGCTTGAGTTGAATTAATCATTGCTTGTAATCGTGAAATGCAATCAACAATTGTATTTCAAGAAGGAAATGGAAAGTTTGAAAGAAGAAAAATCAGTACCAACATTTCTTCGTAAACTAAACGCATTTCTCGATAACGACGGTATTTTGAGGGTAGGAGGACGACTCAGAAACTTGAATTTATTTTATTCTAGGGAACATCCAGCAATTTTGACTAAAAGTAGCCGCTTGAGCAAATGATCATTGAAGATTGTCATATAACGTATCTTCATCCAGGTGCCCAAACCCTTCAATTTTTAATTTCGCAACAGTTTTGGATTTTATCTGCAAAGAGCTCCATAAAAAAGGTAGTCTCCAATTGAATATCATGTTGGCATCTCTCGCCCAAATCTATTCAACCACCTATGGGAGATCTTCCTAGCTGTAGGGTTTCACAAATGAAGGCTTTTTCTACCGTCGGTCTTGACTATGCGGGTCCATTTATTATTTCGTCAGGAAAAGTACGCGGAGCAAAAACTGCCAAAGCGTATAAATGCATTTTTGTATGTATAGCAACAAAATGTTTACATACAGAAATCGCTTCGGATTTGACTACCGAAGCTTTCATTGCCGCTTTGAGAAGGTTTATCGCACGTAGAGGACGCTGTGATTTTATTATCTCGGATTGCGGGAGTAATTTCATAGGTGCCAGTAAAGAAATATCTAAGTTAATGAAACAAGCAGCTGAACGTACAACAGTTATTTTTAAATTTAATCCGCCAGGTTCACCTCATTTTGCAGGAAAGGCGGAAGTTGCTGTAAAATCAGTAAAAACTCACATTCGTCGGGTGATTGGAGTGCAAAAATTGACTTTCGAAGAATTCTACACCCTCTTAGCTCAAATTGAAGCACTATTAAATTCGCGACCATTGTGTTCACCGAGTAATGATCCAACGATTTGTCAGTTTTGACACCAGGTAATTTTTTGACCCTGGAACCTATGAGTTCATTGCCTGACCCAGATCTTACTGATATAAAAACGAACAGATTGAATCGCTGGCAATTGCAGTATCTGCACAAGCATTTTTGGAAAAAAAGGCATCATGAATACCTCCACACTCTTCAACAAAGAAGTAAATGGTTGGATGCTTCACATCCTATTCCTCTTGGAACTATGGTGGTCATTAAAAATGAACAAAGTCAGTCGCATTGAGAAATTATATTTTGGCAAGGACGGAATTGCAAGAGTTGCTGATGTTCGTACCAAGAATGGTATATTAAAGAGAACTTTGATGAAGTTGTGTCCTTTACCGAGTTCAGATAATATTTAAATTATTGTATAATTTAGTGGGGAAAAATGTTAAATCTTTCGCCACCTACTTTAGTTAAGGTAAGTTATTATACTTTACATAATATATTAAATGCAATTAAACTTATTCCACTTATTAAATATGTATTTATATATTCTTAAATTCAAATCTACCGCGTATCACATCAAGTTGAAATTCGCACATACACCATACGAGGCGCCCTCTCAATGAGAAAAAGGGACAACAGACCAGTTCCATGCAAAGTTCTAAAAGCTAAACAATACTTTTGTGCTCGCCGCTTTTTTACCACTATTTTTACCGTTATAAAATCAATCGCTGCAACGCCGCTCCACTCACCGCTCATACAGTCCACAGAAGAATCTGGAATCAGGAATCGTTACGCAAGTCACACTCTGAGTGCATTTTTAACTTGCGATTCATTCAGATTTCAATCGAACCATTTTACGCGACATGAAACATTAATTTAGAAATGTTTCTATATAACGTAAAAAAGAATGTTACTGAAACGTTTCAAAAATAACTTTGTGTTCAGTGATCGAAACTGTAAACATTTCTCTTGAAAATGCCAACCACTCGTGTTGGCGAAACGTCGAGTTTTTCTCTAAATAAACGTCGGCCTAAAAACCCGAAAAACCATCATTCAAAAATAACTTTGTTTATCTTCCATTTGAATTAGTTATTTTCCGGATTGTGTCAGAAACATTTCATACCCTAGAACACTGTTGCTATTTTGTGTCGCATAATACTGTTGACACGTAAAATTTACGTACCTCGAAAATGCCAGATGGAAATATCGTAATATGTTAATAAAAGTATTACTAAAGTCACTAAAACCATTTATTAATAGAAAAATATAATACTATGACATAACATAATGGTAACGATACATAGAAATCAAATATCGGTATCTTCTTCAAACTCAATTTCATTGTCTATCTACCTCACTATCGCTACTCTCATTTATCAGTTTTTCAAGTTCTGCTTCACTCAACTCGTTTCTGCACATTTTCAAACTATATAATACCTGCACAATACTGTTGACACGCTTAGTTGACGTTCAAATACTTGTCTGTATTACTATTGACACGTAAATTTGACGTGTTGAACTTCACAATAAAATGCCTTACGACCATGTGATCGCGCGACGACCAACTAAGTCATACTAGAGATGATAAGTACATTTCAGTGGAGGCACTGCTGCCTGCTAGAGTGGGGAGCTGTTATGGTTTTGTTTTCACACGCTTTTATTTTCGATTATACGTAATTTTTACGTACAACAGTATTCTAGGGCTTAGATTGAATTTTTTTTTGCAACGTTTTGTAATGGTGTTTTAAACATCAATTTTGATATGTTTCTATAGAAGTATGTCTGAGGGCGGACATCTCTAGTTTCGGGAACATAACAGGAATTTTCATGGGCATTCAGGTGAAATGTTTCGTGCATTGAGAATTTGTTTCTGAAATATATCTGGAACGCAAAAATGTTTACTGGGGTCATGTGTGGCGGGGTTATATACGCAGCACACGTGCCCAGTACCATAAAGGAAAAAGGTTGTGAATAAATCCGAATAGCATGAATCTTATTGGGACGGTGCCGTAAGTTTCTATTTAAATTGAACTTTTGAAATTGCGCCCTTCCTCAATTTTCATTAATAAAGTCACTGACTTCAAAAAAAATTGTATACTCAATATACGCATACCTTAGTTTGGTAAACCAAATTTTTATTGAAGATTTTGAATATGTGATGTATTTATAGAATGGATTTTAGACGCACACCGTATAATATCAGACATTTCTATGAAATATGTATTAATTTCCACAGTTGGTGGTAATTGCATTTTGGGCATGCGATGAATATTAATATTGTTAAAAAAAATTAAAATATCCAAATATACACTTGAGAAGAACTTTGCAAACATTTCTACTGCGAAATGATTGTATGCGGTTTATCCCACAGAACTCGAATAACGTTTATCCTCAAATCAATAACTTTTATTGGATAAAAATATTTTTTTTACATTGATAATGTTAAACTATTGTTATGATCACTTAAAATGTTACTATAGGAGGCACAGCATAATCATCAAACAACTTTTTCCACTTCAAGTATCTTCCGTTCTTGATATCATACTGTATGTTTAAATCCTTCCCGATATTCACAAACGGAGTGCTGTCAAATTCCATTTTGGGCCATGTGATATTCTGTAATAAAGGGTCTCTTGTTGGTGTAGGATTCCTGAAAAATCGCTTATATTACAGTTCCGCAGTGATAGGGTTGGAACTGGTTGAAATATTTTTTTTATGTCTGATATCAATGATAAAATCAAAAAAGACAATAACTCTTCCCCATGAACACTTGGATGCGTATACCCAAAGCAGTGGCATGTGCGGGTAAAGGAGGGCTATTACTATTTTTTCCATTGCGAATATTTCAGTGGAACCCTGTCTTAGAAGCTCTGATACCCCGGAGTGCGCGCTGGTGTCATTTACCCAAATAACCACTGCCCATGTCCGTGAGGTAAGTGACTATTTGGTCTGAAAATCATGTGCACTGAGTAGACGAAGTAAACCAAGGATGACGGCCTTCTGCATTCGTCCGGCTAAAAGATTTCTGCCTTTTTACGGCAAGACGGCATGATTTTCAAATTCGAGAGCAGTGTGTCCATCGTTTCACCAAAGACACCTATGATCAGAAACACCATTTTAATAGTTGGGTAGAGTCTGCGGAGTTCAGAGGATAGGTCTCGATATTTAGTCCTACTATGGTGGTCGAGGAGGACTACATCAGGCGTATTGCCTTGTACGTATTTACCTGAGGGTGAGGATTGAGTAGTTCCAATAGATTCGGCATTTCTCATTCTCGATAACGGACTCAATATCCCCTGCAGCATTGAGCAACACTGGTGTCTATATCGTACGAGTGTGGATGTAGGCTGAGACTAAAGAGAGCAAACGTTATCTGTCTAGGAGAGTTTAATCCCCATAAGACAATGGTGACACTAATAGAAAGAGATGAAGGAACATTTGTGACGTAGTTGGACATATATGTCATGGCCACCATTCTCTACAGACAGTGACGGACTAGCGCACTCTGCACTCTTTGTATTTGAGAGTTACAGGTAACAGTTTTGTTTCTTGCTTCGAGTTCGACTCTGTGCACATGTCCAAGTATACGTCACTATGACGCGTTGATGCTACAAGATTCTGATCTGCTAGAGATTATTATACTCTCCTGTCTCCTGTTAGTTTACTCTCTGGGCTGAGATCTTATAAGCTAGACAAGCTGACAGCGAATACATTATGTTGTCCTGGTGTCAGGGTAGGGTCAAAGCTTTAGCCTTCTTACGGGTACGGCCAATGGGTGGAGTCTAATAGTTCCAATCTCTTTAAAAAGTTCCAATGTTCCAAATAACCCACAAAAGCGACAATTAGGAAGTAAGTGTCACAAGAGAGAGAGAACCGATAATTTTGGAAGAAAAAGTTGGGTTATGTTTCTTTTGAAAGTCAGAATGTCAAATAAGTACATTATGTAAATCATGTTCATTTTAAATGGATACATATCAATTCAATTTTTTTTATGGAATGGAATTGTCAGGTGTACAATTGACTCGAATTACAAAAAAGGCGTCGACTTCTGGGCTTGGTCCCGATATTCTGTGGCCCGGCCACCAGCCATGGAACTTGGAGATACAGCCAAAAATTCTACTGTTTGATACAGCCGTCGACCATCTCTGCTGCAGACACAAGAGTTTCTTTTAGAAGGGCAAAACCAAGTGTTGTTTTCAGAATGATGTGAAAAAGTTGACAATGATTGATATCCTTTATAAAAACACTGAAACTTCTCCATTAATTTGGTTCATTATCCAAAATTAGGGATTATTGTTCTCCCAAATAATTCTTAGTCAATATATATCATTGTTTGATTAACACAATTTTTCAAAATTAGGTATCCATTCGAGATACTGCTAATATCTCAGAAACCAAATAATATCGATTATCGAATTTGAATCTTACAGAAGTGCCTAGCATTCGTGAACATAATACATGTCAAATATATTTGCTGAAAGTCTCTCAGATGAAATCAAGCTTTCTCAAAAAACTTAGGGCAAACATTAATTTCAGACATATATTACAAAGCATCCAAAAAATATTGACATGATTGAAATACTGCCTCTCTGACTCACCCATTTACAATCATACATTTTTGTACATTCTTATTTGTATGATTATGAAAGTTCCTTTATATACCTAATGAATAAATTTTTTTGTATTCCTATTATAAATTACGAAGTTTCTAGAGATAGTGAATTATGACCTCCACATGGCATGGTTGAAACAAGAGAATATAGCTATTCACTTCAACGAAACAGCTGTTCTAAAGGGATTACGAATATACTAACACTATCTTCTATATTATGGTCTTACAAATTTTTTAAAGTTAAACGTCAATATAGAATTTTTAACCTTGTTCGAAAGAAGAGGTTCCATTTTTGAAATTAACCACTTTTCCATTTTTGGGTTTTTTGTTCCAAAATAAATCTGAAAATTGATTAAATGCGTTGATAATCTGAACAATTCAGAAAAAATTTGTCAGTCCTAGTGAACACAAAAATATCAATACTTACACTGCACACACTTTACTTTATTGATCCCAAGAAACATTTCTGTTTATAAAGTGATTACATTTCTACATAAATTTTACAAAGGCAGTACATATGATTGATGAAGAAATCAAATGATTATTTCGAGTCTGTGTTTCCGCTTGACCCATATGAGATTACCTTATGCATATCCCTCCAAAACAGCGCGCCACTGCCCTTCATCTGTCAGCTCCAAACACCGCTGCGCGAACTTCTAGCTGTCCGCCTCCCCTCCGTCGCACATGAAGCTGGCCGGCAAGCGTGTATATGAATTCCATCAGTACGCTTTGTTTATTCATCCAAGGCGGTGCCCACGCCCGATTACAGCGTAAGTGCGTGTGTTTTGAAATATTTACAAGAGTGGTGTTATTTTCTCGCAAGGTAAGGTATTCAATATCCATTCAAACTAATCTTTTATAGGTGTACTGTTGAGAGCAATCATAATAAATAAAACTGAGTACGACTCAATTTTTCTTTGAGCCGACGGCTCGATTTTTGGGACGACGGTTCAGTTTTTGGGACGACGGTTCAGTTTTTGGGACGACGGCCCAATTTTTGTGACGACGCGACGCATCGTTCTTTTGAGACGACTGCTCAATATTGGGCCGACGGCATAACTTTTGCCCGACGGCTCAGTTCTTTTTTTTTGGGAACGACGCATAGAATATGAGCCGTCGGACCGATACTGATTCAGATGTGTACACACCTGACTACCCGATAATGACTTTCAGCTAAGCTTTCCAGCTAATGCATACATTACTGGAATAAACAATATCAATGAACCCATCCCTGACCTCTCAGAGCTTAAACTAGTACATATACCCACATAATTAGTGTGAAAACAATTACTTTGGTTCCAGATGGCTATCCCAAATGAGACGACAAAGTTGGAGGATCTAATGAAATTGGAGAATGACAACGAAACGCTGGAAAGGTTGAAAATCCTGGCTCGCGAACATCTACCAGAGGGCTGGGAAGAATGGCCAGTATCGAAACGGGGCTCTAAAACTAGAAGCCCAAACTATGAATAAGCTAAGATATGCCCTCCCAACAATAGGCATAGCTAAAGCCTTTGAACCAGACTGTACATCGCTGTCAGAAAAAGCATACAGAAAATACAAGGAAAATATGCTGAATTGGCCCTTTTGTCGTGGCCTTATTATTAGACCCCCAGAATTAGCGGTCAAAATAAGAGGATCAGCACTTCATCATGAATTGATTCTTCAGGCGACCCTTCCCCTGAAGTCTTTGTTTTTGTCAAGGAAAGAAGCATCTTTCCAGCTTAGAAACCGAAATCACTACTCGGACTCATCATCTTCCCATTCCGAAGAGAATGAACCTAATGATGAATATAGTGAGAGAGAACATGAAGATGAGAGCGACAAAAGGCCCAAGAAGTATAAAAGGAAACAAGAATTTTCTATTGGTGAAGCTTCAAAGAGGGGAAGATGGGAGGAGCTGGAAGCGCGGCAAACCAAGATGGAGACCATTTTAGAGAGACTCCTGGAGAAACGGGAAATGCCGGCGCAGGCTAGTTTGGACTATTTTTCAGGAGAGGATAGTCATGACGGTTCGGAACGAGAAGCATCCCCGAATCCATCTTCAGAGTGGGCTGCTCCACAATTTGTCTGGGAGAATAAAAATGATTTTTCGTTCAAGCCAATGGTGAAAGAACAAGAACCGTCAGTTCCGGAACCTTTAGCGGAAATTAAAGCTCAAGGGATGAGGTGCCAGAGGTTTGGCGAGCCATCATGGAACAAAATTAGATACATTGAAGCCCAGAGAAAATTACAAGCAAGCAGTTTATTTTCTCAGCTACAAGTGAATTCGCAACTCTCGCACATTACTGCCAGAGGAACTGCACCAGCCACCCTTGCTAAAATGGACTCTACATTCGGAATTCTTTGCCATGGGCTATTAATGCAAAGGAAAGCGGTCCAAGAGAACGTTTATGAATTGGCTGCGAAATATCCAAATCTAGCGGAGGATTTAAAGACAAAATTTGGCGACTCAAGCTCAAATTTCAGATCAGTTTCTGATGACCTGTTGCAATACGTTTGTGGGAAAAGAGCAGAAATCATAGAGTCCCGAAGGCGATTTTACGAGCCAACGAATGCCGATGCTGCCCGAATACTAAAAGATATTCCACCTTCGGGAAACTTTTTATTTGACGAAAACAAAATCAAAGAGTTGTACAATCACCAAGATAACACAACTCGGTCAATTTTCCAGTACAAGAGGCTAGCTCCCAGCCATTATAGTAACAAACCTTATGTACAAAACAAATTTTTGAAAAATACCTCATCTGACATACGCCAAAGCGGAACAAGCCAGAGAAAAGGATCATACAGACCCAAAGTTAAACACGAAAGAAGACAAAGCGGTGCAGAAACTCATAAGAAGAGTGGATCCAGCATCGTGAGGAAGGCAAAGCATAATCGTTTTTGACTATCATTTCCAAGACAATGTATTCCGAGGGGGGCAATTAAGAAATTATGTGAGGAAATGGGCTGCCTTAGGAGCTCCAAAAACATTAATAAAAATAATGGAGGGCTACACCATACCTTTCAAAGAAAGGCCTCCTCTAACTGTCTTCAACAATCTAAACATTCGGAAATTTGGCTCAAAAACATCCCAGAAGTTGAGTGCGGAATTAAAAGTAATGGAAGAACAAGGCATCATCAAAAGAGCAACAGTGAGAACTGGATTCATCTCGACAATGTTCACTGTGCCAAAAACAGATGGATCCTGCCGGCCTATCCTGAATTTGAAGCGACTGAACGAATTCGCGAAGAAGTTCCAACTGGTAAGCCACTACAAAGTTCCGAGTTTCTTGCAGAAGGGCGACTTTCTAGTGAAAATAGACTTATCACAAGCGTATTTCCATATACCAGTGAAAGAACGACACCAAAGATTTCTAGCATTCAGTTACCAGGGAGAAGTATACAATATGACTTGTCTCCCGTTCGGCCTCTCAACCGCCCCGAAAACCTTCTCCAGCCTGACGAACTGGATAGCGGATTATCTAAGACAAAAGGGAATGAGAATTCTTGTATATTTAGACGATTTCCTCCTGGCAAACCAATGCCCGCATCTTTTACGCAAACAAGGAAAGGAAACGATAGATCTGCTGCATTACTTAGGCTGGAACATAAACTTCGGGAAGTCCAGTATTATTCCAACTCAAGAAATCGAATTTCTAGGGGTAACTTGGAACCCTACTCTGAATATAAAATTTATCTCAGAGAGAAAGGCTCAAAAGCTGCTAAACTCCATAGGGATCTTTGTTATATCAAGAACATGGAATTGGACCCAAGCGAAATCAATTCTAGGAGAACTCAATTTTGTGTCTTTCGTGATCCCATTAGGGCGGCTGCGCTGTCGAAGAATACAAAGAGAGAGTCATCGCCTACCAGCTTGCACTCCAGAAAAGCAGATCAGAATAAAAGAAAGAATAATCCAGGACTTGGAGTGGTGGAATACGGCAATAAAACAGTCGTCTCCTATATTTCTTCAAAATCCAGAAATTTTTATTACCACAGACGCATCGGACGATGGCTGGGGCTTTCAACTAGACAATATTTATCAGAAAGGATACTGGCAAGAATGTCAAAGGAGTTGGCATATAAACCAAAAAGAAATGTTTGTAGTCCGGAAGGCGATTCAAGAAAACATCGAGATGTTGAGGAAAAGATCTGTTCTGGTGCAATCGGACAACAAAAGCGTAGTGTCGTACATAAACCGGGAAGGGGGGACGAAATCCTTGATTCTACTGGAGGAAACCGAAAAACTGTTGCAGATAGCCCATCAAAACGGAATGACCTTGAAAGCCAGATTTATACCGGGAGTATACAATTCAATTGCGGACAGTCTCTCAAGGAACAAAACACTTCCGGACTGGCACTTGTCGAGAAGGATAACGAAGACGATTTTCGAAACATGGGGAACCCCTGTCATAGATCTTTTTGCAACAAACCGGTCGGCAGTAGTTCCCACTTACGTAGCTCAGTCGACCAGAGACTCGCAAGCTGTATTTGCGGACGCATTCAGCCGAGAATGGGATTTCGAACTGGCGTGGATATTCCCACCACCTCCTCTGATACCACGTGTATTACATCACTTGAATTCAGCAAAAGGAATCTACATAATAATTGCTCCCAAGTGGCTCAAAGTCTTCTGGCGCCCAGACCTGATAAACCGCGCGATTGCGCCAAGTCTCCGGATTCCAGATCTACAAGAGAACCTGACGGACATGCAGACGGGTCATCCACCACCCCAAGTAAACGAGATGCTTTTGGAGGCATGGAAGATTCGGGGTGGCTCACTCAAGTAAGAGGTTGGAAGCCGGAAGATATTGATTTCATTTCGCTGATAAATTCTTATTTGGACAGTTGCTTTCATTATCACAGTACGCCTAACCTCTAGCCGGCAGAAAACAAACACATCTCATATGGGTCAAGCGGAAACACAGACTCGAAATAGCAAAGTTTTTCCCCCGAAGGGATAAAAACTGTTATTTCGGGTCTTGGTGAAGCTTGACCCATCATTTGAAGTCCTTGCCGGCTTCAAAGGTACTGATGGAATTCGTATACACGCTTGCCGGCCAGCTTCATGTGCGACGGAGGGGAGGCGGACAGCTAGAAGTTCGCGCAACGGTGTTTGGAGCTGACAGATGAAGGGCAGTGGCGCGCTGTTTTGGAGGGATATGCATAAGGTAATCTCATATTGGTCAAGCTTCACCAAGACCCGAAATAACAGTTTTTATCCCTTCGGGTGAAAAACTTTGCTATTAGAAAAGGAATGATATGAATAATTTGTGAAATGAGTAAATAAGTCATATCAAAGCAAAAAAAACCAAAGCAAAAACAGTCAAACATTGTTATACAGTACGATGCAAATGTATGAAATAAATTCATTATTGCTGAATATAAACATATTTTGGAAAATTCCTCGAACACGTCGATATTCTTTTCCGATTGGCCAATTTTTGAACCCCACCCTAAATATATAGGGTTATCCGCATTCGAATAAAAATGACTTTAGTGATATTTTCAAATGGGACACCCAGTGTATTTTTCCATATTTGGTTAGCAATCGTCATTACAAATCCAGTAATACCAGGTTTGATGGGATTATGTCAAACGGTTGCGGAGATATGAGCACAAAACTTCTCCATATGCCCAATGAGTGCGACAGAGACTTTTGACCTTCCGAATCGTGTGGAGTCTCAGTCATACTCATAGCATATATGAGGAAGGTTTTTGCCCATATCTCTGCAGCCGTTTGACATAATCCCATCAAACTTGGTATCACTGGAATTGTAATGACGATCCCTAACCAAATATGGAAAAATACACTTAAGTCATTTTTACTCGAATGCGGATAACCCTATATATTTAGGGTTGGGTTCATGAATTGGCCAATCGGAAAAGAAAATCGACGTGTTCTAGGATTTTCCAAAATATGTTTATATTCAGAAATAATGAATTTATTCCATACATTTGCACCGTACTGTATATAGGAATTGAAGTCATCTGTTAAGTATACATTCCGTAAGTTCATTTTTGAATTTAGTTTCAGTCCTAATTTCTTTCACAATTTTTCACAAAATTATTCAATATTGATAGTAATTTCTTTCTCAAGGTTTCATGTTTCAATCCTGAAAAAAAAATTTGAATGAAAATTTAATCTGTAATTATTGTCTTTAGTGAGGAAAATGGGAAAATGTATTCCTCAATCTACTAATTAAAAAGTTATAAACAAAATGATCTTGAACTCACCTTTGGGAATACAATATACGAGGATGTACTGATATCTAGTTAGCCTAGACCAGTTCCCTGCATAAACAAAATATTGCGTTACCATAGCAACGAACAATAACTTATTAGAAGTGTCAGTGTAAAGTTTGACGTCCAAAAAGTAAACCAGAGTTACGCAATAAATTAAAAGAAAAAATATTTCCACTGAAATTGTGAAAATCGAAAAATCGAGCCAACATCAAGTACCTGTATTTAAAAGGGTTAAGAGGTAAGCAGATTTACGAAGATATGCTTAATACCCTTGGTGATCAATGTCCTCCGTATGTGACCGTGAAAAATTGGACAGCAAGCTACAAAAGAGGTAAATTTTCCATTGAAGTTGATGACCGATCGGGAAGGCCAGTTTCTGTGTCAGACCCCGAAAATATCGATGCAATTCATGACATGATTTTAACAGACCGTCAAATTGGGCTAAAACGGATATCTGAAGCACTGAATGTTTCATATGAACGCGTTCATCATATAGTTCACGTCAATTTGGACATGAGAAAAATTGCTGCAAAATGGATCCCCGAATGTTTGAATGTTGACCAAAAGCGTGCAAGGGTAGTGGCATCGCGTTCGATCTGTGATCGATTTGAAAACGATGTAGACTTCTTAAACCGAATTGTTACTTTGGATGAGACTTGGGTACATTTCTACGATCCAGAAACAAAGCAACAATCGTTGGAATGGCGACACTCCGGTTCTCCAAGACCTAAGAAGTTTCGTGTCCAAAAATCTGCTGGAAAAGTTCTTGCTTCAGTTTTTTGGGATTGCCATGGAGTAATCATGATTGATTTTTTGGATAAGGGTAGAACAGTAACTGGAGATTACTATTCGACATTACTGACTACTCTACGGGAAAAAATTAAAGAGAAAAGACGCGGAAATCTATCCAAAGTTGATTTGTTTTTGCAGGACAACGCCCCTGCACACAAATCTCATGTTGCCATGCAAAAAAATCGTGATTTAGGGTTTGAATTACTAGAACACCCACCTTATTCACCAGATTTCCTTAACTGAAAAAAAGTTCAAAATGTCGTAAATTTTCTTCCAACGAGGAGGTAATAAAAGCTGTGGAGGTCTGGTTTGCAGAGCAAGAAGAAAAACTTTTTTTGAAAGGTCTAGAGACGTTGCAGGTTCGCTGTAATAAATGTATCCAATTAAGAGGAGAATATGTTGAGTAATAAAATATTTTGACATTGAAATTTTGTTTGGTTCTATAGTAGGATAAGAATTTTTCAATATATCCTCGTACCTAATTTATGACTTTTGTCAGTATTCTTGCAGGTTTTCACTGTACAATAGGTACTTCACTTCCAGAAGAAAGGAATATTTGTATCAGTAAAGGAAGTGAACAACATATTCCTAAGTTGGATCAATGACAGCAGGGCTCATTAGAAGATTTTGGGACAATCTGTTTTTCTTATTTTCTTTGAATCTGCTAAAACTATTTTTGAACATTTCCAATGACATAAAAATTGACTTTTGACATGTGTCACTAGTTCAAACATCGGACCTAATTTTCGTGGAGTTTTTGAAACATTAGGACTATTTAGACTCCACCCATTGACCATACCCGTAAGAAGGCCGGAGCCTTCTAGGATTCAGTGACCCTATGTCAGGGACCTCTATACCAATCACGCAGGCCCTTATGAATCCATCTATCTCCTACTTCAGCTCATTTGACTTGAGGAAGGCAAAGGTCCAATTTTTAGATGTTGTTGATGAAGACCCCAGCTTTGGCTTATCCTTATCTAGATGTAGGAAGACCTGAGTCTCCGCAGCTTTGATGTGAGCTTCTTGCTGAACTGTTTCTAACTTGGTTACAGTGTTTGGGTACGCTCTCCAGTTTCGAATATTAGCCCAAGTTCATCGGCTGCATCATTATTATTATTTACCTAGGCGGTCTACTAATCAGTTCTAGTGAAATCTGTTAATATCTGTACGTGGATATAATGGTAGGTAGATATATAGATAGATAGATAGAATTTAATAACCCTTTTGCTACAGGTTATGTAGTTGGGATAAATATTTTTAGGAGGCGATACTATCTTTTGTATAAACAATTTCTCAAATATGGTTGAGCTGTTGGATATTAGCAATCTCTAATTCATGCCGTGCTCATGCCCGTTCCATATGATGCTATTTATTCATTATTGTTTTAATTGATCAGGTACTCACATGTATTTTGCGAAATTTGTCCATATTTTCACCATTCTGTTTTGGGTAACAGCATCAGCCATCGGGAAATGACTCAAATTGGAATTGTCGTATCCATTTGACTTTTGTTTGAAAATATAGTGCAACTCTTCTCCGTGTGTACACTTTTCGGCACCTGAAATATCGAACAATAAGAAATTGTTTCTATCTAAATTATAAATGATTGTCTCAAGATGTTTGACAGAGATATGAGTAGATATTTTAGGAAGTAGATGTGACGGAACACTCGAAAAAGCGAAAAATTTACTATCGTAAAAGAGTGAATAATTAAGTTAATTACACGTTAATAATTAACTTAATTATTTACAGATACTGTTTCCCGACACTGAGGGATACAAAGGGGGGAGGGGTGGACAATGAGGGTAACTGCCCCACCCTTGAGAGCAACATGACACATCTTTCTCCTACAAGTCCTAGGTCATCCCATTGATTTCACATATACTAGATCAAGGCGAACAAACACACCGACTCAAACGTGAAAGCTTTGTTTCGATCTATGATAATGGAAGCAATTCGCTCTATTAGCAATGACATCATGCTTCCAATTGTAGTTGGTGTAAGTCAGGTTATAGTATCCAAACAACGTGTTTGCTTATGGCGTTTTACACGTGATAGTATTTTGGTGGTGATTTTGAGAAGTGTATAACATTTGTAAGCAGTTTTTCATGTGTTTCTGGGAAGCTTGAAAAGTTAAATAAGTACTGTAAAAGTTTATTGAAGTTATTAAGTTATAAATATTCATACTGTATATCAAAAAGTATGATTACTAGTTCACTAGTATACTTGTCAGTAATAATCATCAGTGTTATCGGGGGTAATACCACGAGTGCTCGCAATACTATAGATAGTAATTTTGTCAGAAATCAACGAGATCAAATTGCTTGCTAACACCACGAGTCCTTTAGGACGAGTGGTGTTACCTCAAAACAATTTGATCGAGTTTATTATTTCTGACAGAATCATCGATAGTATTGAGAGCACGAGTAGTATTTATTGGGATAATTTCACGTCAAGTGAAAAGAAAAAAGTTCCATTGTCGTGAATTCTTCAATAGTTGATGTCTGATAGACTTGAAGTCTGTCAAACTGACATTCATATTTGTATCAAGATGATATCATTATTCTCCGTTGTTGTTTGGATACGTGGTTGCCATGCTAAGTGGTATTACCGGCTCAATAGCTTGGAACTGCGTATTATCGAGGCCTACGTCACTTATTGGTCCTAATATTGCAGGAAAGGAGGGTTTCATACGGCGAGTGAAATTATCAATACTAAACAGCTCTCAAAATCAATACCAAATCAAATATTACACTTAAAACGACGATTTGTTTTCTCGTAATCATGTTTTCAAGTTTATCGCGTTTAATTCCACAGTTTCCCAGGTATGATTTCGCTACAACAGGGTTTTTAGGCATCTCAACCAAGACGAACGAAATAATTATTCGGGAAAAATCGGTATATCGCTGTAGGAAACTCATTTACTAAGTATTTTTCAAATCTAGTTTCTTTCTAAAAAAATCGTTTTTACAAACTTTTTTCGAGTCGATGAAAAAAAATCACTGATATAGGTAATTTATAACAAGTCTGAGTTTTCCCATGATCCTGAAGATGCGATAACATATACTTACAGGGTATTCTATTGACATAAAAAATAATTAGTGCAATTTTTAGCTTAATGTGATACTTGACATCTTATTACCTCTGTCGAGTTTCATTTTGATATCTTGGAAAAGAAAGGGCAATAGAGGGATGCTACCCGATAGGTAAACATGGAAAACTGCTAGAAAAACAACTATATTGCCAGTACATGACAATGGACGAAAATATGCGAAAATTTCCAGCAATAGCAATAAAAAAATTGTAACAGTCGTATTTGTATTTAGAAGTTTATATTTCTTGTGAAAGATTTGCGAAACATCTGTAATCGAGTACATATTTGAAGAATTGAAGATCATTCGAGTAATATTCACTATAATCTTAAATAATTCAAACTATTTTCTTCAATCTAACAAGCATCGTTATTCGATAATTATTATAATCTTACCTGGTAAACTTTTATTCGTATTCTTTCCCAGTACTCCTGCGTATGAAAATTGGTAAAAATATACATCTGTGTATTTTGATTGTAACTGAGCGTGCCTTATGCAAGGATTGTAGAAATGACATTCACTCCTGTACTGAAAGTAATAATAATAATAAAAAGATTTATTCATCAACAATCTAGTAAAGATTACACGGATATTAGAAGCCGCATAAATTCAAAGCCCATTGAGGGTTTGTCCCTGTGTGTGATTGGATGTATATACAGGGTGTTAATTAAGTACGTTGACAAACTTCGGGAGGTGATTCTTTGAAGGTTTTCAGGACGAAATGTTCATATAAACATATGTCCCAATTGGCTTGGTTTTCGAGATACAGGGTGATAAAAATACATTTTTTTCAAGATTTTTTAGAGTTAACTTCGACATTTTCTACAATAATCAGTTCAAATTAGGCAATTACAATCCATTCAATAGTACGCACGATACAAAATAATGCATTTCTCAAATAATTCACAGGGTCCTCCTTTTTTCAGAGTCAAGCTTTGTTCAACCCTTCAGATTTTTTTTTCCGCCGCCACTGACATTATTAGAAAGGAATAATGAATGTTGTTTCATTTAACATCTTTTTGCTCTCTTGATGTTTTTCATTTACTTGTACGGTTCAGGAGTTACAATGAAAATATTAACGCAAACATTTTCCAGTAACGCATAACATAAAGAAATTTGAGAAGCAAATAGTCTAACAAACTTGAAGGGTGATTCTTTGAAAGGTTTCAAGATGAAAAGTTCATATAAACATGTCCCAAGCGGCTTGGTTTTCGAAGTACAGGGTGATCAAAATACATTTTTTAGGAGTTTTTGGAGTTTACTTCGAAATTTTCGACAATAATCGATCCAAATTAGTTCAAATTGGACAAGTACAATCCATTCAATAGTGCGCATGATATAAAATAATTCATTTCTCGAAGTGTCATTGCCACTCTCCAAAGATTAGCGCGTGACGCAATACGTCATTTTGTTCTCATTACACAAATAGCTATTTTCTGCTCGTGTAGAGAAAGTGTAATGTTATGGAGCTCCCATACATTTTTTACCATAACTCAGGTTGAATATGTATTGCACAAAGTTAATTATGGCAAAATAATTTTGGACATTTTCAATAGTGAATAACTTTATTATCAAATACTAGAGCAAAGTAACATAAATTCCCTAGGAATAAAATTAAGTTCAGAAAAGGACCATTATTGAAATTGATATGTCAGAGCAGCTGCTGGAAATGGCCACCGCCAACTTCAATGCATGCGTTTATGCGCCTAACCATAGACTGGCGGACACGCTGAAAAATACCAGGAGTGTTTCTTATAATTCCGCATGACTCCTGTATGCGATTCCTCAGGTCTTCTTCACTTTGAACTGGAGTTCGGTACACTAATGATTTAAGGTGCCCCCAGAGGAAAAAATCAAGTGGATTCATATCGGGTGACCTTGGTGCCCAAAGTTGTGGCCCACCACGCCCAATCCAGCGATAAGAATGATTCTCTTCTAAATATTGGCGTGCAACCAATCTGAAGTGTACTGGAGCACCATCATGCATAAACCAAATTCCAATTCTTTCCCTCAGTGGGATCTCTTCTAGGAGTCCAGGTAAGATGAATTCAAGAAAATGTCGATAATGGTCACCATTGAGTCTATGAGGCAGAAAATGTGGCCCGATAAGGAAATTCCTACAATTCCAACCCAAGCATTCACAGAAAACGTCTCTTGAAAATGGTTTTCAATCACGGCGTGTGGGTTTTCATCAGCCCACATATGATTGTTGTGAAAATTAATAATGGCTTTACGGAAAAAGCATGCCTCATCGGCGAATAACACTTGAAATAAAAACCATGGATTTTCCAACAATTTATTTCGAATCCAAGTGCAAAAAGTTAATCTCTTTGGAAAATCCCTTGGCAGAAGAGCTTGAACACGCTGTATGTGATAGGGATAAAGTTGTTGCTCTTTTAAAATTTGCCATACCAATACATGGGTTACGTTAAACTGTGCCGCAATTTGTCTTGTACTGGTGTCTGGATGCTGCTCAATTTCGTTAGGTACAGCTTCTTCTATCTGAACTGTTCTAACTCTCCTGGGTCTTCCTATGAGAACAGCAGACCTCTTGAAAGTACCCGTTTCACGAAGACGGGAGTGAATATTGATGAACATTTGTGTGCTGGGAATATGACGTTGTGGAAATCTTTTTAGATACATTCGTCTGGCGGCACGAGCGTTACCATCAGCCATTCCATACATTAAGTGCATGTCTGCCATTTCTGAATTTGTATATTCAACCATTTTATCCAAAGGAATATTGAATGAATCTGCTTTATAGCTTGCACTAATGAAGAATTAACAATGAGACAGTTTCTCAACTTTCGATAACTGTCAAGTTGTTGATATTTAAATAAATGAATTAATATCAAAGCCCACTTTGCTATTTTTATGAATTCAAATTGATTACAAAATTTCTGCGTTACTGCAGAAGAAAAAACAAACCGAAATTTCTGATAAAATAATGTACTCCGTACGGAAACAAAAATTTGTTTGATTTAGTTTTTCGGAGTTATGACCAGAGATTCATAAATGAAAATCAAATGTGTAATGATCTGCGACTATTAGATAAACCCTATTAACTATCTTCCATTACAGGATTACCTTTCGGAAGTTTTTTATGTTGAAAAGGAAACGTTCAATTGAAAACTAAAAAATATCTTTTTTTAAAATAACAAAAAATGTGTATGAGTTCTCTATCAAGACTGATGGGTAAAAACATTTTTAATCAAATATCTCAATGAAAATGCACATTTTTGCCATCAGAATCTTCAGGTTGAAAGTTAAGGTTTTCCCAATATCTGTCAGATCTAGTTTAATATCCAGCGTACCGCAGTGACGGGGAGATAGTAGTTTTCTGTTAGATATCACAAAAAGAAATCACATCTTTACAATAACAAGCTTTTATTTAGCGTCACTTGTAACTAACTAACAAACAATTTAATAAAAGTTGAATTTGACCCACTTCTAATACTCCGATTAATTTGAAATTTGGCAGGTTTCCGTAATTCCGGTGACAATGCATTAAAAAAATGTTTGTTAAAAAACAAAATGGCGGCTCCAATATGGCGGACGAGTTTTGTGATTATGATCCGATTCTGTTCAAAATTGGTATGTGATGGTTTTTGGGTTGGAGATTTTCAGTTTCACATAAAAAATAAACTAAAATGTTAAAAATGAAAATTATAAAAAGAAAACATTTTAAAGTTTTTATACAATACACTGAAAAGGAAAAAATAATTCATTTCATTGTTTGATCTAGGTAATCTTGTACAGAAAGATTTTGATACTCACAGAATAACCTACAAAAAATTAAACAAATTATTTTTTCATTTTCAGTGCATTTGTATAAAAGCTTGTCTTTATATTTTTTATTGTATAATTCTTATTCATCGTAGATTTTTCTAAGTCTGAAAAAATATTTCTATCAATTTACAATAATTGAAAATGTTTAATTTTCAAATTTTCTAATGTTATGCCACACTGGAAAATGTTTAAATTAATATTTTCATTATAGCCCCTGAACCGTACAAGTAAATGAAAAAATGCAAGATATCAAAAAGATGTTAAATGAAACAACATTGATTATTCCTTTCTCATAATATGTCAGTGGCGGCGGAAAAAAAATTCTGAAGGGTTGAACAAAGCTTGACTCTGAAAAAAGGAGGACCCTGTGAATTATTTAAGAAATGCATTATTTTGTATTGTGCGCCCTATTGAATGGATTGTACTTGCCTAATCTGAACTGATTATTGTCGAAAATGTCGAAGTTAACTCTAAAAAATCTTGAAAAAAATGTATTTTTATCGCCCTGTATCTCGAAAACCAAGCCGTTTGGGACATATGTTTATATGAACTTTTCGTCCTAAAAACCTTCAAAGAATCACCTCCCAAAGTTTGTCAATGTACTTAATTAACACCCTGTATATGGTTAATGATTATACCAGCTGTCCGTCGAATGTGGTTCGCCCATATAACATTTTTAGTTTTTAAGATAATGGAATGAAATTTGGCGGATCTGTATACGACATAATCCTGCATTTTTTGACAAGTTAATCAGCACCATGAAACTTCCGGTTACACCAGAAGTGACAAAAACTTTTTATTTTCGAATGTGATTTCTAGTATATTCTCAGTTTTTTCTTCTCTAAATCATGTACTGAATACAACCATACATAACTCGTTTTTTTGTAAGCAAATTTATTTTTATTTAAATTTATTTTCAATTTCAAAGGTCTGTGGATACTGTGATAGAAATAGTATTATCTAATTTATTTCAACACATCAAATGTATCACTGATTCATTTCCACAAACTAAATAATTCTAAGTCAACTCTGTATGTTTCACTCTTCTACAACCCTATTTTCGGCTGATGTGGTTCCTTATAGAGTTCTTCTAGAAGACTATTGTATATTTTTTCACGTTCGGCGGTTTGATTCTAGATGGTCGACTGGCATACTAAAGCGATGACATCAGACACTCCCGCTAACGTGTTGTCTCGATGGTAGAGGACAACTAGGGTGAGACCTGCACGATTCACTGTTGCGTTTCAATTAACAGTGCTGCTCCTAAGGTGGCGTATCGCTTAACAAGGCCTACATAGAACACATGGCTACTGACCGTAGCAGTCGATGCCAAAACACAAATAAAAATCAGCTGGAGGCTGTCATCCTTGGTTCATTACCTCTGCTCAGGGCACACGATCACGAAGACCACGCGAACAACCTGGAGGAAGTATTTCTGCGACTGAAAAACTCTGGATTGAAGCTGAGCCCCAAAAAATTCCACCGATTCCAAAAAGAAGTACGTTACCTTGGCCATGTTGTCTCTGGGCACGGAGTAGCAGCGGATGACAAGAAGATCAAAGCAGTGAAGGAGTGGCCTATTCCGAAAGACATACCTATGTAGTTTTTTTGGTTTGTGCACATAATATCGCCGATATGTGCTGGGGTTTGCCAACATCGCTAAACCACTGACCAGGCTCACAGAAGGTCAAACAAAATTCCATTGGTCCGAAGAATACCAAGACTCGTTCAGGAAGCTGAAGGGGGCATTGATCAACGCACCAATTCTAAGTTATCCCCTGCCGAGTGGAAAATTCATTTTGGACACGGACGCCAGCAACGTGGGACTTGGAGCTGTCTTGTTCCAGATCCAGGATGGGCAAGAGAAGGTCATCAGATACTTCAGTAAAACTCTCAGTAAACCGGACCGTAACTACTGTGTCACCAGACGAGAACTGTTGGCTGTTGTCAAGGGAGTAGAACAATTTTACAAATACGTGTACGGGAGAAGATTCCTGTTAAGGACCGACCACGCAGCCCCCAAATGGCTTCTACAGTTCAAAAACCCCAAGGGCCAAGTAGCACGTTGGATCGAAAGTCTCCAAGATTTTGACTTCGAGAGCGAACATCGAGCAGGGAGTGGCCACAAGAACGCAGATGCCCTGTCAAGTAGACCGTGCCCAGACGACTGCTCACATTGCCGACGAGTAGAAGAGAAGGAAGTAACGATTTGTAGAACCACGGCAGGTGACACCAACTGGAACGACAACGAGGTCCAGAAAGACCAAGAAATAGATCCAGATCTTGGTTAAGTCATCTGTTGGAACACGAGTAATCAAAGACCGACATGGCAGAAAATCGCCAGATATTCCCCAGCAGTCAAATCCTACTGGGCCCAATGGAATTTCCTTACCCTGGAGAATTGGGTCCTGAAACGTGTATTGGAGTCCGAAGATGGTGGGGAGGACAGACGTCAGATAGTGGTGCCCAAGAGCAGAAGACAGGAAGTACTCCAAAAGATTCATGATGGAGTTTCTGGAGGACATCTGGGTGTGACGAAGACCCTGCAGAAAGTAAGGCAACGGTTTTACTGGGTCAATTGTTATGTTGATGTCAATGACTGGTGCAGAAAGTGTGCTGTTTGCGCTGCCAGCAATGGATCTCGGACATGACCCAAGGCCCCGATGCGTCAGTGTAACGTAGGTAGTCCATTCGAGAGAATCGCCATTGACATCGCCGGCCCATTCCCCGTATTGGATCACGGAAATAAATACATCCTTGTGGCAATGGACTATTTCAGTAAGTGGGCCAAAGCCTATGCCCTGCACAACCAGGATGCCATCACCGTCGCGGATGTCTTGGTGAAAGAGTGGATATGTCGATTCGGTGTCCTTTTGGAGCTGCACTCGGACCTAGGCAGAAATTTCGTATCCAACCTGTTTCAAGAAATGTGCTAACTGCTGAACATCCTCAAGACGAGAACCACAGCTCTACATCCACAGTCCGATGGAATGGTTGAGCGGATGAACAGGACTATCAATCGCCACTTGTCCAAGGTAGTCTCTGACCATCAAAGAGGCAGGGACCACTATCTTCATTTGTTCCTGATGGCCTACCGTTCCGCAGTACACGAGTCGACCGGCCAAACTCCTGCTAGTATCATAATGGGCCGAGAGCTGCGACTTCCCTGTGACCTAAAGTTTGGGACGTCACCAGGACAGGATACCGTGGGAGAGGACTACATCAGCAAACTCCGTCAGCGAATGGAGGACATCCACGAACGAGTCCGTTTGAACATCCAGAGTACCAGCGACCGAATGAAAGCGACTTATGACATCAATGCCGATGCTGGAGGATTTCAGATTGGTAATCTAGTTTGGCTGTACAACCCGAAGCGTCGCCGGGGCCTGTCACCGAAATTACGGAATTCATGGGAAGGTCCGTACAAGATCGTCAAGAGGATAAACGACCTGCTTTACCGATTCAACAGCCATCCAGAGGTAAACCCAGGGTCGTTCATTTCAACAGGTTGGTCCCTTACGCTGGAAACCATGACCAAGTCCGCACCATCAGACCACCAGAGGATGCGATGACGTTCCAGAAATTCATGTCCTTATACTCAAATGGACAGAAAGTGTCACATGGGGTAACTCCAGAGGAGCCATAGGACCTTTTCAAAGTGCCAGTCGATTATGCCCTAGCAGATGATCTTCGAATGTCCAAGGGCATCGCTGTGGTGTTCTCCAAGAAATTCGGCCAACTCCAAACACTACGGAAACAGAATCCAGAAATTGGAGGTGTGCTACAGCTGAAGAAGGGCCAGAGGAACATCTACTACCTGGTAACCAAGAAGCATTCCCAAGATAAACCGTGATGAAGATGTCTTGTGGAGCCTCACCCAACTGATGGTGGACCAGAATCTGGTGGACTTGGCAATCCCAAAATTATACTGTGGTATTGATGGGCTGGACTGGAGAGTCATAAGAAGTATGTTGGAGTCGATATTCCGATCCAGTGGCGTCCAAATTTTGGTTTGCTGTAATCCTATTCCACGACCTAACATGAAGACTGTGGAGTGTTATTTCTATCGAACTTCACGATGCAGATATGTGGAAACCTGCAAATATCGACACACTCAAAGGATGACATTTCGGGACGAGATATCTCTAAGCAGGGGGCAATGTGGCGAAGCTGCGGGTGATGCCGGGCCTGAACACTCACGTAGACCGCGCGTGAGCGCGAATTATTACCGAGGCGCTTTGCTTCGAGAAGAATCTGGTTTAATCGGAGAACGTTCCTAAGACTTTCGAGAAATGCCAGAGGAGCATTCCGAGAAGAGAACGGTGAATTTAAAAAGAACCACGCAGTAGTTTTAGACAGTCAGTGAAGCGGAAGTCGAACATAAATAGTCCAGTGATTGTTATATAAATTAGAGTATTGTGTTGAAGTTATTGAGGCATTGTATTTCGTAAAATAAATTATTTCAGAGTGAATTTGTTCAAATATACTACAATATGTTCATATTTTTGCCAAAAAATAGTAGGACTATTTTTAATAGTTGTCACTGAAAAGGGACCTGTTAGCATGCTATTAATCGGCATATCGCTTTTGGAGTGGAAACATATATTGTCATAGACTACAAGCCCAGGCCAATTTTGGAGGGGTCATTTGACCCAGCATGAAATATATTCAGAATGATATTGCCATACGAAACAACTGCTTTCTGCTCTGTGCCGTCAGTTGTTAGCGGTGCAGATGAGTACGCAGGTCAAAAAAACTTTCCACCGAGGGGTGAGACTGAAAAATAATCAAATAGGACCAAATGCCGTACAAAAAGAACGGTAATTAAAGCAAGGAATTTTTTTATTTTCCGCAAATTTTTCTTATGAATTCAGGTGATTTATTACTGTACGGCATTTGTATAATTGAATTTGCTTTATTTCATAGATTAATTTTTAGCAACGCCGTACATATTTGCCGATACAGGGGTGACAAGCCCCGCACTTAACTCCCTACCTCTAACTAGTATAGTTTGGGTCATTTGATACATCATCAAACTAAATGATCTGAATACTATTTTATGAAACGAAGTCATTTTTTGCTATGCCGTACATTTTTCATGGAACATATTACTGACCGGGAAAATTTATTTCCGTCTGAAAAGGGTAATTTTACAGTAATTTGTTTTTTTTACGGCATATATATATTTTACTAGTAAGTATAGCAATAATCGAGAAAAACTCTATGCCGTATAAAAAAACTAGTTCTATACTACTGAAATTGGTATACAGTGAGTTTCAAATGTTTGCACCTTGTAGAAAACTTGTTTATTATCCATTTGTCAGAAAATTTTATTCTTCATAAAATTTGGTGCATTACAAAAAACTCGCATAAAATTTATCAGAATTTCAAAGTTCTAAACGGTATACAGGGGAGAACAAAAAATAGGAAATTTGATCTGATATAAACTAGGTAGGTACCCTTATTTTCAACTTTATCAAAAAAGTTTATTTTGAAAAGTTGTTTAGAATCCTAACCAACATTCAAATTCAGAATCATAGCCACCTAAGCGGAAAAAATAAAAAATCACATGTTTTATGATTAAAGTGATCGTAAAGTTGAATATTTTCATTATTCAATCGTATACCAATTATTAATTGATTAATTCAATAATATCCTTCCATATCACACTGTTATTATGGACATACATACAGAGTGAAATAGGTATCAAATTTGCACTAAAAAACTAGTAAGAATTCAGCAAACGTCGATATTCTAGTACAAATGATAAATAAGACCAACTTTTACAACGAAATGTAAGTGGGGCGAGTGATAACTGGGTCTGAGAATCATGTGCCCTGAGTATTCCTACGGAGCCCCGATACTTCCGGAGGGCGGGCTGGTTCATTAAGATAGATAACCACTCCCCACGTCCGTGGGGTGAGTGATTACTGGGTCCGAGAATCATGTGCCCTTAGCAGACGCAATGAACCAAGGATGACGGCCATGGATCCCTATGATCAGACCAATCATTTTAACAAAATGGTTTGGATAGAGCCTGCGGAGTTCAAAGAGAAAATCTCAATATTTATTCCGTTATTCTTCCTCTTTTTGGACTATGTTCGTTTCGCCCGGAGCCGAAAACTCCATGACGAAAATCGTCTTACGTTGATGGTCGAGGAGGACTACATCAGGATTATTAGCTTGTATTTGCCTGAGGGTGGGGAATGGGTAGTTCCAATATATTCGGCACCTCTCATTCTCCACAAGGGACTCAACACCTCTGAAGCATAAGGCAACACCGGTGTCTCGTCTATACCGTATGAGTGTCGTAGATGATAATATAACACTCGTAGAGCCGCGATATGTCTGTGGATATAGGCTGAGATCGCATATGCTGGACATGCTGACAGCAAATGCATAATGGTCTCAGGCGCCCCACGACATGCTCTGCATCTAGTGTCGGGGATCTCTATACCTATCACGCGGCTACGGTAGACGAGGGTGTTGAAGACACTATCCTGTCAGGCCATTATGAATCCCTCGGTCTCCTACTTCAGCTCACTTGACTTTAGGAAGGTAAAGGTCAAACCTTTGGATAAGCCGAGGTCTTCGGTGACTTTGAATGCATTGGCTTATCCTTATGTAGCTGCAGTAGGACCTCAGTCTCCGTAGCCTTCACGTGAGGTTTTTGCTGAACGGGTTCCAACTTGGTGACAGAGTTTGGGTTCGCCCGTTCAGTGTCGAACACGAGACCAAGTTCATCGGCTGCCCGGATTGCTTATTATTATTATTAGTTTCTAACTACCCAAATGCCAGATTATCTTTTCAAAAAGCTAAAAACGTTTTCGGACCAAAACAGATTTTCCACTCGTAACAAAACACTGCTCATCATTCCAAAGCATAAAACTTAATTTTTTACTCGTAGCTTCTCGTACAACGCACCGAAATGTTATAACTCACTTCCAAGTGAATTTAGATCCTATTCATTAAATAACTTTAAAAAAAGACTTAAAGTTCTTCTCGGCAAATAGACTGATGTTTACGTTCGAACTAGGCTATTTACTAAACTGTTAATGCACTGCTATTTTCACTGTTATTTTTATTGTTATTTTTACATTATTTCTCATGATTTCTTGCCGTTCAGGAACATAGGGTTGAGTTTAAAAACAGCTCACGTCGACACTCCGCCTTTCACCAAAACTGTTTGTACATTTGTTAATTTGTTATTTTATGGTGAATAAAGTCGAATAATTATTATACGCGCTTTTTTTTCAAGTTATACGGTTTCAAAGTAGGTATTGTGTGTTCCATTTGATATGAACGGCATTGTAATTCTCAATTATTATTTCATATTGCTAATAAAATTTTCTGAATGCCGTACAATATTTAAAGTTGCTAATATTTCGTAAAAACATAATGCAAAATCTTATCAGCTGTGAGAAATCCTTAAATTGAAAATGTACGGCATTAATTTCTATTTGTTTAGGAATGCTTGAGAAATTAAAATAGCAATGATATTCTAAAAATTACTTCTCTAATAAATCACAGTGCAATATTTTTTATTCATATTTCTATTTAGTTTCATCAATTTATAACCTACTATTACGTAAGACAAAAATATGTCGTCTGAAAACCGGTTGCCGTACAGGCATTTATAATCTTTCTTTGAACATTATAAGATTCAACCCCCCTAATAGAGGTAATTTTTCATTTTATTTTTTAATTAATTTTATGCACCAAAATTTTCAGACGGCATAATTTCTGAAAATCATTTTATATGTTAAATAATAATGTGGAACCGATGCCGTACATTTTCCAATGATCTTGAAACATACAGTTCTGAGTATGAATTTGCGTGCGGGGCTCCCCACGCCTGCACCAGCAAACATGTACGGCGTTGCTAGAAAATGAATCTATGAAATAAAACAAATTCAATTATACAAATGCCGTACAGTAATAAATCACCTGAATTCATAACAAAAATATATGGAAAATAAAAAAAATTCCTGGCTTTCAGTACCGTTCGTTTTGTACGGCATTAGGTCTTATCTGATTATTTTTCAGTGATCTATCATCTTGAGAAATGCCGTACAAGAATCTTTTGTCGAAAAATCTCACCCCTCGGTGGAAAGTTTTTTTGACCCTCGTACTCATCCGCACCGCTCACAACTGACGGCACAGTGCGGAAATGAGTTGTTTTGTATTACACTATAATTCTGAATATATTTCATGCTAGGTCAAATGACCCCTCCAAAATTGGCTTCAGCTTGTAGTCTATCATACCAGTGTCTAATTTTATCTAGTACATCAATAACATTTGTTTCAATATAATTCTCGTATAGTTCAAAAACAATTCCTAACGCCTGGAATCTGCACACATTTTGAAATTGATACATTCGAAACGTTGAATTTCTCTCGCCTTTCTCGAAAATGCATTAAAAAAAGATGGATATTTTTTGTCGCATGCGAAAAATGGTAGGAGAGAATTGAGAATAAGGAATGTTTAGTAAGCGGCGAAATTTGACCGGAAACTGTGAAGTTGTCGTTGTTGGGATCAATCACCTCAGGCTCTCAAGGGGGAACAATTTCATATAGTCATAGATTCACAGAACAGTCACATTTCACGTCAAATTTGACTGATCTGTAAGGTTTTCGGTTTTCGTGTTATTTCATCAAGTCGTCTTAAAATGAAAATTCACGAGATATGGCCTCCAAAAAAACTGTCAATCTACACTTACGTTCTTTGGCAGCTTAGGGAGAAAGTAGACGCTAATCTTTTATCACTATATTATTTTGGATATGTTCAATCCTGCCTTTCTTATGCCACCTTATGCTGGGGCAACTGATGAGGTCTTCAGAGCTCAAAAGAGAATAATTAGAATTATGTCATTTAAACCTTATTCCTATTCTTGTAAAAAGTTATTCCCTGAGTTAAATTCAATAATATTTCCCTCCCTGTTCATTCTTGCGTCAATAATGCACGTCAGAAATAACCTATCTGACTATCTGGTCTCTAGAAACAATCAATATTGTCTTGAGTGAGCATGAATTTGGCCTTACCCAAGCACAAATTGACTAAGGTAGCCAACAGTCCTATCGTGCTACCAATTAAATTATACAACAAACTGCCAATTGAATTAAAGAAAATCTCAAATAATCATAAATTCAAAAATACTAAAATAACTGAAAGTTATTTTAATTAAACATTCATTTTATCAATGATTTTGTTAATTGCAACGTCTCTGGTCTCGCATTTATTACTTTGTTGTGATGTCTTTTTTGTTTGTTTGTAAAATTTCTTTGTATTACTTGTATTCTACAAATTATTTGTGTTTATTTTTACTGTGCACTTTTCTAAGTTTTTAAAACTTATTTTGACATTATCCAATACTGCAAAGTCTATGGAAATAAAGATTTGTATTTGTAATAAAACAGAACGCTGTGTCAATTGGTAAAATGAAGAAAAGGGGAATGAACTCATTTCTGATTCTTCACTCCCAATTCAATATCAATATTTGTTTGTTTTATATTTCAGCGCCTTTTGAGAGACGTTATAGAAGAATATCTGGACATCATAGAAAATAAAGACCTCAAAACAAATTTATTATATTATTAGTTGAGGTAGTTTATGTATATTATCGTCAATGAAAAGAGGCTCATTCAAATCAATTCCGATATTGTGCATCACTGCCAAAACCACTATATACCTACATCTTTGTATTTTGTAAAGATGTTCTGAACTCCGTTAGCAAGCACCTGAATCGGTTTTACCAAACACCAAAATATATTTCAACAGTATTACGACTTCTGATGTGAGCGTTGTGGTAAGATTGTTCTTTGCAAGTTGATGGATTCCGAACAGGTGTAAATAAATAAGGACTGCAAGCATAGCCAGAGTCTCTTAGTAATCTTCCACGGTATGCCCCTTCTTCATGGCGTTGTTTTAATGTACTTTCATTGCAAATACGAGAGTCATAATTACTTCCACGCCAATAAACAACAATATTTCTGCTCTTCAAACTGTGATCACAAACCACCTGAGTATCTGTAGAATGAAAGATAAACCGCCTCCTCGTTTGTCCCTACCAATAGAATCACCTAAGAATTGATCTAAAAATTACACCATTTTTAGAAGAACAATGTGTCATTCTGAACTCTTCGTCACTGTCGGTTGTGATTATTCGCACATTCTGCATTTATTTATGAGGTCTTTCACTTCCTCAGCAGCATATTTGTTTCAGAAACATGTTTGAATTGTTGAAAAAACTAATGTCAATTGATTGTCAGGTTATATCAAAGTTATACAAGGGTAGAGGTCGTTATAACTGTTGACAGTATACTTATACCGAGTATAACCTATACATTGGTTATTCACAGTTTATAAGTAGTCAATTTGCTTATTCTTGATTCATTCTTGATATACAAATTTATTCTTCATTTATTTGTCTCACGGTAGAGGATTTACATTCATAATTTTTTTTTACAATATGTTGAAAACCCGAACTGTGCCAATCGCACTAGAGTGAATTCTTCACAGAAAAATAGTATAAGAGAGCTTTTGGATTCAAGGTCAAAACTATGAGATAGCTTTTGGATTCAAGGTCAAAAGCTATGAGAGAGCAACTGAAGGTACACCTCAGCAGAAAGTGCACGTGTCAGGTATCAGATTACCTAGAATTCGCTGACGCCATAGTTCCGGTAGGCGAAATTTGATACGGGTTCAATGACCTATTTCAAAATAAATGCACGTGTCAGATATCAAATTACCTGGAATTTGCTGACGCAACGTTACAGACAAGTCTCGACAAGTAGGAGAAATCTGAGATGGGTTCAATGACCTATTTCGATAAGTGCACGTGTTGGGTATCAGATTACCTGGAATTTGATGACGCCACGTTACAGACAAGTCTAGAAAAGTAGGAGAAATCCGATATGGGTTCAATGACCTATTTCAAAATGAATGCACGTGTCAGATATCAAATTACCTGGAATTCACTAACGCAACGTTAGAGACAAGTCTTGACAAGTAGGAGAAATCTGAGTTGGGTTCAATGACCTATCTTCTATTGATTGAGAAAAACCACTTACTACCAGAAAATCATTGGGAACTAAAAATGCAAAGATTGAAAATGTATTGGTGTTTTGACAAATGGCAGACACAAGTTTTTGGGAATTCAGTGGTTGACAATGAAAATAATACACACTTGCTATCGAAAATTCCATCATCTGCAGGTAGCCATTGTCTACCTTTAAGGCTATAATGAGAAAACAAAAAAATCTTTTATTTCTCTGTAAAATAATACTGCTTCAAACAATATTTGAGTTTTTCAAGTAGATTGATAGGCCGTTTAGTAAAATATTTTTATTCGAGTTTCCAAATTAATCAGAGTATCGGGAATGTAATTCTTTTCATAAATATATTTTTATCTTGTAAAAAATCTGCAAAATGGGGCACACTGAAATCTTTCAATTTTCTCATATGCGACATAGGACTGTATCATTTTCTCCAGTGTAAAATCAAACCAGCGTTTACCAATTTTTCTTTTGGAAATTCAAATCAATAATTTCGAAATGTTTGGTGTTTTTTTCGAATACGAATTACTCAACCGTTACACCTGTGAAGTAAGTGTGAAATACCATCAAACTCACAATATACTCTCACAAAATGAACCTTCATAGATGTGGTCCCTGCGGAACCTCTGGTGTCGTAAGAAGGACGAAAGATTTCTGAGGTATTACCATTCAATCCGATTCAAGTAGTTAAATTGAGATCTGCCAATTGTCTAGGAACTGGTAAGATATCTGATATAGTAAAAAAGCACAAATATATTCACTTACGGTTCAGAGATGTGAAAATGAAATTATTATTCAAAGGATATCTCTGATACCAACCATTTGAGTATTTAGTTTTCAGGCTTATTATTGTCAATCATTCCACGCTCGGTAGATTCATTGAAATCGACACTACTAGCTCTGTCTTCCCATCCTTCGGTACCCACGCGTTAACCTTACCATTACCGAACGTGTGTGCATTCATGTAACAATATCTCTATCATAAATGTATTAGCATTATTTTCTCTCCTGTGTGACAATTCCATTCCCTCACCTGTTATTCCTATCAACTCCAATGCTTGAAATATTGTAAAATATTCCACTCTCAGTAGTTTCATTTACATCGAGCTGATTAGTCATTCCAACCTGTCGCATATCTGTGTCAAGCTCGATAGCTGCGGAACAAGGATTTTAAGGATTTTATCATTTCAATGTGGTAAACCTCAAGGACTAGTTTTCTAGGCATTTTTATTTCACAAATTACTTTAGATTTTGTGCCCCAGTAGGAGATTTGAGCCGGTTTTGGGCCTCCCCCCACCACTTTGACGTCATCGTTGACCTTGTAGTGACCTTGAGGAATGACCTTGGTGCATAGGTACCTTTGTGTAAGTCTATGGCCTTGGCATGCCCTAGAGATGCCTTTGAAATTTTGTGTTTGACCTTGTTGTATATTGTTGTAAGAGGTGTTCAGGGTTTGTGATGACATTGTGATGACTTGGAATTTTTTTCATACACGGACAAGTACTTTTTGTAAGTACACATTTTTTTTACCTCCATGTCTTGTATGACCTGCATGTATACCTACTCAGCTACTGTGTATGATTCTCATTTGTGGAGTGCACATGAAAATCTATACCAAAGTATGGAGAAGGCACACGTCTGCATACCACGGAGACCCAGCCAGATATGTGAGCTCTAAGTCCTCTCCCGTGATGTAAACCTTGCGATGGTGGTGGGGGGAGAGGTCGCGTGACGTCAGCGCTATGCGCACGACGATCCACTGATGTGTGTCAGGTTCTCGCTCTCGACACGATGGAGTGGGTCCGCTGACGTCACACACCCAAACGCTGTGGCGATGTAGCGACTACTATTAACTCTCCGTCCTCTCTGTATTGATATGGTGTTGGATGCGTTAACTGGTGGGAAGGGCTCTGTGACGTTGCATGAGTAGTCGAAGCAGATAGAATTTGTTTACCCTCTCTTTCACTCATCGAAATAATACTTAAAGGTGGTGAGAATGATTGTGAAATCAGTATTTCGTTGAATTTTGTGCTGAAAAGACTTCGAGAAAATGTATTCCTGTGAATGTGGTAAATCATTCACTCGTAGTGATAATCTCCGTCGGCATCAACTCCAAAGTTGCCAAGGTGGCCCTTCTGTGAAAAGGATTAAGTTAGCTGCGGCAGCATCGACACCAATGTACACATGCAATTGTTGTAATGTGTCAATTCCTGCTTCCCAAGTTAGTTCACACAAAAGAACTTTTCAGCACAAGAACAATGCATGTGTTCAAGTAAGTGATGGCATACAAATTATAAGGAATGCTTTCAAGTTTAGAATTGTGAGCTATCGAGTGGAAAGTCAAAATGTTTACACTGAATATATCCCGTTCTTCAGTGAGATCAGAGAAAAAGTTATTGGATTACTTGAAGAGGCAATAAAGGTTCACAAGATCTTTAGAGTGAATATGGAAGTATTTGGCAGCTACATTGTCCAAACACGGGATTTGAGTGATACCAAGTCATTCAACTCACAAAATAAAATTGTGGACCTATCTACGGATATAGGTGTATTTTTCAGAATAAAACATACAAACATGAACCTTATTCATTTGCTTATTCGATAAAATGTTCATACAATGATAAATTAACTAAATTTGTTACATATATGGGTGAGGATGGAGCCGAGAAATTTGTTACAAAACTTGAAGGTGATTTAAGGAATATTTATCACAATCATTTGAGGTATCCAATTCCTATGGCTGCACAAACCCCCGCGGAAGAAAAAGAGTTTTCTTCTGCACAATTTTGTGGTATATGTGATAAACCATTCTCGGGTGGTGATGTGAAAGTGAGAGACCGTTGCCACCTCACTGGAGAAAAAATATCACCTGCTGCACATTCCGCATGTAACTTGAATTTCAAACTACCCAATTTTGTTCCGATAATTTTACATAATCTGAGTGGGTCATTTGTTCATAAAAGAACTGTATAGAAACAAAGACAAAGTGGATGTTATCCCACAATCTAAGGAAAAATACATATCTTTCACCAAGCATCTATTCACTCACACATACACTGACAAAGATGGAAAAGTGAAAAAGAATTATTTGAAAATGAGATTTATAGACAGTTTCAAATTCGAGTCGAATTCTTTACAGAACTTAGGTGCTAACTTAACATCCGATCAGTGTATTGAGATGCATAAACATTTTCCACAAATTGACAAATTCAATTTGATGAGACAGAAAGGTGTTTTTCCATATAACTTTGTTGACCATATTAACAAGATGAATCATCCAACTCTCCCCACAAAAAATCAGTTTTATGACAATCTTAACGGAGAGCATACATCAGATAAGGATTATATGAGAGCGAAACTTGTTTGGCATTTATTCGAGTTTAGGAGAATACTCGGATTTATATTTGAAGTCCGATGTGCTCCTATTATGTGACATATTTGAGGATTTTAGAGACATATGCTTAGATACATATAAATTAGATCCGGCACAGTATTATACAGCACCCGGATTATCATAGGATGCAATGCTACAGAATACAAACATTGAATTGGAATTATTGACAGACATGATACATTTTTTCAAGAAAGGAATACGTGGTGGAATAAGTCAGTGTAGTGGAAGGAAGCATATTGCAAATAATAAATTTTTACCTTATCATAACCCCGATGAACCTCCATCATTAATATCATATCTAGATGCTACCAACCTATATGGCCACAGTATGTCACAACCATTACCCACCAATGATTTTGCTTGGCTAATACCCGATGAAATTATCAATTTGGACATAATGGGTGTTGCGTCTGATAGTCCATACGGTTATATTCTCGAAGTTGATATTCATTATCCCCAAGAATTACATGACAAACATGCTGATCTCCTTTTTTTCGTTGAAAGTTTGATACCTCCACATTCCAAATCGAAAATTCCTAAATTAATTCCAAATTTAAATGACAAAAGAAAATATATTGTACATCACAAAAACTTACAGCAAGCTGTGGCCAATGGTCTTATTGTCATGAATACACATAGAGTGCTGAAATTCAAGCAGTCATGTTGGAGGAAACCTTATATTGATTTGAACACTGAAATGCGCAATCGATCTAACAACAAAGCTGAAAAAGATTTCTATAAACTCATGAATAATGAAGTTTATGGTAAAACGATGGAAAACGTTGATAACAGAATAGATGTTAGACTGGTGAAACATTGGGAAAGTATCAAGAGAAAAATAGATGCTAGCACCCTAATATCACGTCCTAATTTCAAAAGCTGTTAAATTTTTTCCAAAAATGTTGTTGCCATTCAATTGGGCAGAGTCAATGTATTGTACGATAAACCACTATATTTGGGATTCTGTATTCTAGAATTATCCAAAACAGTTATGTACAACTTCTTCTACGGATATATTAAACGTCATTATACAGAAAATGTCACCTTACTCTACACTGACACGGATTCTTTAATTTTGAAAGTGAAAACTGATAATTTTCATGAATTCATTACCAGCAATATAGGTGAGTTTGATACTTCCAATTACAAATTGGGAAACCAATTTAATATTCCCATAATTAGCTTTTATGGTACCGGTGCTAAAGCATATTATGTTCAGTCTGTAGGTAGTGAATTCAAGAAAGCAAAAGGTGTCAAAAGATCCGTCATACAGAATGAATTGACATGTGAAGATTATAAGAAAATCGTCGAACAGGGTGGTTTAATATTTAGGAAGATGAACTCGTTTAGAAGCATATTGCACAACATGTATACTGAATTGAAAAACAAAGTTGCATTGTCGTACCATGATGATAAACGGTTCATCATTCCCAATACCATACAAACTCTTCCTTGGGGTCATAGCGATTCTACTAGAATGACCCAGAAGAGAATTTTCGTTGGGTTTCCAATATTATTCAATCTTTTTCCCAAGAGAGTCCTTTAGATCGAATACTTCATTTTTTAACAGCTGAATTGAACAAATGAAATATCAATCAAAATGGAAAATTCACCACCACTATACTTATTTATTTGTATTTCATATGTGATTACTCTTATTGTATAAAAGTCAAATTATACTATTCAATGTTGGTTTATGTCTTGTCCTGTTACCAAATATATTTTTTTAAATAAACATGTTAGTCTGAATTCCTATTGTTTCATTTGAGATATCAACATACCTACACAAAGATATATACAAATGATTGTTTTGTGGAAGAAAGATGTACAAAGCTATCGATAAATTCGGTCGTACACGAAAGTGGGGTGCTGTTAAAGTTCGTGTTCTTCAAGATTCTCAAGGTCCCCAAGGTATAGGATTCAAGCTTTCACCTGATGACCGATATGATGTGCAAGGTAAAAGGCTGAAAAATGTTGGTAAACCGATAGATGAGAGTGATTGTTTAACTCAATTGTATCTCAATGAACAAATCAAGAAGACGAAGGCACGAGTCCTCAAAGCCTTAAAGGCTGCCATACTTGCCACAACGGCTAAGATTGTACCTGATGCCCGTCTAGCATTCAATGAAAAAATAGAGGAGATAACTGATGATCTAGATCGCAAATATAGTAATCTAAAAAGTGATGTGGATATCAAAGTATGGGATACCACAGCTACAATTACACGAAAAATAACAGAGTTGACTAGTGACTTCGATCATAAATGCAATCTAATGAAAGAGGATTTTTAAGTTACATCTGCAATGATGCAAAAATATGATGACTTGGAAAAGAGGTTAGCCGTATTAGAGAAGAAACATCATAGGTTAGCCGATTTGGAGAGGAAACATCCTGATATTTGGCTGACACATAGACCAACACTTTGGGCTCCAGGCAGTGATCTAGACCCAGCTGTTTGAAAAAAGAATCTGTATTATCATAAAAATATATAGAATAAATTTTGTCATACTAAAGTTATTTTCATTTCAAAACCATAATGTTACCTATACATGCACATATACTGATAGATATTCTCTCTATCATTTTTTTGGGAAACACGAGAGCTCTTTACTCTTATGCAGAAGATTTATGGTAGTGGTATCCTCCCTACTCTGAATGGAAGATATAAAAGACGAACAGGTCACTGAATACTTCATTCGAATCTCACAATTCGAATATTATTCTTTATCAAATTCTCTTCCATTTTTTAATTTCTTGAGCCATGGAAAATTACATGAAAGTTCTGACGAGTCTGTCCCTCATGGACATCAACAACTTCGAGGAGGACTGGGAAGATGACCTAGAGGTGGAAGTACCAGCGGTCCATGAGCTGAAGGAAATGGTTGACCAGCTGGTGGTCGAGGACCTAGTGAAACTGGAGGATCTGGTGGAGATGGATGCTGCTGAAGATGATGCCGCTGAAGATGATGCCGTCGACGAGGACAACGAAGAAGATGACGTCGATGAAGGGGTTGAGGTGGATTCTGCCAGCGGCTTCGACTCCATCATAAGTCGTACGGTACGAATAAACATGTCAGAGACGTTGAACAATTTTGCAAGCAATTTGTATTGTTGCACATTGTCCTTCGTCGCAATTGATGCCGGTGATGAAGGCCAATTCTTCGTCTACCGCATGTGTTATTTACGGTACTGTGGTATGAATGACAATGGTGGGTGGTATAATAATCAAAATTCATATGCTACTGTCGAGTATGCTGATACTCCAACCCACCATTGTCATGCATGCCAAACTCCCTTATTTCAACTCACTCCACCAGGTACATGTATTTTTTGTAAACTTAGCAGTGTTGAAATGGGGGTGGGATTATGATGGGTTTGATTCGGATGGTATTAGGGGAGGGATGTGCGCAATGGTCGAAGTAGCGTTTCGAGAGGGAGGGGGTAGAGTGGGAGGTGGGCCGATTGCTTAAAAAGAGAGTTCCTCTGAATACTCTTCAGTTGACTTCGAGTTCTCCAAGCCAACACCACCAGCACCAGCAGCAGTTTCTCCAAATTCCAGTTATTCAATTACAATTGGTGAGTACAGAATTTAATATTCATGATTTTGTTTATTTTTTTTTCAATGTATAGCGATTGCACTTCCGATGACACCTGCAGCCAACTTGCTGATGCTAGCCGCCATTTCCAATGTCTTGGTCGACGGAGAGACCAGACCTCGAGGACCATCTCCGCCAACTCCACCAGGACAGTTCCACCCGGAAATCGATGAAGATGACTTCAATGGGGCCCTGGAGAGCATAAGGGAGGATACGGAGATTCATGAGCCATTGACGCCGATGGAGGACAGGACAGGAGCAAGGTGGAGGTGAACGGAAGCGACAAAGCGATTCCGTTGACGATGTTGCTCCCAAACGGAAACGTAAAATGAGGGCAAAATTGCCAAAGAAATGTAAGTCGATTGAGATTGTGGATAGCGAGGATGAGTTTGCGCCGAAACCACCACGACCAAGTAGTAGCAGCGTGAAATCGTTATCGCGGAAGCAATCGGGCACAAGCAGTAGGGTTGGTGCTATTTCCGCATATCGGAAGAGATGTGATCAAACCAACCCGTGTCAAGGAGGATGGCCATCATCCTCAAGAGCTGCGGTCCCTGTTGTTACTCCTGTTGCAACTATAGTGGCACCTAGTGAATATGTTCAAGAGGTTGCACCTATAGTTGTAACCGTGGAGTCGACAGTCGAAGTCGCGGAAGTTGTTCCACCACCAGCTGTTGTGCGAGTCATCAGCGTGGATGTAATCCCACCACACCACCCGCTGTCCCTCCACCAGCCCATATCGTGGAGGTAGTTGCCATCGCGGAGCCCGTCGTAGCCGTCAACCACGTCGTCGCCTTGTAGGTCATCGCTCCCACGCTGGAAACGGATGTGGACCAGCTGATGGGTGTGATAGCCGAGGCTCATCGCGACTTCCAGCTGAGCCAAGTAGCGCGGGCGGAAATTGCCCGCCAGCTGGCAGAGCTGACTGAGCGTGACCGTCAGAAAGCCATCCTGGAGGCCGAACGCTTCACTAGGTTGGAGACGGCCAGAGCGCAGGTGACGGCTTTGACGGAGAGGATGATGGTAACCCTCCAACGACTTAGAAATAGTTAGATGTAAGATATTTTGTATAGGTTAAGTTATTTGTAAGTGTCGTAAAATAAATTTAAATGTAAGTTGTACGTGTAGAATTAGTTATTGTTAATAAAAAAAGATCAAGTGAAAAAGGAGTGTACATTAAATTTGTTAGTTGGTACACATTGGGCAATGCGATGTTGGGGCATTGCCCACCACTTTATCTCAATTGTATTTTAATTCAAGTTGTATATATTAAATTAGTTGTTAGTAATAAAAAAGATAAAGTGAAAAAAAGGAGCGTACATTAAATTTGTTGGTTGTTACACATTGGGCAATGCGTGGTTGGGGCATTGTTCACTTTATTTTAATTATTGTCTTTCATACTATGTTGATCAATGAGTATGTAAATAATCTTTGACTCTATGATTCCGATTCAATAATAACATTGATTATTATAACCTTTTGATAAAACATATTACTTCATCTTAATTGCATTCTTGATCATTAAATCATTCTAAAATTGAGTTAGTATTTGAACCCTTTGATAAAATATCATATTGTGTATTTCTCCCATCACATACTCTTCAAAGCCTCACCCTTCTCTCCTACCTTCTCTCCCACCCTTCTCCCCCAACCTTTCTCTTCCACCTCTGAACTAGTATAAATTCAATGCCAGCTCGTATTATAGTATCAGTCTTCCAAGATGTCTTTCCCAGACTCCACCTCATCTCCGAGACGCATGATGAAATCCTAGATTTTTGGCCTCTCCAGGAGAATATTGTGTACGGACAGGGCTCACTGGTATAGAGCTCCAAGAGGCCCAATCCAAGTGAATGAGGTGAGCGACTCCACGGATACGTGGGATTATTCATCACCGTCGCCGTCATCATCAGAGGATGAGATGGACGAGCACCCAGAGGACGACTCGGAGGTCGAAGATTCATCGGATTCATCGGAGGATGAAGCGGTGGTCGAGCATGTCGAGGATGTGGACATGGGCGACCATCATATTTGTCACTATGATTATATGCAATACGTAGGTGTGAATCAGAACTATGACTCAGTTGGATCATTTTGTTCTAAATCACACCTTCGCATTATGTTACGAAATTATTTCAATATTTATAGTTAATTGAGCAAAGTTTATGTAGGTGACAGGACTATATACACATCTGGAGAAGACATCGGTTGGAAGAACACTGTGTGTTCTCAACACTTCTTATTCCTATGAAATTTGTAGAGTTAACTCCGGGATATTTACTCCCTCTCCTTCCACGGTGGTTTTTGTCATGTTCTTGTGCGCATGTACTAGTCGGTTTGTTGATATAAAACGTGAAGTCGCATCAACATTTCACCATTTCTATCCACATCCCATTGATATCACACATTCCTCCTAGCTAAATAATCATGAACTCACTTCCAAATTTATTTGTTGAAGAAGGTGCAATGTCATGTACTTCAACAAATGGTGAGTTTGGTTTTGAAAATATTTCGGTATATCACTTGTCATCCCAAGATTCCACCGATGACTTCAACATCGAAGCTTATCTAAAGATGACAGATAAACCGGAATCTTCAGAAAGTGCTGATCCAACCCTTTCACAGCTGTCACTACCCGAATGTCCTCCACGCCTTTCTCCTCTTAGTGTGGATAATAAACCGAAACCATCTAAGAGGAAGGGTACATCTACTGCTTTTAAACCCAAGAAAATAACTAAGGGTGTGCGGAATCCCGGTAAGAAGAAGGTAGATGACACCTTAAAGAAAGTGATGGGTGATTTGGGAAATATATCGCTTCATTCTTTCGGTCCACTGCAGTGTTGTGGGGACATGTTGAAGAAAGTCAAATGCCGCATCGTAAAAGCGAAAGTAGGGGGCAAATGAGAGAACAAACGGATTCGAAAAGGATTCGGTGCAAAAACCTATGGGAGAACAAATGGATTTACATAAAACCCTATGAGAGAACAAACGGATTCGGATAAAAACCTATGAGAGAGCAAATAGATTTAAAGTGCACGTGCCAGATATCAGATTACCTAGAATTTGCTGACGCCACGTTACAGACAAGTCTTGACAAGTCATCGTTCAAGGCCAATGAGTGCACGTGTCAGATATCAGATTACTTAGAATTTGCTGACGTAATAGCTCCGGTTACAGATAGGTCTTGACAAGTAGGAGAAACTTGAAACGAGTTCAACGACCTCTTTCAAGGTCAATAAGTTCACATGTCAGATCGGTTACAGACAGGTCTTGACAAGTAGGAGAAACTTGAAACGAGTTCAACGACCTCTTTCAAGGTTAATAAATTCACACGGTTGCCAGATATCCAGGATGTCATTAATCTACTAATATTGAGTAAGTTGAAGTGGATCATTTCCCCCACCACTATTGAAAAATATATAAACGGAATACAATATAACATCAAACATTCTCTTGCCAAAATGAGTATTACCGAGTTCAAATTCAACTTGTCTACAAGTGAATATTTCTGTAAAGAAAAGTCAAAAGTAGTGTTGTGTGAAAGAAAATTTCCATTAAACAAATCTAAAAGTAAATTTGTTGTTGTGAATCTTTCATATGATTTGAATTTCACTCCATGTATTGAAATTGTCGGAAATAAGGGAGATCGAGTGATTTTCACGGAACATGACTGGAAAAAGTTCTTGACATATCAAGGAATCATTGCCAATTATTTTTACTCGGCCGATGAACTGGAGACCGTTGAAGACGATAGGTTTACCATTGAGTTTAGCCAATTTACAAACGGGCGAGTAGTCAAAATAAAAAAGATTACTCCTCAGTGTACTTAGGGTTTGAAACAGTCTGCAAGCTATGGGAGCTCCAACCCTTAATTGAATATAGGGTAGATATTTTGAAAAGACAGCATTATGGACAATATTTCCTAATTTTGAAAAACGGGCTTTGCAAGCTGAGTGGCGATGTAATGCAAAATGCTTTAGATTTGCTCCAGCCAGAAGTGAATCCCAATAGTGAAAATTTAAGTCTAACTCTGGAATTCATCCATCTTTACCCGGAAGTTTTCAGAAGTGAATTATCTGATAAACCATGAATAAGATGGTGACAATTGATGAAAGTCATAACAAAACTTATTATATGTACACATGGAAATTTGCATACAAGGATTCTCGGAAAATGTACTGGAATCACGCAGCAATCGATAGAATTCGCTTCGAGAGGCGAATAGCAGAAACATCGAAAATCATCGCCCCCATTTTGGATTCAACACATAGAGAAATAATATTCAATAATAGATTTTGTGATCAATTTGTAATGTAAATATTATATTAATAAAATTTTTATTTGAATATTATATTGTTTTATTTGAAAAAGTATCATACAAAATCATTTTTCGTTATCCACGAATTATACTTATTGCTTAAACCTAGCCATTTGATGTACAATTTATTTCCTTTTTTTCTTAAAATTTTTTCAACCAGAAACACATCAGGGTGTTTAACTTTTTGAAGCTCTTCTTCATAAAATCCACCTTGTATATCAACATCATTTTGGTCTTTGAGAAAATACACAGCTGGATTCGACTGATGAACTTTTCTTACAGTGAAAATTTCATTGGACCAGTTTGGTGTATACCCTTTAGCAAATGCTTCTCGGTACTTGCTTATTCTTACATGACCATTAATTTTGAATTTTCGTTTCCTTGGATCCACTGTTTTGAGGTGACTATAAGCATTTTTGAGTAAATACTTTTCATGACATTTCTTTACATCTTTCGGCTTCATTCCTATTGTCCTGTGCAAGGAATTGTTATAGTCAGAAACTATTTCTGGTAGAATATTCAACCATTTGTAGCTTCCTTGCAGGCTGAATTGTTTCCACATTCTATTTTTCAAAGTTCTGTTTACTCGTTCAACTATGCTCGCTTTCAAATTGGAGAAAGTACTGTAATGGTTGATTTTCCACTCATCCATCAGTTGCTTGAATTTTCCATTGTAGAACTCTTTTCCCATGTCTGTTTGTAGATTCCTGGTTGCAACTTTCATATCTCTCAATATTTTTTGCATCGCATGAGTCACATCTCCTCCACTTTTGGTTTTAACGGGTTCACACCAAACATATTTGGAAAATACGTTTATAACAACCAATATGTACTTAAATCCTTTGTTAGTTTTTGAGTAGGGAATCATTTCAACCAAATCAGCTTGAAGGAGATCATTTAAACCTTTAATGATAACATGCCTTCTTTTGAAGTATCTTCGTGAATTTCTATGTAATTCTCCTACAATATCCTCTTTGATTTTATCCATTTTCAGTTATAGGGCACTGAAGTACAATTTCGACAAACAGTTGATTATGCTGCTGCTGATCGACTAAGAAAGAGATCTTATCACCTTTATTTAAAACCTTTCCTATGATGCTAATCAACGAAACAGTATCTGCATATTCTTCTCCTTTTGATATGTATATGTCATTTGGTATAGAATTGACGCTTTCAATTTTTCCGGATACAGGAAATTCGTAGGATGTCGCATCATTTTCAAATACAAAAAAACCGACACTCCTCCTGATATCCTTGGCAGCCCTCAAATGAAGAACACATTTGGTATGATGCGAAGATGGATTCCATATGTAGAAAGGTGTGTTGATTGGTGAGGCTTTCGGAAGTATTTCTGGTTTAGAATATGGTGTTTGAGATGTCCTCAGGAAATGTCTTCCAAATTTATCGATAGGCATGGTGATACGGTTGAACAACAAATGATGTCAAATCTTGGAGGTTTTTATTTTATTATCGCTGCCTCGCGAAGTTCCTCCATTATGCTTATAATTCCATTATTCACACCGGTGTTTCCAGCACATTGCGATGCAATCAAGAGTTTCAATCGATCCACTAGTTCATTAAAATCATCAAAATATCTATATTCAACCGGAATATTGTTGAAATCCAGCATAGTTAGTACTGAACCCACTGTACTCCTTGTAGTCCTTCCTGGGGCCGAACTGATCCTTGGTCTTGGCTTGGGCAGAGATAATCTGGTATTGTTTTGAGTTTTTTCAAGTTCACGTTCTTTTGCCAAAGAGTGTAGTGTTGTAATTCGTGGTTTTATTATATTAACAAACTTTGATGCATGTGATGTTGATAAACCCCTTGCAGGATCATAACGGAGGTAATGTGCATTACTTCTTCTTATTATAGCGATATATGAATCAACATCTTTATTTCTGTAACCAAGAGGTTGTTTCTTGAACAGCAATTCATATAAGCCTGCAGTCCCGCTGTATCTGAACTTGTTATCAATAACAATATCCGCCACATCAAAATCCACAGATGAATTACCTATGGCAAATTTTTCCATAGATGGATCAAAATATACTCCAAAAGTGTCATCAAATTTATTTTTAGTATCTGCAATTTTGTCTTCTATATATGCACGCGGCAAAGGAATCGCAAACTGTTGTGAGTATTGTTCTTGTGGATTTATCATAGAGGGTATACTTTCCTCAAAATAACTTCCTTCGAAGTCGGATTTTGGAATGGTTGGATCATACTGAAATGTCTCTTCATCAGGAGTGATCTGATAAAATTCTTGAAGTGTTGGTTGATGAAATTGTTGAGGTGGTGACTGATGTAATTTTTGGGGTGTCGATTGATAACTTGAACGAGGCGATTCAATTTCATGTTTCAATTCTTGCTTGAACTTAGTCGCTGGGGGTTGTAAGACAGTAGACAAGAATTCTTTCAAAGGTTGAGTGATTGGTTCATAAGTTCTTTCTAAATTTGATTGAGATTTTGCTATATCAGATTCCAAAGTCTTATATTTTCGTCTCAAAGCCTTCCTTGCTCTAAATAGTTGTTCGTGTAATTGACTGCTCATTATGACTGGTAATCATTCCTCAATCTTGAAGTTTATATATAAATAAATGTGTCGAATCCCTTTCTGTATCGCCCTTCGTTTATGGGACAATCTTTATCGATAACGAGAAAACTAAATTTATCTTTCCAACGAAAAGTGCTGATTTCTTTGAAATTCTGCAAGGACATATCTATACTGACATGATCATCATATATATGCTTTAGATTTGTTAGGTCTTGTTGAAAAATTATGAGCAAATTAGCATTATCTCTAATGAGCTGTTTGGAAATGGCAGAATAGGTTTGGCATAAATAGAAACAATCTGCGTGTCTGTGACGACCGAAACAGAAATAATTTTTGATTATGTTTTGATCACATGTGGCAACATCATCGAATATTATAACGGAATGATCTTTTATATTTTCGGGGAGAATAACTTCAACAGAATCCATATATTCATGGAATCCAATTTCTTTCATAGGTGCCAGCCAAATCCTCAAATAATTATATTTGGGTTGATATAATGATTTTGAAAATAAGTAAACATTAGTAAAACGAAGGCCGTTGGGTTGTTCCAGCAAAGACAATATAACATTAGTTTTGCCTGATCCACTCGCTCCAACGAGTAAACCTCTTTTAGATTGACCTCCAAATAGCACACCATGCTTTCTTACATTATTCTCCACATTGATCTCATCATGATTGATAACTGGAAGCAACACCTTCTGTTTTTCGATCTTCATCACATTGAAATAGTCATCATACTGACATTAGTGTAGATGTGATAGGTATATATACGTGTATCTAAGTTTCTGTAAACATAATATAATGGGACAGCGGAAGAAATCAGTCGTTAGTACGAGTCGAAACACAAGAAAGAAAGGTCGAGGTTTTCTGAATACCTTGATCAATAAACTTCCAGTAGAACTACATGTGCCTGGATATAATTACTGCGGTCCTGGCACCAAGTTGGAAAAGAGACTATTGAGAGGAGACATAGGAGTAAATCCACTCGACGAGGCTTGTAAGCGACACGACGTTGCTTACTCCGAAAGTGAAGATATAAAAGCGAGAAATATTGCTGACAAGAAACTGGCAACGTTTGCTTCCGAACGTTTGAAATCATCTGATGCAAAATTAGGGGAAAAAGTTACAGCATTTGGGGTATCTAATATTATGAATCTCAAAAGCAAGTTAGGGATGGGATTTAGAAGAAAAACAAAAAAACTAAGAAACAAAAGAAGGGTGGTGAATTGAAAGTTGCCAGGAAACGAAAGAATAAGCAGAGGAAAAGAATTATCCCAATTCCAAAAAAAGGTGGATTTCTACCATTTTTACTACCTCTTCTAGGAGCGCTAGGTGCTGTAGGAGGCGGTGCTGCAACTATTGCTTCAGCAGTCAATAAAGCAAAATCTGAGAAACAACGGCTCACGGAACAAAAGAGACATGATTTAGCGATGGAGCAAAAAGGAAAAGGTCTATATTTGAGACCTCGCAAAGGTTATGGAATGTTTGCTCAACCATACCAAAAAAACTGTTGAAGTTACCACGCCGAGCCTTGACCAATATCGATTTAATGAAGAATATAGAGCGTTTAGGGGTTCCTTATTTTCGAGGTGTTTTTATGAGAGATAAACTTCCCAGAAAAATTGAAAGCAAGGAGTGCGGTATCATCAATCTGGATTCTGATTTAGGAGAAGGGACTCATTGGACTGCATATTCCAAGGATAATGCCAAAGTAATATATTTCGATAGCTATGGAAATCTTAAACCACCCAAGGAATTGATAAAATACTTCCTCAGCGCTGGTGACGTGAATAATATAAAATATAACTATAATTCCATGCAGAAGTTTAACTCTTATCAATGTGGACAATATTGTCTTTTGTTTTTATATAATCAATATTTCTGATGTATTTCCTTCATTGATCAATAAACTGCCACTAGGAAAATATGTCTTTCACTTTCACATTGAGTGATTCATCCTCAGTGTTGAGTTATAATTTCAACCCACCAATTTATCTGGAGGATGATGTGGAATATGAGATAGGCTTGGCAAATTTCGATTCGTTCAATGTTATTCCAAACATAACAAAATTGAACAATGTTTTGGTATGGGGTGAACATGATGAATTCAGTTTTATCATTCCTGAAGGATTTTATGATGTTACAGATGTTATTGATCTCATCATTAAACAGATGACTGATAACAATGAAAAAGTTGCGGTATCCATCGATCCAAATTGGACAACTTCAAAAGTAATCATTCGGACAAACATCAAAATCAATTTTTCGGTACAAAACTCCATTGGTCAGTTGTTAGGCTTCGAAAAAAGAATACTAAATGCAAATAACATCTACAAATCAGATCATGAAGTGAAAATTCTTTCAATAAATACAATTTGCATTGATTGCAATATTGCGATGGGTTCATTTCTAAATGGTAATCCAGTGCATATGATTCATCAATTCTTCCCAACCGTGCCGAGGGGGTATAAAATAGTCGAAACCCCATTGAACATTCTGTATTTCCCCGTCACTATCAAGACAATCAACAACATCACTGTAAGGGTTGTGGATCAAAATTTCAATTTAATTGATTTCCGAAAAGAAGAAGTTACTGTTAGATTGCACCTCAGAAGAAAGATTGAATAATGGTCTGGAGATTTGATAAATCATCTTTCCAACAACCCTATAAAAAGAAAGTGAAGCGAACTTCGGAGAGTAGTATGAAAACAGCTGCAAAATTACTAACACTTGAACGCAGAGAATACTTGAAATCTTTGGGATTAGAACTCTTAATATAATGGAATTGCTACAAATCACGAGTGAACCTGTTAGTGATAACTCCATTGAAGATTATCAATTTCACACATATCAACCGTATATCACTAATGAAATCAAATATAATGATGAAATCAGAATTCCAATTCAGGACTTAGATGCGTATACAGCACCTTGTAACTCATACATCTACATAGAGGGGAAGCTCACAAGACCGGATGGGAATCCAATTACGAAAATAAAATTCATCAACAACGCAATATCTTTCTTATTCCGTGAGCTACGATATGAGTTGAATGGTGTGGTGGTAGACTCTCTCAGGAACATTGGACTAGTATCAACGATAAAAAATTATTTGTCTATGAATGAGAATGAAAGTATTCCTATGCAAAACGCTGGTTGGTTTCCTAAATTCGAAGATAAAATATTGGTTGATGATGGCGGGAATTTCAACGTTTGTATTCCACTCAAGTTATGGGCTGGCTTTTTTGAAGACTTTAAAAAAATTGTGATTAATATGAGACAAGAACTAGTTTTGATTCGTGAAAGCCATGATTTGGATGCTGTCACTAGTATAGATGATTCCGAAAAACCAAAAGTGGGCATAAGTATGCTGACTTGGTGTGTTCCTCATGTAACACTTAGTATTCAGGAACAAATACGATTAAATAAAATCATAAATAGCAATGTAGAATTACCTTTGAAATTCAGGAGTTGGGAATTGATCGACTACCCTTCTTTAAATGAGACAACAAGACACACTTGGGCAGTGAAAACAACTACGAAGGTTGAAATTCCTCGACATGTTATAATTGCATTTCAACATGCTAAAAAAGAAAAGCTCACCACCGATATGAGTACATTCGACCATTGTTATCTGAGTAATTTAAGAGTATTTCTAAATTCTGAACGATTTCCTTACAATGACTTGAATCTTGACTTCAAGAATAACAAGTTTGCAAAACTCTATGAAATGTATGCCAACTTCCAAGAGAGCTACTATCATCTTAAATCAAATCAACCTATTTTCAATCCAAATGAATTCAAAATGAAGGCACCGCTTGTCCATATCGACTGCTCACGTCAAAAAGAAGCGATTCAGACCGGTTCCATAGTACTCAGAATTGAGATTGAGACTGCTGAAGTCACACCCAAGAATGTAACAGCTCATTGCCTTATTCTACACGAGAAAGAATTTTCATATAATCCATTGACGAAAATTGTAAAGCAATATTAATGCGCATGCTCAACATGTTATATATAAAGATTTACATGTTTAAAACATCAGTTCGAAAATGATATCAGAGTATCGAAGAAGGTTGAAGCAGCACCATAAGAACCTTAAATTACTCAAACAATTGATTGAGTCATACAATTCGAAGCGATCATTAATAAGGAAACTCATCAATTTGAAAATATGATATTGGTGATAGATGTTCAAGGTTTCAAGATCGAGAACGAGAAATTTGTAACCAAGGAATTGGCCGCATTCGATGGAAGTAGGGTTTCTCACTATGTATTCAAACCTCCATTCCCATTAAACATGCTTCCACCAAAATTCCACAGTCAAGCGACTTGGTTAATGCATAATCACCACTGTATGGATTGGAATGATGGGTTCACACCATTACACCAATTCGGAAATATAATTAAGAAGCTCACTGAAGGAGTTGACACTATTTTTGTCAAAGGAAAGGAGAAAGCTGAATATATCAAAAAATTCACCAATCAGCCAGTTATAGAATTCGAAGAGCAACCTGGTTTACGAGCCTCTGAAGCAAGTTGTTTTCATCACAATAAAGATAATTGTATATGTGCACTTTCAAATGTTCATTCTCTATATCAAATGTATATAATGGATACATCTAAATAAATATTTTTCCGAAGAAATATTGATATTTTATTTTTAAGATTTGTATGAGCGCATCATACTTGTTTCGACAAGTCACAGTATCTGATTGTCTAGACAGCAGATGTTTCTTATGAAAAATCACTTACCTTGCTAAATATGTAGATTATCAGGTCATCTTTCACGTCGAGACAAGCGATTTTTCTCACAGCATCTACTCGTCTAGACACCGGATGTTCCCTACAAGATCGCTGACTGTTATAAAAAGTCATTCGCTATGCAATGAAGATGCGCAAGTGCATATCAACAGATTCACACATTATAATAAAGAGCATTCTAACGATCAGTCAGTACTATACTGTCGCTGAGCTTAGTGAATCATGAAGTGTGACAGATGTGAAAACAATTTTTCAACAAACAGTAACCTATACCGACATATACGAAACAATTGCTCTCGCAATGAAGTAAGAGGTGTACCTGTAAAAAGAATCAATTTGGATGATCCATCTACAAGTGCTCCAAACTCGAGAAAAAGGTTACATGCAAATATTTCATCGAATGTGGAAGAAGATATAGAACAACTTCAGCATGCATTCAAGAATAGGATAGCAAGTTATCGATTCAAAAGTATGGGAAAACATATCGATTACTCCAATTTTATGGCTGAAGTTAAACCCAAAGTTCTGAACATCATCTCTGAATATATACAGAAACACAAGAGTTTGAAAATCAATTTTGAATTATTTGGATATTACATAATACCTGAGAAGGAGTTGAGTGATATGAAATCCTTCAACGCAAAAAACAAAATTACTACTTGTTCCACAGACTTGGATTGACTTTATGAGGAATTCAGAAATGAGATGATTTCAAAGACTTCAGAATTCCAGGAAAGAGACTCAGGCTGGTCATTACAGAAGATTTGGTATCTGGATGTGAATATAAATAAATACAATCCGCTTTCTGCCTCCTCATATATTGAGTTACCCAAAACAATCAATAAGAAAAGAGCCGTTTTAAACGTGAAGAACTTGGATAATGCTTGTTTTGCTTGGTCCATTATGGCAGCGGTTTTCCCTTCGAATGGAGATCCTTCGAGACCATCTTCATACCCTCATTATACAGCATTACTTAATTTTGAGGGGATTGATTTTCCAGTGAAACTGAAGGATATTCATATGTTTGAAAAATTGAATAATATTTCAATAAATGTTTTTGGTATAGATACACGATTTGAAGACGGAAAAGTGAGCACCAACATCGTGGGACCCTTACATTTCACAAGACATCGTTCTGCAACACATGTCAATCTCCTTTTAATTGGTGATTCTGATGGGAATAATCACTACTGCCTCATTACGGATTTATCGAGGTTGGTTACACACCAAAAATCTAAGCATAATGGTCGTTCATATATTTGCGACGGTTGTCTTCAATTCTTTCATACGAGTGAAAAACTGGCAACTCATCAGCAATATGATTGTAATCATCTATGTGTGTTACTCCCAAAACCAGACATGATTATCAACAAATATGGTGAAACTTTGCCTGGGAATATTCTGAAATTCACTAATTTCGAAAAGCAGCTACCAGTTCCTTTTGTTATCTATGCTGATTTTGAGAGTTTGCTGAAACCTATCCATTACAGTGAACCTTCTGATGAGCACTCATTCACATTGAAAGCATACGAACACGAGCCATATTCATTCGGTTTTTATGTGAAGTGTAATTTTGACGACAAATACTCGAAATACATACAATATCGTGGAAGTGATTGTGCCGAGGTTTTTGTTAGAATGTTGGATGATCTTGTCTTGAATTTATATAATAAACATTTGAAACATGTGAAAGAAATGCTGCCACTTTCAGCAAAAGAAGAGAATGACTTTCAGAATTCTACAGAATGTCATATTTGTGGTAACTTCTATAAGCCTGAAGACATCAGAGTCCGAGACCATTGTCACTTGACTGGTGTTTACCGCGCAAGCGCTCATTCCGGATGTAATTTACACTATAAAGTGGTGAAATTCATTCCTGTCTTCTTCCATAATTTGACAAATTATGACTGTCATCTATTTATAAAAAAACTGGCTCCGAATAAAGAGAATATCTCAGTTATTGCTCAAAATAAAGAGAAGTATATTTCATTCTCCAAAACATACTTGGTTGAAAAATCAGAAAATCCGAAAAATAGAGATAAATTCATCACTTTGAGGTTTACTGACTCTTTTCGCTTCTTGTCCAAATCTCTAGATAATCTCAGTCAAACGCTGAAATCGTCGCAATGTCGGGAGATTAGGAAATATTTTCCAGATGAGAGAAAATTCAATATGATAAGGTGTAAAGGTGTTTTTCCTTATTCATATGTGGACTCCTCTGAAAAATTGAATCAGCCTGCATTACCAAGGCAATCTGAATTCTTCGATATTCTGAGTGGTAAAGAACTTTCCGAAGAAAATTATAATCGAGCTCGTGAAGTGTGGCAGGAATTTGAATGTTCAACTCTGGGAGAATACTCTGATATCTACTTGAAATCAGATGTTTTACTTTTGGCAGATATCTTCGAAAATTTCCGGGAGGTGTGTTTGGAAAAATATAAACTGGATCCTGCCCAGTATGTGACAGCTCCTTCACTAAGTTGGGATGCAATGTTGCGCTTAACCAAAGTAGAACTAGAGCTCCTAACTGATATAGACATGGTTCACTTTTTCAAGAAAGGGATTCGCGGCGGAGTAGGTCAGTGCAGTAAAAGAAAGGTTATAGCTAATAACAAATTCATACCATCTTATGATGCTTCCAGACCTAACTCATATATTTTGTATCTCGATGCAACAAATTTATATGGGGCTGCTATGAGTGAATGTCTTCCAGTGCGAGATTTCAGATGGTTAGAGCAGTATGAGCTAGAGAGCTTTGACTGTTTCGAAATTGGGGATACATCATCGAAAGGGTATGTACTAGAAGTTGATTTGGACTATCCGCCAAACTTACATGATGGCCATAATGATCTCCCCTTCTGCCCAGAGAATATCAAACCTCCTGGAAGCAAGTATTCCAAGTTGACCCCAAATTTGATGACCAAGGAAAGATATATTTTACACTATAGAAATTTGAAACAGTGTTTGAAATATGGGCTGAAATTGATGAGGATACATCGAGTTTTGGAGTTCACACAGTCAGCATGGTTGAAGCAATATATTGATTTGAATACCAATCTCCGAAATTCTGCCAGGAATGAATTTGAACGTGATCTATTCAAATTTATCATAAACTAGATATTCGGAAAAACCATGGAAAACGTTGATAAAAGACAAGACATTAAACTATGTAGTCACTGGGCAAATATTCCGGGGTCTATAGGAGCTGAAGGATTCATAGCAAAACCTCATTTTAAATCATGTTCAGTTTTCGATGAGAATTTAGTAGCTATCCAAATGGAAAAACTAATTGTGACATATGACAAGCCTCTTTATGTAAGGTTTTCAAGTTTAGATATTTCAAAGACGGTCATTTATGATTTTTATTATGGCTACATCAAAACAAAATATTGCGATAAAGCAAACCTATGTTACACAGATACTGATTAACTGATTTTGGAGATTTTCACAGAAAATGTATACGATGATATTCGGGAAAATATAGAATTCTTTGACACATCAAATTTTACAGTCGACAATATCCACAAAATTCCTAAAACAGTTTCAGTTGTCGGCAAGATGAAAGACGAATTTTCTGGATCACCAATAGAATGTTTTTATGGTACAGGTACGAAAGCATACCGTGTTAAGTCAACAACAGTGATGAAAAAGGCTAAAGGAGTTACTAAAAATGTAATACAGAATGCACTTCAAATTTCAGATTATATTCAAGTTGTTGAAAGAGGTGGCTCTATCTTACGAAAAATGTATATTTTTACTTCTCATTTACACACCATTTACACAGAGCTGAGAAACAAAATTGCGTTATCATCTAGTGATGATAAAAGATTTGTTCTGCCTAATAATGTTCAAACATTAGCCTGGGGCCACCATAAGTTGAATCCGAAAGATGATGACGCAGTGTTAGATCTTCTTCTATTGATGTCTGAGAACTTGATGAATAAATGAATTTCTATTTGTTGTTTAATAAAATAAAATATTAAAAAGAAAATGTCTTTTATTCAAATATACTTAAAAACATTTCAATTCAAACTACTTAAGCATGAATGACATTTTGATTGCGAAGGAGCCGGACCGTCTACATGTTCTTCCCAGTCAGGTCGATTATGATGAATGATGCAAGGTAGTTGGACCTGTAGTTCAAACTTGCTCCTATACTCATCTGGTAGTTTGTGCCATGCTGAAAGGAGTTCCCAAGGTCTAGCTTTTCGAATTAAATAATGTAGTGGAAATTGCCGCAGTTCATCTTCGGTGAACTCGTGTAATGGTTTGAGGAGGTTCTCATGCTGTGCCATATGATCCATCATGCAGCGAGTATCATCCATATCTTTTGAAATATTTTCACAAATGAAGAAAGGAGGATCACTGAGGAGCACACAGCTATGTAGTAAATCAAGCAGTGAGCTGTTCTAGACTCTGAATCATCTTTTATATCAGCTAATGGTGGGGAGGGGTATAACTCGATTATGTCTGTTTGTTCAGTGCAATTATTTTTTCGTATTAATAACTTATACTTTGTACTATTGGTGGGCATTGAAGTTCTGGCGGTTCGTACATTATTAATTTCAAATTGCGTCATTTTCACCCACTCAGATGACCAAGTTTCATTCCACGTACCATTACTATCGAAGCAAATGAAAATTTCTCCAACATCGTTGGGTTGGTGCATAAGTAGAATGCCATGCCAAATAGCTTGTAAAATTATTATATTTGTGAACATGTTGAATGGTTAACATGAACTGAAGTTGGAAAACCATTCATTATAGTGATAAATGAAAAAGATAGAAAGGAAGGGGAAAAGAAAGCATAAATATCCAAAAATTATTTATTCATCAGTAAATATATAATTAATCCCTCTTCGCAACAGTTGGCAGTATCGGATCCCCTCCTCCCTTCATAACCTGCTCTGCTCTCCCTTCGGAATCTGCTCTACTCTGTATTAGTTGCGTCAATGGGTGGATAGCTGACGATATCCCTGTTCAAGTCAGGTATGTATGTGGTATAATTATCATCATCCCAGTTTTCCACCTCATTGGCGTCCCAAACTTGTTGGTTTCTTCCTGCCTCCAGACAGCTGTGACGGAGCCTCTCCTCCTTTCGAAACCTGCTCTTCATCATCCTACTTGCACCAATGGGTGGACACCTGACGATATCCCTGTTCAAGTCAGGTATGTATGTGGTATAATTGTCATCATCCCAGTTTTCCACCTCATTGCCGTCCCGAACTTTTTGGTTTCTTCCTGCCTCCAGACAGCTGTGACGGAGCCTCTCCTCCTTTCGAAACCTGCTCTTCACCATCCTACTTGCACCAATGGGTGGACACCTGACGATATCCCTGTTCAACTCAGGTGTGTATGTGGTATAATTGTCATCATCCCAGTTTTCCACCTCATTGACGTCCCGAACTTTTTGGTTTCCTCCTGCCTCCAGACAGCTGTGACGGAGCCTCTCCTCCTTTCGAAACCTGCTCTTCACCATCCTACTTGCACCAATGGGTGGACACCTGACGATATCCCTGTTCAAGTCAGGTGTGTATGTGGTATAATTATCATCATCCCAGTTTTCCACCTCATTGGCGTCCCGAACTTGTTGGTTTCTTCCTGCTTCCAGACAGCTATGACGGAGCCTCTCATCCCTTTGGAACCTGCCCTTCTCCATCCTACTTGCGCCAATTGGTGGACACCTGACTATATCCCTATTAAAGTCAGGTATATAGGTGGTATTATCTTCATCCCAGTATTCCATACTTCAGAAATTTTCGCTAACTGGCGAGTTTAGTATTCCGCGGGGATCGGTAATGTACCTGGCGTAAATCTTTAGGGGCCTAGTATCACAACAGTATACACAATAACCGATTCTAAGTTTTGCTCGGCTGAACCAATCACAATATTGTATAAAACGAATAATTATTCTTCTGCACACACAACACAATTTTTTTTCACTTACTACAAGGTCATCTGCAGAAAAAGTTGACATTTCGATGCTACTATAACGATGTTTAATTCCTTATATATCTAAAACTAATTAGTGGAAAGGGGAAAACATACTCAGCATATCTAACTCTGAAATGAGTGGGGATATTTTAAGTCAGCATATTCCAGGAAACAAACTGCTGACACACTAGCCTTGAGAAAAGCCATTGAAGCAATCTCAGATTTTGTTGAATCATCATCAGTGACTTCCACGTGCACTCATTAACCTTGAAAGATGTCATGTCATCAGTAATGTGAGCATGCGGATGTTAAAAATTCCGAGTAAGCAAGTTGCAGATATTTGTTGACAAAGCATGTAAGTATGTTACTTGATCCCAACATCTAGAATTTCTGCATGATTGTATATATCTAAGGATATTGTGTATTCGTATTATTAATCTATCAGCCATGGAAGTGGACGGAGTTGACTTTGGTTTTGAGTCAGAGAGTGATGAAGTTATGTGTGATACGGAAGAAATAGACAATAAAGTCGAAGAAATTCGAAATATCGGAAGTTTAGAGTTTATAACATCTAGTGTATTCCAAAGCATGTGTATCACTGAATACTACTTCTCGCCGATTTTGCAAAAACAAAGAAAAATGTGCATCGTATGTTTTTACGACTATGCTGATGAAAACTCCAATACAGAGTGCCAGCAAATGGCGATGCACTTCTCCGGAAACATGGATCATCTCCACGTACGCTGTGACTTCTGCTTTGACTGTGGAAAATCGCTAGGGATATTGTGCTCAACAAAATTTTGTATGGTATGCAATAATTGTAATTTTCAATTTCCCAAATAAATTTTTATATACAAAGTTACAAATTATTTCAATTACTTGATTTTTCCCTACCCCAGTATCAATCCTAATCACTTGCAGACAGATCAAAGGCTTCATCATACCCTCGAGAATTTTACAACTTGTGTGCGTATTAAATGAGTGACAGCTATTTAATTCCCAGAATATTGTGAAATTCGCGAGGGTATGATCAAGCCTTCACTCTGAAACTTTGCTAAATTTATCACTCTGAAACTTTGCCAAATTTATGAAAAGTATATATAAGATCATTTGATTCGTTTATAGAATCAATATGAATTATGTACTTGGTCAATTGCTGTAGACTCGAAGAAAGTTGTATTGCCCACCAACCCACCTACGAAAGAAATATTATGAGATTGCAATTTTCTGCGAACAGATCCTAATTTTGTGTTCTATCTAAATACGATTTGACAAAGAAACGCACTTTTCCATCTGACACATGCTCATTGAGACATTTTCAAGTCAAATGTCAAAATGTCAAATCATATGCCAAAACCAAAGTTAAATAACGGAGCCACACTGGCTGAATGCGACTGATGGATGCAAAGCCAAAAAAAGTGAAAGAAGAAGAAGAAACCAAAGCGGGCTTTGTGTCCGCGTTGTAATGAAATGTTAGGTTATTGCAAACTTTCAAACTCCATTTGAAAAAAAAAATAACAGTGGTTTTGGACCAGTGGATGCTAATACCAAGCCCCAAAATAATTTCCAGGATGTGTTTTCTCTGGTTTTTCGATGTGATGTGATTTCTGCCAAATATGTTCTTGTGAAAAGTTATTAGTGGAATTTGGAGGTTGCATTGTTTTTGTGGTTCTCTGGGATTATTTTTTCACTTATAAATTCTGGTGAGTGTGTGTAAATATTATATCATTCTAGATAATGTTCAAGTAACATTTTAATAATGTATTGGGATTACATGCAACCACAAACAATATAATTTCAAGTTATTTTTTTGGAATTGATAAGCCCACGGCTCACAGTCAGATATTGTGATCAAACTACTTTGAAGTAGTGCTATTTCTATCGGTGTGTTTGAAATTGATACCAATAAAAATACATTACTTCAAAGTTGTTTGATCAAACTATCTCACAGTATGAAACAACTTTAACCTTTCATAGTTTGAAAAGGAAAATTCAAACGTTTGAACATAAATAAAACAATGCACATAACTTCAATATTGATTTATTTCTGGTGTAAAAATGATAAAAAATAATTATGATATATATAATAAATTTAAAATAAAAGTATAAGTAAAGACTAAAATAAACAAAAATAACTAAACTTACAATGACTCTTATAGTTAAAAATGATAAAAAAATATTGGTGTATTATATTCACAAAGTATCGTTGAAAGGTTCGACATATAGAAATATCCGGAATAGCTCCAATTTGTTTCAAAAGTTCAACTCCTCGGAGTCTCCCAAGATGGCTCTACCTTTTTGGATTGCAGCATTCAAGTCAGCCATCTCTTTCTCCATATGTCGAACCTTTCTCCGATACTTTTTCAACTTGGCTTCCAGCTCAGCTTTTCTATCTAATTTGGCCCTGGTGAAGATGCCCAGGAAGTTATCGATCTCAGCAAGATGTTTATTTTCTGCTTCTTCCTGGGTCTCGTTGGCTGTGTCCTGAGTGGTGTCATATCCCCCATTCACCTTCAAATTGCTCAAGTTGAGTGGACTCGCTGGAATTCCGTCCACCCAACTTTGCACTGAGGTGCCTGCATGACTTCCGTCCACCCAACTTTGCGCAGAGGTGCCAGCATGACTTCCGAGGCTTTCGGTGGTGATTCCAACGAGGCTTTCGGCTTCACTTATGTCCTCATAAGCTGGAGCCGGAACTGGAGCTGGAACTGGAGCTGGAACTGGAGCTGGACCCGGTGTTGATTGGTGCGCCGGTGTAGAGTGGTGAGTTGGTATGAAACCCTTTCTGCTAGCGTTGATGGGCCGCAGATCCGAAAAGGTTCCATCCAACACCTCTATCTCACTTCCGAGACTCCTCGTAGACCCCATTTTCACCAACTGAAAGCCCCCATCACTAGGTAACTTCTTGAAGTGGGACAGCAGCCTGAGCTGCTTGCCCCTTGACTTTTCGCCAATTACTTTCTTAGTCGACTTCATCATACTTTCAAAATAATGCTTTCAAAACTAAATGCGAAACTCTAGAGTAGTCTTTAAATATTATTACCCCTCACTGCTCTGGAATGGGGGTGACAAAACATTCTTGAATGAATTAGCCAACCAGCAAATTTCAAAAAATATTTGCTTTGGGATTTGAGTTTTCAACCAATAGAAACAGTCCATCACTCCGCCCAGAACAGCAAACGAATTTCTACAATAGTGGGAGAGATTTTTTCTTCCCATGGAAAATGGCCTTGAAATATAACAACTTTACATTTTCTAACAAAAACATATTCCCATAGGTTTCCGTATGCAATTAGAAATCTGAGAGCATCCTCAGATTTCAATACTCTACAGTAAGAAGAGATATGTTAATCTTGAAACAAAAATCATGTGAGCTCATTTGAGTAATTTGCAGAATATTTTTCATCATGTCCAGATATTTGAAACATTTGGCAGAATGCAATCCAAGCAATTTGCAATTGGATATTATCTTCATATTACAATTTGACAATGGAATATGCTTATCTTGAAATAATACCATGTGGAAGTTCATTACATGATATCTGTAGATTAGTATTCACTTTCTAGACATTTGAAACATGGGAATTAAAACTATGGAATTTTTGCCACTTAATTGAATTAGATACCCTTCAATAAATATGAAATTATTCTTGATGTGATTTATAAATGATATACAGGGTACCCCATGATTATAAACATTTGGAAAACCAACAGCCCTGAAAGAGTTTAGTTAGGTATCCTTCAATAAACATTAAATCATTCTTGATGTGATTAATAAATAATATATAGGGTGCACCATGATTATAAACATTTGGAAAACCAATAACCCTGAAAGAGTTTATTTTTTGGATGGGTTATATGTGAAACCATAGGTATATGGTTTCAGATATTAATGAGCCATCTCGTGTAATGATTTTTTTGACCTGTCTTGACATCTAGGTAACAGGAAAAGTGTGAAATATAATATCTGACACGTGCACTCATTGACTTTAAATCTATTTGCTCTCTCATAGGTTTTTATCCGAATCCGTTTGTTCTCTCATATGTTTTTATGTGAATCCATTTGTTCTCTTTTGACATGTCTTGACATGTAGGTAACAGGAAAAGTGTAAAATATAATATCTGACAGGTGCACTCATTGACTTTAAATCTGATTGCTCTCTCATAGGCTTTTATCCGAATCCGTTTGTTCTCTCATAGGGTTTTATGTAAATCCATTTGTTCTCCCATAGGTTTTTGCACCGAATCCTTTTCGAATCCGTTTGTTCTCTCATTTGCCCCCTACTAGCGAAGGCCATCATCGTCAAATGCGATGACGATATTCGAAGTAACAGCATAGACGAGGTGGCTCTTCATGAGCTCGATGCAAAGATTGCATCAACAAAGGGTGAACTGATCAAAATGTGTGAAGATGCAGATAAACTCCGTTTCAAAATCACACAGAAAAATCAGTCTACCCATTGTTTGAAAGTGCAAGCTGAGATGGAGCTTCAGGAGTCCACTAAACCTTTCAATACGGCAGCATCTGTACGTGATAAGTGGCGAAAAGAGTTTGATCACGCTTTTCAATCTTCAAAATTGATGACATTTCATAGTCATCAATTTTGTGAGTTGAAAATATATAAGCGGAAATGGGGTATGTATTAAATGGGTTTGGCATACACAGAACTTTGCAATTGGCTGGGGCAACACCCGCTACAATATTTTTTCAATTTAGTCTACGAAACATTGAAGTTAATACATATTTAAACCATGTCACGTTTATCAATCCATGAATTGTGTTCAATGGAAAGACCTAACCACTTCACATAAAGTTTATCTTTTTTACTCTTCAGCACATTCTCGACGAGATAAATGTCAGGATTTTCTGTTTTCAATAACTCTTCTTCATAAAAACATCCTCTAATCGGTTGGCCATCCATATCTTCAATGATATCGTTGTGGGGTATGTACTATTGATTTTAATGATTTTGAATAGTTCAGTTGTGAAATTTGCAGTATATTCTTTTTCAAAAATATTTTTGTACTTGCTTATACGTACAATGTCATTCATTCGGAATTTGGGAATACTTTATTTACCTCGGATGACTTTGGCACCTTTAAATTTCAGTTTTGATGTTGGTATATCATTAATTGGTTCTATTCCAGTTGTACGATGCACTTTATGGTTATATTTTCTTGTTATAATAGGAAGAATGTGTAGCCACATGTTGTGTCCCATCGCTGAAAATTCCCTATAAAGCCACGTCTTTATTGTTCGAATTACTCTTTCTGCTATGGCCGCCTTCATTGTGCTGAATGTTGAATAATGATTGATTTTATATTTACACATTAGAGATGAGAAAGTATTGTTGAAAAACTCTTTTCCTTGATCGCTTTGTAGATGTTTCGGATAATAGTCGGCTTCTTTCAGCACATCTTCCATTGCATCAGTTACTTGTTTTATTTTTGATTGGTTTTGTCTATAGATATTTTGAGTCAATTTCGTATCAATGACTACAAGAACATATCTATATCCTTTATTATGTTTAGCATAGGGTTGTAATTCGACAAGATCTATTTGCCATAGATATGCAAAACCTTTGAGGGTGGTGGTTCTTCTGGTGAAATTACGTCTTGCCGGTGTATGTAATTCATTGACAACTTGTCGTTTGAGATCACTCATTCCACTATCCATGCTCTCACAATGACTGCTTCACTTTGTTTCCGTGTACAAAGTGACCATTTTCTTGGATGATTCAATATATTATACTTTCCTCGCGTAATTCTTCAATTATTGAAATTATTTCATTGTCGTGTCCAGTATGTCCAGCTGATTTCGAGGATATCAATAGTCGTAAACGAGCGACTAACTCTTTTGGTGAATTCCAGTATACATAATTCGCAGGTTTGGGATCATACCTTTTTGTATCCGATTGATCCCTGCACCTTTTTTTGTTCTACTTCTTGTTGTTAGATACTGTGATAAGTTTAGTACTGGTTTGATAACTTTTTTTTTTTTAGATTTCTTATTTTTGAAACCATTTCTCAGTTGATGTTGTTTCTATGGTGCATTCGTGAGTCTCAATATTTTAGCATATGTATGAAGAATTCCAACATCACTGACTTCAGGTGGGTTTTTCAAAAAAATCATATTATATAACTCCGGACTACTTGGGAATTCATGTGTTTTTGTTTTATTGGCATTCCAAAATAAAATATTTCAACCACTGAAATTTACATTGAGACCAAATATTGTGTCATAGTCACCATTGTTTGTTTTGACATTTTCCAAATGCATCTTCAAAATATCTTCAATATTGCCTTCAGAAATGGAAGAATTGTCCGAGTTACTTATTCGAGATGGTGTTTCGAATATAGACGTTTCACCGAATTCTTTGATGGTCTCACTGTCAGCAGACGAGGTGTCACTACCAAATTAATTGTTTTCCATTGAAGTACTCCTAACTGGAGTAGAGTGTGAGTTCACTTGCTTCGTAATTGATTGTCGTAGTGGTGGTGGTAGTTGTTTCGTTGCAGCAGCTGAAGATAGAACGTTCAATGGCTTCATTGGGATATCGTGGAATTTTTCAAGTGCTACTCGATTTTCAATAAGTCCACTCTTGATAGAGTTAAATTTCTGGCGTACAGCTTCTGCTGTCTCAACTAGTTGACGTTTCAAATTCAATTCATTGTTTTTATCATCAACTACTGAATCGTTCTTCATTTTGTTCTACATGAGAGATTACACCACTGAAGTAACCTGTGTGCAATCCAACGATCGATTGAATGTGGATTGCAGTGTCATGGATATATAAAACTATCAAATTCTATGCGATATCTACCTTCATGCATTTTTCTAACTTTATCAATGACCATAAATCCATATTGATCCTCCCAACATTTAACACACATCAGTTGGAATTGTTTGAATGTTACATCGGGTGACACGTGATCGGAATAAATATGGTGTAGATTCGTTTCATCTTGCTTGAACATTACGATAAAGTTGGTATTATCTCGCACTAACTGTTTGGGCACACGTGAATATGTTTGAGCAAGATAAAAACAGTCAACATCTTTATGGCGTCTCATACAGAAATATGATCTTATAATGTCCTGTTTTTCACATATTACATCATCGAAAATGAAAACAGAATTTGGTTTGGCATCGGACTGTTTCACTATTTCTGCATTATTACTGAACGTAAAAAATCCCAACCCCTTTATAGATTCCAATACATTCCGTAGGAATTAATATTTGGGTTGATTGAGTGATTTCGAATAGAGATTTGTGAATCGCAGTCCTTGTGGATGTGTTAAGAGAGAGATCATGGCATTCGTCTTTCCACAATTCGACGGTCCGATAAAGAGTCCTCGAACAGATGATGGAAGTAGCGGACCATGCCGCAACACTTTCTGTCCATTCAATCCACAACCGAATTTTTCATCTAAATTATCTACAGCAAACTTTTCATTCTGCTTCACAATCGTACCGTGGTTGGAGACTATGTGAGCGTTGATATGTTGTGAATGTTTCATTTAAATGAGTACCATCAAACGAAACGGATGTGTTCGTGTTAGATGCAGAATAAACAGTCATGGATTCGTTAATAATTTGATAAACAAACTTCCGTTCGAATTACAGTTACCTGGAGGATATCAGTACTGTGAACCCGGTACAAAATTGGAAAAACGTTTAGCCCGCAAAGATCCTGGAATCAATAAATTGGATATTGCATGCAAACAACACGATATTCAATATTTGAATCATCTTACTGATCTCACAGCGAGACATACAGCAGACAAAGAACTCGAATACGCAGCTTGGAATAGGGTTAAATCAAAAGAGGCTGGTATTAAGGAAAGAGCAGCTGCCCTACTCGTTATCAACATTATGAAAGCAAGGAGACGTTTTGGTATAGGTTGTAGTACTACTATGAAGGAAAAGAAGAGGAAGCAACCGAAGAAAAAGAAAAATAATCTCAGAAAAATCGCCTTCGGTTCTGGGGTGGTTCATAAAGTGCGGAATGTATTGAAAAAAGCTGTGAATAATGTGAAAAAAGCTACCGTAGAGGCATTGCATGCGGCACGTAAATACCTCAATGCTGCCGGTGGGAAGAAAACAATCCGTACACCCCGCATAATTCCTAAGGTCGGAAGGATTCTGCCATTGATACCGATTTTTGCTGAATTGTCCGCACTCGGAAGTTTAGCGGGTGCTGTTGCAGGCATCACCAGAGCTGTGAATTCAGCAAAAGCAAGCAGAACAGCCCTGATCGAAGCGAATCGTCATAATAAGAAAATGGAAAATGTAGCATTGGGTAAAAGTGGTAGTGGTATATACCTTAAACCACACCGTAAAGGACTCGGACTCTACTTAAAACAATACAATCCAAAAAACTAGTTGACTCCCTACCTCGAAGACCTCTCACCGACATCGATCTCAATTATTATACCGAGAAAATGAAAATTCCATACTTTCGCGGTATTTTCATGCGTGATACATTACCCACTAGAGGTCCACGACACTACGAGACCGCCATTGTCAATTTAGATGGAATAAGAGGATCGGTAACACATTGGGTGGCATACAGCAAATGTGGGAAAGACATTACATACTTTGATAGTTTTAGAGATTTACCCCCAACAATGGAGTTGATTCAATACTTTCAGAAATGTCCAAAAGTGAAAATTCTATATAACTATGGTCGCCAGCAGTAGTTCAACACAGTTTTCTGCGGTCACTTGTGCCTGAAGTTTCTCTCTGAATTATTATAAAATGGATACAACTCCAGCAATGACTCGAGAGGCTATTAAGGGCATGGGATTTTCACTCAAGATGTATTCAAAATGTCGCACTTTGACAAAAATGGATCGAGTGATGCTTGCATGTGCTGCACATGAGATTGCTCATGTTTGGGAAAAATTACCCAAAAGTCTACAAGATGATGTCGACATAATGAAATATAGATATTGCAATGAACACCACAATCTTGACGGTGATAGCATTTCAGATTCTGATGTGAATGATGGTCCTAGACCTCGAAAAATATTCTGCTGTTATTGCAATATGAAGGATATGAATATTGGTGCTAATAAAAATGAACTGGATATATATGAACCATCTCCGAAAAAGCGTAGGTTGTCTCAAGTGTGTTGTAGACAACAATAAATTGAAGTGATATTCATAAAATGTATCAGTCATGTCACGGAAGTTCGAACTACTAGCTGTCGGGACGAGTGTCTTATTGCAGACTTTTTCCCACCCATTGAATTGGATAGAAACAGTCGTTATGGATTGGGAATTTCAGGATTCTATAGATGCAACACAATCAATAATATAACTGAAAAAAAAACAATGTAATCAGTTTTAGAATCAGTGCTGATAGGTTACCAATACTTCAGAAATGCACAATTGAAATTCCATGTGGTGCCTATGAAATAGATGAGATCAATGCAGTTATTCAGAAACATATCAAGTTTAGATTATTTTCTGGTAAAAATCAAAATTATACCAATGCAGATGATACATTCTACCTACATGCCAATAATAATACTTTCAAATGTGAGATGCGATCAAAATTTGAAATTGATCTTAACTTATCCGAATTATACAGCAAGATGATGGGTTTCAATTTTGATAGATTTCAACCGAATCAAATACATGAATCCTCACTACCGATAAACGTAACAACTGTGAGACTCATCCGCTTAGATTGCAACATTATATTTGGTTCATATATAAATAATGAAGAATCACATATTCTTTTTTCATTCGATATCGATGTGGAGCCTGGATTCAATCTCACGAAAGAACCACACAAGATTATATATATGCCAGTCAGTCCAGAAGGTCGTCAGTTGATTCACAACATCACAGTGCGTATTTTGGATCACAAAAACAATCTTATTGATTTTGGAAGTACAGAAGAGATTGTTATAATTTTGGAATTGAAGAAAATCTAATAACTATTATGGGTTTTTGTTATAATAGACATAATCGTGGAGGATTTCAAATCATTCCACAAACCGCTAAAGAGGAAGGTTCGACTAGAAAAAGGCTCATTCCAAAAGTGTACGCTAAACAGTTAGCACACCACGCTCTGTCAGTGAGAGACCTCGAATTTTTGAAATCTATTGGACTGAAAGTAAGGGAAAATGGTGCTCGAAACATATAGTGAAAAATTGAATATATTCGATGAGCTGATGTTCGATCATTTCCTCACGAGTTTACATGAGCACACATACAAACCATATGGATCACCATTGTTTAGGAATTCAGATAAAATTCGAATCGCAATTAATAATCAAGACGTTATACTTGACATTGCTGAGAGTTTCATTTAGAGGGTAAATTCACACCTAAAGATGAAACGCAATCATGTTATCTCTCGAACAATGCAATCGCTTTCCTTTTTGACGAAATTCGCTACGAAATGGGTGGTGAATAAGTCGCTGTCGTCAGGAAGCCGAGGATCACATCTACTATGAAGAATATGATTTCGTTTGGAAAATCACATGCCAACACATCATTAACAACTGGATGGGGACTTTCGGAAACGAAACAGGATATCTTGGACACAACCAGTCATGTATTTAGTGGTAAATTACCACTGAAATATTTGATGGGTTTTGCTGAAGATTATAACAAAAGTATCTTGAATGCCAAACAAGAAAAGATTCTAATAATCGCTCGATCCTTCAAGAACTCATATATTGGTGCGGTTGATGCTGATTTGGAAATCAATAAAATTGAGTGGAAAATAAGACATATAGTGCCAGAAGATAAGCACAAGCTCAAACTTTTGAATAGAATCAACAAAAGTGGTCTGAATGCTAAAATCAAGTTGGCTTATCGCATGTGGGATCTCTATGAACTTCCATCACTCTGTGGCCCATCTTCAGACATATGGGCTATCAAGACAACCAATGCCCTTGAAACACCTCGTTATATCATCATTGGATACTTCTGAAGACAGGACAAATGATATCACTAAATTTACAACTGCTGATATCAATAACATTCGAGTGTACTTGAACTCTGAAGTATACCCATATGAACGTTGGAATTTTGATTTCGATAAAAAACTCGATACTTCAGCTTATTATGCCTATGAGAATTTTCAACGAAGTTATTATGATAAAGATATGAGTGAACCTCCCATGGACATTGGGCAATTTCGACAAAATCCACTATTCATCATCGATTGTTCACATCAGCCGAATGCCACAAAATCATCAACGATTGATATTAACTCAAGTTTCAAACCAGGAAAGCCAACTTCCCGCCAACACCAAAGTATATGCACTCATTCTGCATGATATATTTTTGACATACAATGCATAAGATGGTTCAGTTCTCAGCAGATATTGAAGAAACACACACATATTATGTATTTTTAATTATTTTCATTTTTATTAATTTCTTTTTCATTTTTTATGTAAAAGAGGAGCGGGTAAATAAAACACGACTAAATAATATTACGTTTTTTATTCAATTATCACTAGCTAACAATTCAATTAGTTTTGGGTACATGCAAACAATCTAAAATTATTGCTCCTTCTTCATCACTATCTTCTTGGCTGTCTTTGATTTCGTTATCGCTTTGATTATCTAATTGATACTTTTGGATGATCTCTTCAGGTAGGTATGGTAAGAGGTGATAAAGAAATCTTTTCAGCTTACACACAATCATACTATTGCAGAGTTGATCCAAATCCAAAGAACCGTCTGAATATTGTTCGCAAAGATCCGCACCCTTCTTGTAGTTCTCGTAGTCTCGCAAGCAGTATTCAATTTGCTCTTCATCATAACACACACTCAAGTCGTAATTGGTGGCATGGTGAGCATCCTCGCCCAAAGCATCCAGTTCTGATGACAACCTTTCAACGGCTGAAGAGATATCTGTGGCTTCGGTACAATATTGGCTGTCATATTGCATCCACATCTTTCTAGAATGAAGCTATAATCAAAGAGAAATTATTGAAATAAGTATGCTACAAAAATAATTAGTTTTACTCACATTATACTTTTAATGATGTCTCCACCGAAGAGTGTGTTTAACAAAGTATGAAATTTTTTATATTTTCCTTACAATTATCACCTATAATATAAAGAATCAGAAATAACCTATGACAAGTAGAAATTATATATTACTATCATTCAGTGAGATCAAATTTGACCAACGATCGCGTTTTCATGCCAACAATAGTCTGTTGACTTTGACCAAAATATGCTACAGTATATTTACCACCAGAAGAATTGACATAAGTAACATCAGCATCCGTTAATTGTGCTGAAACACGTTTTGGTAGCCATGTTTTAAACAATGTATCATTGCTCACATCCACCAATGTTAATAAGATTGATTTACCAAATCGAGTAGAACAAAATGATATGGTCTTAATTGGGAAAGCTTCATTTAGTGGCAAAGATGATGTTACTCTTTGCTCTAACACTTCCATATCTTCTTTAAATATAGAATTGAGCTTTTGTAAATCCTTTGGAACTGACATGATGAAAATATATAAGGAAAATATAAATAATTTTCAATAGAAAAACACACTCACTGATCTCTCTCTGTGTGGGCACTGAATAACCTCACTACTCTTGCTGACTACTCGACTGCTAGGTATACAACTTCTGATTTCATATCACCATACCCACTTCTTTTATAATAGATAGTGAAGCACCCCCACCACAGACTTATGCACCGCGTGTGTGATGCAAAGCCCCCACCATGCGTGAGTTTGCATTACATCGATAGATGACTGAGAGTGAATAGTAGTCGCTACATAGCCGCAACGTATGGGTGTGTGACGTCAGCGGACCCACTCCATCGTGTCGAGAGCAAGTACCTGACACACATCAGTGGATCGTCGTGCACATAGCACTGACGTCACTCGACCTCTCCCCCCACCACCATCGCAAGGTTTACATCACGGGAGAGGACTCAGAGCTCACATATCTGGCTGGGTCTCCGTGGTGTGCAGACCTGTCCCTTTTCCATACTTTGTTATAGATTTTTATGTGCACTCCACAAATGAGAATCATACACAATAGCTGAGTAGGTACACATGCAGGTCATACAAGACATGGAGGTAATTAAAATATGTGTACTTACAAAAAGTACTTGTCCGTGTATGAAAAAAATTCCAAGTCATCACAATGTCATCTCATGGTCAAACCCAAACCCTGAACACCTCTTCCAATAATATACATCGAGGTCAAACACAAAATTTCAAAGGCATCTCTAGGGCATGCCAAGGTCATAGACCTACACAAAGGTACCTATGAACCAAGGTCATCCCAGAAGGTCACCACAAGGTCAACGATGACGTCATAGTGGTGGGGGGAGACCCAGAACCGGCTCAAATCTCCTACTTGCCTCAGAGAACAATCACATAGATACCGCTTTCACCATTTTTCAAATTTCATTGTGGTACACCCCAAGGTGCAGTTCTTGGGGCATTTTTTCAAATATAATGAATCATTTCAATGAGGTTAGCCTCAAGGACCAGTTCACTGGGTATTTTTAATGTAGTGTTCTTCAAGGACCAGTTCTCTGGACATTTTTCTATTTCAAGTTATTTCAGTTTTTCTGCCTCAGGGAAGAATCACAAAGACAGAGACTTTAACATTTTTCAAATTTCAATGTGCTATACCTCAAGGACCAGTTTGTTGGGCATTATATATATATATATATATATACATATACAGGGTGTTAATTAAGTACGTTGACAAACTTCGGGTGGTGATTCTTTGAAGGTTTTCAGGACGAAAAGTTCATATAAACATATGTCCCAAACGGCTTGGTTTTCGAGATACAGGGCGATAAAAATACATTTTTTTCAAGATTTTTTAGAGTTAACTTCGACATTTTCGACAATAATCAGTTCAAATTAGACAAGTACAATCCATTCAATAGGGCGCACGATACAAAATAATGCATTTCTTAAATAATTCACAGGGTCCTCCTTTTTTCAGAGTCAAGCTTTGTTCAACCCTTCAGAATTTTTTTTTCCGCCACCACTGATATATTATGAGAAAGGAATAATCAATGTTGTTTCATTTAACATCTTTTTGATATCTTGCATTTTTTCATTTACTTGTACGGTTCAGGGGCTATAATGAAAATATTAATTTAAACATTTTCCAGTGTGGCATAACATTAGAAAATTTGAAAATTAAACATTTTCAATTATTGTAAATTGATGGAAATATTTTTTCAGAATTAGAAAAATCTACGATGAATAAGAATTATACAATAAAAAATATAAAGACAAGCTTTTATACAAATGCACCGAAAATGAAAAAAATAATTTGTTTAATTTTTTGTAGGTTATTCTGTGAGTATCAAAATCTTTCTGTACAAGATTACCTAGATCAAACAATGAAATGAATTATTTTTCCCTTTTCAGTGTATTGTATAAAAACTTTAAAATGTTTTCTTTTTATAATTTTCATTTTTAACATTTTAGTTTATTTTTTATGTGAAACTGAAAATCTCCAACCCAAAAACCATCACATACCAATTTTGAACAGAATCGGATCATAATCACAAAACTCGTCCGCCATATTGGAGCCGCCATTTTGTTTTTTAACAAACATTTTTTTAATGCATTGTCACCGGAATTACGGAAACCTGCCAAATTTCAAATTAAAAAAACAACTAAAGTCAAAAAGCCGTCAACGTCTTTTTGTCAGACACTTTTTTATATTCAGTTTTGAATTTTTATCTTTACAATTTTTACTTCAAGTCCTGTTTTTACTCGTTCTTATTTATACTATCCACCATTTACATTGATAGTTACCAGTGAAAAGCTTCGTCTCAAGTGAAATTTTGGATTCAAAATGTCATCGCTGTCAATGACGAAGGATTCAATGAATGCAGTAGTTCTGGATACCCACCTGGATTTCAAATGTCCAATATCTAGTAAAGTTTTCAAAACTAGAAGAGGTATGAACATCCACACAAAAAAAATGCACTCCCCGTCTAAAAAGATAGTTACTTCGCAAGTTTCTGATGGATCTTTGGATTGCAGTAAAACTTTTTCTGAAAATGGTTCTCCTTCTAGCCGCCTAAATTCTCGGCGAACAAAAAACTGAACTCGCATATTGCAAAAAGGATACCAAAATCTGCCAGAATGCACGCTGCTGAGGCTTTGAGCAAAGCAATTGATAATTGTATCGAAAACAACTCTTCAGAAGCATGGGAAGATCTTTTATTTTTTGCTTATAAATCGTTCTGCCTTCCACCATCTCATCAAAATCGAAAGGAGTCCCTAACGTCGATCATTAAAAGGAATATTAGAAATGAAAACGACTCACAATGTACATCAAACTGTATTCATTCATCTCCGCCAAAACCAAACCTGAGCAAGTATGTCGTCGATAAAGTTTCTGATGGTGATCTCATTTCTGCAGTTAGAATTTTGACGTCCACTGACACCCTTGCAACTTTTGACAATCAAACTTTATCAGAGCTCCAATCAAAACATCCAAGTGATAATGAATTTGTCTACACTGGGAATGAAAACTTTGATCCACTACAAGTAAATGAAATTGAAGTTTTGAATGCAGTAAAATCTTTCCGTACTGGTTCTTCTGGTGGTCTGGATTTCTTGCGGCCATCACATCTACAAGATTTGCTCTCTAAAAGCTCTGGATTCATGGGGGAGAAACTCTTACGATCTTTGACTTCTTTCTGTAATTTTTTACTCAGTGGTAAAGTCAATCACGATGTGATTCCAATACTTTACGGAGCCTCATTAGTTGCCTTGAGGAAAAAAGATGGTGGCATCCGACCAATTGCCGTCGGTACAGTTTTTAGACGACTGGTGGCAAAACTAGCCTGTTCAAAGATCAAAGAAGCACTAGGTAACTCATTCCGCCCTATTCAGTTTGGTTTTGGAACTGCAGGAGGATGTGAAGCCGTTGCCCACGCTGCCCGTCGATTTTTAATGCAACATCCAGATCCTCATTCTACCGTATTCCTGAAAATTGATTTTCAGAATGCTTTCAATATGATTCGTAGAAATATCCTTTTGGAAAAAGTCAAAGATACAATGCCGCATCTCTTTCCTTTCGTTAGACAATGTTACCAAAAACCTACCTTTTTAAATTATGGAAATAACGTCATTTTGTCAGAAAGAGGCGTCCAACAAGGAGACCCCTTAGGTCCAGCCATTTTTTGTTTATGCATTGAGAACTTAACAAAATCAATCGAGGCAGATTTCAATTGCTGGTATCTTGATGATGGCTCCATAGGAGGTGAAGCTGATGTGATTTTAGAACAGTTCAAGAAAATTATTTCATCATCCGAAGAAATTGGACTCAAACTCAATATTGAAAAATGCGAACTTTTTATTTTAAACGAACATTCAGTTGGTATACCTGAAAAATTCTATAGTTTTGCCCCTGACATGAAAATTGTGAAGAAGAGCAGTTGGAACCTTCTTGGTGCATCCATTTCCGAAGAATCTTTAGCAGAATGCCTAAACCAAAAAACGAATTCTCTAAGTTTGATGGCATCCCGCATTGGTACTATTCCCAAACATATCGGTTATTTTCTTTTGAAGAACTGTCTGGCAATACCCAAATTAACGTATACACTAAGATGTTGTCCCACGTGGCGCTGCCAAAAGGAACTTGATCTCTTCGATTCAACCCTTCGTGTGATTTTGGAGCAGCTTACTAACAATAACTTCAGCTCAACCACATGGCTTCAAGCAACACTCCCTGTGAGTAAAGGTGGTCTGGGAATTCGTCAAGCATCTTCTGTCGCTTTACCAGCATTCCTTTCTTCCTACAACAGCATTCAACATTTGATTGATCACATTTTGCCAGGTTATTTCTCAAATGTACCTGATGTTTACTATGAGGAATGTGAATCCATTTGGTGCTCTATAACTGGTACCTCTATACCTGAAAAAACAATTTCGCAGAGATCCTGGGATATTCCTCTCATTGAATTGTCATCCCAACAACTTCTTGACTCGGCTGTAGACTCTACATTTGAAATGGCACGTCTCAAGGCAGTAAGTACGAAGGAATCTGGAGCTTGGCTCAATGCTCTCCCTGTGGCTTTTCTTGGAACTTTGATGGATGATGAATCTTTCAGGATTTCTGTGGGATTACGTTTGGGTTGCTCGATTTGTGTGACTCATAAATGCAGATGTGGTTCCATCGTCAACGAAAAAGGAATTCATGGATTGAGTTGTAGATTCAGTTCTGGTCGTTTTTCGCGACACTCATCTGTTAATGATTTGATAAAGCGAGCTTTATCAACAGCTGATATTCCTTCTGTCTTAGAACCATTGGGAATCAATCGTGATGATGGTAAAAGACCGGACGGGATGTCTCTAATTCCATGGAGCCACGGAAAACCTTTAGTCTGGGACTTCACCTGCGTGGACACAGTTGCAGCTTCACATATTCATTCAACATCGAGAAATGCTGGTGGTGCTGCAGTTTCAGCTGAAAAATTTAAATTAAAAAAATACTCCAGTTTGAGCAACCAATTTATCTTCTACCCTGTTGCCATCGAAACATATGGTACTTTTGGTAGATATGCCTGTGAATTAATAAAACAGATGATCGAAGGGCAAGGACTTTTCTAATACAACGTATAAGTATTGCCATACAAAGAGGAAATGCTGCATCCATTTTAGGTTCTATTCCTGAGACTAAAAGTTTGGATGAAATTTTCAGTCGTCCGCAAGGAATGTTTAAATACGAAAAACCTCCAAAATCAACAAGTTCTTTAATTTCTTCGACCAATTCGATATCAAGCAGCTCCCACTTGAATCATTCATCACACAATTCCATTGATAAAGGCAACCACCTTTGCAGATTCTTCCCAGAGAAAGATAACACCAACAAACATAACAAATCAATCAGGACTGTTGTACAGAGTACCGTCAGAACTCTTGGTCTAAATGGGTTAGAAAATATTGGTAATACTTGCTTCATGAATAGTATTATTCAGTGTTTATCGAACACAAAATGGTTATTGGAGTATTTGAAAAGAGATGTTTTCACAAGCGATATAAACTCTAACAGATCTAGGGAGGGAGCTTTAATCAAAGCTTTTGCCGAGGTGATCAAGGAACTTTGGTCAGATGATTCGTCTAGTGGAGTTGTTAATACAGTCTCCTTGAAAACTCAAATCCAAAGAATCGCTCCTCGTTTCATCGGTTTTGCCCAGGAAGATGCTCAAGAGTTCTTACGGTTTCTGCTAGAAGGTCTATATGAAGACGTCAACAGGGTAACGGAAAAGCCAATAACCATAATGAGAGAGATAGATGAGAAATTATGTGACACTAAGAAGGCTCAAGAGTCTTGGTCAAGTTACTTAAGGACGGACAATTCCAAAATTGTAGACAACTTCGTTGGCCAGTTAAAATCTACATTAAAATGTACCTATTGTGGTCACCGTTCAGTCTCCTTCGATCCGTTTTGGGATATTTCCCTCTCAATACCACAAAGAACAGACCAACTAAAACTATCGCAATGTTTGGATTCATTCAGAAGGGAAGAAACTTTGGACGGTGACGAGAAGCCGAAATGTGCGAAGTGCAAAGATAGAAGGAAGTGCACGAAATTCCTTTCATTTAATAAATTCCCGAAAATTTTAGTTATCCATTTGAAACGGTTTTCTTCGACAGGAAGATTCAGAGAAAAGTTGAATGTTAGTATTGATTTTCCTTTAGAGGGATTAGATATGAGTAATTACACAGCAGAAAACGTAACCCCTTGTAGCTATAGACTTTATGCATTGTCTAATCATAGTGGGACTACCTATAGCGGACATTACACAGCCTACTGTAGACATCCGTACGCGAGCACATGGCATGAATATAATGATACACAAGTGAACCCAATTTCATCTAGATCCCTCGTGAGCGGAGATGCCTACGTTCTGTTCTATGAGCAGGAAGGCACTTAATCGCTCCTTTCATATCATACTTTGTATTATTATATGTTTTATTATTAAATATTCTGAAAAATTAATCGGAGTATTAGAAGTGGGTCAAATTCAACTTTTATTAAATTGTTTGTTAGTTAGTTACAAGTGAAGCTAAATAAAAGCTTGTTATTGTAAAGATGTGATTTCTTTTTGTGATATCTAACAGAAAACTACTATCTCCCCGTCACTGCGGTACGCTGGATATTAAACTAGATCTGACAGATATTGGGAAAACCTTAACTTTCAACCTGAAGATTCTGATGGTAAAAATGTGCATTTTCATTGAGATATTTGATTAAAAATGTTTTTACCCATCAGTCTTGATAGAGAACTCATACAAATTTTTTGTTATTTTAAAAAAAGATATTTTTTAGTTTTCAATTGAACGTTTCCTTTTCAACATAAAAAACTTCCGAAAGGTAATCCTGTAATGGAAGATAGTTAATAGGGTTTATCTAATAGTCGCAGATCATTACACATTTGATTTTCATTTATGAATCTCTGGTCATAACTCCAAAAAACTAAATCAAACAAATTTTTGTTTCCGTACGGAGTACATTATTTTATCAGAAATTTCGGTTTGTTTTTTCTTCTGCAGTAACGCAGAAATTTTGTAATCAATTCGAATTCATAAAAATAGCAAAGTGGGCTTTGATATTAATTCATTTATTTAAATATCAACAACTTGACAGTTATCGAAAGTTGAGAAACTGTCTCATTGTTAATTCTTCATTAGTGCAAGCCATAAAGCAGATTCATTCAATATTCCTTTGGATAAAATGGTTGAATATACAAATTCAGAAATGGCAGACATGCACTTAATGTATGGAATGGCTGATGGTAACGCTCGTGCCGCCAGACGAATGTATCTAGAAAGATTTCCACAACGTCATATTCCCAGCACACAAATGTTCATCAATATTCACTCCCGTCTTCGTGAAACGGGTACTTTCAAGAGGTCTGCTGTTCTCATAGGAAGACCCAGGAGAGTTAGAACACTTCAGATAGAAGAAGCTGTACCTAACGAAATTGAGCAGCATCCAGACACCAGTACAAGACAAATTGCGGCACAGTTTAACGTAACCCATGTATTGGTATGGCAAATTTTAAAAGAGCAACAACTTTATCCCTATCACATACAGCGTGTTCAAGCTCTTCTGCCAAGGGATTTTCCAAAGAGATTAACTTTTTGCACTTGGATTCGAAATAAATTGTTGGAAAATCCATGGTTTTTATCTCGAGTGTTATTCACCGATGAGGCATGCTTTTCCCGTAAAGCCATTATTAATTTTCACAACAATCATATGTGGGCTGATGAAAACCCACACGCCGTGATTGAAAACCATTTTCAAGAGACGTTTTCTGTGAATGTTTGGGTTGGAATTGTAGGGAATTTCCTTATCGGGCCACATTTTCTGCCTCATAGACTCAATGGTGACCATTATCGACATTTTCTTGAATTCGTCTTACCTGGACTCCTAGAAGAGATCCCACTGAGGGAAAGAATTGGAATTTGGTTTATGCATGATGGTGCTCCAGTACACTTCAGATTGGTTGCACGCCAATATTTAGAAGAGGATTATTGTGATCGCTGGATTGGGCGTGGTGGGCCACAACTTTGGGCACCAAGGTCACCCGATATGAATCCACTTGATTTTTTCCTCTGGGGGCACCTTAAATCATTAGTGTACCGAACTCCAGTTCAAAGTGAAGAAGACCTGAGGAATCGCATACAGGAGTCATGCGGAATTATAAGAAACACTCCTGGTATTTTTGAGCGTGTCCGCCAGTCTATGGTTAGGCGCATAAACGCATGCATTGAAGTTGGCGGTGGCCATTTCCAGCAGCTGCTCTGACATATCAATTTCAATAATGGTCCTTTTCTGAACTTAATTTTATTCCTAGGAAATTTATGTTACTTTGCTCTAGTATTTGATAATAAAGTTATTCACTATTGAAAATGTCCAAAATTATTTTGCCATAATTAACTTTGTGCAATACATATTCAACCTGAGTTATGGTAAAAAATGTATGGGAGCTCCATAACATTACATTTTCTCTACACGAGCAGAAAATAGCTATTTGTGTAATGAGAACAAAATGACGTATTGCGTCACGCGCTAATCTTTGGAGAGTGGCAATGACACTTCGAGAAATGAATTATTTTATATCATGCGCACTATTGAATGGATTGTACTTGTCCAATTTGAACTAATTTGGATCGATTATTCTCGAAAATTTCGAAGTAAACTCCAAAAACTCCTAAAAAATGTATTTTGATCACCCTGTACTTCGAAAACCAAGCCGCTTGGGACATGTTTATATGAACTTTTCATCTTGAAACCTTTCAAAGAATCACCCTTCAAGTTTGTTAGACTATTTGCTTCTCAAATTTCTTTATGTTATGCGTTACTGGAAAATGTTTGCGTTAATATTTTCATTGTAACTCCTGAACCGTACAAGTAAATGGAAAACATCAGGAGAGCAAAAAGATGTTAAATGAAACAACATTCATTATTCTTTTCTCATAATATGTCAGTGGCGGCGGAAAAAAAATTCTGAAGGGTTGAACAAAGCTTGACTCTGAAAAAAGGAGGACCCTGTGAATTATTTGGGAAATGCATTATTTTGTATCGTGCGTACTATTGAATGGATTGTACTTGCCTAATTTGAACTGATTATTGTAGAAAATGTCGAAGTTAACTCTAAAAAATCTTGAAAAAAATGTATTTTTATCACCCTGTATCTCGAAAACCAAGCCGTTTGGGACATATGTTTATATGAACATTTCGTCCTGAAAAACTTCAAAGAATCACTTCCCGAAGTTTGTCAACGTACTTAATTAACACCCTGTATATATGTATATATGTATATTTCAAAATTACTTCAAATGCAAATGATGAATTTTTTATCATAATCGGATAATCGAGAATGAATTTATTTACTTATTATGTCCCTCGTAGGTATGTCAAATGTATTCGCTGATAAATAGTTTTCGTTTCTTTTCGAATGAACTACATGGTTCTTTCAAAAGTCGTGAGCTCTGAATGTCTGAATCGTTGTATGAGGGGTAATCCTCATACAACGTCTGAATGTATGAAATGAATGAATCTCTAACCAGCTACTCGGAGAGCTTCTTCCTCTACTCGGAAAATGGTGCGGCCTAGACCACGTTTCATAGAGCGGGATCAGAGTAAGTAAATAACAACCACGGTAATATGAGAGTTGTGATAATACAGACGAGGAACAGATGGTGTTAACTGGCTGCACAGATCTACCCGATCTACCTCCTTTTCGTTCGTGTAAGAAATGAATGTGTAATTTACATTTTTTTCTAATATGAAAATTACTTTATTCTTTATGTGCATAAGTGCATATGAAATTATAAAATCAATCCATTGATTTATTCATTCAATCTTCATATGGAACGTGCCAGGAACAATCTGGCAGACCTCGCAGAATATCAATAATTTTTTTTTTAAATAATCAAGTTACTGCGATGAAATCTCATTACGTTCTAATTTATTTTCAAATTGCAGGACCCCATACAAACATGTAGGATCCATCCCAGTAATCGCTGATAGAAACGGATAACAGTTATGTCTACGGACACATTAGAAATTAAAGGAATATGTATCTGTAATGTCTTTTAAATACTGATGACTATCGAATATGGCTCTATACGGATTTGCGGTTTCACTATCCAACTTGGATCTCATAAATTCTCTTAAATATTTTTTATCAGTCTATATGAGACATTTTTGGCAGGGATGGCGTAAGCGGATTCCAGGCGATTTCGTATTTAGCACGTGCTTTCATCAACTTCGGAATAGGTCATTGAACCCGTATCAAATTTCGTTGACCGGAACTATTGCGTCATCAAATACAACCTAACACGTGCACTTATTGGCCTTGAAAGAGGTCGTTGAACCCGTCTCAAGTTTCTCCTACTTGTCGAGACTTGTCTGTAACATTCCAGGTAATTTGATTCCTGACACGTGCACTTATTGACCTTGAAAGAGGTCCTTGAACCCGTATTGAATTTCTTTGATCTCTCTTCAACCAGAACTATAGCATCAGCGTATCCTAGGTAATTTGATATCTGACACGTGCACTTATCGACCTGACACGTGCTTCCATTTTGAAATAGGTCATTGAACCCATATTGAATTTCGCTGACCGGAACTATTGCGTCATCAAATTCCAGGTTATCTGATACCCAACACGTGCACTTATTGAACTTGAAATAGGTCATTCAGCCCGTAATGATTTTCGCCGACAGGAACTATTGCGTCATCAAATTCCAGGTAATCTGATACCCAACACGTGCAATTATTGAAATAGGTCATTGAACCCATCTCAGATTTCTCCTACTTGTCGAGACTTGTCTGTAACGTTGCGTCAGTGAATTCCAGATAATTTGATATCTGACACGTTTATTCGTTTTGAAATAGGTTATTGAACCCGTTTCAAGTTCCTTCTACTTGTCGAGACTTGTCTGTAACGTGACGTCAGCAAATTCTAGGTAATCTGATAGCTAACGTGCACCTATTGACCTTGAAATAGGTCTTTGAACCCATATTGAATTATTCTAACTTGTCGAGAATTGTCTGTAACGTTGCGTCAGCGAATTCCAGGTAATTTGATATCTGACACGTGCAATCATTTTGAAATAGGTCATTAAACCCTTCTCGGATTTATCCTACTTGTCTGTAACGTGGCGTCATCAAATTCCAGGTAATCTGATACCCAACACGTGCACTTATTGAAATAGGTCATTGAACCCACCTTAGATTTCTCCTACTTGTCGAGACTTGTCTGTAACGTTACGTCAGCGAATTCCAGGTAATTTGATATCTGTTACGTGCATTCATTTTGAAATAGGTCACTGAACCCGTATCAAATTTTGTTCACCGGAGCTATGACGTCAGCGAATTCCAGGTAATTTGATATCTGACACGTGCTTCCATTTTATATTTTGACTGTGTTAGTTCTGTGCAAATATCTCTACTGTCTCTGACTTTTTACAATTATTTGTTTCTTGTCGCCTGATAAACGTCTCTCATATTTTTATTGTATATCTATATCCTGAGCTTTGTCAATAGGTATTTATGTTTCTTGAACATTGGCGCATATTTTGATCTGATTTTATTTGAATTTGGTATCTGCAGCGATGAGGGGCTATAGGTTTTAGTGGCTACAGTAGCTGACCAGTTGCTACGTTCTGTAAGTCGGAGGTGCATAGGGTGAATTGTATGGTAGATTTGCAGAAGCGAGAACAAGTTAGTAAGCATTTTGTTGATCCGTAAAGACATTTAGGAATAATTGTATGATAAGGGAATGTTTTACAACACAAGGTGGCTTCTCTTATCCATTTAAATTAAATTACTTACTGCAATAGCTAATCCCAGATTGTCCCGAAAGTTGGCATCACTTCTCATATATATTTCTTTGATTTTTTCACCTACTATCAACTTTTCGGTTTTATTTTTGATATTCATGTTGTCTGGCACAAGTCCAGGTAAATTGTTGTTATATTTTTCTGCTCGTGAATATAGTGAATCCATATCTATAAAAAAGCAAATTTAGTAAGTACACTGAATATTCAATGTTATTCAATGAACGCATTCATTTAAATACGGTATTTTTTGCACTTTTTATGATTTAAAAGTTTGAAGATAAACATATTCCTGAGTCGATTATCAACCAGTCATGAAAATTGTTTGTTTCCTTTGAGTTTTGAGGGTTGAACTGAAAACGGTCATAAATACCTCAACGAATACGCTTATAGGAGTGAGAGGATGAATACATCAACTGTTATTCGATTAACCCTTGTACATTCAAAGCGAACGAAAAAGTTGAAGTTTTTGCTTCGGGAAGACATCCTCTGATTTGTTTTCTCCTGAATAACGAATACTTTTCTGTGTCTAAGTTTCACAACTTCTTCAATAAACTATATTTTTCAATTTTTTTTTGAACACTCTCCAATGTTATCAAACCAGTTAAATCTAGGAGACGAAGGATTTTTGTTCCGCTGTCAGAGTTTTGGATTGAAATATCACATTTCGGATATTCAGATGAAGTTTTTTCAATCTTAATATAATACTAAAGGACTCCTGTCATGTATCCTGAAAAGCCAGCTTCAACACAACGTGATATCTGGTTTACTGAATCATTGCAGAAGTCTTGGAATCTTTGTGATAAAAACAAAAAACTCATGCAGGCTCGTAGTGAATGATGATGGCAGTCTAATTACAGTTTTGAGATTTTTTCGTGCTTAACACATTCGTCTCCGGTAAAATTTCCACATAATACCTAGATGTCGGTTATATCTTTGTAAAATATTCTGAAATATAGATTCGGTCTATATAGGCAGATTATGAAGAAAAAATGTATCTTGATTGAAAATAAAAATTGAACGCGTCTGGCGCGGTGCTGGCACACGGTTTGAAATTTTGTTCCATGTGCCGTCACAGCACTTGGCGCGTTGAGATTTAATCGTGATTTATACACATTTTATTTTAGAGTGAAACCTTAGCAATATTTCTTGCAGAGAACCAAAATCTAAAATGCTTGGAACTAATACAAAGAGCCAAGAAATCGAAAGTAAAGATAAATACAACATCTAAATCCAATTTTACTTAGGCAAGTCCAAATTAGAGAGTCCGAAACAGTTCTATAAACATAGCTCTGGTGACCTTCTGGTTAGTTTATAGGTAAATGTCTAACTAGGGGTATTCTCAAACGCGGACCTTTTGAAGATGATCGTAAAAGACTTTCAAAACTGAGAATTGAACCAATACCAACTTCAAATCAATCAAATATACTTCACTGTACGAAGAACTTTATTCTAATTTACAAAAGCGTTTCTTACTTAGTATTCAAACATTATGAGTCGGTAAAATTGTGGTATATAAAAACACCCAAAAAAACAATTTAAAACATTCTTGAGAAGTCGAAGACCTTACCTTCTAAAATGTGATGCTAGCGACCATGCTGGTTGAGAAGCGAACGTTCTACCATCAGGACCACCACCACCGATGTTAGAATATAAAGTTTCATAACAAACTTGAATCGTTTACATTTTGTTCATTGCCTAAATTGAAACCTTCCTTGCCACAAAACTATAGATTCGTAAAGGGTGACTTACTTCTCTTTTTGGATAATAAAGGAGTAAATTTTGAAAAGACTCTGAGCATCCTCTGTATTCACACAAAAACTTTAAATCCAAATGAATGTGTTGCGACTATTAGAATTTTCAAAAATTTGCAGATTAAATAACGAATTGGTTTTCCTCTAGTCATTTATGTGAGATATCATTATTATTTCCATGAAGAGGAGTTTAAAATTTGCCTGCCGTCAAATCTTTCAAGAAGCACAATACTGATTGTTACTGATTCCCATTGTAAAGGTATTTCAACAGAACATTTATTAGTGTTTGAAATAACTAGTTCATGAAATTCTTCATCAGCCACCAAGTTGAAGTTATCTACAGATCTATTTTCAATTGGATTTATCTTGAAACCAGGTAAACCTGTAAATGGTATCCTATCAGTTTGAATTACCTGCGAAGTCCAAGTAAAGGCATCTGCTTGATTTCTTTCTTCATTTTCAATTTGATGCTGACAATATTCTTCAAGGAATTGCTGGATTTGCGATAAATTCTCACCTTGAGGATTATGATCACTATCATCACTATCATCACTCTCGTTTTTTTCAGTCAGAAAGATTTATGTCATCCATTTTATCATCATATCCTTCTAATACTGCTATCAACTAATTTCTGTTCATTGCAAGTTCACAATGATGCTTTCATTTTTTTGAACTTGAAGGTACATTGTTTCATTTTGTATTGAAACTATTAAAACAAATTCAAGTAGAGCCGCAATTTTTTTACTAATGTCGCAATAAAAATAAGGTATTCTTTATATATAATATAAATAATACTTCCTCATAAATACTCGTAGAGTGTACCCAAAGGCAAAGCCTGTGCAGGTAGAGTGCGACAATTACCATTATTACTATTTGCAGTGGCGCTCTAAGGCGACTTACTGATTTTGAGCTGTAAAAAACAGGAAAACCTATAGCACTACCTCGGGTCGGTACGTATCCCAAGCAAGCATTAGATGACGGGTTGGGCATCTAGAGAACTCACATCACACTTGCTTTTCAATGTGGTCGTATATCGATAACCGATATATTTGGAAAAACGTTTTTTCCACATCTGGTCTCGAATCGGATCCAACGCTGGCCTTAGTTTTAACGGCACCTCGACCGCTGAGCAACCGGCCACCCTATATTATTATGTTGAAGGATTATAAATCTGACAGTGAAACAATTTATTGTTTTATCGTAGCAACAGTATTTTTTTGGTCGCTATATGGGCCGTGGTGGCCGTGCAGGTAGATCGGTCGCCTTTGGAGCGAAGGGACGAAGGTTCAAATCCCCGCATGGTCATCGGTATCGTGCTTGGCATCACAAGGTAAGGGCTGCATCTTTCCTAGCTCACACAAGTTTCACGAAGACTTCCGAGGGTTGCGCGTAGAGGTGCAATCAGCTGACGGAAATAATTTTTTTTTAATAGTGAATTTTACAATATTATACAATACAAGATATAAGTTAGTTGAAAATAATTAAGGCGCTTCCATACAACTTTCTTGCATGACAGATACATTGAAACAGGCTGTTTTTGTGCAGTTTTCCTTACAAATATCAGAATGATGTAATGATTTTCTTCATGTAATGTAACAAGTTCTATGCAGTGCAAGTGATATGCAACATTTGCCTCACAACCTCAACCAAATTATCTATCACCTACATATGAACCCCTTTTGTTGCTAAAAATTAATTGCAGTTTGTTTATTATATTTACCAACATATTTACAATACTCACCATTGAATGATAGCTTTGATTCTGATACAAATAAATAAATGAGAGGGATACCGTGCCAGACGCGTTACTGGCACAAGGTAAAATTTATTTTAGTCAATAAAAATAACGTCCATATATAAACCAAGTGTTCTCAGAAATGCATTACACTTCATTCTATGTGCCAGTACATTTTCAATAATATACGTTATAAGGTAGCATCGGATTTGGGAAATATGAATAATGGAGTCAGGAACGCGCCAGGCGCGTCACTGGCACACAGTCAAATTTGCTTCAACGCGCAACACGCGTTTCCGGAGAAGAATGTGTTGAGCATCAATGAAAAATGTTGAAAGAGATCTGAGAATACGATTTGGTTCTATTCAGAGAATGCTGAAAACATAAATTCCACCTATGTTCATATCAAGTGCATGCCGGTGTTCATCAAAGGAGCATTGATTTTTAGGATTTCATCTTGATGAGAACTCCGGAAAATCACTTCAAAACATAATTAGGAGTGACTGAGTTGCTTCCAACGAAAATGGTGTGACACAATTCCCATCATTGGTGTTGAATGAGGACACTACGGATATACAATACTGATGTCAAAAAAAACAAGTTAGTTGCATTTTAATATAGAATAATGAAGATTATTCGAAAGCTGTTCTACATGTCCATTCGAGTTACATCAGATTACTTTTCGTAATCCCATACTGTTATTTTGATTTAACGGCATTCAGATGACAATTGAAAAGTTAATGTTAATAGCCTCCGTCCGTTGAGATTTTTTAACGGCCGGCGGAGTTCCAACCTCCAACCGATAGTAGATCGCCACCATTTTCTACAAGCATAGTAGCCGAGGATCTGCGAAACGAGTGCCCTGTGTAGACCTGGGGATTTTCCAATTTTAAGAATGCTGCAATTTTCTTCGAAACAACTCCAATAGTATGAATGCCTACAACTTGCTTTACACATTTACCATTCCTATAACCAATGAAGAATCCCGATTTTCCAAATTTGAAGGCAGTAAATCAACGTATTTTTGGTATAAACCATAGGCATCAAAAGGAAGTCTTTCTTTGGGAATAACAAATACCCCGTTCTTTTTATTTTCAATATACCTCTGGTACTGGTGCTTTCAAAATCATCCACAGTCAGCTTAACAAGTTCGTCACGTCTAAAAGCGCCAAAAATACCACACATTAATACAACTTTTTCAAGCAACCATGTATGATCATCTGCCACCAACAAAAACTTAGTTACTTCTTCTTCAGACAAAATTTTTGCTTTCTTTGGTGTGTATCCATCAGCCTCAAGAAAAAAAAAATATTTTCCAAATTAGAAAATACCATTTCTGTAGGTAATACTCTAATATGGTGTACGATTTAAAATAATTAACCTTGAAATGTCAATGTTGTCATAAACTTTCAAAGCAAGCTTCAACAGTGAAATCTTGATCCACAGCGAGTTAGGAGATAAACCTCTCATTTTCCTTTGGTATAGGCTAATAATACATCTTCATTAACCACCTTCACATTCTTGCTTTTACGCCACTCTTTAAAATTTTCATATTCTTTTTGATATCGGTCTTGAGTTATTTTCGGCAGTAAATCAATACTATCTGCACATGATTCTCTCAATATTTCTAAAGAAATTTGATTTTGATCCTCACACAAAAAACAGACATTTTTTCTAATATTGTTGTGATATTGTTAAGCTGTTCCATGACAACACGATGATGAGATTTTTCTGTAGATTCACGAGGTACACTGAGGCCATCTGTTTTCCGTCCAAATCATTACAAAGCTCCATTGCTTGGTCACCTCTGATTCACGCGATGAAGCGGTTTCTAGGCCGCTCCTCCCAGCGACCAGAGGGAGAAAATTCCGAATCTCCGGGTTGAGAGATTTATGTGAAAACAGAAAACATTGCACAATTATCTGTTAGATTTAATTCAATACCCGTCATGGTCTTGCCAGGGGAGTAGTTGTTTTCTGACAGGTACTTGCCATAATAAGCCTACGCAGTAGGTGTAAATGGGAGTAAAGGGTTTATCATTGGTCGGTAACGACTGTTCGTTACTAAACGATCTCCCAATAGAACTATGTTTTCAAATAAATTTCTCAACCCGGAGATTCGGAGTGTACTCCCTCTGGTCGCTAGGTGGAGCAGCTTAGAAACCGCTTCCTCGAGTGAACCAGAGGTGACCAAGCAATGGAGTTTGTAATGATTTGGACGGGGAACAGATGGCTTCAGTGCTGTCTGTGTTGACCTACCCTTCCACTGATGAGAGGCAACCACTTCGAAACTAGTCTGCAGGTGGTCACCCTGTCCAAATCAAAACATAATTCTGCTGGTTGGTCACAGAGGTCACTTGCAATTGCGTCCTCTGATGCTTTGAGGAACCTTGCAGAAGTATCTTTCAGATTTAATTCAATACCCTTCGTGGTCTTAGCCAGGGGAGTAGTTGTTTCCTGACAGGTACTTGCCATAATAAACATACGCAGTAGGTGTATATGGGAGTAAAGGGTTCATCATCGGTCGGAAACGACTGTACGTTACTAAACGATCTCCCAATAGAACTCTGTTTTCACATAAATCTCTCAACCCGGAGATTCGGAGTGTTCTCCTCTGGTCGCTAGGTGGAGCAGCCTAGAAACTGCTTCATCGAGTGAATCAGAGGTGACCAAGCAATGGAGTTTGTAATGATTTGGACGGGGAACAAATGGCTTCAGTGCTGTCTGTGTTGACCTACCCTTGCACTGATCAGAGGCAACCACCTCGAAACTAGTCTACAGGTGGTCACCCTGTCCAAATCAAAACATAATTCTGCTGGTTGGTCACAGAGGGCACTTGCAATTGCGTTCTCTGATGCTTTGAGGAACATTGCACAAGTATCTGTTAGATTTAATTCAATACCCGTCGTGGTCTTAGCCAGGGGAGTAAATGTTTTCTAACAGGTAATTGCCATAATAAACCTTCGCAGTAGGTGTATATGGGAGTAAAGGGTTCATCATCGGATGGTAACGACTGTTCGTTAATGTAATAATAATGTTATACTACTTCCGTACTTACCATCTGCTAATGATATGTACTCTTCCGAATTGGCACCAATTAAAAGGGGAACTTTGTTCATTTCTCCATTTTCCAGTATGCTATACATACTCTTGGTCAAAAATGCGGCTTCGTGTTCAATTTCGATAACTGGTAAGGGGTGATTCTGTAAGAACGTTATATGTGTATAATAATAATAGAGCGACTTTATTCACTATGAGATACAAATATGGAATCGTGTGAGTCGAAAAATAATCATGGCAAATAGGCGGAGTGTCAGTATTTTTTAAACCCAACTTTGACAACATAATGAATAAATTAAATGAGAGAAATACAATAAATAATTTTAATCTTAATCTACTAATGTTTCGAACACAAAGATTCTTCACAAAATAGACAAACCTGCTACATATTCGGAATTATAGCCGCAATCCATAAAGCGTGAGTCATAATCTTATTCCGGTGGCAGGGAGGGTTTTTGTGGCCGATGAAGTGCGACGGGATCACCCAAGTTTTTCTCATGTATTTCGACCCGTCGAATCCCAATTTCGAGGGTGATAAGCCGGGAAAGTATCCAGAAAATTGTTATGGACGATTTTCTAAGGGAAATTGAAAAATCCATTTTTTCCAAAAACAAATGACGCCGTAATATTCTCCATAAATTTCTCTACAAAAAAGATTTTTTCCAAAATAATATTGAAAATTGACTAAATTGCATTTTAGAGAAAAACTTGTGGTGACCTTTTTTGTGGAGAATTTAATGGAAAATATTACAGCATAATTTTTTTTTGGAAAAAATGGATTTTTTGATTTTCCTCGGAAAATGATTGTACTTTTCATCAAAAGTTTCCAATTTTCCGCCACTGAAATGCTTCGTGAAATATGTGCTGAACCCGTTTTAATTGTCACTATAAGAAATTCGTCCACGACGTGAGCTTCGCGAATAAAAAATGCCGCTTTCATGCAAGGTAAAAGTATCGGTAAATTCAATGGCGAGAAATCCACACGAATGATTTTTCAGGAATGTCTCTTTCGTTATTCATAGTCGAGAGATATATTAATAATTTGGGACAAGGTGACCCTGAAAATATCATTAGTTGACTGAATGAGAGGGCACTGAAAATTGAGAAAATCGCATTTTTTTAAACTTCGAGCACGTTTTACTCGAAAACGGTGCATTAAAAAAAAAATGTTGTTACCTTTTTTGTATAAATTTTATGCAAAATATTACGGTGTCATTTGTTTTTGGAAAAATTGATTTTTCGATTTCCTTCGGGAAATCGTCCGGAAGCTGTTCCGGATGCTGTCCTGGATTATCACCCTCGAAATTCGGATTCAGCGGGTCAAAATACATGAGAAAAACTTGGATGATCCCGTCGCACTTCATCGGCCACGAAAACCCTCCCTGCCACCGGACTATATCTGTATAAAAAAGTAAAACTAACCAAGTAAATATACAAAAGAGTAGAAGGGGTACAATAAATCTTATTTTCATTTCGAAATGAACTCTACGAAGGTGTAAAAGGGCCACACCAATTATAATTTTTCAAATCCTGACTTAGTAATTCGGAATTTCACAATTCAGACTTCGTATCTCGGAATTCTGACATGGTAAATAGGAATTTAATAATTCCGACTAACTATCTCGGAATTCCGACTCAATATCTCGGAATTCCAGAAATCCGACTTCATATTTCGGAATTCCGACTTAGTAACTCGGAATTCCGACTTCGTATTTCGGAATTCCGACTAAGTAACTCGGAATTCCAGAATCCTGACTACATATCTCTCCGACTCGGTAACTCGATATTCCAGAATTCCGACTTACTATCTCGGAATTCCGACTCAATATCTCGGAATTCCAGAAATCCGACTTCATATTTCGGAATTCCGACTTAGTAACTCGGAATTCCGACTTCGTATTACGGAATTCCGACTAAGGAACTCGGAATTCCAGAATCCTGACTACATATCTCTCCGACTCAGTAACTCGATATTCCAGAATTCCGACTTAGTATCTCGGAATTCAGACTTGGTAATTCGGAATTCTATATTTCCGACCAACTAACTCAGAATTTTATAACTACCAACTCAAGATTCCATATTTTCACACCATGTTCATTTGATGGTATATAAATAAATTCAGATAAAACCATAGTTTTTTTATCATAGTATCAGGCAACCGTATACATGTATTTCATACTTCTTGTTCATCATGAATAAGTGGTGAAGTCAATTGCAAAGATGGGCGACAGTTGGATGATAAATCCAAAAATAGTCAACAACAGGAAGCCAACCGTATTTTTGCGGCTTCAGTTTCAAGGCCACAATTAACGTAGCCACGAGGGCAGCAAAAGCCACCTGCAAGACAATCCTAACAAGGAAAATAATACAAACTGAGATAAAATCATAATATGGCTCATTATAAGGCGCCGTTTGGGTGAAAATTGCAAATATGTAAAATTTTGTGTCAATATATTTATTAGTTGTATCACTATTTTTCATTCTGTTTTCCGATGTAATTATTTTTGATCAAACACAATTTATTTACATTTCCAGCATTACAAATATACAGGTCATCTCACGATGAAAGGAACATGGGTAGAACTAGAGCAATTGATAATTGTCTAGCCTATTTTCAAACTTTTCCACAAATAATACTTTAATCTGAATCAATCAATGTACGTCCTTGATCATTGAACATACCATTTGACAATGGACCTTTCCACGACATATGAGAGAGCACTGTAATTAGAAAGTGTATACGATAATATCACTAGGGAATTTTTATTTATTTTTTCTGACCGCTAGTTTCTCTATTATCAGAAGAAAAGTGGTTTCGTGACGTCACGTTCATCAAAAGTAGACTTGGCAACGTTGTAAAAGTTGTGCACCGTGGAATGTCAAATTCTCATTTGAATATAATGTGTCGTATGACAGTTGTCATTTGATACCAGATGGGTTCGTTCGTCTGTTTCACGGAGCATCAATAAGAATCATTTGTCTCTGTTTAATTTGTTTGCCTACTTTAATATTTATAACAACTAGAGCAGTTCCATCAAATATATATGCTGCAAACGAACAGGCCCTACTTGATTTCTTTTTTGAGGTTAATGCGGTTTTCAAAGTTTTGGAATGTTTTTGTTGTTTGGGCTCTAATTTTTTTCCCAATTCCTGTATCTGTATCCCTGCAATAACTGTGAACATGTCGAAAAGGTGCTTCGTACCTGATTGTCTGAACACCAGTGAATATTTTAATAAACTATTTTTTGTTCCTAAATACCTATGAAGCGCATTGTAAAATGTGGTTCGAAGCAATGAATAAACCTTGTGAAAAAAGCGGAAATATAATAATGCTTTTGTGAAGAACATTTCCAATTGAATATTACTGTATTCAAGCAGCGTTCAAGGAACGATTTTAAATTTGAATTTTAGTCATTGCAAAAAATAAATTCATATTTGTTGAATAGAAAGTGTCAATCATCTCATAATCTACCCTCGGTAAATCCGAACTTCCCTTCACGAAGCCTTTCCATATTTGGATGATGTTATGCAATAATGGGTCAAGCCACAGTCAGCTAGTTTCGTAAAAAATATAAAAATAGTTTAGCAGATCTTGGAATGATGGAATGTGGTGTAATACTATCGTCAGTGGATGGAGCCCACTCACAATTGCGGGTTGAATAATTTTTGCTTATTGTAGAATAACACTTTGGCGATTCCAATCCACCACCATCCATTTAATACACAAATAAATTCATACCAGATCGGTCATAATAACACCCCGCTACAGTATTAATGAATGTATCAGTTAAATGTCGGATGTAAAAAAAACAAACATCAACCTCAAATCTCGAGATTACTTTTGTTGCATGAGAACTGTCATAATTATTTGCGGTGTTGTCAATGCTCGTTCTTCATCGAAAGGATGGTCCGTTCAGGAAATATGAAAGTTACAAATACAATAAAAAGTAGCTAATATGCGGATTTTTTTCATGAGTTGATCAAGTTGCGAAGTTTCAATTATTTCTCAATGGCTTAGGATCTCTATTTTTGAGGAAAACGGTATTGAATGTTTCGGAACATGGATTATGGTGGGGGTTGTTTCCGATGAACGTGACGTCAGCGGCACACTTTCAAATGAGATATTCTTTCAAAATGAAAAAATATAGTGGAACTTTTTGTTAAATGGACGATTCAGACTAGAATCTATCGATTTAAAAGAGTTTTGCAATTTATTTTTCATAAATGCACTTTCTCAGCAATTTCGTAAACCATGTTCAACAAATGCTATTACGTATTTAGATGAACTACCCTATAAGGGCGGGTTGTACAATAGAAGTTCACCAACAGTTCAACTAAACTGAGTCCTGTTGCAAAGGTACTAGACATTTCAATGAGCAACTGAACCGAGCTTAGCTAAACTGATTTGTACAACTCGCCCTAATAGATGGAGAGCTGGCTACGTAGGGGTACGGGTGACTCGGTGCAAAGTAAATTTTAGCACTTACAGGTTCGGTTGTTACCGACGTAGCGTGAGACGGTCCACCAGAAGGCACCCCGGAAGAATAACGCGACGGTAGACGGTTAAATATGCAATTTTTGTACTTTAACTAAGTCATAAGGTGCAGGACTGAAAATTTGCATAATATTCGGAAGTTGTACGAATGGTGGAAGATAAAGAAAGACCCGCCAGAAGGCGCTAATGTGAAAATTTTTGCAATAATTATGCGACTTGGTGCCCTTCTGGCAATTGGTCAACATATTTTACAATATTTTGATATACTAATTGCTTAACTGTCAGAAGTAAATTCGGGAAACATTGATTGTTTTTATATAATAACATGAAAATGATTTTCATTCTTACGTCTAATACAATATGTAGATATAAATGTGGAGAGAAGAGTATATCGACCGGCTGGTTATAAGAAACTTGTTTCTATCGGGGACACGGTCAGAAAAAAGAAGTTACTCTCTTTTGCTACCCGAGCTTTTGCGAACGTTTATTCGCTTTTTAGATGGCTACAATATAAATATAGTTACATTAGATGTATAAAATAAATACCAAAATGATAAACATACTGTGCGAGTTTCCTTGGATTTCCTTCGATATTCGTTAAACATGTATATAATTAAATTCCCCGATAGAAACAAGTTTCTTATATAACAAGCCGTTCGATACACTTTTCTCTTTATGAAGGATGGGGTTCCACCAGTTAATCACATATGGACAAGAAACAACAAGAGACCTCGAGTGCTGGTGTAAAACGAACATGAAAATTGCCTCTAGAGGAAAAGGACGATATTTCTACTCAAATGTAGAACGCACCCTTCCCCTTCCGAATCATATAAAAAATGTGAAGAATATAGAAAACTTGTTAAAAACTAACAATGGAAGAACTGGACAACTCATATTCGATTTCAATGAAAAACTTAAAAATAAATTTCTGTCTCTCGAGATCAAGGTAACGCATGAGAATCTTGAACAGTTAGAAACACTACTAACCAATTTATCTAACGAAATCACTAAAAAACTTCCTAATCACTTATGGGACGATTTCAAAAATAAACAACAAGTTAAATACAACCGCACATTTTTCCTCATAAGAATGCGAAATATCAATAAATTCAACAATTTGAAGAATGAGAAAATAGATAAGTTAAAAGTAGTAGATAATTGGGTGAAGAATCTGACTTATTTTGAGATTCCAGTGATATCTTGGCATTTCTATCTCTTGGACACAAATTTAGTGTACAAGCAGAAACAAAAGAAATTGAAATTACTGATTCATTAGCAGATATAGAAAATTTGATAGATAATGTGGCCGATAACAAAAGAGGTATATTCAAATCACAAATATTTTGACTAATATTCTTCACAAACCTAAATCTACTTCTTCCTAATCTTTTTTTGTGCTATGCTATTGCGCAATTGCCACAGCATCCCCTTTGAGTTATGGAAGAATCCGTCCTGCACCGGCCTCTAACCGGCGTAAATAACTCGGGCTTTGTCTGTGGATGAGGATTGTCTTGCTCGAAGCAATATCCTCACCCGTTATTAAATTCGGCATACACTTCATGCACATTAGATCACCAAGATCTAATGGCAAACACTCACAAACATTTACATACGCTGTAGGCACATTTTATATAATGGCAGACATTCACTATACATTTACTTGACTCCCAGCCACGAGGACGCCTCCTGTCCTCCACCATAGCCGGAAGTCGAATCCAACCTCCAAAAAACCTAAATCTAATTGTTATTTTTCATAAATTTATAAAAAACTAGACATTTTATCAATGACCATCCTGAAATGATCATTACCAAATCTGACAAAGTTAATGTCACTGTTATCGTGTCGAAATTACAATATTTGGATTTATCATTAGGACAGTCGAATAACGACACATACTATACCAAATTGAGCCGTATACCCAAATCACAGTTAAGGCTTCCCTTTTTAAAAAAGTATGTTGATGATATCATTTGTGCAGTACCAGTGGACTGCATAGACGATATTCAATCAACTTTCAACTACCTACAAACCTTTCATACACTTTACAATTGAGAAGCAACCTAATAAATCCGTACCTTTTCTTGACACTCTACTAATAAAAAATCTGATAATACTTTCATACTTGATTGGTATATGAAGCCCACTAGTTCAGGGAGGTACATCAACTACTTTTCCAGTCAACCAAAAAAGATGCAGTTCAACCTTGTATTAGCTCTCAAGAACAGAATTGAAAAATTAGCTCACCCAACTTTGAGAGACAAAAATTCAAAATTACTGTATAAGATACTTTTAAATAATTCTTATCTGTTCCAATTCTTAAAGAAATTATTATACAATACCATTTCCATAATTAATGAACCAAATACAAATCGCCATCAAACTGAACATTTACAAACTATCAAATAATCTTCTGTACCATATATACCTGAACTTTCTATAAAAATGATTGATGTATTCAAGCACGAAATAAATATTAAAATTGACCAAAAGAAAATTGAACCATCAGAAAACTAAATTGAAACGAAAAGATCCCATTACTGAAAAGTCAAATGTAGTTTATGAAATTCCCTGTATGAATTCTAATAAAATGTATTTAGGTCAGATAAAAAATAATTTAAAATAAAGAATAGCATTACACAGAAGCAATTGCAGAACTTTTAAAGAAAATTATTGGGCCTCAACCAAACACGTATTGGATAATGACCATGCCATGAATTATGATGATTGAAAAATTTTACATGCAGAAATGAATGTAATCAAAAGACATTTTTCGGATATGACTGAAATAATAATACAAACAAATAATATGAACAAAGAATCGGATATTGACAACCTCAGCAAAATTCATTCATATATTCTTTTACACCAAAATCATTCAACAGATAGTAATACCTGAAATTATTTCCCTGTATAGTCCTCATTTCTTTGACATCAATATATCAAACTATCTTTCCTTTAAATTTTTCTGACAAGTTTTTTCGTTTCAGTATTCTTCATTTTAATTATATACGTCATGCTCAACGAATATCGAAGAAAATCTCAACTTGTACAGTATGTTTATCACTTTCTTATTTATTTTATACATCTAATGTCCATATATTTATATTGTAGCCCTCGAAAAAGCGAATAAACGTTCGCGAAAGCTCGGGTAGCAAACAAGAGTAACTTTTTTTTTCACCACTGACCGTATCCCCGATAGAAACAAGTTTCTTATAACAAGCCGGTCGATATACTTTTCTCCTTATATAAGACGTATAAATAAAATGATTTTCATGTTATTGTATAAAAACAGTCTCCCGAATTTACTTCTGACATTTGAGCGATTAGTAGGTATATTAAAATTTTGTAAATTATGTTAACAAATCGCCAGAGGTGCACCTTATGAAAAAAAATTGATCCATAGAGTGGGTCGCCGACGCTCATAGTATCGGGAATATCTTTGTAATTCTTCCACTTAGCCTTCTGGCGTTTGGCAGGGAATCCAGTTTTGAGTAACAGAATGAGTATAGAAATTGCCTGAAGTGCACCGAGTCACATAATTATTGCAAAATTTTTCACAACATTAGCGCCTTCTGGCGGGTCTTTATCTTCCACCTAGTCTTCTGGCAATTTTTTGTATACTTATTTGTATAACCTCCGATTATTCTGCAAATTTTCAGTCATGGACCTTATGACTTTGTAACGAAGTTACTAAATTCCCCAGTTTTGTAAAACAAGCAAGAGCAACAATTATTTGGTAATTCTATCTCCGTTATTAGTATTCATAAAAATGTCATTCATTTTCGAGTAAAATCCGTGAATTATCCTTGTGTAAATAGAACCCCCAGTATATACGCGCTTCAGTTATGTAAGTCACATCCCTGAGGCTCACTGAGCGCGCGACATCAGCCCCCTTCGCCTCGATTCGAATCTCCACGGCTACCTGAACGGAATTCACAGCGACAGACTTCAGTCGTTCCGTTGAGAGCAGTCTGATCGCCACGCCGTGCAGAGCCAGTCCAGCCGCCTACGTCACAGAGTAAGTAGAAATTATTCCAAGTTCCAAAACCGTTTCGCGCAAGTTTGAAAGGGGCCGATGGAAGGGATGGCTAGGTGAGCTCTAGACAGAAGTCGACTAGAGAAATCAGTAGTGAAGCCATCGCGACTGAAGACACCACGCAGATTCCGAGAGGTGAGTGACCAGAAGCCAACGAGTCGAGCAGAGTGCCGCCGAAGGGAAATATTGGTGAACTAAGGAGGGTGAGCAGTTCTCAGAGTACAGGGTGAGCCATTGTCAATGAATGCAATGTGCCTGTAACATCTTTCATTGATAGTCGCAAACCAGATTCCCGCATACCGAGTGAGCCACTGTCAGTGGATGCAATGTGCCTGTAACATCTTCCACTGATAGTCGCAAACTAGATTCTCTATACCGGGTGAGCTACTGTCAATGGATGCAATGTGCCTGTAACATCTTCCACTGATAGTCGCAAACTAGATTCTCTATACCGGGTGAGCTACTGTCAATGGATGCAATGTGCCTGTAACATCTTTCATTGATAGTTGCAAGCTAGATTACCCATACCGAGTGAGCCCCTGTCAGTGGAAGCAATGTGCCTGTAACATCTTCGACTGATAGTCGAAGGCTACATTTTTCATACAGGGTGAGCCACTGTCACTGAAAGCAATGTGCCTGTAACATCTTTTGCTGGCAGTCGCAAGCTGGAATTCATACAGGGTGGGGTCTCTGAGTATAGAAGTATCAGACTCCGTCATCCGTGCCTAAACCGTGAATAGCTTGAACTAAGAATTGCAAGCCCCATTGTAGAACTTTGACGTTGAACTTAGAGCTTTTTGCCTGTTGTACCCTGCACATCGCTTGCTGTCACCCCGTTGATCCGTTGCCTTCCGCTTATTCCGCCATTAATCGCTTATTTTATTTTTCCGTTGTTGCTTCCGCTTTAGTATTTAGAATAGGTGATATTTTGTTTGCTGAGTGTATATTCTCCATAACCGTTTCCCCTTAGGTAATAATAATAATAAACGCATGGTATTCTCATAAGTGTTTCATTATATTTATATTGATTATTTCTTTCTCCTCCCAATTAATAGGTGCTTTGCGAATATTCCAACTAAGAGCAGCAGGTACCCAGGATTCAATCCCAGCAGAGGCAATTAAAGCCTGCCTCTTCTGGCCACCCGTGCCTTAGTCAAATCCATAATTGACCCCTGGAGTATACTTTTCTCCAACTGAAGCTGCCCGGAGCAAGTGGACCTTCACACGTTAACCAGAGGTGGCGACCGGGAAAATCCGTAACCTGGACTCGGCGTCAAAGTGACCAGTAAAGCCCAAAGAGCTTTACAAATTTGGCGCCCGAGCAGGGACTTTTTTTATGGTTTACCAAGACCGCCGAATACCAAAATCCGAGTAAAAACCGATTTGGAGGAGAAGTAATCAATTTGTTAAGATAGACCGCTGAAACCGATTGAAAACGCTTCCGGAGGTGGAATAACACCGAAATACACAAAAACCACCAACCTGTCATTTTTGACAGATTATCAACTTTGGCCAGAAATGAGTAATCCTACTCTGCGACACCTCGTTTGATAGGTTTTCGAGTGCGCAGAAGCGATTTCCACCACCCGTTCACCGATCGGATGCACCATTCTCGAGATACGAGCCGACAGCAGGGAAGTAAGTGCCTGACCGTGAAGCTAGCAAGACGTGAGTTCTCCAAAAACCAAGAAGAAATGTCTGACGATGAATCCAATACACCAGAACCCACGGTTGTAAACCAGAATCCACCGGCGGGAGTAAGCGGACCACCAGACACCCGAGTCGGGTAGATATACCTGCTGAGGAAGGATCAGCTTGACAATGAGTTGACCAAGTTCCTTCTGGAGACTACTGGTACCGTAGACGACAAGCGTCGACGCCTGTCCAATTTTATACGAGAGGGCCGAGCTTCGCCTATTCCGACCACGATGATGCCGTTTATCTTCCCAACCACGTCATCCGTGCCTAAACCGTGAATAGCTTGAACTGAGAATTGCAAGCCCCATTGTAGAACTTTGACGTTGAACTTAGAGCTTTTTGCCTGTTGTACCCTGCATATCGCTTGCTGTCACCCCGTTGATCCGTTGCCTTCCGCTTATTCCGCCATTAATCGCTTATTTCATTTTCCCGTTGTTGCTTCCGCTTTAGTATTTAGAATAGGTGATATTTTGTTTGCTGAGTGTATATTCTCCATAACCGTTTCCCCTTAGGTAATAATAATAATAAACGCATGGTATTCTCATTAGTGTTTCATTATATTTATATTGATTATTTCTTTCTCCCCCCAATTAATAAGTGCTTTGCGAATATTCCAACTAAGAGCAGCAGGTACCCAGGATTCAATCCCAGCAGAGGCAATTAAAGCCTGCCTCTTCTGGCCACCCGTGCCTTAGTCAAATCCATAATTGACCCCTGGAGTATACTTTTCTCCAACTGAAGCTGCCTGGAGCAAGTGGACCTTCACACGTTAACCAGAGGTGGCTCCCGAGAAAATCCATAACCTGGTTTCGGCGCCAAAGTGACCAGTAAAGCTCAAAGAGCTTTACAACTTTGTTAACGTACAAAAATGCATATTTAACCCTCTACCCTCGCGTTATTCTTCCGGCCTTCTGGCGGTCCTTCTCACGTTACGTCGATAACAACCGAACCTGTACATGCTAAAATTCACTTTGCACCGAGTCACACGAACTCCTACGTAGCCAGTAGATAAATATTAGGATGTCACTATGACAGTTATTGTCATCGTGAATAGCGAAACCGAAAACGGCGAAAAGTGAAGGGGTTGGACGATAGTTAATTGGTCATATCCTCTCCTATGTTCGCAGTGCTGTGAGATGATCTGTCAGTAGAAACCAATGACATATTACCGTTAGACTTCGTTATTTACATTTCGAGCTGCGGTCAATACAGAGTCACATTCTAAGAACAATTTATACTGCCGCTTGTTTCGCGGAAATTATCTGCTTATATACAGGGTGTTTCTTAAGTACGTGTAGAAAATTTAGGAGCGTGTTGCTGACTTCAAAATAAGAAGAAAAGTTTCTACAAACATATGTCCGTAAGTTATTTGTTTCTGAGATACAGAGTGACAAAGGTGGATTCTTATTTTTATTTTTTGTGAATAATTTCAAAATAATTTTGATATTTGAGTAAAGTTTGGTATCTGGGAATATTTATTATTCAGTTTGTGTATATATTCTTGGTAAAGGTCACTGCAAGCAACTGTTTTCGAGTTATTGAGATTTAAAATAATCGCTGCAAGTGATTGTGAATGACAAGATTTTTAAATTCAATTATTAGAAATTAGATTTTTAACAATTAACATAAAATTTGATTTTGTCATTGAAAAATCATCCCAGATACCAAACTTTACTCGAATATCACAAATATTTTGGAATTTATTCACAAAAAACAATTATAAGAAATAAATTTTGACACTCTGTATCTTAGAAACGAATAACTTGCGGACATGTGTTTATGGGAACTTTTTTTCTTATTTCGACGTCAGCAACAAGCTTCTGAAGTTTCTATACGTACTTAAGAAACACCCTGTACATTGTATATAAGCAAATAATTCAGCAGAAACTCGGCTTTGCCGACTTTTGGGTTGACTGGCAGCAATTTTCCGCGAAACAAGCTGTATTAAAAATTGTGCTCAGAATGTGACCGCAGCTCGAAATGTGAATATCCGTAATATGTCAATGATAGAAACCGGGCAAATGCGAACATAGGTTCAATATGGACGAATTTATTCATGCCCATTTAAACAAATGCACACGTCAAAATGTCATCAGATTTTGTCATATTAAAATTTTTTCATTCGAATTACATTAGCGTTTTTGGGTTATTAATTGTGGAAGAGATATTGACTACTATCGAAATGGATTTATAAAACGTGTCAGAAAAAGTTGAAATTGTTGATTGGTATTTGGAGGAAACTCGATACGTGCAATAGGAAACCGATTCATCAATGAATTTGATAATAGACCAACTCCGACCATTTCGACAAATCAGCGTGTCATAAATAACTTTCAGAAAGGACCCCGCACTAATATTATGGAAAACCGGTTTCGGTGAAAATCGCTGAAATTTCAATATGATGTAGCCCATGCCATCCTGAAGAAAAGTTACCATTGCGCCAACTCTCTGAATGCCGGCGTTTGGATTCTACAGGGGGTCAAAGTTTGATATTTTGACGATATTTTTTAAAAAATTCGGAAGACCATTTTTGTCGTATCGATCTGAATAATGGAATAGTCCACAATATGTGCATCAAAAAGTTCAAACGACAAAAGTTTGTAGAATCAAAACTGGCGAGTATAAAGAGGGTTAAACTTTGTTTTTTGGTAATTTTTATCGAACTATTTTCGAGAAATTATTCGTTTTCCTGCAAATCCATATGCAATTGATGTTATGTACAGTACATGAGAGGGCGCTCATATTTTGCATTTGAACCAACCATCCAACTTCAAGTATTTGGAAGATGCGGGGCGATCAAAAATATATTTTCAATTTCGGAAAAATGTATCTCTTTGTATAGTCAGCTTCCACCAATATATTTAGCCGATTTTTTTGAAACTATGTATCTAATATATACATAAATGTGTCAACGTGTGTGCTAATTAATCTGAATCCAAATAAAGTTGCGGCGATGGTCCAAAAAATATGGAGAAGGGATGTTTCGGAATAATTTTTCAATGATTTCTAAAATCATTCGTGAATTTTCTTTTATTTTTTGACATAATGTAGATGAGTCATTCTTGATCAAAAAGTTCCACAGTGCCTACCTCGCGAATGCCATGATTTGAATTATACAGGGGTTTAATTCCTTTGTAACGAAAAATATTATTGTTTCCTAGACAAACTCCAAAACATTTCAATGACAAAATATCTAAAATGAGAATTCATGAATATACAAAGGTTGCAACTCGTCCAAGAAAACTGCAGATTCAATGATTGTAATAGGAGATTTTTCCAGTTGTGTAAGGATGTGGCATGCTCTATTCATTGATATCTATATAAGACCTACCCTACACTTATGAGGGGCAAAACCACGAAACCAATATGTTTCGGAAAACGAAATATGAATTGCCCGAAAGGATGTCTCCATGGAAAAAATGTACTTGCTGAATTGATTATTCGACTCAGTTCAATAGCTGTTGTGGTATTTACCACTATTTCTGTTTCCTCTGAATCAAACCATATGTTTGGAATCGTGCTGAATTCATGTTATGTACTTACTTTGATTCATATTTCATATATCTGTCAGTTGCGGTCACAATTTATTGAAGACAATTGCATTTATGAAGACCTGAATATAAACCAAAGCATATCATTCCTCTCTATAATTTTTAATCTGTCATTATTAGAATAAAATGTGAAAACATTCGATGGTGCAAAACAGAAATGTATTTTATACTAATACGCATAATGATGCCGTGATCCTCTCCAGAATACAATTGTTTAACGGCATACGATCTTTTTCGAAATCCTTTTCATCTTGTATTTTTCTAAAACATCGGGTGGGGACGAAGTGGTCCTGGTTTTAATAGAATTTCTGAATATATAAAATATGAATAGTAAAAGAATACTAATATTTTGGATTTTTTTTAACGAGTTGCAACCTTTGTATATTCATGAATGAAACAATATTATTTTCCGTTACAAAGTTATTGATCATTCAAGAAATCAATGAAAAACTATTCTCCAAACCCCTGTATAATTCAAACCGTGGCATTCGCGAGGTAGGCACTGAAGAACTTTTTGATCAAGAATTACTCATCTACATTATGTCACAAAATGAAAAGAATTCACGGATGATTTTAGAAATAATTTCAAAATTATTCCGAAATATCCATTCTTTTTTATTTTGGGACCATCGCCGCAACTTTATTTGGATTCAGATTAATGAGCACAGACGTTGACACAATTGCATATACAGGGTGTTAATTAAGTACGTTGACAAACTTCGGGAGGTGATTCTTTGAAGGTTTTCAGGACGAAAAGTTCATATAAACATATGTCCCAAACGGCTTGGTTTTCGAGATACAGGGCGATAAAAATACATTTTTTTCAAGATTTTTTAGAGTTAACTTCGACATTTTCGACAATAATCAGTTCAAATTAGGCAAGTACAATCCATTCGATAGGGCGCACGATACAAAATAATGCATTTCTTAAATAATTCACAGGGTCCTCCTTTTTTCAGAGTCAAGCTTTGTTCAACCCTTCAGAATTTTTTTTCCACCGCCACTGACATATTATGAGAAAGGAATAATCAATGTTGTTTCATTTAACATCTTTTTGATATCTTGCAGTTTTTCATTTACTTGTACGGTTCAGGTGCTATAATGAAAATATTAATTTAAACATTTTCCAGTGTGGCATAACATTAGAAAATTTGAAAATTAAACATTTTCAATTATTGTAAATTGATGGAAATATTTTTTCAGAATTAGAAAAATCTACGATGAATAAAAATTATACAATAAAAAATATAAAGACAAGCTTTTATACAAATGCACTGAAAATGAAAAAATAATTTGTTTCATTTTTTGTAGGTTATTCTGTGAGTATCAAAATCTTTCTGTACAAGATTACCTAGATCAAACAATGAAATGAATTATTTTTTCCTTTTCAGTGTATTGTATAAAAACTTTAAAATGTTTTCTTTTGATAATTTTCATTTTTAACATTTTAGTTTATTTTTTATGTGAAACTGAAAATCTCCAACCCAAAAACCATCACATACCAATTTTGAACAGAATCGGATTATAATCACAAAACTCGTCCGCCATATTGGAGCCGCCATTTTGTTTTTTAACAAACAAATTTTTTTAATGCATTGTCACCGGAATTACGGAAACCTGCCAAATTTCAAATTAATCGGAGTATTAGAAGTGGGTCAAATTCAACTTTTATTAAATTGTTTGTTAGTTAGTTACAAGTGAAGCTAAATAAAAGCTTGTTATTGTAAAGATGTGATTTCTTTTTGTGATATCTAACAGAAAACTACTTTCTCCCCGTCACTGCGGTACGCTGGATATTAAACTAGATCTGACAGATATTGGGAAAACCTTAACTTTCAACCTGAAGATTCTGATGGTAAAAATGTGCATTTTCATTGAGATATTTGATTAAAATGTTTTTACCCATCAGTCTTGATAGAGAACTCATACAAATTTTTTGTTATTTTAAAAAAAGATATTTTTTAGTTTTCAATTGAACGTTTCCTTTTCAACATAAAAAACTTCCGAAAGGTAATCCTGTAATGGAAGATAGTTAATAGGGTTTATCTAATAGTCGCAGATCATTACACATTTGATTTTCATTTATGAATCTCTGGTCATAACTCCGAAAAACTAAATCAAACAAATTTTTGTTTCCGTACGGAGTACATTATTTTATCAGAAATTTCGGTTTGTTTTTTCTTCTGCAGTAACGCAGAAATTTTGTAATCAATTTGAATTCATAAAAATAGCAAAGTGGGCTTTGATATTAATTCATTAATTTAAATATCAACAACTTGACAGTTATCGAAAGTTGAGAAACTGTCTCATTGTTAATTCTTCATTAGTGCAAGCTATAAAGCAGATTCATTCAATATTCCTTTGGATAAAATGGTTGAATATACAAATTCAGAAATGGCAGACATGCACTTAATGTATGGAATGGCTGATGGTAACGCTCGTGCCGCCAGACGAATGTATCTAGAAAGATTTCCACAACGTCATATTCCCAGCACACAAATGTTCATCAATATTCACTCCCGTCTTCGTGAAACGGGTACTTTCAAGAGGTCTGCTGTTCTCATAGGAAGACCCAGGAGAGTTAGAACAGTTCAGATAGAAGAAGCTGTACTTAACGAAATTGAGCAGCATCCAGACACCAGTACAAGACAAATTGCGGCAAAGTTTAACGTAACCCATGTATTGGTATGGCAAATTTTAAAAGAGCAACAACTTTATCCCTATCACATACAGCGTGTTCAAGCTCTTCTGCCAAGGGATTTTCCAAAGAGATTAACTTTTTGCACTTGGATTCGAAATAAATTGTTGGAAAATCCATGGTTTTTATCTCTGTTATTCACCGATGAGGCATGCTTCTCCCGTAAAGCCATTATTAATTTTCACAACAATCATATGTGGGCTGATGAAAACCCACACGCCGTGATTGAAAACCATTTTCAAGAGACGTTTTCTGTGAATGTTTGGGTTGGAATTGTAGGGAATTTCCTTATCGGGCCACATTTTCTGCCTCATAGACTCAATGGTGACCATTATCGACATTTTCTTGAATTCATCTTACCTGGACTCCTAGAAGAGATCCCACTGAGGGAAAGAATTGGAATTTGGTTTATGCATGATGGTGCTCCAGTACACTTCAGATTGGTTGCACGCCAATATTTAGATGAGAATTATTCTGATCGCTGGATTGGGCGTGGTGGGCCACAACTTTGGCCACCAAGGTCACCCGATATGAATCCACTTGATTTTTTCCTCTGGGGGCACCTTAAATCATTAGTGTACCGAACTCCATTTCAAAGTGAAGAAGACCTGAGGAATCGCATACAGGAGTCATGCGGAATTATAAGAAACACTCCTGGTATTTTTGAGCGTGTCCGCCAGTCTATGGTTAGGCGCATAAACGCATGCATTGAAGTTGGCGGTGGCCATTTCCAGCAGCTGCTCTGACATATCAATTTCAATAATGGTCCTTTTCTGAACTTAATTTTATTCCTAGGGAATTTATGTTACTTTGCTCTAGTATTTGATAATAAAGTTATTCACTATTGAAAATGTCCAAAATTATTTTGCCATAATTAACTTTGTGCAATACATATTCAACCTGAGTTATGGTAAAAAATGTATGGGAGCTCCATAACATTACATTTTCTCTACACGAGCAGAAAATAGCTATTTGTGTAATGAGAACAAAATGACGTATTGCGTCACGCGCTAATCTTTGGAGAGTGGCAATGACACTTCGAGAAATGAATTATTTCATATCATGCGCACTATTGAATGGATTGTACTTGTCCAATTTGAACTAATTTGGATCGATTATTGTCGAAAATTTCGAAGTAAACTCCAAAAACTCCTAAAAAATGTATTTTGATCACCCTGTACTTCGAAAACCAAGCCGCTTGGGACATGTTTATATGAACTTTTCATCTTGAAACCTTTCAAAGAATCACCCTTCAAGTTTGTTAGACTATTTGCTTCTCAAATTTCTTTATGTTATGCGTTACTGGAAAATGTTTGCGTTAATATTTTCATTGTAACTCCTGAACCGTACAAGTAAATGAAAAACATCAAGAGAGCAAAAAGATGTTAAATGAAACAACATTCATTATTCTTTTCTCATAATATGTCAGTGGCGGCGGAAAAAAAATTCTGAAGGGTTGAACAAAGCTTGACTCTGAAAAAAGGAGAACCCTGTGAATTGTTTGAGAAATGCATTATTTTGTATCGTGCGTACTATTGAATGGATTGTACTTGCCTAATTTGAACTGATTATTGTAGAAAATGTCGAAGTTAACTCTAAAAAATCTTGAAAAAAATGTATTTTTATCACCCTGTATCTCGAAAACCAAGCCGTTTGGGACATATGTTTATATGAACATTTCGTCCTGAAAACCTTCAAAGAATCACCTCCCGAAGTTTGTCAACGTACTTAATTAACACCCTGTATATTAGCTAGAAAGTTTAAAACAATTAGCTGAATATATTGGTGGAAGCTGACTATACAAAGAGTTGCATTTTTCCGAAATTGAAAATATATTTTTAATCGCCCCGTATCTTCCAAATACTTCAAATTGGATGGTTAGTTCAAATGCAAAATATGATCGCCCACTCATGCACTGTAAGTAACATCAATTGCATATAGATCTGCAAAAGTTCGATAAAAATTACCAAAAACAAAGTTTAACCTTCTGTATACCCGCCAGTTTTGATTCTAAAAAGTTTTATCAATTGAAGTTTTTGATGCACATATTGTGGACTATACCATTATGAAAATTCAGATCGATACGATGAAAATGAATTTCCGGATTTTTTTGAAAAATCGTCAAAATATCAAACTTTGACCCCCTGTAGAACAACGGCATTCAGAGAGTTGGAGCAATGGTAACTTTTGTTCAGAATGGCATGGGCTACATCATATTGAAATTTCAGCAATTTTCACCGAAACCGGTTTTCCATAAGATTAGTGCGGGGTCCTTTGGTTGCGTTTTTCCTAGAATAAATCAATTCCCAGTGGGCGGTGATGAAAGGAAAAAACTACTGAAACTTCTGTGAGACGAATTCTAGAAAGACATGGATACCGATCATATGAAGTCAAGAAAACATACCCTTATTTATCCTAATGATTATTTCAAGCAGATGCAGTTCTGTGAAACGGTGATGGAAATGGCAAATGCTGATGAATATTTCATTGAAAATATTGTTTTCACGGATGAGTCAACATTTCCTTAACAAGGACGTCATAATATGTGCTATATTGATCCCGAGAAATTGAATATTCGGGATGGCATGCTGGGTGGAAATATGATTGGCCCATTTGTTATAGAAGGTGTATTGAATGGACCCAAATATATCGATCTCCTGCAACAGCAAATTGTTCCGGAAATAAGAAGAATAGCAGGGCGGAATTTTCCTAGGATTTAGTTTCAGCAAGATGGATGTTCATCTCATAATTCCCAAGTAGTCCAACAATATTTAAATATTTCTTTTCCAAATCGGCTAATCACAAGAAAAGGAATACTTATGGCCAGCTCGATCGCCTGATTTGGCACCAAATGATTTTTTTCTTTGGGGCACGTGAAATCGCGAATTTATGGTTTTCAAGAGGATAAGGCTTATAACACAAGATTTGAGAACAATGAAAATTCTTTCAAAAGTATTACCCCAAATATGCTGAAAAATGTCAGGAGTCGTTTTTATGATAATTTATGTTACTGCCTAGCATTAACGTTGAAATCATAAACATCACAGTTCAATATGCTTCATTGGAATATTACTACGTTTGCTTTGTCATATTTTTGGCATAAATATGTTTTTTCCGCCTCCTTATCGAAATGAATTTTAAATTTTTTCGAGGTTGGTGGAATCAAACTTTCAGACGAAAGTCAAACAAGTTACGAGACTTTAAATTCCAAACAGTTTTCCATCATATGCGCATATGCGCTGCATATTGTGGGTTTATTCTTATTTGTAGTATTGACGGAGAGTGGCTCATACATAGAGATCTCCGTACCGTACAGGTTAGCTTGCTCAGATTACGTTGTAAATTCGCCGCTGGAGGCCCAACTGAAAAACAATAAGTATTTTAGTAGTGATACAACATATGTACGAGCGCACGCATGCGCAGTAGCGACTTCTCAGCGTCGCTGGGTTCACCGCGTGACGTTGGGTGTTGCCGGATTTAAAATTAAGGAGTAGAGTTACGGAGGGTGGGACGTTGCCGGTTTTTAAATTTAATTATGGAAGAAAAAAGATATACAGGGTGTACCACCATAGTATTTAAGAGAAAAAAACATGGCTGCTGCCATACAGGGTGTACCAACACAACATTTAAGAGAAAAAAACATGGCTGCCTGTCAAATGACATGAGACAGAGAAAAACATGACAGCTGTCAAATTTGGTATACAGGATGTCTCAAAATACATCGGAAAAATGAATCATCACATCATTGGAGCATCGCATCATTGGGGCATGCAGGGATTCAGAAGTTTTCATTTTACGTATACAGGGTGTGTCAAAATTTGAGGAAAAAAAATACAGGGTGTCTCATAAACGTGCATCGTGATGGGGTTTGGCATTTAAGAAAAAAATATATACCAGGTGTACCGACGTGCCAGTTGAGACAAAAAATATGTCTCATAAACGTGCATCGTGACAGGGTCAGTCATTTTTAAAGTGCGATTTGGAAGTGCAGTTGGCATTCAAAATTTTAGTCATTTTTCGAACGGGAAAAATGCATAATTGTAGTCGCATTTACGCACGTTTTGGCGTTTAAAATTTGAGGTGTTTTTTAGAACGCGAAAACGAACATTTTGAGCAACTTTGAAATGCCTATTGTCCATAAGAATTACATGTAAAAGTGTATTTTCGGCGTTCGTAATTTTAGTTGTTTTTTCGAACACGAAAACGCATGTTTTCGATGCATTTTTTATGTGTTTCAGCGTTTCAAATTTCAAGTGTTTTTTAGAACGCGGAAAACTCATATTGTGGTAACATTTTTGCATGTTTTAGAGGTTCAACCGTGCAACGTTTTCGAAAATAAAAAAAGGATGTTAGGTGTGGGATTCGAACCCACGCTCCCTTTCGGGAATCGTAACTTGAATACAACGCCTTAGACCGCTCGGCCAACCTAACTTATAAGTATACATAATGAAATGAAATTATAAGTACATATTATTATGAAATGTGGTTTTTGATTAATTTGTTTTGTTATGACAAATAAAATATAAAAAAGTGAGGTTAGATAAATCGAAAAAAAAAAAGGATGTTAGGTGTGGGATTCGAACCCACGCTCTCTTTCGGGAATCGTAACTTAAGTACAACGCCTTAGACCGCTCGGCCAACCTAACTTATAAGTATACATAATGAAATGTTGGTATTGTAGGATAGGGTGAAAAATTCAAACATCTTGAATACAAAATTTATTAAACAGTTTTATTTCGGTAACATATCACATTGCCATTTATAAAGAATATCGACGTTTCGGAGGCTGCAACTATAGTTGGTATTGTTGCGACGAATGTGATGCATACAAGGTAAGGCGGTATCATTGGTGTTGTTGGTGAATGTAGGAACCATCCACGTCGTATTATCATAATCCTCCAAGTTCACAATACGTGTAGGTAGACCCAATTGTTGAAATTTCTCGGCAAGATAGTTTCGTTTTTGTAGCCCTCGCACATAAATGATATCAGCATCGTGCAGATGTTTCTTGAGAATGGCATCCAATTGATTATATTCCACAAAGCCGGAGGAATACCGCAATCCGTGAATGTTTTTCTCCAAGAAACAGGTGGTACGTCGATCCTCTTTAGTCAAAGAGGAAAATGGTATGTTTGGCAACAGTAAAAAGTTACTGCATTGAATTCCAACCCTAATAGCTATTTCCTTAGGATGAAATTGCCGGTCGACGATGAAGCCTTGAATATCTACAACAGCTATTCTCATGTTGACTCTGCGATTAATACTGAAGCTGAATCACATGCTCAGTTCCATTTTTTAATAATTTCTGAGAGTGGGAGGTGCTCAATGACAGTGTCGTGCACAATAATAGCATAGGCTCGAGTATTTTGGGGAAATCCTTCAGATGCCTCAATTTCCAGTTTCACATCAACACTGGAACTTTTGATGCTCTCATCCCTTCTGGAACAATCGATGACAAAGAGAGTTTTGTCAAAGAAGGCAGAGTAAGCCAAAAGAGGATTATGCTGATTGATAAGTTTGTAGCTGAGCCCAAATTGTGAGTAGTTGAAATAGGATTGAGAAAAATTTCCCTTTGCAAAATCCAGATGCATATTTTCTTTGGGGTAATTCTCACCGTTTAGAGTTAACGTTATATTAGTGATATTCAAATTGTTGAATATTGTCGGATCATTATTGACCTTCGTATAATCACGACCTTTTTGAAAACATACAATCACATAGCGGGGGCTTTCGAGAAACGATGAAGTCTTGACAGCCCATATTTCACTTTTTGCACCTTGTGTGAGAGCAGGCAACATATGTAGTTCCCATTTTCTGAAGGGTATAAGAATAGGAGTGTCAGCTTGGATGGCTTTCAAAAGTTGTAATTTAATTTGATCGTGCGGATAGATTCGTTTAACTTTAAGCTCAATATTCTCAATTTCCAGTTTAACTTCCGTGGGGGGTGATGTTGATCCAGGAATCTAGTCTATTTTGAAGAGGTTGCTATCATCTCCAGCTCGTACTAATCGAATGGTATGTTTACCGTAGGAAACACATTGATAATCACTGAAGATATTCAGAAAATGTCTAATGGGTATTAGCATGTTGAATGTTAGATGAGTTGGGTGGATGATTCCAGTATTGGTGGGAAAAGTCCAACCTGAGGTGGCCAAGTGTTTAATATCTTCATCGGTGTAGGTGGTAAAGCCTCTGACACTACTGACAATTCCTACTTCACGAACTGTTTCCAATTCCTTGCCATTTTGCTCATAACTAGCAGATTGAAACATGAAAGCGCCAGCATTGTTTACGAACGTCACCCTACCATTTCCCTTGGTTCTCTCAACCTTTCCACTGATGAATAGCAAGCTGTCGTACAAGGCATCATAGGCATCAGATTGATTAATATTGATTTCAATAACATCATTGTTGCGGAAAGACTTGACATATGGGTAGTAGGTGCGCCACTCTACCTTTTGTATGGATTCATCGTTGTGAGGTTTTCGGAAAATGTTGAATAGTTGATTGGACAACATGATAACCGAGAGATTCCAAAAACAATTTATTCTCCGTTGACAGTAGTTGAGGTTGTTTCTGCTGCTGCTCTTGCTGCTGATGGTTGAATGTCTTGGTGAAGACTGAGGTGTGGTATGGAGATGATTTATAATTATAGATAGTTAGCACCATACTTTCGCTTCAATTCCAAACGAATTATTATTTCTTCGTTGCGAAAATCAACAAGTTGAGAATGTTGATCGAGCACTCGCAACGTAATGGTATTTATTTCGTTTGTATGAGAAATGGGCAGATAAATCAGATGATTGGGTGTTTCGTCAATGACGTAACCTGGATCAACACCTATAGCAAATTCGTATATCGTATGAGACGGTGTGTCGTTGTAGAAGGCTCCAAAGGTAATGTTGCTATCTATGTGTATGGTTCGTACTTTAATGATATCCACAGGCAGATCTGATGAGTAATGCAAGTTGGGATTGAGAAGTTTAGACGAAAACCCCAAAATACGAGCTAAACTATTTGCAGGTCGGAAATCGATCGAGTGCTTAAGACAAAATATTTCGCTTTTCAGTGTATTGTTATTGGGTTTGAGATAGAAAAATTCCTCAGGGTTTTCTTTGTACGTTTTGGGTACGATATGTTTGCTTATTAAATCTTCAATATCACTGATTTCGTAAGATCCAGCAGGAATATCGACATTTCTTCGTTTAGCTTTATCGCCGTTTTCACAGTAGTAGAATTTCGTACCGTCTTCAATGTTGGGTATACTGTTGTAGGAATGGAAGCTGAGCAAAGCCAAACTATATTCTGAATCAGAATCCAATCGAATGGGTGGATTGAAATCAATGGAAAGCGTCGAAGAACGACTTGTTAGCGTTAATATCATAGACATGACTGACACACATCAAACAATCGCACACCTTAAATAAAGAAACATTTGAACCAAAATCATTTATTTTTTATTACAATAATAGCATTCAAATTGTGCGCTAACAATATCAGTATACAATATTCGATGTAGCGGCGCTGATGCGGGAAAATCATGTCGAAGATGGATGAAACATGGTAGGCGGATCTGCAAAGCGTATCGATGCTGGTAATCCACTGGCAATCTGCGCCATACATCCAACAATTCCCAAGGTCCTGCGTTCCCCATCAAATATTCAATTGGTAAAGCTTGCAGTTCGGCATCGGTGAAATCTCGCAAAGATTTATACTTATGCATTTCAATCAATGATTTATACATTTTATCGGACGACATTATGAAGTAGAAACTTCAGACAAAGATGGCCACAGTTATTCTGATTGTAATTTTGATATTGATCATTATTATATGTAATTTTTACCCCCTTCCCAAAATATCTCGCCAATTCCATTGGAGGTTTTAGATTGCCAAAACTGTCGAAATATTGTGCATCGTTGCCGGTTTTATTGTAAGCTACCCAATGAGTGCCCGCATTCAAATGCGAATCCAGGTTTATTACGCCGCATTCTCGCAGCCAAGGACCACAAGTTGGCAACATATCACGCATAAAAACTCCACGAAAATTCGGTATTTCAAGTTGACGTGCACACTGTAGAATTTCCGAATCGTATAATGCTCTATTAGGTAGCTTGTCTAGTAGTTTTTTTGTTTTTTCAAGTATAGACCTCGTCCTTTACGTTGTTTTTTAAGGAACAACCCAAATCCTCGACGTGTTTTTCGTAGGTACAAGCCAGATCCCAAATGTTCCATGGATTTATTATGACGTTGATCTTCTTCGAGTTTCTTTTTGGCACCTCTGGCATCTATAACTGTTTTTGCGATCGCGCTCGCTCCACCTGCCAACGAACCCAAAGCCGAAAGGGCAGCAAATATGGGTATGAGTGGCAGGATTCCTCCGGATTTTGCATCGAATGGAATTACCCTAGGTATGCGTATTTTGTTACGTCCTCCAGCTTGACTCACAGCCATTTTAGCAGCTCGCAAAGCTGAAGCACTAGATTTCTTAAGATTGCTAGGATGAGGCTTCCAATTTTTAATAATTTTTTGAAGCATGTTACGACGAAAGGACAGACCCATACCAAGGTTACGTTTCGCTTTCATGGTGGAAGTTACCATCCAAGCTGCAGCACGTTCTCCAAATTTAGCGTCTTTAGATTTGACACGTTCCCAAGCTCTATTTTCCAACAGTTGATCTGCCTTGTGCCGGTCTTGTAGAGAATCACTTTGGGAGTATGCAATATCGTGATCTTTACAGCTCTCGTCCAAAGGATTCACACCTTTGTCCCCGCGATCCAATCTCTTTTGCAATTTGGTGCCTGGACCACAAAACGAATAACCAGGAAGATGTAATTCGAACGGGAGCTTATTGATTATGGAATTAACAACACCTGCACCGGAGTAAGTCAACATTGAGAATGACGTAAAGTGATTGTGATATTTTTATTTATAACCGGGGAGCACTCATTTTCAACCATCACATCATGGAAGTCATTCAGCAAGACGAGTCACTACCCATTGAAAATTTGGATATTTTGAATGGAGACGGTTGTGGTAGTATGATTAGGAAACATGGTAAATTATTACCCAATTCGTTCCGTGCAATCATCGGCGGACCAAGTGGTTGTGGAAAAACAAACGCCATCTTAACATTGTTATTCCACCCGAATGGTGCTAAATTTGAAAACATTTACGTATACTCAAAGTCATTGTATCAACCCAAATATCAAGTACTTCAAGAAATTTTGAAGAAAGTCAAGGGGCTGGGTTATTATCTGTTCAGAGAAAACGAAGAAATCATAAGTCCTCACGAATCCAAATCGAATAGTATATTTATTTTCGACGATGTCGCCTGCGATGGTCAACAGAAAATTCGAGAGTATTATTCCGTGTGCAGACACAAAAACATTGACGCCGCCTACCTTTGTCAAACATATTCGAAAATCCCAAAACAGTTGATACGCGACAACTGTAATATGATCATACTTTTCAAGCAAGATGAAATAAATTTAAAACATGTATTCGATGAACACGTTTCTCCCGACATGTCTTTCGATGAATTCAAGAGAATGTGTGCAAAATGTTGGCAGCAGCAGCAATATTGAACCGTTGTGATTTGCAAAGATTTCGATACGAATGCTGATCGATATCGACAAGGATTCGACAAATATATAACTATACACAAGATGTGATGTATTATCATTCGTCATCATGAAACCGTTGAGCAAAGAAGTTGATGTTATTCGAAAGACTAAAATCAACGAAATTGCAAACGTTATTCGAAAAAAATATTTAGCCTTGAAATTGGGTAAATCTGAAGAAGATAAATCGCTGCAAAAATTCTTCAAACCCGTATCAGTTCCGCTGAAAATATTAGCGAATAAAAGGGCACAAGCTACTAGTCCAATCAAAACTGAGACGAAAACCGAATCTGGAGAGGAGAAAATGGAAAAGCCCGAAACGACAACATTCCAATCCCTCGACGTTATTGCAAGTACAGAGGATGATGATGATGCTGATGATGGTGATAATGCTTTCACAGAACAAGAGGAGCAAAATGATCTGATGGACATGAATGAAGAAGTTTTAGAAGAATATATCGATCAATATCCTTCAATGGTCCAACCATACATTATAAAGCATTGGGGGAAAAATAAAGAAATAGACAAAGTATATGGACCCATCTATGATCAACGTGATTCAAAGTGGTTCCTTGGTGTAAAAGAAATGGATTTTGACAAACGCAGCGGATACATTAAAATTGGTGGGTATCAATGGAAAGGGACGCCAGGTATATATGAATTGATGTTTCTCATTAAGCCTGAAAATTACAATGACGAAGATTTACGAGCATACAGACAAATCTTGGATTTATCAACCAGCTACCAAGACACCTTAGGTCGCACAAAGTTTAGTAAAGGGTGGAAGTACAACAATTTAATTAAACCGATGTTTCCTACACAACAACAACAACGTAAAACATCGACACGTACAAATTTACGTAAAGCATCCAATTCAACAACTCTAGGCAGTGGTTGTTTACCGAAAACACCTATTGCAATGACATTCAATACCAAACCTATAGAATTCGTTTATTGGGACGATCCCAACGAACTCTGCGAACGTCTCAAATTATTGATAGCCTCTCGAGATGCTGGAAATACTTCACATGACAACGAGATTATTGCCATTTTGAGTGAACTCAAAGAGGCGAATATAATTCTATAAGACAAAGGGCGTTTCCCCATACATTATCATTTTCAAAATGGGTCTCGACAAGTTTGGACGTAGCGACAGCGCAAGCGTAGATAAAAAGCGAAAATTACCAACGCCCTCTGGAGGTGGTTTACTGCACACCCCAGATGGTAATATTGATTTCGATAATTTGAAATTGAGTAATGTGAAGAGCCCCACCAAGGATACTGATGCTGCCAATAAACAATATGTGGATGAAATCCATAAAAATCTTACGGAAATTATGCAAAATCAAGCTAACCAACATCAAATGCAACTGAATCGATTGAGTAATCGACTGAATGGTGATCTAACAGAGATGCGTAATGAAATTAAAAATGAGATGAATAAAACAAACAAACAATTTGAAAACAAAACTCAAACACTTGATAGTAATTTAAGTCAAATGGTACAAATGAACGACACACGGTATAAGGAAACGACAGCATTTTTCGAAAAATTCAACCAACAATATATAGAGGATATTGAAAATGTTCGTGAAGATTTGTTGAAAAAAATTGGTGAAATTAGTGATTTGGTTCATTCAAACAATTTAAAATGGGATGTTAATGGGAAATTGGCTCACCAATTGTTAGAACAATTGCGAGATGATATCTCGCAACAAATCAACAAAATAAATTCAGATATAGCGAATACAAAATCAGCTATTGAACAAATCCGCAAAATACAGAATGTAGTTGTCGCACAGCCATAATAAAATAGTACGTTACGCAGTCTCATCATCAGATATGTGTAATGGCTTCCAAAGAAAAGATTCAACTTGTTCGTGAACTGCATAAACCCATTAGAAAAAATTATCCTAGACGCCGTACCATCATCAAAGGCTTGGATGATTTGTGGCAAATGGATTTGGCTGAGATGAGACCGTACGCCCATCAAAATCGAAATTTCAAACTCATTCTAGTCGTAATAGATTGTTTTTCCAAATTTGTGTGGACTAGACCATTGAAATCGAAAACGGGTGAGGAAATTACCAAAACGTTTGCAGATAATTTGGTACATACGAAACGTTGTCCAAAAAATCTACAAACAGATCAGGGGGTGGAATTTTATAACACCAAATTTCAAGGGCTGATGAAAAAACACCAAATAAATCACTACAATACGTACAGCATCACCAAAGCTGCTATATGCGAACGTGTCATAAGAACTTTAAAAGAAAAATTGTACAAGTATTTCAGTTTGAATGGCACCTACAAATGGTTGAATATTTTGCCTGAAATCACAAAATCCTACAATGATACACGCCACTCAAAGACAGGGATGAAGCCTTCGGAAATCAACGCAAACAACGAAAAGCAAATTCTCAAATCGACATACAGTCACTTGAAAATAGCTGGACCAAGAAAATTCAAAGTTGGTGATGTTGTGCGAATCAGTAAGGCAAAACACGTTTTCGAAAAAGGTTATACGCCCAATTGGACTACAGAATTATTCAAAATTATCAAAGTCAATATTACCAACCCTGCCACCTTCATGTTGGAAGATATGCAGGGTGCACCTATCAAGGGTGCTTTCTATGGGGAGGAACTGCAGAAAACTGCAAATCCAGATATATATCTAGTGGAAAAAGTTCTGAGGAGAAAAGGCAAAAAAATGTACGTGAAATGGCTCGGTTTACAAGAATACAGTTGGATCGAAAACATCGATTTTGTATAGAATCTTATGGAAAAGAAGCACAATTTGAAAGTATATTAGGGGGGCCTTTCGACGAAATCAATTTTCTGCAACATTATTTCAACTTCACTACGTCACACATAACCACGTGATGTGAAGTGAAACTATAAAATCGGATGCAGGCACACTCAGATATTCAGTTTGAAAACGAAAGTTTGAAAGTAAAAAATGTCTCAAGATAGTGGTTACGGTAGTGAAGTTGAAGTAATGTGCGATAGTGATGGTGAAGATCACAGGGGAACTCTGAATGACCTAGACAGAGTGTTGCAACAATACGATGGGGCTACTCAACCTGAACCGTTTAGTGCAGTAGAAAAAGCGTTGGACCAATACGAAAAGGCTGCTCGACACGAACACCAATTGCTGTTGTCGACTTTTCCCATGCCGTCCTATGAACTTCGATGTGGACTTTAGCCCATGCGTCATTTTGAAGCAGCAATTTTCACCTCGATTCATCAATTTTACACTCGATGAATGGTTAACCCTCATTGGCATTTTGCAAACGACAGTGGATACTTTCTTTGAAGCAAGAATCGATGAGTATGTAGATGAATATAATCCGATTGTAACACGTTGCAAGGATTACATTTACGTTGCACAATACATCGAAAGCTGCACCAAACAAATTTCCATTGCCAAGGACGCTGTGAACCTGGAGCTGTCTGAGAAAGATGTAAACGATATTCTCGAAACACATCGGGGAGTGCTGTCCGGCCGCATCGCCATGCTGGATGCTTTGAACTTTTGTGCCTATTATCGAGGTGTTTTTGATCTTATTCGATCGTGGTTGCGTGATAGGAAAATTTATTTAACTTTAGAAGAAATTATAGAAGGTTTCTGTGAAGCCTCCCCTTTAGATAGTCTGTATGCTAATGCTTTACGAGAATATCTATTTTATTATAAACAAACAATATTGTATAATTTATGTAATAAATGATAAAAAATTGAGAGTGTTTTATTTCATCGAGTTCAAAGCGCACCGAGTCGGTGCACTTACAAAAGTTATGAAAATCAACAAATAAAATACCAAATTTCACTATATATTTTTTTTTATTCAAATTATATCAACGTGTGCACTAATATACAATATCCAGTTTTTAAACATAAATGTTATGAGCTATAAATTTACATTTAAAAAATCTGGACCATTCTGAATCACTAAAATCATGATTTTTTCTCATTTGTTTTTTTAATTCTGTAATACAATTCAAATTGAGAATTTGTTTAAATTGTTTTGGAATATTGAAATAACATCTATTCATGTGTTTGGAATACCAAATCTCAATTTCAAGTTTGCTATTAATAATTTTTTTTTTGCTTCACAATCTTTAACATTCCAATAAATCACATTTGAAGCCAATTCTTGTAAACTTGGTGGAGTTTTACCACTGCTGGGAGACATTAACACACCTATCGACCATAACTTCAAACTAGAACAAAATTTCTCGTTGAGTACCATTAATAAATAAAATCCAAATGATTTAAAATATTATTTCAAACTATAGTGGCCCCAAGGTAAAGTATCAGATGATTTGGCAATTAATTTTCGTTTATTATCATACGGACTTAGAGCTATTTTCGTTTGCTTGATGCTGAAAACGTTGTGAGCGTATGATCGAATACTAAATTGTTCGCAAATTTTCTCTTTGAAATTCCTAAGACAATCGGTATAATCTTGAAAATTTATTTTATTTTTAACGACATTATACCGAATGCCTTTAGATTTTTTCACCACTTTTCCGCCCTGCACTTTGTAGGTGTACATTTTTGAACGTAACCCTACAAAGTGCGTGATGATGTTACCATTCGCTTCATCTTTCATTAGCCCAGGAATTTTTTTATTTACAAGTGGAATTTGGAACTTATTATCAGGCGGATAATCGGAGGTATCAAATTTCGATATGTGCTTCTTAATAAGTTCCAAATATACGTCATCACACGTTATTTCATACACAAAACTGTCTGTATCTGTATACATTAATTTACAATTTTCGATACCTACAGTGGGCAACATAAAATCGTAATGAAAATCAAACATGCATGTTTTTGAAATGTCTAATATTGCCATTCCAATGTACAAAGGTTTATTGAAAATAAGTTCAGTCTTTCTCAATTCAATAGCTACCAAGTCTGTATCGAACACGGTTCGACTCTGAAATCTAGGACTAGATATTAAATTTTTGGCACCATAACGACCGTTCCAGGAATTCACAAGTTTGACCACCCTGTGTAACCGGATGTTCTCCATTGTTTTACCAAAAACTGCGTTATTCATTAATTTGTACAAATTTTTTTCAAAAGAACTGGTGGCTGCAGCCCTCAGACGAGTATTCAACTCAATGTAGGGCCGCAGCCACGCAGACTGCTTGAATTTCAATACACGATGGATTTTTTTCAGAATCAAGCCGTGTTTCAACGCCTGTTTTAAATTTCTATAATGCAACGTATATTTATCTTTATTATGCAGGGTACCCATTAATTTTTTTTGCTTAGAATTTGGCGGTGCGCGGTGTTCGGGACAAAACGGGAAATCTTTGTGCAAGTCGTGCAATTTTTCGGGGTATTCTAAATCCACTTCCAAAATATACCCTTCGGGGTTATCGTCAGGAATTTCAGTCACATCTTTATCAAAATTTTCAATCCATTCAAAACCGTCGTACGGTAAAAATTCTGACATTGCCCACCCATATAAATTATTAACGTCCAAATAAGCAATATATTTTAAAGGTTTTTTGGGATCGTATGCTGCCATATATGGATTATTAGCCTCACTGTATCTATTAGAACACACCGAAATTCCGCCCCTTATACCCTTTTCCACAAACATGATTTTGTCAATGTCTTTTAAAATTTGTAATTTACACTTTGTATACTTTAGCATAGCATCCCACGTAAAACCTGGCATTGTATAACACCATGAAGGGTCCAGCCCATAAGTTGCTATACATTTTTGACGAAAATTCTCAAAAACGTCTGCCAATAATAAAATATCGGTTTTCAAATATAGGTCTGCATACGACCCCAAATTTGTAATTTTGAATGAGTCCCAAACATTTTGTGCGTGAGCATACTTCTCGTCACATATGTATTCATCGTTCAATTTATTATAGAATTCTTCCCGTGATGGCAACTCCGTTTTGTTCAATTTTTCCAAGTTATCTACATAGTCATATGGAAATACCCCCTTCTTGGTGAGAAGAGTAAATTTCCCATCCTCTAAATGACTGAATTCTTTTTTTAAAATTTTCAAATTATCTTTACTTAATGTGGATGCCAATTCATCCAACGAAGTTCCCATGAATCGAAAAGAATCTATAAATCGGAATTTAATTTTAGTTTCAGCATCGTGTTGTGTAAATGAAATGTATTTTTCTTTATTGGAAGGAAGTATGCTCACTTTTCCTCTTTTTGCGATATCCCTGATGATAAAGTGGCTGTCATACCCCGACAAATTGTGAAACGTAATGGGTACCACGAACAATTTACAAAAATTGACGTTACAAGGGGCTTGGTGGGCCCATCCCCGAAACGCCCCCTTAAAATGATCATGGTCGTGCACGATAACATCTTTGGGGGTGAACGGTTTTTCGCAAATATGACAAGTCGTTGCAGCACCGATACTACTCAAAGGCACAATCATTTGCTCAATTTTTTTAATTTTTGACTCGACAAATTTTGCAATATCGGCCAACTCATCGGCAAACCATTGCATGCAATTTTCGCCACGATAACTCTTGAATCGAGAAAGACTATCGTCATAGGAACATTTTAGGTAGTAGCCTGCACTGAATGCTGTATGTTTTGATATTTCATACTCTTGTCTGAAATCTTTTCCCCACATTTTTCCAGCAGTGATTCGAAATCACCATACATGATAAAAGGACATTTTTGTTTATAAACATAATTTCGGAATTCCACATGATCGTATGTGGGAAAAGAAATTTTGCGATCATTTAATTTTTCGCAGTGTGTAGTATGGTCATTCAATTTTTGTTGACTTGAAAAATAATTGAGACACCTGTCACAAAAATATTTCTTACTAGTAAACTTACTCAATTGACTAGATACTAACTGGGACATGTCTTTAATCCAACAATAATGGTATTTTATTTCAGTCTCGTCGTCGTCAATGGGAGGAGCCTCGTAATCGTTCAATTTTGGAAAATATTTGTTTTGAATCAATAACAAATTAACATGTCTGTCTCGTTTTGTCGCTGTAAGTCTGGCAGGTACTACCACATAAAAAGATTTTTCCTTTGCTTGATTCAATTCTAACTTGTAAACATTTACAGAAATATCATTTAATTTTTCGAATTTGGAAATTTGTTGTAACTTCATTGGAGTGTCTAGCCCTGTATTATTCAAAACTGTAGAATAATGAGGATATTTTGAAACTCTTTGAGAATCTTTTTTTACTGGATATAACGCGCTAATGATACTCCAAAAGAAGCACATTTCATCATTGTTATGTACATTAATGCATGCTTGCTTTCTTGCGATTTGTTCAGGAAGAGGAATGAAAGATGAACCGTTTCCTGTTTCATATTTATTGATGGCCACCTCCAACAAAAGAATTTTACTTAATGCCCACCCCGACTGTTGTTCTTCAAAACCACCCAATTTATTCAATATAACATCCACAACATTTTCAGTGTACCATAACGCTAAGTCCGTACCTAAATCAACCACTTTATTTGGAGTACTAAAATATTTTCTATCAACAATTTCCTCGTCATGTGATTTTTTAATAAAATCCCCCGAAAATGTAAAATTAACTTTGAGACATGGCATTTGTTGTAAAATTTTGACAATCTCGCGTTTGAACAAGGAAAAAGCATCGTCTAGAAAATTTTTAGCATCTTTATGAGACATATTAATAATTACCCCCGTTGTTACTCTACGATTGAAAACATTGTTCACACTCTGCCACTGTACCCTGGAGCTTCGTCGTTTCAAACCTGAGCCAACATGTTTCTTATCCATTAATTTAATCAAAAATCTAAAACGTTTCAATTCCCCAATTTTTGTTATTATTTTCTTTTTTTTCCCAACCGAAAATTTAATTTTTTTCATAGCTAAAACACATTTCCTCACATGACTATTTATATATTCAATAGCTTGTTTGGCAATATCATCTGAATAATTATTTTTGATAAGTGCAAGGTATTTATCAATTGTTGACATTGTTCTAGAAAATTCAGCCATTTGGATTTTATTTATGAATGAGTCTCACCGATATTTTGTTCAAAATTGAATTCTTGGTGTGATGGTCCCGGTTCTGAAAGCTGCTCAGATTACTCTGGAAGCTGCTCAGATGACTCTGGAAGCTGTTGAGATTGGTCTGGAAGTTGCTCAGATGACTCTGGAAGCTACTGGAATTGTTGAGATGGTAGTGGAACTTGCTGAATTCTGTTGTGGAGAGACTGCTGTGATGACTTCGGTTATATTGCTGCACACGTTGATGTATTGTTCTGAAATAAATTCAATTTTCAATACAAATATACAACTTATTTTTTCAATGGGGGAATGTCTTGTCGCCTGTCCTTCATCAAGTGATAGTAAAAAAATGTATTGAGTTTTTTCTATATATTTCTATGTAAGGTTAGTTCGTTCTAATTAGATCACACAAAATTTATTGAATATTTTTTAAGACGCTCTGTATACTATAACGTTGATTCGTTCTAGCTAGATCAGGAAAAAATTTAATACGTTTTTAAGACACTCTGTATATCCAAAAAAAAAAAAAAACATACACCAGATGTATTTCGAATGATACAACATGAGCGCTATGGTTATAAATAAAAAACACAAATTCTTCACAAACAAAAAACTTCTGCATCGAAACACAAACTCTTCACATATTGAACGAAAAAAAAAAAAAAAAAAAACAATACTAACCTTAATTTTCTCCAATTTCAAATGAAACTGCAGGATTCGCCTTGCCAATTCTTCAACATGGGACTGATACACCTCTGTCACTCGCTGCGGTAGGAATGTCACGTTCTCCAATAATTCCAAATTTACTTCTCACAATTTTGGCTTTCCTGATTGGCTGCGGCACCCCCACTGCAAGACTCGACAATTTGATAGTTGGCTTCCTTTCCACCAATGAAGATGCGTTGATTTTTTGTAAATCCATCTGAAACAAACCGAAATAAAAAGTTTTTGCCTTGATGAAAACCAACGATTTTTCAATTCGAACACAACCCCTTTGCATTAAAAATTTAACAAAAACTTGAAACACACGCTAAGAAGCATTTACGTTAATTCATCTGAGAAAACTTTGAATTGAACGTGCACACAAAACCCTCAAAATTCGATTATGAAAAATATTTCAATCACTTTCTACTCTAAAGTTCACATAAAAAATATCTGAATTCTCAAATTGAATATTGAAGTTACTTCATCTAGCCCACCAATAATTTTAATGCCACAATCAAATAAAAGCAATAAAATAAATAAAAACTTACTTTGTTTTTCACACACACACAAAACACTTGAAATGAGAAGAGCTGGTTCGGTATACTTGAGATGCAGACTGAAGCCGTTCACACCCAGAATTGCTTTTATAGGATTGCTATCTCCCACCGCTACGTCAACGCGCAGTCGGTGCCAGCGCAAGCTTCGCGAAATACATCGAACGATTCTCAGTTCTCACGTACGCACTTGGATAACGAAAAACCGTTGCTAGCGTGTGGTATTGTAATTTCCTGTTAAAACCCCAAGTCAATGCCAAAGTTTTTATCATATGTTGAATTCTCCGTCCACTGCGGTTTTTCAATAACAGATAACGTCGACTGGCGCGTTTTAATGCCAACCGCAGATAAACCGATTAACGGAAGTGATAACGCCGTGGTTGTTTGATAATTTTATATTTCTGAAACGAACGAAATGAAACTAAATTCGATTTGCAACAATTTTTAATCAAACAATATATTCCATTTTCTCGCGTTTACAATTATTTCCATTAAAATTCTGAGCAATAAACATGATAATATTATGGACACTATAATGAAAATTTTATAAAGTTCAAATTCCACTCGTGTCTTCGTTTTCTGCCGCCCTGCGGGAACAAATTCTTCAGTTTTTGTGTCTATTTCTCGGCGATCCTCAAATATCAACTTCAGCTTATACTTAAATGCTACATTCTTTGGAACTGTGCTGGTAAAAACTGGTAACTGGCCCTCATTGACTTTAGTTGAACGCATAGATTGCCATTCTGTTCTGTTGTTCTTGCATCCATTTTCGAAATCATTAATCTTCACACATATTGCCATGAATTTTACTCCATCTGGTTTGTTAACATACAAAACATTATTTATTATTGCAGTTAGAATAATAAAATTCATTTTGAGCATTGGTGTTGGCATATTCTACGATGTGAGGTTGTATCCTTCTCAATGGGTATCTCGGTTCAGGTAATTTTCGCATGTTAACTCTGTCTTGAATGTGTAAATTATTCAATTGCTTCCAAACATTCTCTTTTTCTTCAAAAAATGTAATGTCTTTTTTTAATTCCTGAAGACGTCTCTCAAATTTCTCTAATTTACGTCTGTATTCTGCCAATGCCATTGTATTACTAATTATTTTTTCACCAAAATTTCATCTAACATAATCACCCCCTCCGCCGCCTCTTTCGATCTATCTAACCTCACTTTATGGCGTTTTTCGAAAACGTTGCACGGTTGAAACTCTAAAACATGTGAAAATGTTATCAAAATACACGTTTTCCGCGTTCTAAGAAACACTTGAAATTTGAAACGCAAAAATGTCATCACAATAAGCGTTTTTCATGTTCTAAAAAACAACTGAAATAACAAACGCCGAAAATACACTTTTACATGTAATTCTTATGGACAATAGGCATTTCAAAGTTGCTCAAAATGTTCGTTTTCGCGTTCTAAAAAAACACCTCAAATTTTAAACGCCAAAACGTTCGTAAATGCGACTACAATTATGCATTTTTCCCGTTCGAAAAATGACTAAAATTTTGAATGCCAACTGCACTTCCAAATCGCACTTTAAAAATGACTGACCCTGTCACGATGCACGTTTATGAGACATATTTTTTGTCTCAACTGGCACGTTGGTACACCTGGTATATATTTTTTTCTTAAATGCCAAACCCCATCACGATGCACGTTTATGAGACACCCTGTATTTTTTTTTCCTCAAATTTTGACACACCCTGTATACGTAAAATGAAAACTTCTGAATCCCTGCATGCCCCAATGATGCGATGCTCCAATGATGTGATGATTAATTTTTCCGATGTATTTTGAGACATCCTGTATACCAAATTTGACAGCTGTCATGTTTTTCTCTGTCTCATGTCATTTGATAGGCAGCCATTTTTTTTCTCTTAAATGTTGTGTTGGTACACCCTGTATGGCAGCAGCCATGTTTTTTTCTCTTAAATACTATGGTGGTACACCCTGTATATCTTTTTTCTTCCATAATTAAATTTAAAAACCGGCAACGTCCCACCCTCCGTAACTCTACTCCTTAATTTTAAATCGGGCAACACCCAACGTCACGCGGTGAACCCAGCGACGCTGAGAAGTCGCTACTGCGCATGCGTGCGCTCGTACATATGTTGTATCACTACTTATTTTCTCAAAAACATCTTTGTTAATGATTTGCGAAAATATTTGAAACTTTCTTGGTAGACGCTTGTTTATTATCTGAGCAATTTTGTCCCACCAATATATTACAAATTAGACACAACTCACAACAAGCAGAGTGTGCTCAAAGCACTCCGAACAACGCGTGCCTTGTCTAAAACAAAGTCACTGATACCATTCGGTTTATGGAAAATGTTTCTAATGATTTTCGATAATAAATAAGTGTACTTTGATTCACGCCACGCCGCGGTACCACCATCGTTATATATATATATATATATATATATATATATATATATATATATATGCTGAATACTTGTTTCAAGGAGCAATAAATGTTCCAGTGACTGTAAAACAGTCGAAAACAATCCTTTAGGAACTCACTATACCTTTGTATAGATTGTATGGCATATGTCCGACAGAAAACAACTACTTCTCTGGCTATATAATATAATATATAATTCAATATCTGTCGAGGTATTAGCTAGAGAAGTAGTTGTTTTCTGTCGGACATATGCCATACAATCTATACAAAGGTATAGTGAGTTCCTAAAGGATTGTTTTCGACTGTTTTACAGTCACTGGAACATATATATATATATATATATATATATATATATATATATATATATATATATATATATATATATATATATATTCCAGCTCAAGTATTCTTATTTTAAACGTGAAAGCTTTGTGTGGCTCTATATTACTCTATAATAATAGAAACAATTGACAGTTCCTACGAAACTAGGGAACACCAGCACACTAGCTTATGCCATCGCCAGCGGCGGTTACTTGAATAGGGTTGATAATACAAAAATTAGTTTTGAAAATACTAGAATTTTATCACAACGGCTGCATACATATTTCATTTATACAAAGTTCACTTCACCACAGGTATCTTCAGAATGTTTCTGCTAACTTTTAACCGTTTCACACTCACTTGTTGCTTCCCGCAAAGACAGAGTAACGAACGAACCGTCACCTGAAAAAGGCTCTTTCGGTTGCAAGCGGAACAAATCGAATGTCTCAGCCAATCGCTTGCGTTATTTGCGTAGGCAAAATATTTTGGTGCCACTTTGCTTTGTTTACTAACCCTCTAGCTATTCCGATCTGTTTGGGTACCACCATACAGACGTCACCTCAATGTCAAAGCTAGGCAAGAGCAGACAAGAAACAATTTCCCTATGTTCGCACCCTCCTGGTTTCTACTGTATGAAAACACCCGGCAAATTAGTACAGACTCCAGGATATGGTAACAGGGCGAATTCATTAATAGGTACATAATTTGGCTATTAGGTGGTGACCCAATGATATTGCAGTCGCCAGAATGCATTCATAGAATATTTCATTCGTTTTAATCACTAGATTATGTTATGTATTGGGGGATACGATCAACGCAGAATGAAACACATACACTTGTTTAACGTTTACTATTTACGACCGTGGGAAACTGACAGTATTACACTTTTAAATTATTACAAGAATAATTAAATAACTAGTAGACTACAGACTAGACTTGGACACTTGACACCTACACACACACCCTCTGCCAGTGTTGCCAAGTCCGAGAACTGATACCAGTCACACCAACCTAATTACTCAACATTTCATCCCCCTTATCAAATATTGAGCCTAGTAGGAGCTCTAATAGTTCTTTGAGATCTTCTTAATGGCTGTACCTCAGTCAATTCAGTCAAGGAACTGGAATCATGCTTAGGTACATTTTGTGTTGAATCGGAAGTTATTTAAACAGAAGGTTGCACGTCATTATTTACCATGGGCTGGGGATTATTTGCAGAGTTTTCACCCTGATTTAAATTTTTAGGCACAATTTCCCCTTTCTTGCTGTAATGTTTGTTAACAATTGTATTTTCTATCTATAAGGGTTCAGATGCTAGATCTGACTTAGCACAATACAATTTATATTCTCTTAACTGATCATAGTATACCGTTTTTATAATGTTATTTACCTCAACAAGATATGTTACATAACTGAGCACTTTACGAATGATGCCCCTAACCCAATTTGAATCTTTTTGAGGTTTAACAAAAACTGTCTGACAGACTGAAAACAATTTTCTATGAATACTTGGATTAACAAAATCCTTATTTACTTTTGTTTGACCCATATCTGGTTTTAGAAGATCAAGTCCGGTTCTTGGCTTAGTTTTGAAAACTATTTCAAATGGAGATAGTCCAGTAGTAGTTGAAGGGGTGTAACTGTAACTCAACAGGAAATTACTAATTTGTGCAGTTACTGAAGATGTTGAATTTTTATCAAAACATTGGCGTTCAAGGGCTTTTTTTACCGTTTGAACTCCGCGTTCTGCAGCTCCATTTGACTGACTATGGTAAGGCGGACTTTTTAATGGAATGATTCCATTTGCCTGACAAAATTTCACAAACTCGACAGAGTTAAAAGGTGGACCATTATCGCTCACCAACTGATTGGGTAATCCCATAGTTGCAAAAGTTTGTTTCAGTTTATTGATAGTCAAGAGTGTCGTTGTAGTTGACATCAAATGAATGTCGATCCATTTTGAGAAACTGTCAAAGATAATCAAAAATGTTAGTGAATGCCAAAAGAAAAAGTCTTCATGGATTCTATTCCAACACCTCAGTGACCTTGGCCAGGAACACAATGATCTATCAGGCTGGTTATTTTGGGAGGATTGGCAGGTTTCGCACTTACCAATGGTGTCCTCAATAACTTCATTTAGATTTTGCCACCAAAATACGGATCTAGCCAACATTTTGGATCTCACAATCCCAATATGAGATTTGTGCAGTAAATCCAGAACTTGTTGTCTCAGCTTTAGTGAAACTACTACACGGTTTCCCCATAGCAGACAACCCTGTTCTATAGACCGTTCATTTCTCAATAAGAAATATGGCTTCAACTCTGAATCGGATACCGAATTCGGCCAGCCTCTAATAGTCAGGTCACACACTTTTTATAGAGTTTTATCACATTTAGTATAGTGTGCTATGTCAACAGCAGACAGGGGTACACTTTCCAATATATTGAAGTAGTGGATGTATAAAACATCTGTACTTTGAGGTAATGTAAGTCTGGAAAGACCGTCAGCGTGACCAATATGAGAACCCCGTCGTCGATATTCTATTTTGAATTGATATGCAGATAGAAACACAGCACATCTTGTTAGCCGTGACGCCGACATTGTGGGTAAAGCCTTTGAAGGATTGAAAATAGCTTGCAAGGGTTGATGGTCTGATACCAACGTGAAAAATCTACCAAAAAGAAATCCATGGAATCGTTTTACTGCAAATATTATTGCAAGGGCTTCCCTATGAATTTGGGAGAGCGTACTAGATATAAACCAAATAGGCCTATCAAAACCATCAATTGAATGACAGAGGACAGCCCCCACTCCATAAGAACTCGAGTCACAGATTGATTTCAAAGATTCCTTTGGGTCATAATGGACAAGTACCTGATTATGTAGTAGAAGGGATTTTCCCTCTTCAAAAGCCTCCTTGCACTCTGATGACCAAATAAATGGAACATCCTTCTCCTGGAGATGGTACAGAGGTCTCAAAACTGAAGAAAGCATTGGAAGAAACTTGTTATAGAAATTTAGCAACCCTAGAAATGGTCCTAATTCTGATATATTTTTCGGATCTGGAGCCTGCAATACCGCTTGGATCTTTTCTGAAGTTGGATGAATTCCCAAATGGTCTATACGATGACCTAAATATTCAACTACATTAGAGAAGAACACACATTTATCCAGGTTGACCTTGACATTGTATTTTTGTAACCTAGACAAAACTTTACAAACATTATCAAAACAACATATCATCTAAGTAGCAAACCACATTCTCCAGGCCTGAAAGAACTTGGTCTATGTTCATTTGGAATATTGATGGTGTACTCGATATCCCATAAGTTAAGCAAGTGTACCTATACAATCCAAAGGTAGTATTAATGGTAAGTAGTTCTTGAGAATCTACATGAACTTTAATTTGCTGATAAGCACCTAATAAGTCTAAGGTGCAGAAAAATACCCCTCCAGACAATTTTGTTAGTAAATCATTAATGTTAGGTAAGGGATCTATGCCTGGTTTCAAAACTTGATTAGGGTCACAACACAACACAGACACGAAGGTCACCATTTTTTTTTGTACAAGAACTATGGGACTTGCCCATTCACTCTGGGAAACAGAGAAAATAATTTTCTTTTCAACCATATTATCTAAGGTAGCTTTTAATTTGTCCTGCATGGCAAATGGCACATTATATGGTTCTTAAATATGGGACTAGCTTTTTCTTTTAAAACCAGACTTACCTTAAAGGATCTTATAGTTTTCTCAATTTTCACACAGAGTACATCTGAAAATCTATTTTTAAAAAAAGAAAACAGAGTTTCTTTACTGATAGAGTTTGAGTGCAAAAGGTATACTCTGTATTACTACTTATATTGTTAAGTGAGAAAAAGTTTCTCCACTTTGGACTGATAATATCTAACCAATCACGGCCTAATAATGGTGTAAAATCACGCTCAGTGATAATAATCAATAAAGGTAGTACCAATGAATCATTATTAAATACTACATTAACCACAATTTTACCCATTACTTTAACAGGATGCCAGATTTACCAACATATCTCCTTCGTCCTGGCTATAATCCTCCAAAACGGATTCTGATGTAGTTGCTTCTGTGAACATACTGCAGATGTGTCGCCCTTTCTTCTGCAAGCGTAGCCAATCAACAGCTGGGCAAGTAGATGGATCATGTGCCCTGCCACAATGGAAACAACTGCTCCTATTCATTCTAATTGGAGGACCTCGGGAATTTCTTGTAGATGCGCCTCCTTGGGGGTTTCTTTTGTAAAACTTTGATCTAGCAGGATTACCTGCTTGGCGTTCATTAAATACAGCACATATTGTATCTGGCTGGAATAGTTTTGACTGCAGCAGCTTTAAGCCTAACTATGAATTGAGCTACAGGTTCGTTTAGCTCTTGTGACGTTCTGAAGAATTTAAATCTCTCTGCTATGATAATGTCCTTTGGAGAAAACTGAGCTGCCAAAGTCGCTTTTGGTTCATCATAGGACTTACTTTTTGGAAGATCTGGTGAAATAGGGCATTTCAATGTTTTATATGTTTCAGCACCCATCAGACTAATGAAAAGTGCCACTTTTCTGTCGTCAGGAACATCGTTGCACTCAAATAGCGATTCCAGTCTATCAATCCAATTGGGAAAGTCTGATAATTCTTGATTGTAGCACTCGATTTGTCCCAGCAAAGGAAGCATTATGATGGAAAGCGCGCGAAAAGTTTCGTTGACACCTCGTCGCCAAATTTGTTATGTATTTGGGGGGTACGATCAACGCAGAATGAAACACATACACTTGTTTAACGTTTACTATTCACTACCGTGGGAAACTGACAGTATTACACTTTTAAATCATTACAAGAATAATTAAATAACTAGTAGACTGCAGACTAGACTTGGACACTTGACACACCTACACACACATACCCTCTGCCAGTGTTGCCAAGTCCGAGAACTGATACCAGTCACACCAACCTAATTACTGAACAGATTATTCGAGAATTGAAAAAATGACAACTGCCTGCGCCACTACCTTCTGTTAGACACTTTATGTACTAATTGTTGCCATTTTGAGCAAGCGTGTACTAAATCGCGTTGGTTGCGCCATCTCTTGACGACCTCAACTATATCGAATTTATAAATATATTGGAGTCCATGTTTGTAACGCTTGAAACGTAAAAGCAGGCCGATGTCGGAATTTCTGTTTCTCATCTGTACAGCGCACGTCATTGTCTGCCTGCCGGGTTGAATTTGATCACAGGATCCAACTCGGTGACAAATCAAAGAGCTTTCTAGTAGGATATTGTAAAAAACGTGATACCTGTTTCAAGCCAGAGCAGAGAGCTCTTGCAAAGTTATTGATTGAAAGTACTGATTTTTGCACGTATGTCTGACACATGCATTAATTTCTGTCGGGGTATCCAGCCAAGGAAGTAGTTGTTTTCTGATGGATGTATGTATGCCACAAAATAATTACTAGAAGGATTCTTACGACGGTTTTAAAGTCTCTGGTACATTATGTTGAGGTTTATTATTGCTGCTGTTGATGTTGTGCCTTATTTCTTATCTAGTATCTCGTTTCGACAAACCAAAACACGACAGATTAGGAACTTGATTTTTCCGTCGATATTAAAATTCAAGTGGTTACGGGATACAGCTCGTTCAGCTGCACTCTGTCGTGATTTGCAATCTAGCTCATCAGTGTCTCGTATTTTCGATTGCATTTTCGTCTAGTATTGTCTCAGCTCAGTCAGATTTCCTCTTTATTTGCGTTCGAGTTCGTCTAGCTTCAAAATGGAATACGCAAAAAGAATTGAACCGCTCAAAGGAACAGAAGTTTGGCCATTCGGGAAGGATCGACTTATGGACGTTCTTGAGTTGTTCAACGCAGTTGTTATTATTGAGGAAACCAGGGAGAAGCCAGTTCTCTCATTATCACAACACAATATTACAACAAATCGGCTGTCAAGCGAAAATCGTCATCTCTCAGTGCGTAAGTGATGAACGTCATCACCGAATTTCGGCACGGTTATCAGCTAAAGAAGCATCGGATATGTTGGTCAACCAGTTTGATAACAATGCAGAAGATCTTTCGTCGGCTCTTATTCTTCATGAGCGTAATGTTGCTCCTGTCACAAAATCGAGTGACGTTCTCTATACCTGCAAGTTCAAAGGTGGTCAGAAGAAAAAAGGCGACCCGAACAAAAAGAAATGCTACCCACTACATGTACTTCAACGCAAAGGGTCATTGGCTCCGAGGGTCATTGACTCCGACAAAGTCCGAAATGGAAGGCTGACGGTAGGCCACCGTATCCAGCACGTGCTTGCGAATTTCAATAAGTACTGACGTCAATGTAGCAACCACAAACGACCAGCGGTGGACTGACAACGGAGCTATCCGTCACATTACTTCAAATCTGAAATGGTTCACGGAATATAACTCTTGGAAGCGGGACAATCAGGGTGGCTAACTTCGTCAATGGCAAGTTGACGATACTCACACTGAACGATGTGTGTTACGTTCCCGACATTTCACGAAAGTTCGTCTTTGTCAGCATCAAGTGTCAGAGGATTTTTGGGGTTACTCGAATCCCAGGAGAAACACTATATCGTATCTTTTTTCACACAGTTCAACCTGTAGAAGTGTTTGCTATTGTGACTGAAGACAACCGGATGATTCAGCCCTACCATTAGCGATGGGGCCATATGGACAAGCGTTGTGTCAGATCGAAGCTCAAATCTGAATTGGGAATCAAGTTGCCAGCTGACAGATAAATTTGCGAGCCGTGTCAGCTCGGGAAAGTACATCGTTTACCATTCGGAATCAAAGCAAAAGCTTCCACCCCTGGTGAGCTCTTGTCTGGATATTTTTGATCCATCCTGCATGTATGTTACATTTGTTGGATTGTCTAAAATCTAAAGTCGCGTGAAAAATCCGCCGCTTAAGATGTATTGCGCAAGGTCCTGTCTTAAGCTCGCTTTCTCGGTCACAACGTGAAGGAATTCTTGAGTGACAATTGAGGTGAATTTGATAATAGCGAAGTGCGGTCCATTCTTCGAGAATACGGTCTAAACCAACGTCTTACAGCATCGTATACGCCGGGACAGAATGGTGCTGTCGAGCATGAAAACCGTACAATCGTGGAAATGGCGCGAACCTTTAAGTACGCGAATCCGGACGTCAATTTTTCCCTAGCAATTTGGGCAAAGCTTGTCATCACCGCTGGTTACGTTCTCAACCTTGTGGGAAAATCACCAGTTACGGACAAAACGCCTTAAGTTGAAAATGCTTTGTTCATCTTCCGGCACAGAAGAGATGCTAAATGAAACGGAAAGCAGTGGTTGGATAACGATGGTGATAAACGCTATCGTGTCTACGTTCCTGAAAAGAGAAACGTCGTTGTCTTATATAACATTGTCTTTCTCAGCCAACCAAAGAAGACAAAAATCATCAGGATCCTGCGGTCGAAGAGAAGGTTGTCGATTTGTGATTTGTGACAGCCAACTCACAACACCTAGGAAGTCATCCAGGAAAAAGAAGCGTCCTGCATGGCTGGACAACTACGAAACATCCAACTATGCAGAAGTGTTTCTAACTGAAGACGAGCAACATACCTTCAGTGAGACAATCGAAAGTTCCATTAGTAACGACTCTATGCACAAGAATGATGCATGGGAGTTGATGAAACTTCTTCCGAGGAAGAGAAGCATCAATGACAAGTAGGTATTTCGCATCAAGCGTAATCCTTACGGAAGCACTTACAAATATAGCGCGAGATTAGTTATCAAAGGATGCGATCACCGACCGTGTGTGGACTACGCAGACAATTTTGGTCCAGTCGCACGTTTGGAAGTGATAGGATCACTGCTGTCCATTGCAGCTATGAAAAGAATAGTTCTTTGGCAGTTTTCTATGGTTACGTCAATGAGGAGATATTTACGAAGCCGTCAGAAGGGTATGCGGATGGAACTAATTCTGTTTGCCGCCTTAAGCGGATCTTGTACGGTCTCAAACAAGCGGCGCACTGCTAAAACCAAAAATTTGATGAATTTGTTATCGGTTTGGGATTTCAACAAAGTCGCGAAGATCTTTGCATCTACATTCGTCATACTTTGACTAGGAAAATAATCGTTGTGGTCTACGTTGATAATGGACTGGTGGCAAAACCGAGTCAATTCCAAATGGATTCGTTCACCAAAAAGCTACGCTAACGATTTAAGATCGTTGCAAAAGAAGCGTCTCATTTTCTCGGACTTGAAATCTTCCAACGTAATGGTGATATAATGGTCAGTCAGTCGCCTTGCATCAAGAAAATTCTTGGTTCAACATGGAAGGATGCAATTCCGTTCACTCGCCCATGGAGAAGCTCATTGCTCACGGAGAGGGAAAAGTGAGCAATTACCCATATCGCTCGGCTGTGGGTGCTCTACTCTATGTGGCTCGTGGCACTCGTTTCGACATTGCTTTCAGCGTGAGTGTTCTGTCACGTCGGTTTGGAATATCCTACAGATGAAGACGTAGTTCGAGTGAAGCGAGTGATTCGTTACCTGGCCGGAACCATCGATCTAAAATTAGTGTACCACTGTCATCTCAAGACGCATCTACTCGAATGTTACATCGATGCAGATTTTGCTAGATGTCCAGACATAATACGTTCAACCAGTTGGGTGGTCGTCGCAGATACAGCCAACATATGGCTTAGTCGACATCAGGAATTGATTGCTGATTCTACATGCGAGGCAGAAGCAATCGCAGCTATTCTTGGTTCGAAAGAGACCATCTGGATCTGTCATTTGGGTTCGAATCCGAAAGGGCATGCTGGTTGTTGAGCACATCAGTACTGAGCACCAGCTGGCCAGACATCTTCATGAAGCCCTTGCGTCGTCTTCGACTTTTTTTCTTATCTAGTATCTCGTTTTGACAAACTGTCATTCGTTTTTGCATCGTTCGTTCTTGTCAGTTACGGCCGTTTGCACGAATTAAATCTATTGAATCAAAATATCTTTGCACCACATGGTTTAATTTATAGTTACCATGTTGATTAAATTATCAGTTAATAGTTAATCCTTAATTAGTTAAGCCAAATTATAATTGAAATTGGTGCAAACGGCCGTTAGTAATCAGATTGGTAATCAGTCTAATGTATAATGCGATCTGTGGTTGAACAGAAACCCAAAATAGTAGGAACTTGATTTTCCCGTCAACATTAATATTCAAGTCATAATTGCTCCTTGAAACAAGTTGACTTACGTCTCTTCTGCAGTAATCTTGAATCTGTCGCCGATATGGATATGGTCACAGCATTGTATATGGAATCTTTATACTATGGTCACAGTATCCGTTTCGGCGAACGACGACGGACATGGGTCCGAGATACAGTGTCGGAAATTATAGAATTCTGAAATACGAAATCGGAATTCCGAGATATGGAGTCGGAATTGAAAAATGCCAAGAAACCAAGTCAGAATTCTGAAAAACCAAGTCGGAATTGTAAATTCCGAGTTATTAAGTCGGAATTCCAAGATACGAAGTCGAAATTATGGAATTTCGAGATACCTAGTCGGACTAGGCCTTTTCATTTAGATGATTTTTTGAGGCACATGCGCTCGTTTTGAGACCCAAAGTCTGATTGGATATTGGGAAAGTGAATAGCCATTGGTTAGTTTTGAAATAACAATTTAGGATCGTAGTTACTTTTATTTTTGTGTGTTATATACCATTTCTTGTGATAATCATTGTGTAATCAATTCATTAGCTCGACTTTACTGTGTGACAGCTACAAAGGTATCGAAATGATGTGTTGGTGCAGAAGAAAGGGGAAAAAACATACTCGAACCTTTCACAGGTAAGTTTGTTTACTTTGAAAATAAATTTAGAAGTCAAATGGAATGGGTTCACTGAGTCTTATCTTGCAGTTATTATAATTTTATGAAGTTTTTCAATTCTATAAATTTCCACAACCTGAAAAGTCTTTAGAATTAATCAAGAAAGTCTATGCAGGCAAATTATCAGTCGATATTGATGAACTATTCCATCCGCCAAATTTTACTCCCTTCACAAAGAATAGTATATTCTGTAACAAGGTTAGAATGAAAATTCGATGCGAGTGGAAAGTTCCGAGCGCGAGCCGAAGGCGAGCGTGAGGAACCCGAGCATCACGAATTTTCATTCTAACCGATTAGCAGACTATACTTTCTCCATGATCAAAGATAGGAAACGTGACAGCAAAAATTTTGACACTTACTCAAATTTTGCCACTATGATGACAATCAACTGCGTCAAGGCTAATGTTATTATTGCTAACCAATGTGAGAATATTATTCTATCACAAGAGAGAGAATGTAAATACATTTTCCCGCTGCCGAAACTGTAAATAGTCCATACATGCTTAGCAACAAAACAGGTAAATGGCCTATATCATTCGTTTACTGATTCATCTTGACAACGGAATGTAAATAGTGTCATTTACATGCCTAGGGTAATAATGACTTTGCCTTTGACAAGTAATACCTTCAGCTTCATTCATATCAATTTTTAGGTTATGAGACCTTTTGAATATTATTGTTGTCTGCTTATTCGGTAACTTAGTTACATGCACAAGCAACTTAGAATGAAATAGCGAACGAATAATCATGAAGGAAGGGTAAGAAAACAAACTTCAATTCAGGCAAATTTTGAGAAATGTCAACAAGCAGCGGGAAAAACGTAATAAGTAACACGGAATGTATCGACTGTTATCATCCTCGGCAAGCGACAAGCCTCGGCTTTGCCTCGGCTCGTACTCGCTCACCTCGAATGTTAACACGTCTTTACATTCCTTGTTACTTAAATAACTATTAAATTGCAGAGGTGTTGCAGAATATTTCTTCAATCTCAAGAGAGAGAATTCCAGCATTCTGTAATCAAATTTGATTTCAGAATTGTGATGATCGTGGAGAAAATATGTTTCAATACATTTTGATTTTTTGGTAGGCAAACTCAGACTGCCACAAGTCCTCCACAAATTGAAAATATTTGTTTATGAAGATGTTAGTATTTGATGAATGAAGAAAAATAGTTTATCCTTCTACACTCCTATTGATATTCTATATATTTCTTTAAGTAGTGGAAGTAAACTCTGAAAAAAAAACTCTAGGTTTCATAAGGGTTTGTTGAAGGCTTGTAAAAAAGTTGGTTGATGCCATGATCCTCTATCGATCTACAAATTGAAAATATGGCAAATGTAATATTTCGTGTTGATTATACAGATAATAATGTCCGTTTTATTCAAAATAGGCTGAAAACATACATTTTTTTTTTGGTGTTTTGGCATCGACTGCTATGGTCATTAGCCACGTGTTCTGGATAGGCCTTGTTACTAACTCCATGCGCCACCTTAGGAGCAGCACTGTTAATTGGAACGCAACAGTGAATCGTGCAGGACTCACCCCAGTCCAGCCACGAGATTTGAATAATTTAATCGGTCAAATTAAATTAAAAAATCCCAGCCGTAACTGGGGCTCGAACTCCGGACCTTTCGACCCAAAGTCGGACGCTCTAACCACTGTGCCACGCCCCGACGAAAACAAACATTAGAAAATTCCATGTTGCGGAAGAGGATTGAAGAACTGGAAAAGAATGAAGCTGGAGAAGACATGAATAACTTTGCGGAAAGTCTGAAGGAGAGTGATAAAAAGTGTAGGTTTTATACATCTCAAGCTTTTACCAGCATTCTCACATACATTTTCATTTTTGCTACACAAAGAGCCTTTACAGTATTGTGGATGTAAAAATTCGAAGGTTAATCGACTTTTGACAATAAAAATCCTTTAGAAGAACTCGTTATAGTTTTGATCAGATTAAGAACTGGTTTATTGATTGAAGATATACATTATAGATTCAACCTTTCAACCGGTTTACCAGCTTGATAAAACATTTATATTTGAAATACTTCAGCCTATGATGTTCGCATCTAGAGATTTGATAAAGTAACATTCGCCCACATAATTCAAAAGACCAAAGAATATTAGAGTCATCATCAATTGCACTGACTTTTATTATCAAGTACCAAGCAATTTTGAGCAGAAAGCTCATACTATATTTAAAGTATTAATAGGTTGTACTCCAAATGGTGCCATAACTTTTGTTACCAATTTGTTCGAAGGTTCAATATAGGATAAAGAATAGGTAAAGAAGTCCAATTTAGTGGATTTTCTAGATGAAGTGGGTAGTATAAAATCTTTCAGATTTTTTAAAATAAAAATTGCCACTTAATGGGAGAGGAATATTATCTCAAGTTGTATTTGTCTCTGCTTTTTTGGTTAATTTTCAAGAACCAAATTCGAAAGAAGAAAATACCTATTGAAAATATTGTTGAATTACTGCCATTTTTTCCAAGTTTGCTTGTCTTCTGAAAACAACACTCGTTTCTCATGACTTTGTAATGATACATTTTTGAATTTTCCTGCATCATTTTTTGTGTGAAAAATATTCTTCTTCTCTAAAGTCATTATTATATTTGCATTCTGTTGAAAAAAAAACGCAATTTCAGCCATGGGAGTTTTTTTTTATTTTAAAGAAATTTTAATTCTCAAATTAAATATTTATTCATTTTCCATAAAAAGCAACAAAATAATCAAACTCCCCAACCATACTCACATTTCAAGTCTTGAATTTTTTTGTCAGGCTTATTCATATATATCATATTCATTCAAGTCAGAGACTTACCTCTATTCAAATATTGTTAATGTAATTGTTTTCTTTTTTTTCATGAAACAAAATCTGCAAGTGCCAAATCAACCACACTAATGGCTAGTTTGGTATATACAAAATAAAATATTGCTAAGTTAATAAAAATTGTGTGAATATTGTATATTAGAAGAGTATTTTTTGATGTAACTAATATAGTCTTTCATAGCTATTTACAATCTACAATTATTATTATTTATTTTATCAAAGGAGTAACACTAATGGACTGTTTATATTCAAAAGTTGAATTAAACACGAATAGGTACCTGAATTGTTAATGATAGATATTTATGCACGAGAAATGAACTGTAATAAATTGCTATTTCTGAAGAGCAATAAAATCATTTTCTGCTTGAAATTTTTTTTTCCAATTTTTTATTCAAAATAGTTCAGTCGTGTTGTAACTCAACAAATTATTATTTTGAAATGATAATTATTTACTAGTTGCTGCGCTTTTTACGATTTTTTTTATCGAGCATTAAAACGTCCCTATTTATTTCTTTTAAAAACATTCATTGTTACACCCCAAGGTCGAAAAGGTTTGGCTGGTATATATATATTTTTTTCACATGAGGTTTTATCACTTATATATTGTAAAAAAAAATTAAAAATTGATTTCATTCTAAGAAGTCATATACCATTTTCTATGGGATATCTATCAATAGAAGCAAAGTGTCATAAGAATTACCTTTTTCATAAAACCTTTGTACAGTGTGTCCCACTTACCATGCTCACCATGGGTATTTTTTTAATGGTGAGAGATACGAGGTTGGTTAAATAACACCAAATGTGGAGTTTATCAAGGCCAACTATAATGTGAAAAAATATTTTGATAAAATGCATTCGTTTTTGTTTTATACGCAAAAAACAGATTTTGATCATTTTCATGTCTCCTCCGTAACTTCTTTATTTATGAAAATTTTCGAATAGGAATTTCACATTCTCATGGCAGTTTTTTATTGAGATTTACAAAAAACTATGAAATTTATACCAACTTTTCTAGAATTTGAGATATCAGCACCAACTTTCATTTTTCAAATGTAGGTCATAGCTCACTATGACTTAGTTATGAATAACTTTTTTTTCTCTTACAGATGATATGTCACAGTAATAATTTTTTGTTGATAAAAACGGAGTTATCGTCATTTATACAAAAACAAGAACAATTTTGAAATTTTAACAAAAAAATCATGATCTCCGACCTCAAAAACCCCCACATACCAATTTTAAATGGAATCGGGCCATAATCTCAAATCTCGTCCGCCATATTGGAGGAGCAGCCTTTTTTTTATTTTTATTTCAATAAAAATTCCATAGTGCATCGTCACTGGAATTATGAATATCTGCCAAATTTCAAGTTATTAGTACCGCCAGAAGTGGGTCAAAATTCACTTGCAAGAGACATGAAAATAACCAAAATCTGTTATTTGCGTATAAAACAAAAACGAATAGATTTTATCAAAATATTTTTTCACAGGTTGGTCTTGATAAACTCCACATTTGGTGTCATTTAACCGACCTCGTATCTCTTCCTATTAAAAAGATACCCATGGTGAGCACACTGTATATTGAGCATTATTACATATAACCATTTTTTTTGTTTGCTTGAAAATATATTCAGATTACCAGGGCATATTTTCCTAAGTACAATGCCAATGATATGATAAACTATAGAGTTGTATTTGTTTTTGATTAGTAATCCCAAAAATGAAGTTATATCTACCACTTGCTCATGAAAATAATTTCTTGGTTTTAAAATAATAGTGCTAGTAGTGGAAAAACGTTTATTATTACTATTATCAAAGTTTCAAATATGAATTTTAAAAACGATTTATTTATATATTGGTAACAGTGTGCAATTAAAAGACAAATTCTGTGCGAAGCACCAGTTTCAGTTGAACAAATGTTTGCAGTTTCGCAATGTTAAATGAAATGTACCTAGAAAATGCCATCAAAATTGATTATATATGTTAAAAATTATTTGAGGTCAGTTCGCTGTATACTATTTTTCTAATATGTTATTTAATGCAAGGAAAGTAAAATTAGCAATACTCCTGTATTTTTATGGCATTACATCTATCTTTCCACAACAATGTTTATTTTTTGAGGTGAATGAGAGGTATCATGAATACCTACTGTACAGGTTGAAGCTGAAGACTTGGATTATATAATCAAATTTTCATTATTAGGTTAATGGTCATAAGCCAAGTAGTGTCAATATTTTCTCATGAACATTGCACTTATGCTTGTCTCAGAAACTGACTGTTTACTCTGTACAATTTACCATTTTCAAGAGCGAGTATCAGGATGATGAAAAAAGAGCAATTTTTTCATGTTGCAGTATACAATCTGGGAAACGTTTTTGACTAACTTTGTTATACTGTTTAGTTCCTTTGTGTATTATTGGAGGATGAATAATTTGGGTCCCATACATCTTTTGCTTGACTTCCAAACCTAATGAGAGGCGATAGGCATAGAACGGAAAATAGCATTGACCTTTCGACACTTCCTCATTTTCGTTATTTCTATCCATATATTCCAAATCAATTGGTGTGGTCCTTCTACGCCTTCGTAGCTACGTGTGGCGAACCTATTTATATTCGGAAAAGTTTTAAGTTTGTTCGATAGATAGTCAGGTTTCCTGGTGATTACGATTATTTGTTAATAAGTATGATGTTCTGAGCTTCTCCATTAGTTTCAGCCAACCTGATTTCCTCAGTAAAGAGGATATATGATCGAATTAGCAAGGAAGTGTCATGTTTTTGAAAATATTTTAGCTGTATAGTCCTCATCAACAAAAGTAAATTAATGAATTTTCAAATTCGGCCACTTAGAGTTTTCGATATATTTTTCGATACAGTTCCTGGAGGGACCCCTTCAGTGTCCATCTCAGGAATTCCTAGCTTTTAGGCAAAAATATTTTTTGATTCAGGTTTTTATATAGGTCAAAGAGGAAGACTGGAATACGCAATCAATTTTTTCATTATTGATGATTGTGTTGATGAGAACTTCTAAAAAAATGTTTCATCATCTACACCTTCATTTGGAGTTCCCGAAATATTAAAATTGAATTTTCTCATTAAATACCACTTATATTCTACGTTATTTACGGCCATTTGCACGAAATTTAGTCAAATTCTAGTTAAAATTAAATCCACAATTAAATCAAAATATTTTTGGACCATATGGTTTGATCTATAGTTATCATGTTCATTTAATTATTAGTTAATAGTTAATCCTTAATTATTTAAGCCGAATTTTAATTCAAATTGGTGCAAACGGCAGTTAGTTATCTGTCTTGGTGATGATTTAGCGATCTGTCTCTGTTTTATACAGGGTGAACTAACACCATGTACGGAAAATTAAATAGGAAACTGGTCTGTCATGTACGATGTCATCTGTGAAATTTGAGAGCGTTAAAATTAAAAAAAAAATTTTTGTACGACAACTTTTGTAGATGCTCCAGTAGAGTTGTGTAAGAATAGACAGAAGGTAGTCACGAGCCACCTCACGCGCTTCTGGTTGTACATCCATTGCACAACGAATACCAACTGCGTGTGTAGATACAAACAAAATCATCCTACGATTTAGTCTGTTTTCTCCAGATGATTGAATTGAGAACCCTAGTCTAAGTACAGACATTTAATAAGCACTGGCAATCGTGCACGTTTATGTTGCACCCGTTAACAATATCATCAGTTTGTTTTGCAATACGATGATCTTATTTTTATTCTTCCATAAATCGATGAGGTTTAATATGCCAGCTTTTACTTTTCACGAATATTGTGATGTTCATTTATTTAATTAGTGTTCAGGCACCCAGCAGATCAACAGAGAGCTCACCCTATTACATGGTAATACAATATAAAATAATACATTTTGTTGTTATTTTTAACAAAAGTAAAGCTGACTTGAGCAGCTATTTTCACAAATGGATTACAAATGATAGAGAGAGAGAGATGAACAGATATAAAATATTTGCTTACCTAGATCAGCTTTACCGACACAAATGAACACACCTATAGTAAATGTTAATGAATGATAATAATAATTCTCCCTCATAAACACTAGAAGAGTGTACCCAAAGCCATAGGCTATGCAGGTAGAGAACGGCTATTATTACTATCATTTGCCATGGCGCTCAGGGGCAACTTACTGATTTCTGGTACCGTATTCATTTTTCAGCTGTTGGAAAACCCGGAAAACCACCCCAATGGAAGTATAAAAATGGTACTCGATCAAAAACAAGCTGAATGAATCATGGTTTCATTTTATTAAAATCAAGATTATATTTATAATCGAAATAGTGTCTGTGACGAAAAAATCTGTAATTCAGATTACTTACTAACTTCTTTTGGATATATTCTAACCCTTTAACATATTTCTCATAAAAAGGATTTCACATAACGGTATTCTTTCTACTCGAGGGTAGGTCTCACTACTATACTACTTAGTACTGTACTCTGTGTATGACATTCAAATGTGAGCTTTTTGTCTAATGTTTTACCGAGGTTTTTTATTTCATCAGTAACTGCAATCAGTTGATTGTTGATTCACAGGTGATAATGAAGAGGGTTAAGGTATTTAAAAAAAAATTAGGTTAAATGATAATAGATTTCTGAGATAGTATTCAGAGGAACGATTTGAGTCGTCCTGATGATTGCCCTATTTTTTTATTGTATGCTTTCAAATCATCTGCAAATAGTTTCACTTCAGAATCAACGAAAATGTCATCAACTTCACTAATAAAAATACTGAACAAAATTGGCCCAACTTCTTCTGTAAGTTGCCATGGCCACCGAAGTTACAAAGTAGGATAATGTATTTCATCGAAGGCTTTAGAAAAATCGGTGTGGGTGACACGAGTTGAAGCACCTTTTTCCATGGACTTGTATACATATTATATCCTTAAGACAATTATCTTCTTATAAAACCATGTTGGTAAATGTTCATGTGATTTTCTACTAGATGAAACAGCTCGTTAGTAACAATTCATTCGAATATTTTTCCAGGTTGACGGAGCAAAGAAATTGGCCTATAGTTGGAAATGTATGACTGTACCGTTTTTAAAAACTGGTACTATTTGTTCAACCTTTCATTTCTTCTGAAATTTTGCAAGCTTTAGTGATTGATTGAAAGTAATTGAAAGTGGTTTGAATACACATCACAATTCAAGAAAAAGAAACTACCCAAACACCAAAAATACGTCACAATTACACTCGACGCGCGTTTCGCCAACAAAGTATTTGATACATCAGCACATGATTCGATAAAAATAGCATTTGTACCATCGAGCTCAGGTCCCTTTTTGTAATCATATTTATTGAAGGCGGATTTAATTTGTCCTTCAAATATGAAAGTGATGATGAAAGAGGTGGATGATGTTGTTGGTACCAGACATGGAGAATTTTTAGTTTCAATTACGCTAACAAAGTAATCAAGAAAACTGTTACATATTTCCTCTTTACCTCTGAAAGTTTATTGTCATATGTCATCTGTGGTGTTAACGATTAAGGATGGATTAAGTCAACTATAGCACAAGCATCATCATAAACATTACGGTAACACCAAAGGTTTTTAGCATAAACATAACATTATTGTATAAATAGCTCCATTTGAAATAACAGATTCAACTTTCGTTCATAATATAACAATTTCAAAATGATGTTGACTAAATGCACCTTTACATTGCTTTTTCCTGCAAAACGGGACAGAAGGCTTTACCATTTGTTTTCAAACTACTTTCAGTTTTTTCAATGTATTTTTTGTAATCTGCTTCAATATATTTTTTGAGGGACTTCCGAAGATATGAGAAATACATGCAGTCTTCTAGATTTTTGTAAATTTTCCATCTGCTGTGATATTTAAGCTTTTCCTCTTTTCAAAACTCACTATTTTCTTAGAGAACCAAATGGGGTGCATTTTCTTATTAACCTCTTTTTTTGGAACAAACATTAAACCCTACAAATATTGATATTTTCTTCTTGGAGAAGTTTATTCCACGAAATTTGACTGAGGTATAAGTATTTCATATATTCACTTTGTATACCATTTTCTGGGAAGATAAATATTGTGGCAAAGCTGCGGGCGATGCCGGGCATGAACGCTCACGTAGACCGTGCGTGAGCGCGAATGACTTTCGAGGCGCTATGCACCGAGAAGAATCTGGACGATTCGAAGGCTTACTCGAAATTTCAGGTGAAATGAACGGTGAATATAAAAAGAACCACGCAGCAGAGTTGAGACAGTTAGTGAAGCGGAAGTCGAACATAAATAGTCCAATGATTGTTATATAAATTAGAGTATTGTGTTAAAGTTATTGAGGCATTGTAATTCGTAAAATAAATTATTTTAGAGTGAATTTGTTTAACTATACTACAGTGGTGACAGAAGTGCGATTTTTAAAAGATAAAATACAGAGTGTTCGTGTAAGTAGACAGTTTGAGTATTTCGGAAAATTGTTTTCGCGAAAAATAGACAGAGCTGATAAACATTTTTTCGTGAGGTTGACAGTTGTGTGCATTAATGGAGTACAAACTGATACACTTCTCGCGTGTGAAAATAATAATAATAATAGACTGGTGGTTCGTGAAAAAGACTGTGTGAAATAGACCATAATACTAATATACTGGTGGCCCGTGAAATAGACAATAATAATAATTATAGACTGGTGGCCCGTGAAATAGACTGTGTGAAATAGAGTAATACAAAATGTGTTCGAGGAAAGTTCGCCTGGTTGAATTGAGGGTTGCGGAATTGAAGCAAGAACTGGAGGAGAGGGAACTTGACACAAGTGGTAAAAAGGCCGCGCTTCAGGCAAGACTGTCTGAGGGATTTATCCAGGAGGGTGAAAATCCAGAAACCTTTTTATTCGAAGTTTCTGGAATTGATTTGGGTTCCATAATGAGTAAACTCGACGGAATGTAGGAAGAAATTCAAGAGAAACTTCTAGAAAATTCGAATAGTTTGAAGGAAGAAATTCAAGAGAAACTTCTAGAACATTCGAATAATCTGGAAGAAAAACTTCAAGAAAAACTACTGGAAAATACGAATAATCTGGAAGAAAAACTTCTGGAAAATTCGAATAGTTTAAAGGAAGAATTTCAAGAAAGTTCGAAGAATCTAGAAGAAAAGCTTCTAGAAATTTCAAAGACTCTGGAAGGCAAACTCCTCGAAAATACAAAGGGCTTAAAAAAGAACTTTCTGGGGTGGCGAGTCGAGTGGAAGGAAAAATAGGGACTGTCGAGACAGAGATGGAGAAAATCGAAGATGAAATTGAGGAAGAGATAGGAAAATTGAAGAAAACAATCAGTGATGAAATCAGAGGCGGAATGGAGGAAGAAATCAGCAAAATGAAGGAAACAATCGGTGAGTTGAAAAAGCAAATTAACATTACCCACACCACAGAATCTGTCTATGAAAATCGAATGCTGGAACTGAGTTTGAAATTAGATGATTTCCAAAGGGGTTTGAAAGATGTAAAAATCAGTCCGAAAACAGGAAAACTCTCTATGAAACCACCTCAGTTTGAAGAAAAAACACCTTGGGCAAATCACCGCCGACAATTTGAAGCTGCAGCAAAGGCGAATGGATGGAATGTAGGAGAAAGAGCTGTAGCATTAACACTGGCGTTGCGTGGAGAAGCCACAAATATCTTACAAACCCTCACGGCACAAGAACAAGAGGACTACGAGCAGCTGATCAAACATCTAGAATTACGGTATGGACAGACCCATCTAGAACATGTATACCACTCACAGCTCAAAAACCGCTGCCAGAAATCAAGCGAATCCTTAAAGGAATTTGAAGCCGACATTGCACGCTTGGTTCGCCTTGCATACCCAGCCACACCGGAAAAGGTAATGGAACGACTAGCAGTTCAGGAATTCTTAGATGGACTTCGTGACCAGGAAACCAGGCAAGCATTGACACTAGCTCGTCCAACACATCTCGTGGATGCACTGGCACGCGCTTTTGAATTTGAGGCATCGAAGCAATCCTGCAGAAGCCAAAGTAAAGTCCGAATTATTGAGAAAGACCCACAGGAGCCTGCTGACCTGGAAGCTGCCATAAGAAAGGTGGTAAAGGAAATGTTGCCTGATAAGATGCTGGAATTGTGGCAAAATTGGGCATGTGCGTAGCAAATGTCCAACATTCAAAGAATCGGTACAGATGCAGGAAAATTAAAGAAGGTCGATGAGGAGGGGCGATCGTTGACCTGTATCCAGCAAGCCCCCGTTAGCAATGCATATGTCGCTGTCCTTCAACGTCAAAACAATGGTGTCTTTGTAGACGGTCTCATCAACAACGAGCTGCTAGATACAGGTGCGACTAGGACCATCCTTGGACCTGCTTTTATTGAAACACCAGAGAGAATGGAACCATCATCCAGGAAGCTTCGCACAGCAACCAGGAGAGCCGGCCACTGTACATGGAGAGCTACCGATTGAACTGATTTAGGCAGCACAAAAGTGAAACATCGGGCATTAGTAGTGGACATTGAGGACGATGCAATTATTAGATTGGGCATCATGAATTCCAGAGGGTTCGAATTGACCTTCATAGATGGCGTCCTACGTGTGAACGGAGAAGAGCTGGTGCTACATGGAAGTAGTGAAGAGATGATTCGTGTTCTGCTGGCTGAAGATGTAAGTGTACCCGAGAGGGCTGAGACCGTACTGGTGCTCGCTTGGACGGAGGTGCGAGCAATGGAAGCGTGGTGATGTTCGAGCCCAAGCTTCATGATGAGAAAATTAGACGAGGGATTGCACTAGGAAAGACTCTGTTGCGTGCTAATAAAATTGTGCCAGTAAGGGCAATGAATGTCAATTATTACCCAGTGACTTTGAAAAAAGGAACTGTTTTGGGGCACTGCTCGTCAATTTCCTGTGTAATCAGGAGTGTACACCGTACTGTTAGTCAAGACAACAACCTGATAGCGGAACTGAAAAAATTGGTTACCATCTCTTCCAAGGGCATTGAACCAGCTCAACAGCCCAGATTGAGAGAATTAGTGAAGAAGTACTAACCCGGTGGGTGAACATTTTTTAAATTGTTACATATGTGGAACATAAACTTAACGTCTTATGAATGATGGTCAAAATCATCAATATGTATCCATTAAACGTATTTTCTGAGGCGATAAGTCCCAATTTTCAACGTTGTATCAACGTCATAATTCAATGATCATATTTTCATTATCAAAATGACGTATCATGCTCATTGTCTAAATAGCATATTAGAACATATGTCAAGTAACTGATTCAAAACTTATGTTTTCAATACGACGGTCTTTTCTGAGGCGATAAGCCCCAAGTTTCAGCGTTGTATCAACGTCATATTTCATTGATCTCCTTTTCATCATCAAAATGACGTATTATGTCCAAAGAACATATCATAATACACAGGGTGTTTCTTAAGTGCGTGTAGAAAATTCAGAAGTGTGTTGCTGACATCAAAATGACTAGAAAAGTTTCTATAAACATATGTCCGCAAGTTATTCGTTTCTGAGATACAGAGTGTCAAAGTTGAATTCTTATTTTAATTTTTATGAACAATTTCAAAATAATGTTGATATTTGGGTAATGTTTGGTATCTGGGAATATTCGTTATTTACTTTGTGTAAAAAATATATTCTTGGTAGAGGTCACTGGGAACAACTGTTTTCGAGTTATTGAGATTTGAAATAACCGATGCAAGTGATTTTGAATAACAAGATTTTTAAAATTAAAATAAATTCAATTAGAAATAATTTTTTTCACAATCAACATAAAATTTGATTTTTACATTGAAAAATCAACCCAGATACCAAACTTTACTCGAATATCACAAATATTTTAGAAATCATTCACAAAAAACAAATATAAGAATTAAACTTCGATACTCTGTATCTTAGAAACGAATAACTTGCAGACATGTGTTTATGGGAACTTTTTTTCTAATTTCGACGTCAGCAACATGCTCCTGAAGTTTCTACACGTACTTAAGAAGCAGCCTGTATATCAAGTGAGTGATTAAAAAGTCATGTTCCCAATACTACGGTCCTTTCTGAGGTGATATGTCCTAAGTTTCAGCGTTGAATCAACGTCATACTTCATTGATCATATTTTCATTGTCAAAATGACGTATTATGCAGAATGTCCAAAGACTGAAAATGGTTATCATGGTATATTGTAGGTACAAGCCAAGCAGCCTATGTGCATGTTATCATGGTAACCCAAGAGGTCCAATAACAATTCACAAAAGCTTTTGATAGTATTCATATACTGTTACTGAGTTTGAGATAATGCCTCGTAACTTCAATAGCAGCGACACCTATCGTTGGGTAGAATACATATTGATTATATTGATCAATATCTGAACATATTTTTTAAGGTATTTAACTCACGTCAGGCAGAGTATGCAAAAATACATAATTATTTGATCGTAAAATGTATCAATTTGAATGAATCATTTTCATAACTATATTATGAGGAATGAAAAATATGCACATTTCGTCTGATACCAGAAAACTTTTAAGGGACAATTTTTGTAAACATATATAAATGATACGTTCACATTTGATTTTCAAAATGATCATCACCCAGGAAATATATAAACGATATAATAGTTTATATTGATTATTTTGATCAATAAATGAACATATTTCTTTAGATATTCAACTCACGTCAGACAAAGAATCCAAAAAAGTACCCAAAGTTACATAGTTATTCGTTCATAAAATGGATCGATTCAAATATGATATTTTCATTACCCTATTACGGAATATGAAAAATATTCATATTTTGCCTGATGTCAGGAAAAATGAGGGACAATGTTAGACAATGTTTGGAAACATATCAATAATATGTTTATATCCTATTTTCAAAATTACCATCACTCAAGAGATACTTTTATGATATAATAGTTTATATCGATTATTTTGATCAATAAATGAATACATTTTTTTAGATATTCAATTTACGTCAGGCAAAGTATGCAGAAATATATAGTTATTTGGTCGTTAAATGTATCTAATCTAATATAATATTTTCATTACTATATTAGGAAATTAGTAAAATTTTCAATTTTTTTCCTGTTGCCAGAAAAACTTTGGAGAGACAATGTTTGGAAACATATATAAATAATATGTTTATTCAAAATTTTCAAAATTACCGTCGTTCAAGAGATATATAAATGATATAATACTTTTAATTGATTAATTACATCAATAAGTGAACATATTTGTTCAGGTATTTAACTTACGTTAGAAAAAGTATGCAAAAATACATAAATACATGGTAATTTGGTCAGAAAATGTATTGATCTGAATGAAACGTTTTTATTACCATTTCATGGAAAACGTCGTTTTTTGTCTGACACCAGGATAACTTTCGAGAGACAAAGTTTGGTAACATATATAAATAATATGTTTACATTCGATTTTCAAAATTATTATCACCCAGGAGATATATCCACGATGGAATAGTTTTTATTGATTATTTTGATCAATAAATGAATATAATTCTTTAGTCATTCAACTTACGTCAGGTGAAGTATACAAAAATACATAGTAATTCGGTCGGTGAATGGATCGAATACAATATAATATTTTCATACTATATTAGGAAATATGTAAAATATTCATATTTTGCCTGATGCCAGGAAAACTATCGAGAGACGATTCTTGGAAACACATATAAATAATACTTCTATTTTTGGTTTTCAAAATTATCGTCACTCAAGATATGTACTAATGATATAATAATTTTTATCCACAATCACCTTATAATTGAAGTTATATCCACACTTATGAACCGTATAAAGTGGAATAATGAAAAATACAATCTTGAATATCAATCACATTTTACTTATTTTCACCAACTTCACAAATTTTTACAAATGGAGTCGATAAACAATCGAAAATACATAGCAACCATTCAACACCTCCCGATATTTTTGTATGTTATTTCAATGATTTTTGAGGAGGTGACAGCCGCTGTCAGAGCAAAACGTTAAATCATTTTGTGATAAAAAATTTCCGCGATTCTGATTCTAAATGAATGTGATTGTGAATAAAACGTTGTATTGCATGCGTGTTTTAGATACATTTTATTTGCTTGAGAAATTTAAACGCTCGAGCTTCGCTCTCGCGTTTAAACATTCTTGCGCAAATAAAATGATATATAAAACACTTATTTATACAATAAATAACTATTAATGGTTATTTCAATCAATAAGCATATATTTTTTTTGGGGCACATAAATTACGTCTGGCAAAATATGCAATAATACGTAGTTATTTGGTCCTACTATTGATTATATTGACAAAGATGTATATACGATTATATTTAAAAAAGTTAGATATTTTCATATCTATCTTGATGTCTGCAAATTATTCAAGAGACAATATTTGAAAAAGTACATAAAAAATATGTTTATATTCAATCTTCAAAGTTATCATCATTCAAATGATACATTCGTGATTATGCAGTATTGATCGTTTAATTTGATCAAAAATGCAACATAACTGAAATGTGTTAAAGCGAACGTTCGACCTGAAATGGATTAATTTTGGTATATTATATAGTCATGAGTATGACCGATTTTTGAAGTACGCATCGGTTAAGTTCATTCAACATAACGCATGAGACATCTGATGAAAACCATTATATGACTTATAATTGTAAAGTTGAATGTTCACCGGGAAGACATCTTTGATACCAGACAAGGAAAAGGGTGTCGAACGAATGTAGTTCAACATAATATTGATACTGGGGATGCCCGACGGATCAGCTAGAAGACTTCCTCTTGCCAAGAAGGAAGAGGCTGACAAAATAGTCAGTGATATGGGGAAAGATGGAGTTATTGAACCATCCGACATCCCATGGACCTCTCCAGTCGTGCTGGTGAAGAAGAAAGATGGATCAACACGCTTTTGCATAGACTATCGGCAACTGAACAACGTGACGGATAAATACAGTTAGCCTCTTCCGAGAATAGACGACACCCTTGACACGTTGGCCAGCTCCACGATTTTCTCGACCCTTGATCTGAAGAGTGGATACTGGCAGGTAGAACTGGCTCCAGAAGATAGAGAAAAGACGGCCTTCACCATCGGCTCAGGACTGTGGCATTTCACCGTTATGCCATTCGGGCTTTGTGACGCTCCAGCCACATTCGAGAGATCAATGGAGAAGGTTCTGAAAGGACTTTCATGGAGGACGTGTTTGGTATATCTCGACGACATTATTGTAGTTGGCAAATCATTCGAAGACCACGTTAAAAACCTGGAGTAGGTATTCCTGCGACTGAGAAACTCTGGATTGAAGCTGAGCCCCAAGAAATGCAACCTGTTCTAAAAAGAAGTACGTTACCTTGGCCATGTTGCCTCTGGGCACGGAGTAGCAGTGGATGACGAGAAGATCAAAGCAGTGAAGGAGTGGCCTATTCCGGAAGACATACACCAACTACGTAGTTTCCTTGGTTTGTGCACATACTATCGCCGATATGTGCTGGGGTTTGCCAACATCGCTAAACCACTGACCAGGCTCACGGAAGGTCAAACAAAGTTCCAATGGTCCGGAGAATGCCAAGACTCGTTCAGGAAGCTAAAGGGGGCATTGATCAACGCACCAATTCTAAGTTATCCCCTTCCGAGTGGAAAATTCATTTTGGACACGGACGCCAGCAACGTGGGACTTGGAGCTGTCTTGTCCCAGATCCAGGATGGACAAGAGAAGGTCATTGGATACTTCAGTAAACCGGAGCGTAACTACTGTGTCACCAGACGAGAACTATTGGCTGTTGTCAAGGTAGTACAACACTTTCATAAATACGTGTACGGGAGAAGATTCCTGTTAAGGACCGACCACGCAGCCCTTCAATGGCTTCTACAGTTCAAAAACCCCTAGGGCCAAGTAGCACGTTGGATAGAAAGACTCCAAGAATTCGACTTCGAGATCGAACATCGAGCAGGAAGTGGCCACAAGAACGCAGATGCTCTGTCAAGGAGACCATTTCCAGACGACTGCTCACGCTGCCGACGAGAAGAAGAAGAGGAAGCAGCGATTTGTAGAACCACGGCAGTTGACAACAACTGGAATGACAACGAGGTCCAGAAAGACCAAGAAAGAGATCCAGATCTTGGTTTAGTCATCGGTTGGAAAAAGAGTAATCAAAGACCGACATGGCAGGAAATCGCCAGATATTCCCCAGCAGTCAAATCCTACTGGGCCCAATGGAATTCCCTTACCCTGGACAGTGGGGTCCTGAAACGTGTACTGGAGTCTGAAGATGGTGGGGAGGACAGACGTCAGATAGTGGTGCCCAAGAGCAGAAGACAGGAAGTACTCCGAGAGATCCATGATGGAGTTGCTGGAGGACATCTGGGTGTGACAAAGACCCTGCAGAAAGTAAGGCAACGGTTTTACTGGGTCAATTGTCAAGTTGATGTCAATGACTGGTGCGGAAAGTGTGCTGTTTACGCTGCCAGCAATGGACATCGGACACGACCCAAGGCCACGATGCGTCAGTAGAACGTAGGTAGTCCATTGACATCGCCGGCCCGTTCCCCGTATCAGATCACGGAAATAAATACATTCTTGTGGCAATGGACCATTTCAGCAAGTGGGCCGAAGCCTATGCCCTGCCCAACCAGAAAGCCATTACCGTCGCGAACGTCTTGGTGAAAGAGTGGATATGTCGATTCGGTTTTCCCTTGGAGCTGCACTCGGACCAAGGCAGAAAATTCGAATCCAACCTGTTCCGCAATACGAGAACCACAGCTCTACATCCACGATGGATTGGTTGAGCGGATGAACAGGACTATCAATCGCCACTTGCCCAAGGTAGTCTCTGACCATCAAAGAGACTGGGAACAGTATCTCCATTTGTTCCTGATGGCTTACCGTTCCGCAGTGCACGAATCGACCGGCAAAACCCCTGCTAGTATCATAATGGGCCGAGAGCTGCGTCCTCCCTGTGACCTAAAGTTTGGGATGCCACCAGGACAGGATACCGCGGGAGAGGACTACATCAGCAAACTCCGTCAGCTAATGGAGGACATCCACGAATGAGTCCGTTCGAACATCCAGAGTGCCAGCGACCAAATGAAATCGTCTTATGACATCAATGCCGATGCTGGAAGATTTCAGGTTGGTGATCTAGTTTGGCTGTACAACCCGAAGCGTCTCCGGGGCCTGTCACCAAAATTACGGAATTCATGGGAAGGTCCGTACAAGATCGTCAGAGGATAAATGACCTGCTTTACCGAATACACAAGCCACCCAGAGGTTAACCCAGGGTCATTCATTTCAACAGGTTGGCCCCTTACGCTGGAAACCATGACCAAGTCAGACCAAGTCAGACCAACAGAGGAAGCGATGACGTTCCAAAAATTCATGTCCTTATACTCAAATGGACAGAAAGTGTCACACGGGGTAACTCGAGAGGAGCCACGGGACCTTTTCTGTTTGTTGAGATTTGATTTATTTTTTATAATAATAATGGGCAATGGATATTGAAAACAAATTTTAAGATGAATTAGTATCACTCAAGTGAGTGTAAAATCGGATCACTTTCGAAATACGATCTCGTAGCGAAACGACACAATAGAATTTTGATGATATGATTATGGATCATTCGATACCAACAATGGAACTCCTACTTCAACTTTCATGTGGTGTGTTGTATAGTAAAAATCATTTATTTTTGCAATTTCTTATTGGGAGTGAAGCTGAAACTTCATTTCAAATTATCAGCTTCACTCCCACGTTTGATATAGGAAGAAAAATTCTGACTATCTATGTGATTACATCCAGGAGCACCACGTTCTAACAATTCTGTAAGATAATTTTTTTGGTCCAAATTTCACTTCTTTTGGTGGATAGAGCACATTGTATGATTTTTCGTAGTTGGTCGAAGTTCACCCTGCAGAAATTCCATATCACCAAATCCTACCTACTTTCTCTCGGCTTTCACGATGTTTTTTAAACACTACAGGGTTTTCCGTTTCGTGGGACCAGAACATAAAAAAAACACAAATGTCTTCATTCAAATGGAGATATTCATGAATAATAGTGAAATTATTTGAATTTGCTCCTTTGGAAAAAATTATGAAGATATGGTACTCGGAGACATGGTCCTGCTAAAGAAATCTGAGTTTTACCAATGCGCGTTTCTCTTATTTTTAACTGCGAATACGAAAAGAGCCACTGCTTATTTTATTGCTAATGGTTATTTCCTATATTTATACGTACTATTAGGGTAGTCTTCGTCGAAGCTTTATCTATTTCCTTTGATGGTACGCTCTGTAGAAATGCAAGAAGGTCTGAATTTGTAGCGAATGTCATGCTGGAGTTTATTTTAGAGGCCAGCTCGTAACCATATGGTTTAGGATCAGCCAAGTAAGCCCAATTACTAACCGCTGATCCACTTTCAGCTATTGCTGCTCTGAACAACCCTAAAACAAATAACAATATTATAGACTGGTGCATATAATTTTTGTGGAAAAGAAAAAAGTAGCAGTCGAAGACCTGGGAAAAAATGTTGAGGTTCCAACTTTGGGGAATAAAAATAATTAAACACGAAAGCACTGAAATGGTGAAATGGGGAGGCAGTTTAGGGGTTGAAAACGTATTTTTGCGATTTGCGGCGAAACGTGACCTCTTAGCGGAAATATATCTTTTTTGGTGTCAAGTAAGCATAACTTTTTCGCAATTCAGAAGACGACTGGTTTTCGAGTTAGGAACATTTTTCGAAAAAAATACCTATATCTTCCACGAACAATTGTTCTGAAGTTTTTTTGTATTTCGAAGGTATATAAAAGATCATTTTAATTGTTGAAATGTCTACTTTCAAATGGTTTTTGGTGGTTTAGTAATCGTTAAACCGCTTAAAATTGAGAAAAACCGACAAGTCTCTCTGAACCATGATTTTCTCAATCTTTTCAATGATTTTCAAAAGTTGTAGAAAACAATAAAAACGATGTTATTGAAATAATTTTGTTGTGTAATCATGTATTCCAATAATTTGTTATGAATGATTTAGTACAAACTACATTTTGTTATAAAAATAATGAAGAAAGTCGAAAAGAATTGAGAAAATCATGATTCAGAGAGACTTTTTTTTTCCAATTTAAGCGGTTTAACGATTAATAAACCACCTAGTTACATAGACTATTTTAAAGTAGTCATTTCAAAAATTAAAATGGTCACTTATAGACCTTCGAAATACAAAAAATATTAAGACAATTGTTCGTGGAAGATAAGGGTTTCTTTTCGAAAAATGGAAATTACTCGAAGACTAGAAATCTTCTCATTTGCGAAAAAATCATGGTTATTCGACACAAGAAAATTCATATATCTACAAATTTTCATCTGAACTAAATCATTTATCCATGGGGATGAAATAAATACTGAATAATCGGGTTTTTTCTATTTTGACGGTTAATTTGTCAAAAAGTGTTAAAAAGAGAAGTTTTCAATTTTGTTATCATCTATAACTTTTTGAATAGTTATTTTATAATTAAATATAGAAATAATACATAGTGTCAGGTTGGTAACAATCAGTTTGAAGAAAGCAAAAGAATTATGGAATTCAGCAAGCTCTATATCGTTGATCCTTGATGATGGAAATGTTAGTCAAAACTGGAAACTGATTTTAATTGGTGATCAAGGACTTGAACTTTATAATTCCTTTTCTTTGAGGTTGAACCGGAAAAGTACACGTTTGACTTACTATATAGTCGAAATCTGAAGCGTGTTCTCCTAGAAAAAATGTTATCTTCGAAAGATTTATTTTTAATAGCATCACACAAAAAGATGGTCCAACCGTCCGATAACTTTTTGACAGAATTACGTAGAGCTATCAAATCTACGAAATACAAAGAACAAGACTCTGTGGTAAGAGATAGAATTGTCATCGGAATTTTTGACAAAGCTTTTCAAGAACACCTATTGAGAATGCCAAATTTAACATTGGAGAAAGCAATTGATTTTTTCCGAGCAACGGAAACAAGTAAGCTTCAATTTGAAACGCTTCAAAAATAAAGCATACAGTGTGTCCATTTAGTGCGTAATTCTTCGATATCTCGAAAGCCATAACCTATAGAGAAAACTTTAAATGTAAAACATTTTCAGTTAGTAAAGTTGCTTATTTTCAAAATATTTTCAACATTACTGGGTGATTTATAAAAGCGGAACGGCTCAGAGACAAGATTTCTTTAAATAGAACACCCCGTATTTTTTATTCGGAATTTATTCCACTGAGGTTTACCTCTACATCGCTGTAAAAAAAAATTGGAATCGGTTGCGGAGTTGCCAAATTATAATTGATGAACCATTTACCACCAATGAAGTGTCATGTTGAAATGGGCATGGCATATTCATTTATTAAAATTTTTGAGATATTTTTGGCGAGGCCTCCTGTTCACCAATCCAGTAATTTTGCGACATGTTCTTTAACAGGGTGCTCAAATTTGCATTCTGAATTTTGCAAGATTCAGACGACGTTCGTTAGAATTTTTCTTCACAAATTTATTCCGACATATAGCTGAAAAAAATCGAAATCGGCTGCGGCGTTGTCAAGTTTTAAGTAATTTCCTTGTTTACTACTATTTCGGGGTAATTTGTACGTCATAGTTCTTTCCTTTATTTGTATTGTGGAAATATTGCGTTGCTACGGTATAATCAAATTTCCACATGGACCATCATGTATTTTTTTGAAATAGGAATATTTACAGGCTCTTTAAGTTTAAATTTAAAACAAATAGAATGGGTTTCGACAAATTGATCCAAAATACAACTTTCACAGAGATTTTTTGCAGACTATGGATTAATTTTTCGAAATACATTTCTATTATTTGTGTAGTGGACTGTCAAACATCGCAACAATCAAACATACCTTGAATTTATTTAAAATTTTACTGAATTCCCACCCGAAACCCGCGTAGTAAAGGAATATTGTTTGTATTATTATGTCAAGTTAAATGGAGATTTGGATTGCGGGAATAAGGACAATAAAAGTTGTCCCAATTTTAAAAAATTGTCCTCATTCTTGCATTCCAAATCTCCATTGTTTGTATTGTAGAAGTTGCCTAATAACACATATTTTATGTCGAGATGTTTTTATTCGAAGTATTCCAAATAATAATGTTTGAGGTTGAGATGAAAGAAAAACAAGTTATGAAGGAATTAAAGCAAATGAAAAACTCATCACAGAAGTTGTTCGAAATCCTGAGTGATACAAGACTCAAGTCGCATTTTAAATTTTTCCTTACGTTGAACAACATGATCGGTGTTATGCTTCGAAAGGCATCCCGAATTCTTTCTTTCATGTCATCAATGGTGGTAGCAGGTATGCGATAAATCATACATTTCACGTGACCCCATAAAAAAAGTCCATACTGGTCAAGTCGGGAGATCTCGCAGGCTATTGGATTGGTGCTCCCCGACCTATCCATTTTTGAGGAAAATATAGTTCAAGATGGTTCTGAACTTCTCTATGATAGTGTGCAGGTGCACCATCCAATTGAAAACACATGTCCTGTTGAATCACCAGTGAAATATGTCAGATCACCTCGTAAAAACGTAAAAACTTCTTCCCGGTTAAATTCTGCTCGAAGAAAATCGGCCCAATAACGTAATCATGGAATATATACCTCCCCAAACATTTAGCGACCAGTTATGTTGGAAGTTAGAAACTAGAACTGTATGCGGGTTTTCAGTAGCATAATAGTGGAAATTACGACGATTAACGGGACTATTTCTGTGAATTGTTGATTCATCACTAAACAGCACAGTTTTGAAAAATGAAGGATTTTCTCTTATTTTGTTTCGCGCCCATTGACAAAATGTAACTCGCCTTCCAAAATCATTTTCTGTAATTTCTTGGTGGAGTTGAAGATGGTATGGATGAAATTTATGCTTTTTGAGGGACTTCACTACTGATGATTTCTTAATATCTGAATGTTTACTTATTTCTCTAACACTTAATGTCGGATCCCCAGTTACTGATAAAGCGATTGCAAATTCATTTTCTTCTGCCAAGCAGTTTTTTTTCTAATAAATTTTTCATAATTTACATTTCCTGTGCGCTCAAATCTATCTTTCAATCTTTCAATCTTCTGAAGCATATTTCTTGAGGGTGTCATCTCTGAGGAATGTTTTGGGCACATATTCTAGAGGCTAAAAGACAATTACCATGGCTTTCCCCCAAAGAGTACACCATGCTTATCAATTCTTCCTGAGAATAATTCATTTCAAACACTTAACATCAAATACTTTAAATTTTCGAACCTGAATTAAACGAAAGTGACAACAAAACGATATTTTTTTTCATGGCTAACTGAGAAGGTAGGACGCGCAGAGATACTTTCAGGGGAACAATTTTGAAGCTTTATGCTCCACTACGGATAATGAGACCAGTTGACCAGACAATATCAAATTTATGATCCATGTGTGTGTGAATATTTCAGGTATTTTTCAGTGCATAACTGTGCTCCAGTGGAGTTTTTGGGAGACTAGATAGTAAATAATGGGTTGTCGCTCTGAACTAAAGATTGTTATTGAAATAGAAACACTTTGAATCAGGTTCAACTGTTTGAACATGCCAGTGGATGAACTGCCTTTAGACCACTATTCTGACGGCCTTCAGACCACTGTTTCGAAAGTAGACGTTGCTTTTGACATGTTTGTTTGTTTCACATAGGTACATATGATTTGAATCTAAGTACCAAGATTACGGAATATTTCAAATTTGGACAATGTACATATCGCAAAAATACCTGAATGATCTATGTAGAACCTCAATTGTCATGTGGCAGGCAATACTCCCACCATCAAATCAAATGAAGGAACCATGCCTCATAAGTAGCCCTGATATAGTGATGGACATAAGGAAATTAATTTCATTGAAAATATGAACAGGATGTTCATAAAGTCAGTTGTGGAATCATCTGCGACTGAAAGTTCGAATTAAGTCGCTATTTTCCATCGTACAAGATAACCTCTCTTGGAAGGGATTCATGTTTTAAAGAGAAACATTCTCATTTGAAAATTGAATCAATACATGACTCCTCTGGAAATGAAAAAACCCTACGATAAAATTGAAGTTAGTTTTTTGTAATATCTAATTAATTAATAATAAAATGGATTAAGCAATCCAGACTTCTGCATTTAACCTGTACAATAGGTATAATCGTCGGCAAGTCTCCAACAGAAAACAACTACTGCCCCCTACGACCATTGAATTCAATGGTCGTAGGGGGCAGTAGTTGTTTTCTGTTGGAGACTTGCCGACGATTATACCTATTGTATAGGTTAAATGCAGAAGTCTGGATTGCTTAATCCATTTTATTATTAGTTTAATGGGCTTCTGCCAAGTAGTGTCATCAAATATTTTCTTCTGAATCTAATTAATTAATTAATTTGAGGGGATTCAACAATCTTCATGCCATTTTCCAAAACATAAAATTTTATATTGAAATTCTTTCCATTTGAAAAACCTCAAAATGAACCAAAACTGCTAAAGTCTACTTGTTAATATTTTATTACTATAATTTATTTTTCAATTGCATTATTAACGCGTATCCACCTGTGTTACTTATATGCCGCACTGTGGTTGTTTTTTCCTTCTTTTGCTGCCATGAGCCATGTACGGGACAAAAAACTCTTTGTTATAAGAATTGTAAATTATTTATGAACAAAACATTTCTATAAATATCTATCTAGGGGTTATGCCAGTATGCCAATGGAATAGTAAATTTTTCTACGACAGTGCGCAAACTAAGGTTTTACGCATTGTTCACAGTGCAAAGGAATGTTTTGCGTACTGTTCATACATTTTTCAAAAAGATAGTAGGTATTTTGCGTCAAATTGTACTCGGAAGTTATCATTTGATAATACCACGAAAATACCATGAAAATACCACAATTTGTCTGTACACAGATTAATTAGTTTGTTTTCGTTTATACTCTGAATATTCAAAAGGAGTAGGTATGTCAGAATTGAAATTCAATGTGAAGATAGAGTTTCTCGCGGTTTCCTCATATTTAAAAAACGGCTCCTGCAAGCACTAAATGGCTAGACAGGAGATGCAAACGTTAGATCATTTATGAACACGAGAAAAATTCGTGCTCTAAAAAATGGGCCTCCGAGTAACACCGTACTGAATAATGAGGGGAGACAATTTTTTATTTTGAAAAGAGACGTACTGGACTCGGTTTACCGGGTACGATTGTATCATGCCAATACTTTCGCTACGAAAGTTAAAATGCTCTAGTTTTTTCAGTAATATTCATTCAAGATATCGTCGTAGGATTGGATTGATTCGAGTTATCCCACATTGACGAAATAATTGTTTCCAGAATTCAATAATAATAAGTTTAATAATCAACATGGTTCCAAAAACTTACCAGCCGATTGTTTGCTCACGACGTGAAATCCAACTGAAGAAGCTCCAGCGCTCTGACCAAAAATTGTTACTTTGTTCTTATCTCCTCCGAAAAGTGCAATGTTACTTTGGACCCATTTCAGGGCAAGAAGTTGATCTTTGAGCCCATTGTTGCCGGGCACTACGTCATCACTTGTTGACAAAAACCCAAATGGGCCCACTCGATAGTTCATGGACACCATGAGAACGCCCTGTTCTATTAGATAATCTGGCCCATACACATTATACTGAGAGGCACCATCTCTGTATCCTCCTCCATAAAAGAAGACCATAACTGGTAGTAAAGTTGAATTTCTCTGAAATACATTATAATACTAAGCACGAAGGACAACTTAGCGTAAGTCAGCATAAGTTGCTTTCATCCCATTGTATAGCAGTTTGTTTCAATGTAGAGTTGGTAAGCTATAAGGAATAAAGAAGGAAAAACACTACAAAGTCATTTTCGGGTAGATTCTGTTTCTCAGTAGCGACCTTGTCATCATAGCAAGAAAACTTTCACAGCAAAATATATCTTAATTTTGTAGAAAACTTGCTACCTTATAGTGCTTTATCGGCAGGAGATTATGTGATAGCAACATTTCCTGTCGATAGATAGCAAGCCTTCTACAAACTTGAGATATACAGTGTGTCTCACTTCTCATGGAAACACCCCCGTATCTTCCGTAACAATAGAGGTAAAATGATGAAACTCTCAGGACTGATGAAAATGCTCAAAATGCACCTACCACCTGAATGGGGTTGGCCTAAGTGATATACACTGCCCGCCACTCGCGATGGAACAACCCATTTTTACGGTAAAACATACTAGGGGCAGAATAGGCTCAAAATTCCTACAGATTCGTGATCAGGACCACCAACTTACTACAGAGACACATTTTCCCTGAAAAAATTTCAGTCCTGAAAAATCCAAATTTGTCTCACTTCTCATGGAAACACCCCCGTATCTTCCGTAATTTTTGGGGGTGTTTTCTTGAGAAGTGAGACAAATTCGGATTTTTCAGGACTGAAATTTTTTCAGAGAAAAAGTGTACGTATAATGAGTTGGTGGTCCTGATCACAAATCTGAAGGAATTTTTAGCCTATTTTGCCCCCTAGTATGTTTTACCGTAAAAAAGTGTTGTTCCATCGCGATTGGCGGGCAGTGTATATCACGTAGGCCAACCCCATTCAGGTGGTAGGTGCATTTTGAGCATATCCATCAGTCCTGAGAGTTTCATCATTCAACCTTAATTATTACGGAAGATACGGGGGTGTTTCCATGAGAAGTGAGACACACTGTATTTTAATGAAAAAGTTTTCATGCATTCATAACAAACTTGCTATTGAGAAACAGAATTATCAGATATCAAAATACCAAATTGAAGACTTCTATCTGCTTATTACTGCTGAAATCAGATTCTGATAGGTTGGCAGGGTAGTAGTTTGATAACTATACATTTTTCATCAGAATGGAGAATTCTCCTTCAGATGAAAATTAGGTGAGTATTCTTTATAAAATATCTGTTAAACGTCGCATTTAGAACTTATCACTTTAACCTTTTTTCTGAAAAAGTTATAAAATCACCTACTTAATAACGAAAAATGAATTTAAAGGGTTTTGTTTCTATTTCACCACTTGGCAACAACGCTGCAGATTTCTTAGACAGTAAAGGGAAAAAACACTTTGCTGACCGAAATTAAAAATATCGTTGATTTCAGACTTCAACTGGGAACATCGGAATGGTAATGCAAAATAGATATCTATAGAGAAATACCTTCTTGACACCATTTTCAAAATTCAAATAAACCCCCATTTTGGGGTAGTTTAATCTTGTAATTTTTCGAAAAACTTTGCTGACCGCTGGTTTCCAGTAAAGATATTTCGTTGAAACAAGAGATAATCATTTCTCAGAACGTACTTTTTGTGCCACTATGGAAAAAGTTTCGATCAACCCTCATATAAGGGTAATTTACTCCTGTGATATTTTTAAAAATTTGCTGACCGAGGATTTCCAGTGAAGATATTTCGTTAAAACAGCAGATTATGATTTCTCAAAACGTACATTTTGTGCCACCATAGAAAAAGTTTGGATCAACCCTCATATAAGGATAGTTTACTCTTGTGATTTTTTAAAAACTTTGCTGACCGAGGATTTCCAGTTAAGATATTTCGGTGATGATCCACATTTTTTCTATGGTGGGACAAATAGTACGTTTTGACAAATCATAATCTGCAGTTTCAACGGAATATCTTCACTGGAAATCCTCGATCAGCAAAGTTTTTCAAAAAATCACAAATATAAACTACCCTTATGTGGGGAATGATCCAAATTGTTTCTATGGTGGCACAAAAAGTATGTTTTGATAAATCATAATCTGCTGGTTCAACGAAATATCTTCACTGGAAATTCTCGATCAGCACAGTTATTTTAAAAATCACGGGTATAAACCACCCTTAGTGTGGGATGATCCAGTTTTTTTCTATGGTGGCACAAAAAATACATTTTGAGGAATTGTAGTCTACTTTCTTTCTTTCTTTTGGTGTCTTGGCATCGACTGCTATGATCATTAGCCACGTTTTCTGGATAGGCCTTGTTACTAACTCCATACGCCACCTTAGGAGCAGCACTGTCAATTGGAACGCAACAGTGAATCGTGCAGGACTCACCCCAGTCCAGCCACGAGATTTGAATGATTTAATCGGTCAAATTAAATTAAAAAATCCCAGCCGCAACTGGGACTCGAACTCCGGACCTTTCGACCCAAATTCAGACGCTCTAACCACTGCGCCACGCCCCGACATTTGTAGTCTACTTTAATGGAAATCCTCGATCAGCAGAGATTTTTAAATAATCACTGGTATAAGCTACCCTGACGTTGGGGATGATCCAAATTTTTTCTATGGTGGCACAAGAAGTACGTTTCGAGAAATCATAATCTACTGTTTCAACGGAATATCTTCACTGGAAATCCTCGTTCACCTAATTTTTTTTTAATTACAAGAGTAAACTACCCTTATGTGGGGGATGATCCAAATTGTTTTCTATGGTGGCACAAAAAGTACGTTTTAACAAATCATAATCTGCTGTTTCAACGTAATATCCACTGGAAATCCTCGATCAGCAAAGTTTAAAAAAAAATCACAAGTATAAACTACCCTTATGTGGGGGATGATATGAATTTTTTTATGGTGGCACAAAGAGTACGTTTTGACGAATCATAATCTACTAATTGAATGGAATATCTACACTGGAAATCATCGGTCAGCAAAGTTTTTTTAAAAAATCACAAGAATATACTACCCTTATATGGGGGATGATCCAAGTTTTTCTATGGTGGCACAAACATTTCGTTTTGAGAAATCATAACCTACTGTTTCAAAGAAATATCTTCCGTGGAAATCCTCGATCAAAAAGTTTTTTAAAAAATCACAAGTATAAACTACCTTTACGTGGGGGATGATCAGAATTTTTCCTATGGTGGCACAAAAAGTACGTTTTGACAAATCCTACTCTGCTGTTTCAATGAAGTAATTTCTCTGGACACCCTCGACCAGCAAAGTTTTTCGAAATATTGCAGGTATAAACTATCCTTATGAGGGGGATGATTTGATTTTTTCTATGGTGTCACGAACACCTCATCATATACAAGTCAGTTTTAGAGTTGAGTACGATTATATGCATCCCAATGTCCTGGTACAGAGAATCATTTTCTGGTTAGCAAATTATCCACACTCGACAATAAAGAACAACAAATACATCACGTTCATCAGGTAATTTTGATATTAGTCCAAGCAATAGAGAATAGTGCGTGCAAAAATTAAAATCCGAAAAAAAAAAATATGAGCGTATAGGAAATTGAAATTCAGCATGTGTTTCTATTTCATGCGTCTCGATCGTGAATACCGAACATAACCTTAAAAATTGGCAAATTTGCGAAAAGCGGTTTTTTGTTGATAACTAAAAAACTACAGCTCCGATCGAAAATATCAAATTAAGAAATTGTAGGAATTAAAAAGATCTATCAATTGAATGACCTATAATTTTCCGATATCAATGATACTTTTCGAGTTATATCGGAAAAACCGTGAAAAATCGGGTTTTCTATAACTAGTTAACTGTAAGGTATTCAAACTTGTTACTTACCGTTATGTGTAGCCTATGACAAGCCAAAAAAGTCTTTCTTTGAAGAATTGATTGACTTCTTTTCCCAGACCGAATCCCCGATAGAAGCAAGTTTCTTTTCTTATATATATATATATATATATATATATATATATATATATATATATATATATATAAGTGAAAATAGAGTATATTCGTTTTAATTCCGAGAGTTCTAACCTTTGACAGCTGTTTCGTGCTAACGCACTCATCAGAAAGGATTTATGGAGCTCTCGAAATCAAAACGAATCCACTCAAGAATTAATACCGTGAGGCAAGACAGAATATAACAGGAAGTTATTCATGACATTCATGACATCTACAGTCACTAGTTGAAACTTAATTTGACACGAACCAAGGAATCCAAAAGTAGAGGTTTGTCCACAAATTGACAGGCAGCCAACAATTCGTTGTTCTGACCAACCCAAGGTTCAATCAAGTTTCTAATACGTTATGAGGAACGCAAGCAGAATCTAAGTGAAAATAGAGTATATTCGTTTTAATTCCGAGAGTTCTAACCTTTGACAGCTGTTTCGTGCTAACGCACTCATCAGAAAGGATTTATGGAGCTCTCGAAATCAAAACGAATCCACTCAAGAATTAATACCGTGAGGCAAGACAGAATATAACAGGAAGTTATTCATGACATTCATGACATCTACAGTCACTAGTTGAAACTTAATTTGACACGAACCAAGGAATCCAAAAGTAGAGGTTTGTCCACAAATTGACAGGCAGCCAACAATTCGTTGTTCTGACCAACCCAAGGTTCAATCAAGTTTCTAATACGTTATGAGGAACGCAAGCAGAATCTAAGTGAAAATAGAGTATATTCGTTTTAATTCCGAGAGTTCTAACCTTTGACAGCTGTTTCGTGCTAACGCACTCATCAGAAAGGATTTATGGAGCTCTCGAAATCAAAACGAATCCACTCAAGAATTAATACCGTGAGGCAAGACAGAATATAACAGGAAGTTATTCATGACATTCATGACATCTACAGTCACTAGTTGAAACTTAATTTGACACGAACCAAGGAATCCAAAAGTAGAGGTTTGTCCACAAATTGACAGGCAGCCAACAATTCGTTGTTCTGACCAACCCAAGGTTCAATCAAGTTTCTAATACGTTATGAGGAACGCAAGCAGAATCTAAGTGAAAATAGAGTATATTCGTTTTAATTCCGAGAGTTCTAACCTTTGACAGCTGTTTCGTGCTAACGCACTCATCAGAAAGGATTTATGGAGCTCTCGAAATCAAAACGAATCCACTCAAGAATTAATACCGTGAGGCAAGACAGAATATAACAGGAAGTTATTCATGACATTCATGACATCTACAGTCACTAGTTGAAACTTAATTTGACACGAACCAAGGAATCCAAAAGTAGAGGTTTGTCCACAAATTGACAGGCAGCCAACAATTCGTTGTTCTGACCAACCCAAGGTTCAATCAAGTTTCTAATACGTTATGAGGAACGCAAGCAGAATCTAAGTGAAAATAGAGTATATTCGTTTTAATTCCGAGAGTTCTAACCTTTGACAGCTGTTTCGTGCTAACGCACTCATCAGAAAGGATTTATGGAGCTCTTGAGTGGATTCGTTTTGATTTCGAGAGCTCCATAAATCCTTTCTGATGAGTGCGTTAGCACGAAACAGCTGTCAAAGGTTAGAACTCTCGGAATTAAAACGAATATACTCTATTTTCACTTAGATTCTGCTTGCGTTCCTCATAACGTATTAGAAACTTGATTGAACCTTGGGTTGGTCAGAACAACGAATTGTTGGCTGCCTGTCAATTTGTGGACAAACCTCTACTTTTGGATTCCTTGGTTCGTGTCAAATTAAGTTTCAACTAGTGACTGTAGATGTCATGAATGTCATATATATATATATATATATATATATATATATATATATATATATATATATATATATATATATATATATATATATATATATATATATATATATATATATATATATATATATATATATATATATATATATATATATAAGAAAAGAAACTTGCTTCTATCGGGGATTCGGTCTGGGAAAAGAAGTATACTCTTTTTTGCTACCCGAGCTTTCGCAAATTTTTATTTGCTTTATCGAGGGCTACAATATAATTATATGAACACATGTATAAAGTTAAAAAAGGTATATAACATACTGTGCAATGTGAGGTTTTCTTCGATGTTGAAAATACATGATTAAAATTGAAAAATAGAAAACGAAAAACTTGACACGAAAATTTTTGAAGGACTGATCATTTGTTTGTTGATGTCAAATAATGTGAGGACTATACAGAGTAGTAAGTTTCAGGTATTAATATCTGATGTATGATTATGTGGTAAAAGAATGTAAGAGTAAATTTTGCTAAGATTATCAATGTCAGTTTTTTTGTTCATATTATCAGTTTGTAAACTTATTTCAGCCATTTCCAAAAAAAGTCTTTTGTTAAATTTTTTTTCTTTTCTTTTTATTTGACATCAACAAACAAATGATCAGTCCTTCAAAAATTTTCGTGTCAAGTTTTTCGTTTTCTATTTTTCAATTTTAATTATGTATTTTCAACATCGAAGAAAACCTCACATTGCACAGTATGTTATACCTTTTTTAACTTTATACATGTGTTCATATAATTATATTGTAGCCCTCGATAAAGCAAATAAAAATTTGCGAAAGCTCGGGTAGCAAAAAAGAGTATACTTCTTTTCCCAGACCGAATCCCCGATAGAAGCAAGATTCTTTAAGATAAGACGGTCGATTTAATTTCCTCTATATATATATATATATATATATACATATATAAATAAGGATGGATTTAGCGAGGGGCAATATATGAAAATATAAGTAGAAAAGTTATTGGGTATAACCCTCAAACTGTTTTGCAACCGTAGACACGTGTTTCGAGCTTAAGCTCTCATCAGTACGGTAAAATCAAGTGTGAAGATGTACAACACTTGGATGAAAAATAGAAACAAAGGAAGTCAACAACAGGAAGCCAACCACACATTTGTGGCTTCGGTTAGAAGACCTTGTGTTTACAAGGCAACAACTAACGTCGCCACGGAGGCAGCTATAGCTACCAGCGTGACAATCCTACCCAGGAAAATACAAATAAGGATGGATTTAGCGAGGGGCAATATATGAAAATATAAGTAGAAAAGTTATTGGGTATAACCCTCAACATGTTTTGCAACCGTAGACACGTGTTTCGAGCTTAAGCTCTCATCAGTACGGTAAAATCAAGTGTGAAGATGTACAACACTTGGATGAAAAATAGAAACAAAGGAAGTCAACAACAGGAAGCCAACCACACATTTGTGGCTTCGGTTAGAAGACCTTGTGCTTACAAGGCAACAACTAACGTCGCCACGGAGGCAGCTATAGCTACCAGCGTGACAATCCTACCCAGGAAAATACAAATAAGGATGGATTTAGCGAGGGGCAATATATGAAAATATAAGTAGAAAAGTTATTGGGTATAACCCTCAAAATGTTTTGCAACCGTAGACACGTGTTTCGAGCTTAAGCTCTCATCAGTACGGTAAAATCAAGTGTGAAGACGTACAACACTTGGATGAAAAATAGAAACAAAGGAAGTGTTGTACATCTTCACACTTGATTTTACCGTACTGATGAGAGCTTAAGCTCGAAACACGTGTCTACGGTTGCAAAACATTTTGAGGGTTATACCCAATAAATTTTCTACTTATATTTTCATATATTGCCCCTCGCTAAATCCATCCTTATTTGTATTTTCCTGGGTAGGATTGTCACGCTGGTAGCTATAGCTGCCTCCGTGGCGACGTTAGTTGTTGCCTTGTAAGCACAAGGTCTTCTAACCGAAGCCACAAATGTGTGGTTGGCTTCCTGTTGTTGACTTCCTTTGTTTCTATTTTTCATCCAAGTGTTGTACATCTTCACACTTGATTTTACCGTACTGATGAGAGCTTAAGCTCGAAACACGTGTCTACGGTTGCAAAACATTTTGAGGGTTATACCCAATAACTTTTCTACTTATATTTTCATATATTGCCCCTCGCTAAATCCATCCTTATTTGTATTTTCCTGGGTAGGATTGTCACGCTGGTAGCTATAGCTGCCTCCGTGGCGACGTTAGTTGTTGCCTTGTAAGCACAAGGTCTTCTAACCGAAGCCACAAATGTGTGGTTGGCTTCCTGTTGTTGACTTCCTTTGTTTCTATTTTTCATCCAAGTGTTGTACATCTTCACACTTGATTTTAAGGACATTTCGGATGCGAAATGGTATATGCTGAATACTTGTTTCAAGGAGCAATAAATGTTCCAGTGACTGTAAAATAGTCGAAAACAATCCTTTAGGAACTCACTATACCTTTGTATAGATTGTATGGCATATGTCCGACAGAAAACAACTACTTCTCTGGCTAATACCTGGACAGATATTGAATTATATCTGTCAGACATATGTGCAAAGATCCTTACTTTGAAGGAACAACTTTGCAAGAGCTCTCAGAGACAGACAGCAGGACACCGCCTGATCCAAACAAGGAACCAACTGCAGACCGGTTTCGGGATGAAGTCCCTCATCAGTGCAGTCCAGGTTATAACGGTTGTATACACGCGGGGGCCCGGTGCCCGTCATCGTTCGCCGGGATGAACACTACAATCGCTTACAGGATCCACCACGGCAACAGATTAGAGAGCGCTCCAGAAGGACATTTCGGATGCGAAATGGTATATGCTGAATACTTGTTTCAAGGAGCAATAAATGTTCCAGTGACTGTAAAACAGTCGAAAACAATCCTTTAGGAACTCACTATACCTTTGTATAGATTGTATGGCATATGTCCGACAGAAAACAACTACTTCTCTGGCTAATACCTCGACAGATATTGAATTATATCTGTCAGACATATGTGCAAAGATCCTTACTTTGAAGGAACAACTTTGCAAGAGCTCTCAGAGACAGACAGCAGGACACCGCCTGATCCAAACAAGGAACCAACTGCAGACCGGTTTCGGGATGAAGTCCCTCATCAGTGCAGTCCAGGTTATAACGGTTGTATACACGCGGGGGCCCGGTGCCCGTCATCGTTCGCCGGGATGAACACTACAATCGCTTACAGGATCCACCACGGCAACAGATTAGAGAGCGCTCCAGAAGGACATTTCGGATGCGAAATGGTATATGCTGAATACTTGTTTCAAGGAGCAATAAATGTTCCAGTGACTGTAAAACAGTCGAAAACAATCCTTTAGGAACTCACTATACCTTTGTATAGATTGTATGGCATATGTTCGACAGAAAACAACTACTTCTCTGGCTAATACCTCGACAGATATTGAATTATATCTGTCAGACATATGTGCAAAGATCCTTACTTTGAAGGAACAACTTTGCAAGAGCTCTCAGAGACAGACAGCAGGACACCGCCTGATCCAAACAAGGAACCAACTGCAGACCGGTTTCGGGATGAAGTCCCTCATCAGTGCAGTCCAGGTTATAACGGTTGTATACACGCGGGAGCCCGGTGCCCGTCATCGTTCGCCGGGATGAACACTACAATCGCTTACAGGATCCACCACGGCAACAGATTAGAGAGCGCTAATCTGTTGCCGTGGTGTATTTCAGAAACCGTAACATGTAATTCAGATTTGTAAATTGTATTTCAGAAACCGTAACATGTAATTCAGATTAGCAAGTTGTAATTCAGAAAGTTTAACTTGAATTTCAGATTAGTGAATTGTTATTCAGAAAGCATCACTTGTAATTCAGAAACCATCATAGATCTGACCGGTGTGAAAAGAGCGGCCAAAGATAGCAGCCGAAATCTCCGGAGACACCCCGGAGACACCAAAAGGGGGCTATTATGATAAATAATAACAAATATCTACAAAATAAAGGGTGTTGACCTTTAGCATAACTTTACTGACGACAAGGTTGAAGGTGGATGGGTGAATAATGCGGTTGTAGCGTAAAATGACTTCCGGCAAATTAAGGTATTGTAATAAAATAATTTCGCTTTTGGACTAGGGTTGGATATTTTGAATATGCAATTTTCGTAAAGTACTGAATAATGGGATTCGGGGTTGAAATTTTCAACCCTAAAATTTTGAATATTCATTTCAAATTGGTTCTAGCATACACAGATTTTGAATGTCCATTGAAGGACCATTCCGTTAGAGAATTGTTGACCTCCGTTGGGATCCCGTGGTGGATTTTTCAACCCTACTATCGGGGGAGCCAGGTGGTGCATTTAGCACCTATCTTAAAAAATCGACTTATGAGTGAAGTCTATAGGCAAAGGATACAGGCCTTCTTCAACGTCTGCCTGAGGACGGCAACAGACGCACCACAATATATGCCCAACAGGTTCATATATCGAGACTTAGACATCCACCCAGACTATATCGACATGCTGATCAGACATGTGGGGACTATTCTAGACAGAGTAGAGACCCACACGAACCCGCTGCTCACGGAGCTCCACGAGAACAGACGTGAGCAAGACGACAGAGACAGAGACAAATACAGACGTTCAGTAAACCAAGGAGACAACGACACCCCTGAAGAAGTACGGCGGAGGCGAGACCTTCGGCGACGCCAACGTCTACTTCAACAGGCACCAAATCACGATTAATCATGTCTTTATGTTTCAGATACCAAGAAGAACCGACCAAGTAGTAATTTCAATTTCAGTTAACTCAGCACACAGCACTCGGCCCTCAGCCGAGAGTTTTTTCAGGCCTTCAGCCAGTTTCAGGGGGGCGCTATGCACATAAAGTAAAGTCATTGTTTTAAAAGTCAACTCATGTCAGATATAATGGAGCTTCAAGCCGAGAATTGGCTGTGCACTCCATATCAAACGGTCAGATTTTATTCTGCTGATCGCCAGTCATCAGGATGAGGAACCGCTTTAACGAGCGGGGGTGGTGGATAGGGGGGGTGAGCTTTCGAGTACGTACGAGTGCTGGGGAGTTCATCCTTCCGGGCCTCAACCTTAGGGGGTGCATGGTGGGAGTGAAGTCGTCGTCGGAGCACTAACAGATTTTGTCAAAATGTTGCAAATCACTTCTCCTTTACTGTTTGATCAGAAAATTCGACTTCCCGTTTGAGGATTTTTCCACTTCGGAGGGTTGTTGAGGGTAGTTTCTGATTCACAAATCATTTCACCCGATAGAGCGTGTTCAGTAGCTGTAGAATAATTCATTTTTGTCAAAAAAAATCGAGCAACGGGTTTTTAAATTGTTTGAGGAATTTTCCACTTCGGAGGGTTGTTGAGGGTGGTTTTTATTTCACAAATTATATTACCCTGTAGAACGTGTACAGTAGCTGTAGAATAATGCATTTCCGCCAAAAAACATCGAGCAACGAGTTTATAAACTGTTTCAGGATATTTCAACTTCAAAGGGTTTTTGATTCACAAATTATTTCACCCTAGAGAGCGTGTTCAGTAGCTGTAGAATAATGTATTTCCGTCAAAATACCTCGAGCAACGGGTAATTCAACTGTTTCAAGATTTCTCTAATTTAGAGGGGTGTGGAGGGGTAGTTTTTGATTCACAAATTATTTAACCCCATGGAACATATTCAGCAGGTTCACAATAGTTCATTTCCGCCAAAAAACCTGGAGCAACGGTTATACTTGAAGCGAAAAAAAAAAGAAAAAAAAACCGTTGCTACTTTCACACCCGTGGTCTTCATTAGTTTTTCATAAATTCAATGAGAAAGGCTCAGGGTTTTGTTTGTTTGACTTGATTGATTTTTTGGGATATGTGTCAATATGCAATGAGGGTCTGTATAGATTTTGAGAAGGATCGGAAATTGCATAACGATTTCCCGGGCAATTTTCCGAAAAGAAAAAAACACGAATAAAAACCGTACCGATGACTGAAATGAAATTTTTAATAGTGCAATGGATAGAGCTGGAAAATGCAAACAAATCATGTCACTTGAAAATTTCCGTAAAAATGATTGGAAAACTGAGGAAACTTGAAAAATATGAATTAAAAAATAGAATTTTTTTAAAATTCGAAATATCTCGGAAACGCTCACAATTTCCCAAATTTATCAAGAAATCTTTTTTTGATTGCCTTCAGAAAATCTACAAAAAATGTGAATGAATTTTTTCCATAAAATCAATGTACCGTGAAATAATCCAAAAAAACCGGAGAATCGATAGATCTCCCAAACTATTGAAAAAATCCAAATTGTTTTTTTGCAGCAAGTACCTTTTGACAAAATCTACCTACTCTTCAAATTTTAGTTTTTAGAATTCGTTAACAGAGCGGGGAAAAAATAAAATCGAAAAAAAACGGGACTTGGAAACTTTTTTTATAAAACCATCAAAATCTAAAAACTAAACGAGATATCGAAAAAATTGTACGAACAATTTCATTGTACTAACTCAGTTCTACAAAAAACTACGTATGATTTTTTTTAATATTTAAAAAAAATATATAAAATTTCACGACATTAGAGCCTTCTGGCGAGCCTTTATCTTCCACCTAGTCTTCTGGCAATTTTTTCTCCTCTCATTTGTATAACATCCGATTATTCTGCCAATTTCCAGCCTTGCACCTTATGACTTATTTATGTAAAAAATGAATATTTAACCCTCTACCCTCGCGTTATTCTTCCGGGGTGCCTTCTGGCGGCCCGTCTCACGCTACGTTGGTGATAAATGCTAAATTTCACTTTGCACCGAGTCACCCGTATTTCTACGTAGTCAGCTCTCCGTCTGATACGGGTTGTTCTTGGTTTCTGAATTACAGTTGACACTTTCTGAATTTCAACTCACGCTTTCTGAATTACATGTCACACTTTCTGATTAACAATTCACTAATCTGAATTAGAAGTTACACAATCTAAAATACAACTTACTAATCTTAATTACATGTTACGGTTTCTGAAATACAATTTACTAATCTGAATTACATGTTACGGTTTCAGAATTACAATTTACTATTCTGAATTACAAATTATACTTTCTGAAATTCATGTTATACTTTCTGAATTACAATTGAAAAAGGTGTGAAGTCATACTAGAAATCTATTTTCATAAAAGTCATTTCTATAAAAACAAAATAAAAAAAATTATTTAGAAAAAAAAAAGGAAAAAAATTATGCAATTTTTTTGAGTAATTTTTTGACACTTTAAATAATTAAAATCAATATACTTATTCGATAATATGAAAGTACAACTCTTACAGAAAAAAATGAGCCCTGAATCGTTACTGTAGCATCATTCCCCGAGCAAGAGTAGCCATACTGAGAGAGCATCTTTTTTGAGAAAACTTCATATATTTTGAAAAATAATCAATATTCATCAATTTTTCTGAAACAGACTTTTTTGGCTTTGCATAGGCTACACAAAACTGTAAGTAACAATTTTCAATACCTTACAATAAACGAGTTATAGAAAACCCGATTTTTTATGGTTTTTCCGATATAACTCGATAAGTATCAATGATATCAAAAAATTATTGGTCATTTAATTGATAGATCTTTTTAATAGCTACAATTTCCTAATTCAACTTTTTTCGATCGGAGCTGTAGTTTTTTAATTATCAACAAAAACCTGCTATTCGCAACTTTGCCAATTTTTTAGGTTATGTTCGGTAATCAGGATCGAGTCGCATGAAGTAGAAACTCATCCTGAATTTTAATTTCCTATACGTTCATATTTTCATTTTTCAGATATTAATTTTTGCGCATTTAACATTGGGCCGCTTCTTCGTTTCTTGGACTATATGTTGAAAATTTACAGTACTATGCACCGTTTATAAGTGTATTGTGTTATTATCTAATTATCTAGCTCTCTACGCTATTTCGTAAATTATTTGTATTACCTGATCTGTGCACAGGGATTCTCATCTTTCGATTCGACACGAATCGACTAGCTGTCACCTTTCGACAGTCTTCTCGACATAGAGAGAGGAGTGATTCTCATCACATGTCGAAAAACTAGTCGAGAGGTAACGTATGTCTCAGCATACGCCGTCGTCTCAATTTGAATAATGAAACATTTGACATTTTATTCTAATCCATTTTATGTGATGGTTTTAGTTGTGTCCTGTAAATTATTAACAAAAATATAATATAAATATTGAGGATATTGCCAATCGTTAACAAAATTAGACGTCGGCACGAAAATGTACTATATGAAGGCGTCGACGACAAATTTGAAGAGAGTTCAGTGTCGTTGAAATTCCAGAAGCCCGTTTTCAGAAACGTGCAATCTTTTGACTCCTTATATTCTAGAATCCAGATATAGAATGTAACAAAACCGACATGTCAGTCACAAACAAAACATTGGTAGCTTTGCACTTTTATGCGACTGGTTTGGTGTGGTGAAGATTTCAACCTGGAAGTAAAGCCAGACGACTGTACATAAGAAGAGCTATTAAGTTTCACAACTATTTATGTTAGAATATTCGAGTTACAAGATCAAAAAGTGGTGCCCTCCCTTCAAAGGTCAGAAAAGGGGCATATTCTATACCTTCTTTTTTGTTTCAAATGTGCAATAGCAATACTGACACTATTATTTCATTTGGATCACAAACAAAACTTTCTAACTTTGGAGACAAGCTATGAAAGTCAAAAACCAAAGTGCTGAACGTTGACCTTGCATGCACCATTTCTTTTATTCCCGTGACTTACTATTAACATACATTGTTTGAAGCTTTGTCAATATGACTTCTTTCATCATGTACAATGAAGCATATTTTGAAATGAATCAAATAAAAACTGAACCTTTCATTCTGCTTTATGTTTTAGAAACGGTTCTCATTGAGCCTTGTGAAAACTACGAATTTATAGTGAAACTAGGACTTTCTTAGGAACATTGCCAAGAACTGAATTGTTACCAAAATGAACACATGCTTTTTAAAATACAAAATTTACACCGCTTCAATTAAGTTACTTTATGAGTCTTTTGTAAGAACTTTGAAAGACTTCATGACAACCTTTTAACCCATGAACTCTTAAATTCATAATCGATAAGTAATTACATATAAGTATCTGACAAAGTCTCTTTAATTTTGAACATAATATATTCGAATACTACCAAACTAAAATACTTCTGGAGAAACATTTTTAAATTTGCTTTTCTTGTCAGTAAAATTGTTTTATCACATTTCTCTATATTTGTCATTAGCATTTGCGGAACACAAGCGACCTGTGGCAATGTGGCAAAATCTCGATGAATGTCCATATATTCAATTACCATTTGTTCTTTTTTTGGTTGAAATGACGATATTTTTGCAAATCAAAAACTTTTCATCACCTCATTACGTCACAGAATTGACTTCTCCACACCTCTTTAGATGTCGAATAAAAATGACATTTGTAGTCGATACTCACGTCTCGATATGGAACATGAGAATCGCAAATTTTGTTTATTCGACACGACAGCTGTCGTGTCGAGAGATAAGAATCCCGCTGCAGGAATCCAATTAAACTAATCAAAGAAGCTTTCAAGAATGTTTACATTTGGCAGTTGGCTTGTAGAGTTGATGTTGAACTTTAACTTATATTTTGCTCTAATTACCGTTTTATAAAGACAGCTGTATTTTTCAAAGATCTAGGTACGTATAAATTATTTTAACTTGATATATTAGGTATACTCGTTGTAAAAATTGTAGGAATGGCGACTGAGATGAATAAGCAATTTTCAACTGTTGAATCACGCGGACAACATCATGTCAGGTTAATATTGCATAATGAATATAAGATAAATTACAAATTGCCTATCTTGAAATCGAAAGTAATGACATCATAAAATTTAAGAAGACAGAAATCTTTGGGAGATCGTTTGCTAACGAACAGTCGTTACCGACCGATGATGAACCCTTTACTCCCATAAACACCTAACTATGTAGGCTTATTATGGCAAGAACCTGTCAGAAAACAACTACTCCCCTGGCTAAGACCACGACGGGTATTGAATTAAATCTAACAGCTACTTGTGCAACGTTCCTCAAAACATCAGAGGACGCAATTGCAAGTGCCCTCTATGACCAACCAGCAGAATTATGTTTTGAGTTGGACGGAGATTCGGAGTGTCTTCCTCTGCTCGCTAGATGGAGCGACCTAGAAACTGCTTTCATCTCGTGAACCAGAATTGACTAATCAGCGGAGTGTGTATTGGTTTGGACGGGGAACAGTTGGCTTCAGTGCCGTCTGTGTTGACCTGCCCTTGCACTGATGAGAGGCAACAACCTCGAAACTAGTCTGCAGGTGGTCACCCCGTCCAAATCAAAACATAATTCTGCTGGTTGGTCATAGAGGGCACTTGCAATTGCGTCCTCTGATGTTTTGAGGAACGTTGCACAAGTAGCTGTTAGATTTAATTCAATACCCGTCGTGGTCTTAGCCAGGGGAGTAGTTGTTTTCTGACAGGTTCTTGCCATAATAAGCCTACATAGTTAGGTGTTTATGGGAGTAAAGGGTTCATCATCGGTCGGTAACGACTGTTCGTTAGCAAACGATCTCCCAAAGATTTCTGTCTTCTTCGATTAAATCTCTCAACCCGGAGATTCGGAGTGTCTTCCTCTGCTCGCTAGATGGAGCGACCTAGAAACTGCTTTCATCGCGTGAACCAGAATTGACTAATCAGCGGAGTGTGTATTGGTTTGGACGGGGAACAGTTGGCTTCAGTGCCGTCTGTGTTGACCTGCCCTTGCACTGATGAGAGGCAACAACCTCGAAACTAGTCTGCAGGTGGTCACCCCGTCCAAATCAAAACATAATTCTGCTGGTTGGTCATAGAGGGCACTTGCAATTGCGTCCTCTGATGTTTTAAGGAACGTTGCACAAGTAGCTGTTAGATTTAATTCAATACCCGTCGTGGTCTAAGCCAGGGGAGTAGTTGTTTTCTGACTGGTTCTTGTCATAATAATCCTACATAGTTAGGTGTTTATGGGAGTAAAGGGTTCATCATCGGTCGGTAACGACTGTTCGTTATCATAAAATTTACCAAAAATTGTATGTACCGTTCAAGGTAACACTAGTTAATTTGTTATTTGTAGATCATCACGACAGTCTTATGGAGATTCTGCTAATGGGTAAGTCCAGCTGAAACATGATAGTAATAGTTAGGGAAGTGGAGAGCAAAATTTCGATGTAATCGGCACACGTGGCAGACATTATTATTAGCGATAATTATACCTTCAGAAACATCAAGGACCGCGTCTGCCACCATAGTGGCGCGGCGTTGTCAATTGACAGCATTTCAAAAATGTTGAAAAAAGGTGTGCTATATTATGCGCATATGTCTGCCACCGGGTCACAATCATCCTGTAATAAAAGAGGCAGACATCCAGGGCTCTGACTGTTGAAGTATTTAATTTTTTAACCTCTTTTTATTATTAAAAAACCGCATAAAAATTGCAAACTTGGCAGACCTGAATTGTTCGATTGTTCGAAGAAGGAACATGGAAACATTGTCTGCCAGAATGTTGCTTTTTCGTTGTCTATTGGCAGAGCTTCAAGAATTAGAAAAAAGGTGTGCTATCTTATGCGCACATGTCTGTCTCTTGAACTGATGTTAGATTCCTTATTAAAACCAAGAAAATCGATGAGGCAGATATCCAGGCCTGTGATATTCCAAAGACAGGCCATTTGAATTTTTTTTCCAACCCGACGCTCGCGCCATGTTACGAGTGAAAATTCTACGTCTAATAAATATAATTGACAATTCCACACCTAATTTCCGACCAATTGACAATATTCCACAGGATTTTGGTGATGGTTTTTTGCTGTGAGGTTGGTAATAAATTTTGTATTTATTTGTTTCAAATACTGAATTGAGACACCGACATGTGTTACCACTGTCCAGTGTCAAAATAATTTTTTTTAAATTTGAATTTATTAAAAAAATATTTGCAAAAAATCGAGCTTGTTGCAAATGTCGTGTTCCATTTTGTTGGAATGTGTACGAAATGTTGTTTTATTTGAATCTTCCCATCGACGAACTAGAATTATTTTACCGTAAAAGAATTTTTGGAGATCATTTCAAGGAGAGCGAAAGATTGGGAAGACACCGTTCATGTCAAAACTCTTATGTTGTTGAGTTCCATTTTCGATGTTTAAATTCGAAATTTGAGATAACACTTTTCTTTCTAGACCCCATTATCTGATAATATTCCCAATACTTGAACCAAAGAAAGTGAAAGAATAACTGATGATTCTGTTTCTTGTAACTCTGAAGTTGTTAATATTTACTTTTGTAACTCTGATGTTGGTGAGTTAACAAAATTTTAGGCATTTTCTATTAGGAACTGTTAATGAAGAAAGAAATACTATTGGTTTTGTAGAGGAAGATAGCCCATATCACACCGAACCCATATATGTAACTTTTGACTGTTGTCTTTCTGAACATGGTTATAATTGTGCACAGTTACTGGATAGTTGATCCCTGACGCTGAGTAAAGCACACAACATAGAAAATAAAACAAATCCCCATCGTGCTTCTCAAATTTGGAAAAAAAAAACGAATGATTAAAATTAAATCTTCCAAACTTGGATCCATGATCAAACAGAAGGCCTAAATGATAAATAACAGCAGCCATGAAAGCTGGGTTGGATAATGAGGATGATGTTGCAGTTAAATATTAAACAGATAATGCATATTTCACATGTGGACTTGTTATTAACCCAGGAATCCCTCTTTTGTCAACGTCCCCCGACAAGAGTTGTTTTTGATACCAGTACCCATACATACCATTTGTTGGAAATAAAAACATTTGTATCAAGGAATGAAAAAAACAAAACACACTGTGAAGCAATGTGTTGAACAGGTGTATTTATTGACAACAGTAAGGGTAAGGGATATATCTTTTTTTACTGAAGAGCAGCAATAATAATAATTGTAAAAGCGAATGCGCCACCGAATAAATCTAAGCAGCCCCGATACATTTTTTTTTTCATTATTTCTTTGTTATTGCTCTATTCAATATTTTAATTAAAGTTGTTTTTTTAACTTTAGTACCAAATACTGATTTTCTTCAACTCCTGTGCATCTTTCTTCCAGTTTTCAATATTTTTCTACTTCATAGATCATGTATCTATGAGTAGAAAAATGTGTGAACTCAGGGCAATGCCTAAATGTATTGATATTTCTCTAAAAACCGAGGATGTCTGATTCGATCAAATTTTCATTATATTTTCAGTTTCATACATCAAAATAGTAAACAATTTGTTGAAATTGACAGATGACAATTATAATGTACTTGAATCAGTGTTTACAACATTTAAAAACAAAATATGTAACCTGACAGCGTAAAATCGATCACCAAAGTCCTATGGAATACTGGCAATAAAGTCCTGTATTTTTTATCATTACCATAGCAACTAACAATTTCCGGAAATTTTTGTCTCCTTGATGTAAGGAGCATTAAATTACACTGGAAATTTTTTGAAGTCCATAGTTAAAATGACATTTGAAGAGTGAGTTCGAATCCCACTTCTGGAACTTAAAAAAAAATCCCTCATCATTTAGTTATTCATCTATAATTCTTATACTACCTTATATTGCTTTTGAATTAGCATACAAAGACTACTTAAATTTCATAACCATCAAAAACCCTCATTATCCTAGTATTTTTTAAATTATACTTTGGTGTGACATTTTCTTACCGAATACCACTCTAGCTCAATTTAAAACAGTAATTTTTTTCTCGAATACGAACATATTTTAGAAAATTTTCCTTTGTCTTCGACTCAGGAGAATTTTCAAAATATGCGTGTTCTCGAAAAAATTTCCGGAAATAATTGAAGCTCTAGTGGATTTACAAGTGAAAATATCAATATAGGAATGATTTTCAAATTCAAATCAAAATGAAAACGTATCGAAAATATTTGGGTTCTGAATCTGTTAACTGTGTCTCTGCAGGTATAAAATAACTCTATAGTTTATCCTTCTATTATTTGGAAATGTGAGTGAGAACGGTATAACTCAGTTCCAACCTTTTCCATACATTTTTTTAGCAAGTTCATCACGCTGTAACGAGGAAACGCAGCGACAAAGGACCTTAATTGACTGGACCACATCAATTCGTAGTGATCTAAACTGCAATCTACCTCGATGTGAAACTTTTGCTAATCATATACTGAAATGCTCGCCACCTCCCTAAGAATAATACCTGCCCAGTAAAATGGAAAACAACGCCTGAAGATAAAGTGGACGCAAAAGCATCTTCAGGTTCTGCAATAATTGCTAAAAATTATCATAAAATGATTGGATGTATTTGTCAAAATTTTGCTGCTTCAAAAGGAGGGTGTAAACATGCCATCGCCTTTTCATTTTTGTTTCGCCAAAGAAGTGCAGAACCATTTACAACTGAGGTTTTATGTTACTGGAAGAAGTCAGAATTGTCCAAAGTAGGATCAAGCAAAAAACTCATGAAACTCACAGAATCGTCTCCACAAATAAAATTTCGAGTACAAATTCCCAAATAGATTAAGAAAAGTTTTGTAAGGTCAGTGAAGAACAAAATATAGATAGTTCAATATTTAATCTCAAGAGAGGGCCCTGTTATAGTAACTTATCTCTCCACCAACTCTTTCAGAAAGATGATGATTTGATTGCCAAAACATTTATAGAGTATTGTTCTGAAAAAATTAACAAAAGTAATTGTATCGAAGCAGCCGATACAACAAAAGATCAGTTTAAAAATAATAAATGGCATGAACCTAGATTTGGTAGAATTACCGCATCAAATTTTTTTAAGCAAGTAGATGTAAGACATGTTCATTAGTGAAGAACGTATTTGGGGCATCAAAATTTGTGCCAACGGAACCCATGCAGAGAGGGTTGTGGCTTGAAGATGAAGTGATTAAATGTGTCGAAAAACTTTGTAAAATGAAATCGCAGAAATGTGGTTTAGTTTAGTTGAGATTCGTTATTACCTGCTTTTGGAGCTCCACCTGATGGTATTTCTGAGTTTTTATAGAAGTGAAATGCCCAAAAACATCAGTTTCAAATTCTATAGAAGATGATGTGATTGTTCAAAGGTATCAAGCTCAAATGCAACTGCAAATGAAAATGTGCAAAAAAAAGGATATTTGCACAATTTGAGGGCAATAAAAAGGTGTTTATTAAATATATTCAATGTGATGGGTAGATGTGTGATGAATACATTTTTTAGTTTTTAATTCCTAGAGTTCAAGTATACGTGTAGTTGATTTATTATTGGTATTCAAATATCTTTGTAGTCGACTGTTTGTAAATTGAGAAAAATTGATGAGAAGATTTTTATTTATCACAAAATGTGCAGTGCTATAGACCTGCAATATGTTACAGAGTTTACAAACTAGGTAGTAGGTATACTACAACATTGGGAAATATCTTTGGAATAATGATGAATATCTTTTTCATGCAAATAATACACCACCTATATATTAATTTAAAATGTAAGTTTAATAAATTTAGGCTACAGATTTATAATACCACATACTATTGTCACACATGCGCATTTAAATGCCCAAGAAAATGTATATCGATATCAGAATGTAGAGCTAATAGAGCGAATTCTCTAATCCTACTCAAGTACCTATTACCCTTTCTATATCAATTCGGAGGGCAAAAATATTTCTATTTTCTCGCACTACCTTTTCACTTAATTGTTCATTTGTAGATAGACTGGTTGGTTGCATAAATCCACCATAAATGTTTAAACTTTCTGTTGACTAAAACTGCTGAAGAAGGCAGAAGCTTATTAAAGTAACCGCAGTCTTCTACTACAACTAAATCACTAGCTCGACCCCCATAACCCTCAGAAATAAAATATATGAAGCCACAGGGTGTTCATGATATTGAATATTTAATATTGTTACAGTTCTTATATTGTGACAACTTCAAAATATTTCTCTCTCTGAAAATCTGAAATATGTTCGTTATTGTTGATTATCTTTACTAAATGGGAAACATCATTTGTCAGACCTAAATAAAATCAAGAATGCATTTCAACACCTAGATTCACTCGCTTCATACCTTTAAAATCTGTTTGTTTTTCATCATTCTCACTTGAGTCTCTAATTATTCGAGATTATTCTGTATAAGTGGAGAATAACTGAGAAGAAGCACTGGTATTTTCAGATAAATTAGTTTCCATTTTTTATTCTTCCACGTTTTTAACTTTAGGTTGTATCCAAGAAAGTCCAGCTTCCTCACTCTCACTTTCTGTTGAGTTTTCTGTAATTTTCACTTCATTTTCACTCTCAGATGATTTTTCAATTTGTGTTTCCTCAAGTTGTGAAAAGTCTATGTTGGTATTGCAGGCTTTTGAGAATAAATGAGGCACTTTTAATACGAGGAACCTTTCGTGTTATTTTAGAAAATGAAAAATCCATTGAATCTTCTTTAAACTAAAATAAAATTATTAATAATATGTAGGTGCGCTCAACAAACAGTAAAATTACTTATGTACATTGAAATGATCTTCACATCAGTGTTTCACACTTTTAATAACTTCAAGTCCTACTGCAAGATTGTCTTGTATTTGGTTCTCTTGGAACAAAAATAAAACATTTATGAGGTAAACTCTCCAAAAAATTTTGACAAGTGGGCACAAAAGACACTTTCTTCATAGTAAGCTACTGATAAAATGACAATAAAAATCACTCAAAATCGTATTCTTTTTTGTTATCCCTTTGTGTACCAGTGGATTCACGGTGGGACCACCTATCAAATGTTCAATTTCTCGCGGACAAGTAAGCTTTAACTGGGATCACCTATTGGCATGTTGTGTAGTGGGGGTCCGAATTTACGCTGAGTGGGGTGTCGGTCGTGAGTTACCCGTTCAAGTCGAAAGTTCATCAGTCTGAATGCACATGTGTTCGGAGTTTGTTCACGGAGTCATTTTATTTGTGTTCCTTGATTCAATTTGATGATATGGCAGGTATGTCTATGGTTTCTATTGTTTTTTTACTGTATACCTGAATGTATACTGATATCTGATTGACGAATTTCGAATTTTCACAGGTGATTTCACATGGTTTTATCAGGTGGTTCTATATGGGACCACTAGTACGCTGCCATTATTATTTTTTATTTTATTTTTTTCAGGCAGACTTGATCTTTCTGAACTAGAAAAATTATCTGCAGATGACCTCTTTGATTTAGTGGCAGAAATTCCATCCGATGGTGAATCCATTCAATCAGATTGTGACAGTGATGATGAGGAACATCTAGAAAACTACGCTGTGGCCCCTGCTATTGATGACCTACTAGTAGACGATCAGAACGAATTGTTAGTTGTTACTAATGAAGACCTCTCCTGGGATTCAGAAGATGAGTTGCCGCTGACGGCTTTTTTACCAGTAGTCAATGTCTTGTCAAAACCAACATTTCAATGGTCAAAAAATTTGAATAATGTTATCCATCCAACACAATTCATCCAAGATTCCGGACCAGATATTCCAGACAATATCGAGATGCCTTTGGATTACTTCATGGTTTTGTTTTCTGAAGATCTTCTGCAGAAAATAGTTTTCGAAACGAATCTGTACGCTACTCAAAATGGAATAAGAGGAGCATAGGCACACACGATATCCACAACGGTTGAAGAAATAAAATGTTTTCTTGGGTTGAATATTCTAATGGGCACAAAACACTTGCCGAGTTACAAAGATTATTGGTCTTCCAAGGAAGAACTTCGAGATAACTTTATTGCCTCTTCCATGTCACGAAATAGATTCAGTTGGCTGCTCGGCAACATCCATCTAAACGATAACTTGGTTCAGCCAAGGAAAGGAGAACCTTCGTATGACAAGTTATATAAAGTTCGCCCCATGTTGGATAAGCTTTCAGAGACTTATATTCGAAGTTACAAGCCTTCAAGATGTCAATCGATAGATGAATCCATGATTCGGTTCAAAGGTAGGATTTCATTTCGCCAATATATGCCGATGAAACCCATAAAAAGGGGGTATAAGTTATGGGTACGAGCGAATCAATCTGGTTTTGTATCGCAATTTCAAGTATACACAGGTAATGCGCAAATAACTTATTTTATTCAATTTATGAGAACATGTTACTTTTTCAGGAAAAACTGACACAGTTGGAGAACAAAACTTAGGAGAAAGGGTAGTATTGAACTTGACGAGGAAATTGGTAGGAAAACACCATGAAGTTTACATGGACAATTTTTTCAATTCTGTTTTGTTACAACGAAGTCTGCAAAAAGACAAAATTCATAGTTGTGGCACTGCACGAAAAGATAGAAAATGGTTTCCAAAGGACTTGGCAGCTGATAAATGCATGAAGAGGGGAGATTATGATTGGGAAGTTAGTGATACTGGAATTATCGCTCTCAAATGGAAAGATAATAAAGCTGTACATTTCCTCAGCAATTTCCATAACCCTGAAGATGTTCAACTAATATCCAGAAAACAGAAAGGTGGGTCTCGCAAAGAATATACTTGCATAAGTTTAGTGAAGGATTATAATCAGCATATGGGATATGTTGACAAAAGCGATATGTATAAGTCTTGCTATGAAATCGATCGCAAAAGCAAGAAATGGTGGCATAGAATTTTTTGGCACTTCATCGACCTCACTGTTGTCAATGCTTTCTTGTTGTTCCAAGAAAATAGCATCAGCCACGGGAGAACGATATCACTGAAAGAATTCAGGCTTGCTGTTGCGAATGGGCTGATTGGAGCTGATCCTGCAACCCCTCAGAGAGGCAGAAGGAGCTTAGATCCCATCGTCAACAAATATGAGCCATATGTTGCCTTAGAACGGCGCATTCGTAAGGCCGCGCACATGCCAATACATGGTAATAAGACCAGATGTGCAAACTGTAGTTCAAAGAGTCAACCTCACAGAACTAGATGGCACTGCTCTTCTTGCAATGTCGGCCTATGCCTCACAGATAAAAAAAAACTGTTTTGGGCTGTTTCATAAAAAATAAATTTTTATAGTTTTGTACTGCATTGCGTATTTTCGTAAAAAAAATAAATGAAATCAACACATTGAATTCTTATTATTTTCCCAGTGGTGTCCTGGTGGAACCACCTGTTTCCGCCAAATCTGAGTGAACAAAAAATATTTTTCATTAGGAAGTCGTTAATATACAATATATCAAGTCTAATTATCACAGCAAAAGCATGTTTTTCGACAAAAAATTAATTTGGGCCACAAAGGGTTATACTAACCTTGAATTGACGATATTAAATAACCTTAAGTACAAATAATCTTCTAACATACTACAAACTCCTACTCCATACTACGCGCTGTCGGCGGTTTTGCCAATATGTGTATTATAAACAAAACTGTTCAATTGAAACCCACATTTGAAAATATTATTTGACTAGTTTCTACAGCGAATTTGAAAAATCAAAATTTGAAACTCAACATTATTTGATTCAAACTTTCAGTTGCTGTAATAACCCAAATTGAGGAGAATTTCCAATAAGAATATATAATTTCACACTGGTTCATTACACTTATAATAACTATAATTCCATCATAATGAACAATCAAGTACGAGTAAAAAACTGAAGAAGGTGCAAAATTTTCGCTGATTTTCGCGAATATCTCAAACGCTCCAGGAAATTTTATTTGTTAACTCCAAATTCCGATTCATCACCACAAATAATTAGAATAATTAGAAGCGCAGAGACATCTTGACATACTTGAATTTTGTCCACATGCAACTACCGTTTGATTGAAATGTTTGGTTCAAAATCATCTAGGACACTTGGTGAATAATAACTTTTGAAAAATATTATTATTAATACTTTTTAAGACTACTGGTTATGAATTTGCTACTTATAATGTAGTCGGACGGTAAGATATCTTTCCGAAATTACATTTTTCGATAGTACCTTTATGGATGCACTGATTGATGTACTTACAACGCTCAAAACTGGCGTGAAAATATTCATAAACAAACAGTCTTCACTTTCATCTTTCGTGTCTTTGGCTTGAGAATAGCACCTGTTTCCATCTTTCTGGGTTTTCAAAATTCCTGTCCAATTTTCCGATGGAACTGGAGGCTACAAAAAAGTATTATTCAATGGGCATTCCAGAAGTTTTAGGAATATTTTCAGCACAGCTGACGATACATAGAATAAATATTAGGATAGTGAAAACTACAGATAGTTGGTATGTTGCCCCTTATTGGTATATCAAAACTTCATACGAATAGTTTCTAAAAAGTTATTTCCTTCAGGGTAAGGTAACTCAGTAGCCACAAAATAATTGACCTCTAGGTACCTAAATCCAATTATATGTTTCGAAATAAAAAATATACGCTTTAAGATTTGATTTGTTCAAAATTTGTTTTGTTTCCGTCAACCGGCTACACCTTGACCAGCAACCCTCAGAAGTCTTCGAGAGTCTTGTGCGAGTTATGGAAGACGAAGCCCTTGCCTTTTAAAGTGCGATGCCATGCACGGACGAGAATTCCAATGATTAAAGACAGTCCAAGTACGTCGGTCACTCATCCAAAGGCATGGCCGCAGTCAACGTTGCTTGTCGATAGCTATCGACAGTAATCAATCAATCAAAACTAATTTATTTGCTCATTTACAAGTATGTACATACGATTTCATTGTGTATGAGAAATATCAAAACTTTCGTGACCCATCCCGCAGAGTATCAAGGATTGGTTACGGGTCAGTAGATTTTGCTATCCACTTCACCCTTACGCAAACCGTGGATTTGGTGGATACCTGATTGACACGCCCTCACGTCCCTGCCCGGGGTTGTGAGATGATATCGATGGGTGGTGTCCGCAATAGTTTTTTCTGAAAGGGTTGGTAGTCAGGATCGGCATCTCCTGTTTTTTACCTACATGTTGGTTTGTACTGTGTCCAAGATAATTGAGGTTCTATTAATTGCGTTTGGAGTAGTTATCATTAGCTCTCGGAAAAAGTGGTCTTAGGCAAAAACAGTGCCGACTTATCTACTACAGCTGTGTTACAGCGGAACCCTTTCTGTGTGCTCCACTGTGGACGCTATTCAAATGAGATCACACTCAAAATGTAGCTCATCTGATCAAGACATGTTTGGAACGAAATAAGCCGAATGCATCTAATTGCTCAGTACCCAAAAAATACAATTCCATCTTTATGATAGTTTGACAAAATTGTTATGGTGAGACGAACCCGTCACAATAGAAAATGATGTTAGGAGCAAAACCTTCGGATTATTGGAGAGCATAAACTCATTATCTGAAGATATTATTTAAAGTCTAAATGGTTTCAATTTATTTATTTCACATACAAACTATAAGTACTAGGTGATTTATAAAACAATTATATCCCTATCATTTATTTTAAACTGGCTATCGCTTCGCTAATTCCCCAACGTCCGCTGACGCGAGGCTTTATATTTACACTTCACTTCCGGAATATTGTTAGATTACCAGACTTCTCTCGAATACCGTTACGAACGGCATGGACACATTCCGGGCTCACGAGCTGTTTACCAGAACGTTCAGGTCCGGCTTCGTTACATTCTCTATCAAGTGGAAAAAGTTTATTAGAGTTGTCACACACATCGTTACATCTTGATCTAACTTAACGGTGCGATTATGTCGAAGGGCGTGTCCAAGAAATCGTCTGCCAATAGCAGACGCCGGTAACGAAACTAAGTAACCACCGAGGAAGAGAACGTTAGTCTAGCTTATTTTGAGAATCCAGAAAAAGTACAGTTGAATTTCTATCATTTATCAACTAAGTTGTAGTTTCATATATTGCTGATCGGGCCTCGGATTCCGAACTGAGCAATAGCGTCATTATTCATAAAATTGAATAGTTAGCAGTCGTGAAAACGTAGGGTTGCATTCCGAGTTAGGTTTGTTATTTTCAAGTCTAGAATAACCTGTTTGAAGATTTAAGTACATTGATTTGGCAATTAGAAGGATTCTGGAAAGCCTATAGTAAATGTTAAGAGGCCATGAGCGCGATCATATTAGGGACGGTTTTTTTGGTAAAAGAGCCGATAACTCAAAAACGGTTCACCGTATCGATTTCAAACAAAGACAGGCTTCTTGAGGACGTTCGATTCTATGTACCTACGTCTGCGGCAGCACCTCACGATGCTTTTTACAGATTATCGAGGAATCTGCAATGGTATTTCTCTTCCATTAAAACTTGAAGCAATCTTCATCCAATCGAAACAAATTTGGTATCAGAGGAAAGTTAAAACGTTGATCTATGTACGTGCTGTGATGTTTTTTTGAAATTATTTGTTCATCTACCCAAAAACTTGCTTCAAAGTAACTGCATTTTTGGGACATTTTTGAGATTTTTTTTGTGAAAAAGTGGATTGAAATTTCAGTTTCCATTACAGCACGTACCTAGAATTGAATGTCCTCTAGAATCCTGTCCTTGTTGGGAATCGATACGACGAACCGTTTTCGAGTTATCAATTGACTCTTTTACCCTTAAAAGCGCCACAAATATAATTGCGCTCATGGCCTCTTAAAGTTTTATTTTCAATTCTTATTTCAAGGATTTTAATTGTCTAGTCATTTTATATATGTTTATCTTATTTTCACACATGTTTTTTTCTAGCCAATAAATTTGAAAATAAACCGAAACCAATTGAGTTTATTTATAATTTAGTAGAATTTGAATCAAGTCAAACCTACCAATATTATCATAGTCATTGAGAATATTAGTGAACCAGTACACATGGGTATCCTCGCGTATGTGTATATTTGTCGAACCTGCCGAGAAGACGAAGGAGACAGATCATTTCGGTAAGAAACATCATTGTTATGATTGAGATCACATATGAGGGTTTTATAGAAGTGTTATTCTGTGAAGTTGTTTGTTAAATGAGAGTATTTTGAACAGATTAGAACAAAACTTATTATTTCATTACCTCAAAGGATTCACACGCCAACGGCCAACCGGTGCTATGAATTATATGTGAAGAACTAAGGGAAGGGGAAATTAAGATACAATATTCAACTAAGAGGGTACACGCCGCGGCAATAGCCAGAGCAATAGTACGAGAGATTCATTCTAATCTGATATTCAATTAAAGAAATGTTCAATCCGCCTTATTAAAAACAGGTAGTAGTAATAGTGGTACAGATGTCATTTCGATGTTTTTACTAAATAATATTGTTTCAGTTTCCTTACCTGAAACCTTAGTTTTCCCAAAGGTGCTCTCGCATAAGGAATACCTTGGAAAGTATGAAAAGTCACGTTATTTGGGGATAGTCTTGAATAACCCTTAATTTTTCCATTGGGAAGTTCTACCAAGAGTTCTGAAACCTGAAAATTATAAAAATAAAATGAACTGACCCACTTCACCCTTTAATTTTCTATCGGACAAAAAATAACTTTTTCTACGTTCATGCAAAAAACAAAATTTCATTGAACTGTATTTAGTGGAAAAACTGGTTCTTTATTGCACTTATTTGTCATTCTGCTACAGCGTTCTGTCATCATGATGAACATAAAAGTCAAATCGACGCAGTATTTTGCCCATTTTCTGTGAGATTTTATTACGTTTTGAACATTTGCATATTTTATATTATTGTCAATCGTATTTATTACATACTGGGATTACAACATTACTAGAAAATGCAATTTAAAAAAAATTTGTTTCTTTGAATATTATTATATAACTCTTAGTAGCTAGATTTGAACAAAGATGTCTTCCTTACACTTCAGTACTACCTAAATGAAACCAGTTTTTGGTTTTTGCACAAAAGTAGAAAAAATTTGGTATACAACTCGTGCAAAAATTGTTTATTGCACTCGACGTGACGGCCTCGTCGGACAATTTTACGTCGAGTGCTAAAACACTTACTTTTTGCACTTGTTGCATAAGTAACTAAATTGAGTGCGTGTGAAAGTATGCAATACAAGTATTTCATCAAACTATTATTTCATATCGTCATGTGTTTGATTCATGGCAGATTAGGAATTATTTCTAATCTACGCAATCTTGAGCAGCTGAAATTTGAGTTTCTTTTCAAAATTTCAAAGAGGGAAATTCAGGAACTCAAGTTTGAATTGAATAATGATTCTTCAAGCATCATGGAGGAACCAACTTTTGCAAATATGGATTGTGTGTTTGGGGGCAGAAGACTGATGAGAAGTTTCTGTCAATTGGATAGTACGTGACAACGCGCATGATCACCCTTTAGTACTTATTGAAACTAGGTACCCTCAGCACTGACCGTGAAACCACCCAATACCTTTAAATCAAACGCCTCAGTGTAGGTCGAGATTCCCGATTCCCACGCGCCTTACTTACCAGGTGTCCGTAAGTTTTTTGGTTTTGAAGATAATGGAATGAAATTTGGAGGATCTGTATACGACATAAAACTTCATTTTCTGACGCGCGCGTGGATCAGCTTCATACAACTTCCGGTTTAACCGATAGGTACATACAAATTCGATTTTTTAATGGGACACCCGGTATATTTTAACTTATTTTGTCTTCTTACGAAGTTCTCTTTTTGTAAACTTTTTTTTTTCAATTTTGAAATTCATTTCCTAATCTAGAGGGCTATGAATGCGTTCAAATAACTAATTTCATACCTATTATTTTTGGAAAAATACAACTCTACTGTTTCTGGTCAAAATGTATGTGCTGTATGAACTTTGATTTTAAATTTGAAAAAAAAATTGTTTCAAATGGCAACATGGTGGCTCATCGGGTTAAGAGAAAAGATCATTTTATTAATATTAATTTGATACCGCACACTATTGGGGTTTGAACAAACTTCCGTTCTAAAACTTGAAAAGATTTGGAAATTAAATAATATTTAAATGCATCGAGTAAAATAACTTGTTGCCAACACATCTGGTATAAAACAAATCATGAAAAAAAATTACTTATTGACATCTCATTTCACCTCACCTCTACAAAAATTAAATTATTGATCGTAATAAAATGCTGTTTTCATCTGACGAGCCACCATTTTGTGATTTGAAAAAAATTAGTAATACAAATTTTAAAATTAAATTTCACAAGCAGATTCATTTGGACTTGAACTGTAAACTATGTTATATGGAGACAAAAGAAGTAAAAAAATACCGGGTGTCCCATTTGAAAATCGAAAGTTAATATCAATATAATTTGTTACGACTAGAAAATAATTCACATGCGAACGTTTCAACGATTTATTCTAAACTAAAACTCTTGTACAATTCACATAGCAGATTCAAGCTATGAATAATACTTTAGTCATTCTCTTATCTGGCTACGTAGGTGGGTCAGAGACCGGTACCTGCTCGTACTCGATCCTAAATGAAATGGATATATACAGGGTGCTTCCCCACTGCACAGGAGTTGGATACAATGATGATTACAACAATAATACCGGTACATCCGGAAATGGTCGTCACAAATTATCAAAGTTACATGAAGCTTGTCAAAATATGCAGTTTCATCTCGTATATTATAGATCCTCCGAACTTCATTCAATTATCTTCAAAAACAATGAGTAAACTTAAAAAAACTTTTTAGAGAAAAGCTTTTATTTAAATGCACCAAAAAAAAGAAAACAAATTTTAAATTGAAATAAACCCATTATTTTGTTACATTTCAAGATTTCAGATGACATAAAAGCTTGTGATAAGTATCTACGTATTTCTCATAGTAAATCAAATTTAATTCACTTTAAATTAAATTTTATTTTTTTAGTGCATTAAAATAGAAGAGAGAGTGGTAAATTTTTTTCATACCGTATTACCCAATGGTCAGATGATATTCACTATTTTCACGGTTTTTTTTTATTTCCAATTCACGAGTTTTCCTTATTTTTTTCGTGACAGGAAAGGGAGGGCGAGCCCCCCGATCGATTTTCATCATTATTTTCCATGTCCGAATCTGTTGAAACATTTTCCAAATCCTTTGCGTTCTCTATCTAGCTTTTGAGGGGTGACAGGGGAGGTGAAATTATAGTCAACAGTCAGATATTTTTCACTATTTTTAGGGATTTTTCCGATTTCAATTTCACGAGTTTTTCAACTTTTTTCAAGAAAATGGGGAAGGTGCGAGCACCCTACCTATTTTTTTCGCTGTAATTTTTGACGTCCAAATCCGTCAAGAAAACTTTCGAAACTCTAGGCGTTCTCTATCTAGCTTTCGGGGGGCAGGGGGATAATTTCTTCGACATTAATGAATTGTCATCGGAACTGAACCAACATGTGAAATTTCAATTTCATAGGATAAGAGGAAGTGGTTCTAATTGTGCTTGCAAGATTTGTAGCCATCTAATACACAGAGCAAGTTGAATAAAAGCTTTCAATTTTAATAAAAATGTTATAGATGCGAGCCAGTTTCTACGGACACCCAGTATATAAATGAATAAGCTATACTCTACTTTCATACAATTCAAAGAATCGCGAAAAGCTTTGCCGGTAATTTTTAGTGAACGTTAGTCATGTTTGCAAAACATTGTATACTTGATTTTGTTGATGTCGTGGTCGTGTCTTATTCTAGAAGAACTGACACTGGTAGTGACAATTATGTTTTCAGTCAATCAACTTGTCCAAACTGACATACATCATACAAAATAACTGAAATAAATATATAGCGGGTGACAGTAACGAAGAGGCATTCAATTCAACAGGTTTTATTGAAAATATGAACAGGATGTTCATAAAGTCAGTTGTGGAATGATCTACGACTGAAAGACAAACTTTTGTCGCTATTTTCCACCGTACAAAATAACCTCTCTTGGAAGGGATTCATTTCCAGAGGAGTCATGTATTGGTTCAATTTTCATATGAGACTGTTTCCCCTTACTACACTGTAAACTTATTATTGCTCAATAAGCGACAATTGTACGAAAAAAGGATCAATATCACGTCCAGTTTGATATGAATGAGATAAATTTCAGGCCAGAGTCAGTAACAAAATAGTCGCCGAAACCATTGCTAGTTGTTCGAAACCAAAGAGACTATACTAACAAGGAGGGTTTAATAAGCTCTAGCCAATCAGAATATTGTAGCAAATTCCAAATTCCAATGATCAACCCCTATCAACACTCTCAGAATACAACTGCCCAACAATTAATAGACAAAACGACATCCATAAAATATCTAGGCGCAGTTATTGACCAACATCTGAGGTAGAACGAACACATTTTCTAAGGTATAAAATGGATGAGACTTCTAATGTTCAAATAATACACCCTTAGGTTCTCGGGCAATCATAAATTTAGTTTTAGCACTAACAAAACCACAAGATCAGTCGAACACTTGCATATAAAAATTCCACCGTTCAGAAAAAGTCATATCTACACAAAGATTCGTTTTATTCTTCGGACCTAAATTTCATAACCTTCTTCCAACACACCTGAAAATATATAAAAATATAAGAAAAATCACCCACCCTCAAGCAACACATACTAGAGAACCCAATAACATTCAACATATTTTAAAGTAATGCAAGGATCCAGAGACTCTCCCTGCATAGCCAGTCGCTGTCCCTTCCTCTCCATTATTGATCATTATTGATTATGTAATATCTAATACGTTTTATTATTTATTAATGTGTTTTGTTTTCTTTCACACTCCTCATTCTCATCCCCATTCTTTACCACTGCTGTGGAAAAAGAAGGTAATTTCATGAGTTGATTACTTCATTGAAGATTGGGTCAAAAAGCAGAAAACAGGCGCTACGTGTACTTTATTCTAACCTGGAAGAAGTTCAAAACAGAACAAACAATATTAATATTATATAAAAGAATGTTGTATTTATTTACTTTCTTTTTTAGATATCTTCTTTGTATAGCAAACACACTGAATAATTAGATTAGATTAAGGAATTAGATAGATAAGATGGCTTTCATCAGCCAATGGAACTGTAATAACTGTTGTTGAAATAAAGTTGATTGATTGATTGATCTTGTAAAAATTCAGTAAGTCTAAATGCCGAAATATTCGTTTATTTTAATTTAGGATTGTTTATGGATTTTTTGTCATTACTTGATTGGCAATAAAACTCATATACTCATCCATCAGTCTCTTTCTATTTATCGTTTTTTTTTCTGACTGGGAAATGACAGAGGCCTCGCAAATCTGATGTCGCCGACGTCTACATTTTTTGGTCTAGCACCGCCAATGGTTATTTATTTGGTTATTAAGTACATCATTCTACAGCCAGAGCCTTTTACAGAATGTGGCAAAAAATGTTGAGGGCGAAAACCATGTTATACAATAAAAGAATAGTAAAAAATCATATAATGAGAAATATAACACATTCCATGTATGAACTGAAAAAAACTCAGCGAAAAAAAGTTCACACACGGCACTACAGCAGTGATTGAAAGAACTTAATATATGAAAAAAAATCATGTTAGAGGGCTGATTTTGGTTGGATTTCCTAGCGACGCGACGTCTAGTGTTCGCGGCCCGCATCGACGTTCAGCAGTGACGGCTGGCCGCGACGATTGTTGGATTTGCTGGAAGCGTCCGTCGTCTGCAGTTTAAAAGTGAAAATTGCTTGTCATAATGAATGGGAATGTTCTAACAGCATTTGTGTTACAGTATTGTATACCTTCGTGAATTTCGCAATTTTTCTGCGGATAAAATGGCTGCCAATCATGCTGGACTAATCGTTGATGCAGAACCATGTTCATAGCCATTTTACTCGCAAATAAATTTCGAAATTCGCGAGGGCATGAACGAGACTTACTGAGAGAAGATAAAGATGACGACTATACTGAACCAACAATAATTATCTGGATAAACTGACAATTATCTAACTTATCGATAAAAATATTGGGGGAAACACAAAGAAACTAATTGACTTCATGACTCCCTACTATTCACAAAACTCAATTCTATTAATGATCTTTTCTGAAACAAGTCACAAAAAACAAAGAATTTTTTATTCAATACTCGCAGTCTATGGATAAAACTGTGCAAATTTCGTTCCACATATTTTCCAGAATTTGACAATCATTGAAGTCTTTGTGTGAATAGTTATGAAGGCAGGGCTATTCACATACTTGATTATTCAAAATTTCGTCGTCTGTATTGGTAAATGTCTGTGACACGCTTATTTCACATTGAAATAATGTTACCACCAGTTTTTGAATTGTCGGAATTGATTCTCTAAAGAAATATGACGCCATTTTCTCTCAATTTAAAGCAATACCTATTTTTGAAATATCACGAGAGAAATATTTCTCTTGATATTGACAGATGAAATTCCTAGTACCCAATGCAGGAGAATTCGAAAATTCTCCTAAGAATTTAGTTTTCAGGTTAAAGAAACTCGAAGAGTTTTTCTATGTTTTGATGAAATTATTATTATTCAGGTAAGGTATAGGTATGGATATTGTACAAGAGATGGTTTTGAACAATTTGGAGGCTGTAATTGCTAAAGCATGACACAATATTTTGCGAAACCAAAATTCGTCCCACAATTCAAGTGAACGACAGTTTGTGAAACACTTCAGTTTTAGGAAGGACACTTTTCATAAGTTATTGTTAGAAATTTTTTGCGTCCCTATTCTTTTTATTTGCATGATTTTTCAGATCTACGATAGGTAGGTAAGTTTGCTTCACTACTTTGTATGATCCCACCAAACATACCGTTTTCCAGCAAACCCCAGTTTCAAATTCCCCAGAAATGACATTCAATTCAATGACAATACTATCCCATCTTTCTTTTGCGATATTATGAGTAAAAGTTTTCGTAAATTTCCAATTCTGTTCTGCATCATTTTCTGCAGTTCGAATTAATTTTTTTGAGCGCTGCTTATGGATCTTGTTTTGACGTATATTTCCAGGAAGTTATAACACAACCTATCAAAAATCCTATTTTTTAATTGGTCAAACAAAATTATTCTATGATCGCATGCAAGACATACGTCCCAAAACTAAGCTCCTACGAAATGACTTCCTACGTTGTTCAGAAATAGCGGTTCTCTCGTTTAATTGTTTCACGTGAGAATTTAATCTAGAGAAACATTTCATGAGAGAATCAATTCCTACGATTTCAAAAATTGGGTCCCTGTGTCGGCGTTCGCGTCTTGACATGTTTTTGAGCAGTCGGGACGAGGCCGACGACGGCCGGCCGCTGAGACGATGAATTGCGCCGCTTCAAACAAAACAGTTGCATTGAAAATTCGTTGTATGTGTCATTAACGGCCAGACATCGCGGCGGGCCGCGAACGCCGGACGTCGCTAGGAAATCCCACCTTTACTCTGAATTGACAAGTGATCACGACATATAAGCTGATTTCCATTTAACGTAAGGAGCTCCTCAGAGCTACCCAGAGCGTATGCCCATGCGTTCCATTTAATGGGGTTGCAAGCACCGATTGACATTCCCCTTACCCCTCGAGCACCACCCGTTTTATTGGTACTTGAAGCACGAGTAGACAAACGTCAATGGTAATGGTAATGGGTGGGGGACGCAAACGTCAGCGACTAGGCCCAGTAGGCCCTTTTCGCAATCCCCGGCATCTTCAATCATCCCATGTCGGATACCTGCTCGAACCTCCTCGACCTTTTTATGAAATTCGAAATGTCCTTCCATTGCAACGAGTGCAATTCTTCCTCCTCAATAGTGGCAGCTCCGAAGACGTTTTGTCTGAGCCTGCCATAAATACCACATTCGCACAGGAAGTGGAAGGAGTCCTCCTCTTCCCCACATTCCGTGCATAGTGGGTCTGCCTCAACTTTGATGAGAGCCAGGTGCCTCCTGAGGCCGCAGTGGTCGGTCAGAACTCCCACCAACAGTCGGAGTTCTTTGCGGCTCAGCTTCAGTATCTTGGCCTTCCTTGCCATGTCTGGCACCGATATCATCTGCTTTGACTGCCTGCATCCGTCTATCCTTCTCCACTCTTTTCCTAATGTATCAACGGCCCACTCATTCAGTGCCGTTGTTACTTGTCTCCTTGTTATGCCGAGTGCGGGTTCGGGCCCGTAGCAGGGTTGTCCGGCTCATTGCTTGGCTAGCTGGTCCGCCTGCTCGTTGCCTTCAATCCCTGCATGGCCCGGGACCCACATCAGCGTTATTTCCTGTTCAGTCGCAAGACTCTCCAGGGCATCTCTGCACTCCTGAACCAGTACTGATCTGGTTCTGGTTGCATTCAGAGCTCTGATGGCGGCCTGACTGTCCGAGCAGAAATATACATGTCTCTCTGGACCAGACCTCACCTCTTCCATTCTGGTTGCCTCCAGGATGGCATACACCTCTGCTTGGAAAACTGTTGTCAGAGAACCTAAAGCATAGGCTCTTTTCTCTCCGTTTTCCAGGTAAACTCCTGCTCCGGCTTGCCCTTCCTCCAGTTTGGACCCGTTTGTAAAACAGACCAGGCTTTCTGGGGGAAATATCACCCTTTCCTCTTCCCACTCTCTCCTGTCTGGGATATCTAGCGAGATCGTCCTTTTTCACCTAATTTTATCCTCTGCCTGTGTCACTTTGATAGCGAATAGTGGGATGTCTTTCTCCGCTACCACAGCGATTTCGGTATGCCCTGTGTACCCCTCTCCTCGCCAGCTCCCTGAGTCACGCATTCTCAGATAGGACGCCATCGCTTCCTTCTTTATACAAGTTGGAAGCGACGGCCGACGGCAGACCCAGCAGGGCGTCTAGGGCTGCCGAGGGGGTCGTCCTCATCGCGCCGGTTATTCCCCTACAAGCTAGTCTTTGAATTTTTCCCAGCTTGTTGGTTGTGGTTATCTGGTCCACTCTCGGCCACCAGACCACTGGTCCATACGTCACAACCGCGAATACAGTTTTTTTTGGCAAAAAAGCCAGTGATAAAGTAATTTCCGATCTCAGAGGCTTGTAGCTGTGGAGCTTAACACTCCTAAATGGAAATCGCTTATAGATACAGAGGCGAGAAATGAAGTACATTGGTCAGTGGAGCAGTAAAGTAAAATGTAGAAATATTACCTACAGGTAGCCGAGGAACAAGTAAATTCATTTTTGAGAGCAAAAATGGACAGTCAATTCGTGAGACAATGATTTTGTGCAAAAATATCATTCCTAAATATTCACGACGTTTATACAGAGAGTTGACTTGATATCTTGAGAGCAGTTGATCGTGTGGAACGCCACGATTTGGAAAACTCCATCACATCTGAAACTCATGTACTTCAAAAATCGCCTCTGAATACTTTCTATGTTATTTATAGAAGTGCTGTATCCAGGATTCCATACAACGCTGCCATATTCAAGTTTCGATCTAACAAGTGCAGTTTCGGTTTCAGTAAACCATATACTCGTTATACTTTAGGATATTCTTGTGAAGGGTAATGATACGTTATAGATACTAAGTTCTTGTTATATTCAAGAATATTCTTGTACTTCATTCAGTGTAAAGTCATTCTTTGATAATATCCATTTGGGTCTAAAATGCTAGTTATAGGAACGCTCCACACAGGGAGTACCACGAACCGAACCGACTCAGCGCTGCATCCCGAGTCTATAAAGGAAGGTTCATGTTATATTTTATTTGCTTTTTAGATTCAGACTTCACGCTTCAACCACCTTGTAACGTTGCTCTTCAAAATAAATTGTTTTTAAAAAGTCATTTTCCGAAATCGAAATAGTTTTTTGCTCTGATATTATTGTGGCATAACAAGAATGTTTTATTTTCCATTCTCAAATACTTGAATATGACATTCCGTGATTGATGAAGGATAATATCCACCAATCTTCATTTTATCTACAGACAATGTGTCACGATGAACGGAACATATGATATACCAAATAATTCCAAGTAACTATTGCATAATCCCCTCCTAATGAATGAAAGGCATACAATCCAAAAATATTTCACTGTTCATAATGACATCAATAACATCAATAACATATTCTATTAGCAACTCTGAGCTCATTGCTGATGAACAATTATCAATTATTGGGCTTATTTTTTCATTCTACAAGATGTTCCGTTCATATTGAGAATATCTGTAGAAAAACTGATTATAACAGCATTTTGTTTAATGTAATTAAAACATAACGGGACTTACCACTGTGCAGAAAATAATTGGGAGCAAAAGCAACCATAAACTGTGTGTTAGGGAAGTCATATTGAATATGAATCTATCAGTATTTTAATCATTGTGATTCCATTGAGATCTTATCTCATGCATTTTTTGGTCGATATGATTTGATTGATATATAACCATACTCTCTAGTTATCTCTTATCATAATTATTCATTATTGTTTTAAGAATACAAAAACAATCCATTTCATATTTCCAAAAGCAGGCTGTACTTTAATTTTCAATGCTGACATGATTTCAAATCAAGGATACCGTCGAAAAATATGTTTAAGAACAAAAATAATTCCTGGGCATTATTTCTGATTACTGTTTATCTGTAAGGTATCACAAATAGTAATAAACTACAAGCCGAATGGGGACAACTTGGAGTTGATTTTGCATACCAAATAATGCAATTTGCTGAATAATTGAAATATTACTATATGAAACCAGTGCCGGATTTAAGCACAGGCAACATAGGCAGTTGCTTATGGGCCACCACCACAAGGGGACCGACACCACACCAAAAAAATTATATTAAATTAAATCAATAAAGGCTCAGTAGAAACAAAAAAATACTGAATGAAAATTTCGACCAAGTCGAAATACCCTCTCTCCACAGTTCCCACACAGTGGGAAAACGTGAGGCAAGTATCTGTCAGAAAACAACTACTTCCTCCTACGAATATTGAATTACATCTGACATTTACTCGTGCAATGTTCCTCATAGGAGGACACTATTGCAAGTGCTGATTGCTACCAAGCAATGTGTATCATCCCCCATCCGGTTGGAAATGACCACCTGCATACATGCATGTTCCAAGGTTCTTACCTCTCATCAGTGCTAGGTTAGGCCAGACAACATTAGAGTCATCCTGTCCCCCCAACGAACGACAACACCCAAAGCCCAAGAGCAAGCAGCACTTCTCGACTGCACAACTCCGGGAAGAGTAATGCTACACAAGTTCGAACAAAGTTCGAAAGGTGTGCTCATCTCAAATGAGAGTTCCATATCAAATGAAAATGAGGAACATTGCACGAGTAAATGTCAGATGTAATTCAATATTAATGTTATTAATAGGGGGAAGTAGTTGTTTTCTGACAGATACTTGCCTCACGTTTTCCCACTGTGTGGGAACTGAGGACTTGGTCGAAATTTTCATTTGATATGGAACTCTCCTTTGAAATGAGCACACCTTTCGAACTTTGTTCGAACTTGTGTAGCATTACTCTTCCCGGAGTTGTGCAGTCGAGGAGTGCTGCTTGCTCTTGGGCTTTGGGTGTTGTCGTTCGTTGGGGGGGACAGGATGACTCTAATGTTGTCTGACCTAACCTACCACTGAGGAGAGGTAAGAACCTTGAAACATGCATGTATGCAGGTGGTCATTTCCAACCGGATGGGGGATGATACGCATTGCTTGGGAGCAATCAGCACTTGCAATAGTGTCCTCCTATGAGGAACATTGCACGAGTAAATGTCAGATGTAATTCAATATTCGTAGGGGGAAGTAGTTGTTTTCTGACAGATACTTGCCTCACGTTTTCCCACTGTGTGGGAACTGTGGAGAGAGGGTATTCCGACTTGGTCGAAATTTTCATTTGATATGGAACTCTCCTTTGAGATGAGCACACCTTTCGAACTTTGTTCGAACTGGTGTAGCATTACTCTTCCCGGAGTTGTGCAGTCGAGGAGTGCTGCTTGCTCTTGGGCTTTGGGTGTTGTCGTTCGTTGGGGGGGAAAGGATGACTCTAATGTTGTCTGACCTAACCTAGCACTGATGAGAGGTAAGAACCTTGAAACATACTTGCCTCACGTTTTCCCACTGAGTGGGAACTGTGGAGAGAGGGTATTTCGACTTGGTCGAAATTTTCATTTGATATGGAACTCTCCTTTGAGATGAGCACACCTTTCGAACTTTGTTCGAACTTGTGTGAAAAAAATACTGAGTTTTTGACCGCTATTTGTCCAGTGCTGATGGCCATAGAGGAAAGCGAGAATATCTAAGCGGAAGTGAAAAACGGAAAAGTGCCGCTAAAAAAGAAAAGAAGACTCAAGAAGTTTTAGCTAAAAAGAAGTTTTAGCTAAATCACGTCGTATGACTGATTGTTTTACTGCACCATCTATGGCAAAGAGTGATGTTGCAACTACTTCTCTTAACGATGATACCGCATCTCGTTGTGCAAGTCCGCTGTAGGAAGATGACTTAGTTTCTGCAGAGAATTGCAATAATATGGTAAGCGCTTACAAAATCAGTGAAAATTTTTGGAGCGAGATGATCTGTCGGTGTTTATACCGGGTGTAGATACCTAATAGTTGAGTGTGCACTGACGATTATTCGGTACATTAAAAAAAAACTGATATCGAAAGTACGTTACCTAATAAATAATCGTTTTGAAAATAAAACGAAAACGACAATTATTCAAATTTTGGATACCTGAAACCTGAAACACTTCCATTTTACATTATGTATGAAATTAGTACTAAAACGTTTCTCTTAGTTTCAGTCTACTTATTTAAAAAATATATATATTTTTTATATTGAGTAAAATAATCAAAATTTTTATAAACCTAACAAAGTAATAAACCAATCTTTTGATATTTTAAATTAATTTTAATTTAGTTTGTTTAAATGGTGAGTTCAAAGTTTTGTATGGAAATAAAAAGTATGGGAGAGTTAAATTTTATAGCTTTGAATACTATTCGTTGTTTTTTTAATTAGTTACTGATGTCATTTCAGTCATTAGGTAACGTACTTTTGATATCAGTTTGAAGTTTTTTAATATCTCAAATAATTACGGAATAATCACCTGAACAGTTTACAATCTCAACACCTGTATATAGGAACGTTCAGCCAGCCAGCATAAAACGAGTATGCGATATGTACACAATGTATAATTATAATAGGTAGGCAAATTTATAAACTTCTCGAATCAAACGTTACGTTTATTTTTATTATTTTTTTCAGGTGCCAGAAGACGCGCCTGCGACATCAACAGAAGAATGCACTGAAACTCTGGAGCATCTGTCTGACATCTGTGAAAGTTTTAAATTGGAAAAAGACATTGGTCTGTGGCCTGAAATTTTAACCCCCGGTACCATTGATTGTTGTATTAAAATGGACATCGCCTTCCTTCAGTATTGCAACGAGGAACTACTCGATAAAAATCAGCCCCGCAATTGTATACCGAGTCTGGAAAAACTATTACCTATATATAGAAGGAACTGCAAGAAAAGCTTTTTCATTCGAAGAACAAAAAACGTTGAGGCTAAGAAACGCTGGTGGTTATGTTTTTCTCCAAGCAAAGTGTATCTCTTCTGTTTTGAATGCAAGCTTTTCTCACCCGTACGTTCACAGTTTACCCATGAGGGCTTTCGTGATTGGAGAAATGCCGTTGCACGATTGATTGAACATGAAACCTCGAAAAATCATTTAAAGGCTTCAATCGATTATACTGGGCGATCCCAACTAATTGGTCACATAGATCGAGAACTGGCGGAGCAAATGGAAAAAAGTGTTGAAGTATTGGCGAGGAGTTCTTAAAAAAGTGCTGCGAGTCATAGGTTTTCTCAGCGAAAGGGGATTGGCATTTAGAGGGGAAAACGAAACTTTAGAATCTACTAACAACGGCAACTACCTTGGAATATTACAACTTTTAGCTGACTAACGATGTTTTTTTTTTAATATTTAGAAGAACATGGCAACCGTGGAAGTGGTCACACAAACTACTTGTCATCCACGATTTGTGAGGAACTGCTAGAAATTTTAGGAAAAGCCGTTTAAAAAAAAATTATTGATCGAGTGATAACTGCAAAATATTTTTCAGTTTCTCTGGACTCGACTCATGACGAAGACCATGTTGACCAATTGACGTTAGTGGTTCGGTTTATTGAAGGGCACGCTCCTTTTGAGCGTTTTCTTATTTTTATGCCTAACCAGGGTCATAAGGCGAAGGATGTGTATAAGGGCTTGATTAATTTTCTAGACCAAAACGAGCTGAACCTGAAGAGCATTCGTTGACAGTCGTACGACAATGCTTCTGCAATGAGTGGCAGATATAATGGCATACAAGCATTAATACAAGAAGAAAATAGCCAGTTGTTGTCTCAGAGCAATAAGTTTCTTTGATTTTTTAAAAGAGCTGTATGTTTATTTTACGGCCTCAACTAACAGGTACAATACAGTTAGTCGCTGTTTAAAAGAAGCGAAAACTGACTAACCTATTCATGTCGAGTTGAAGCCACTAAAGCACTCTTGCGGGGCTATGAAGGTTTTATAAATGCCCTCGAAGAAATTATTGACGACGAAGAAGACACAGCTAATCAAGAGCAACAGCCGTCGGTTTGCATGATATGATGGCAAAGTTAGGAACAGCCATATATACAGTTTTTTGGGATTATATTTTGTGACATAAACAAAGCCAGCAAAAGCCTACAAAATCCTAGGTTCGACTTGAATACTGCTGCAGCACTGCTTACTTCATCAAAAGCAACCGTTGAAAATAAAAGAGACAGTTTTAATGAATATGAAGTAAGAGCTTTCGAGCTAGTTGATTGCCGAAACTACGAAGAAGAAAAAGCCAGAAAAATAAAAAGAAACGTCCGGTTGTCCAATTCAGATTGCCCACAAGCTTCGGAAGTTCAGTTATCACCCCCGGACAAATTTAGGACTCATAGCTACATCCCAGTTGTCGACCAGCTCATGACCGCTATTCAAAAGAGAATGGACGCGTACTAACTTCTAAATGCACGATTTGGATTTTTGAAAAATGTAACTGCTATTTCTGAGAAGAAATTTTGTCTGCCAGCCAAAACTTGGTGAAAACCTGCTGCGACGACGTAGTTGATTCTCTTCGCGACGAATTAATATATTTCGAACTATTTATAGTTCAGTATGAAGAATTTGAACGGAAGAGGAGAGAAAAGATTAGCTATGAGTGATGGATGCATGAACTGTTGTGTAAAAACAATGTTAAAGGGTGCTTCCCCAACGTTGAGGTAATTCTGAGAATTTATTCCACACTAATGGTGACAAATTGTACGGCTGAAAGATCCTTCTCAAAACTGAAGCTTATAAAAAATAAACTCCGAAGTTCCATGACCGAGGACAGGTTGAATGTTTTATTAACTCTCCTTAGTTCAGAGAGTGATGTTTTGACGGAAACAGACTTCGACGATATTATCGATACGTTTATTGGTGTGAAAATCAGACGAAAAATTATTTAGCTTGTAAGTAAACTAAAATTATTTTAGTTGTTTTCTAGTTTAATTTTGAATAAATTTTGTGTTAGCCAACTTATTTAGGTGCTTTCTTCTTTACATTGACCTTAATAGAAACTTTCAACAGTTGACCACAAACGATTTGAGGGCCTCCACCACATGCTCTGCCTATGGACCGCCGAAGTCTAAATCCGGCGCTGTATGAAACATTGGACCATAAAAGTTATCAAAAGACGCACGGCTATGTAAAAGTACAATAGGCAATATTTACTCAATATTTTTCTACTCCTTACATATTGGTTGGCTAAGGGGTTGGCCAGTCCTGATGCAACCCCTTCCCTCGAACCAATATGACGAATATGACTAATTCACTATGAAAAGAATGAAGTACTTCTGTCTATTTTCCACTTAGTTTTATAATTTGTTGACCAGTTTCGATTATTTCACCATACTCATAACTGAACATCTTACATTATTACATGTGATCATATAACTACAGCAGTAAATACCTATCAACCTGCCTTCTAATCAATGACTAATCAACAACCTCCAAGAAGTGACATACTACCACACTAACATCCATCAGGTTATTTAAAAGTTCATTTCAAAATAGGAAGAAATAAGCATCAGAAAATATGCAACATCTACAAGACCAAACAATGAATATGCAAGTATTATAATTATGCAGGAAAAATCTCGGAGAATATTAATCAATCAATCAATCAAGATGTACTTTATTGTCGGAAGAATCGAGTTCTTAAAGACAAAGAATGTGTAAGCAAGTAAGGTATAACTAAAAATAAAAATAGGATAAAAATAACGATATGACACAACTATATTTAAATAAATCTCTAAAATATGGTGTATATACAGACATATAGGACATTCGAGAAACTACAAACAGTGGTAAATAAATAAAATGAAATGTTGATTATAAACACAAAACATGTAATTTCTAGGTATATATAAAAACTAACAAATATTTAATTTTCTATATTCAGTCATAACAATAGCTTAGCTAAATTTAATCTAACAACATCATTCAAGAGCTCGGTAGTTTGGAACAGAGATTGTTCACCGCCAAACCTGAATTGGACAAGATCAGTAATGAGGAAAAAATAGAATGGAATGCGGTGAATGCCTAGCCATGTATATAGGTCAAACATGTAGGAATCTTGATAAGGTATAAAAAACATTGACTCAGTTATGTGTAAACACCTCCAAAATACAGAAAGATTATTTGAAAATCCTCCACACCTGTAACAAAGGAAAGATGTTGGAGTCTTTGGAAATAAACAAGATTTCGTACGACGTAATGCCTTGCATGGCATCACCCTTCGAAAGATAGGGGATACGTCTTCCTAGCGCAACAATTATCTCGAAGACTTCTAAGGGTTGCGCGTAAAGGTACAACCGGTTGACGGAAATGACAATTTTAACCCTTGTTTCTCAAAAATGTATCATGGCAATGGAGAGAATGAAAAACATCCGACCACCCATAAATATGTATTATTACCTTTTGTAGGGCCCTTGTATTTTGGAAATATAAGATTGGCTTAATGTTTCTCATATGTTAACGTAGAAAGTTGAAAACATATTGTTGTTTTAAATTGTTTAAAATTGTTTTTTAATTGTTTAATTAAAAAACATATGGTTGGTTCTTTAAGGTCGCTAGTGGAAGAATGAAGTGAATAACTTCGGAATAGGATATATTTGAGTACTTTTTATACAACGACCTCTTAGGAAGTTGTATTATCTACGGTTACCCCCTACGGACCCCAACTTTTTTATTTGACGTTTTAGACCCATGTTTACTTTGGAGAAAATGATCCCCGTCGAAAAGTAAGATTTTTCAAAAATTCTGTCTGTCTGTCTGTCTGTCTGTCTGTCTGTCTGTCTGTCTGTCTGTCTGTCTGTCTGTCTGTCTGTCTGTCTGTCTGTCTGTCTGTCTGTCTGTCTGTCTGTCTGTCTGTCTGTCTGTCTGTCTGTCTGTCTGTCTGTCTGTCTGTCTGTCTGTCTGTCTGTCTGTCTGTCTGTCTGTCTGTCTGTCTGTCTGTCTGTCTGTCTGTCTGTCTGTCTGTCTGTCTGTCTGTCTGTCTGTCTGTCTGTCTGTCTGTCTGTCTGTCTGTCTGTCTGTCTGTCTGTCTGTCTGTCTGTCTGTCTGTCTGTCTGTCTGTCTGTCTGTCTGTCTGTCTGTCTGTCTGTCTGTCTGTCTGTCTGTCTGTCTGTCTGTCTGTCTGTCTGTCTGTCTGTCTGTCTGTCTGTCTGTCTGTCTGTCTGTCTGTCTGTCTGTCTGTCTGTCTGTCTGTCTGTCTGTCTGTCTGTCTGTCTGTCTGTCTGTCTGTCTGTCTGTCTGTCTGTCTGTCTGTCTGTCTGTCTGTCTGTCTGTCTGTCTGTCTGTCTGTCTGTCTGTCTGTCTGTCTGTCTGTCTGTCTGTCTGTCTGTCTGTCTGTCTGTCTGTCTGTCTGTCTGTCTGTCTGTCTGTCTGTCTGTCTGTCTGTCTGTCTGTCTGTCTGTCTGTCTGTCTGTCTGTCTGTCTGTCTGTCTGTCTGTCTGTCTGTCTGTCTGTCTGTCTGTCTGTCTGTCTGTCTGTCTGTCTGTCTGTCTGTCTGTCTGTCTGTCTGTCTGTCTGTCTGTCTGTCTGTCTGTCTGTCTGTCTGTCTGTCTGTCTGTCTGTCTGTCTGTCTGTCTGTCTGTCTGTCTGTCTGTCTGTCTGTCTGTCTGTCTGTCTGTCTGTCTGTCTGTCTGTCTGTCTGTCTGTCTGTCTGTCTGTCTGTCTGTCTGTCTGTCTGTCTGTCTGTCTGTCTGTCTGTCTGTCTGTCTGTCTGTCTGTCTGTCTGTCTGTCTGTCTGTCTGTCTGTCTGTCTGTCTGTCTGTCTGTCTGTCTGTCTGTCTGTCTGTCTGTCTGTCTGTCTGTCTGTCTGTCTGTCTGTCTGTCTGTCTGTCTGTCTGTCTGTCTGTCTGTCTGTCTGTCTGTCTGTCTGTCTGTCTGTCTGTCTGTCTGTCTGTCTGTCTGTCTGTCTGTCTGTCTGTCTGTCTGTCTGTCTGTCTGTCTGTCTGTCTGTCTGTCTGTCTGTCTGTCTGTCTGTCTGTCTGTCTGTCTGTCTGTCTGTCTGTCTGTCTGTCTGTCTGTCTGTCTGTCTGTCTGTCTGTCTGTCTGTCTGTCTGTCTGTCTGTCTGTCTGTCTGTCTGTCTGTCTGTCTGTCTGTCTGTCTGTCTGTCTGTCTGTCTGTCTGTCTGTCTGTCTGTCTGTCTGTCTGTCTGTCTGTCTGTCTGTCTGTCTGTCTGTCTGTCTGTCTGTCTGTCTGTCTGTCTGTCTGTCTGTCTGTCTGTCTGTCTGTCTGTCTGTCTGTCTGTCTGTCTGTCTGTCTGTCTGTCTGTCTGTCTGTCTGTCTGTCTGTCTGTCTGTCTGTCTGTCTGTCTGTCTGTCTGTCTGTCTGTCTGTCTGTCTGTCTGTCTGTCTGTCTGTCTGTCTGTCTGTCTGTCTGTCTGTCTGTCTGTCTGTCTGTCTGTCTGTCTGTCTGTCTGTCTGTCTGTCTGTCTGTCTGTCTGTCTGTCTGTCTGTCTGTCTGTCTGTCTGTCTGTCTGTCTGTCTGTCTGTCTGTCTGTCTGTCTGTCTGTCTGTCTGTCTGTCTGTCTGTCTGTCTGTCTGTCTGTCTGTCTGTCTGTCTGTCTGTCTGTCTGTCTGTCTGTCTGTCTGTCTGTCTGTCTGTCTGTCTGTCTGTCTGTCTGTCTGTCTGTCTGTCTGTCTGTCTGTCTGTCTGTCTGTCTGTCTGTCTGTCTGTCTGTCTGTCTGTCTGTCTGTCTGTCTGTCTGTCTGTCTGTCTGTCTGTCTGTCTGTCTGTCTGTCTGTCTGTCTGTCTGTCTGTCTGTCTGTCTGTCTGTCTGTCTGTCTGTCTGTCTGTCTGTCTGTCTGTCTGTCTGTCTGTCTGTCTGTCTGTCTGTCTGTCTGTCTGTCTGTCTGTCTGTCTGTCTGTCTGTCTGTCTGTCTGTCTGTCTGTCTGTCTGTCTGTCTGTCTGTCTGTCTGTCTGTCTGTCTGTCTGTCTGTCTGTCTGTCTGTCTGTCTGTCTGTCTGTCTGTCTGTCTGTCTGTCTGTCTGTCTGTCTGTCTGTCTGTCTGTCTGTCTGTCTGTCTGTCTGTCTGTCTGTCTGTCTGTCTGTCTGTCTGTCTGTCTGTCTGTCTGTCTGTCTGTCTGTCTGTCTGTCTGTCTGTCTGTCTGTCTGTCTGTCTGTCTGTCTGTCTGTCTGTCTGTCTGTCTGTCTGTCTGTCTGTCTGTCTGTCTGTCTGTCTGTCTGTCTGTCTGTCTGTCTGTCTGTCTGTCTGTCTGTCTGTCTGTCTGTCTGTCTGTCTGTCTGTCTGTCTGTCTGTCTGTCTGTCTGTCTGTCTGTCTGTCTGTCTGTCTGTCTGTCTGTCTGTCTGTCTGTCTGTCTGTCTGTCTGTCTGTCTGTCTGTCTGTCTGTCTGTCTGTCTGTCTGTCTGTCTGTCTGTCTGTCTGTCTGTCTGTCTGTCTGTCTGTCTGTCTGTCTGTCTGTCTGTCTGTCTGTCTGTCTGTCTGTCTGTCTGTCTGTCTGTCTGTCTGTCTGTCTGTCTGTCTGTCTGTCTGTCTGTCTGTCTGTCTGTCTGTCTGTCTGTCTGTCTGTCTGTCTGTCTGTCTGTCTGTCTGTCTGTCTGTCTGTCTGTCTGTCTGTCTGTCTGTCTGTCTGTCTGTCTGTCTGTCTGTCTGTCTGTCTGTCTGTCTGTCTGTCTGTCTGTCTGTCTGTCTGTCTGTCTGTCTGTCTGTCTGTCTGTCTGTCTGTCTGTCTGTCTGTCTGTCTGTCTGTCTGTCTGTCTGTCTGTCTGTCTGTCTGTCTGTCTGTCTGTCTGTCTGTCTGTCTGTCTGTCTGTCTGTCTGTCTGTCTGTCTGTCTGTCTGTCTGTCTGTCTGTCTGTCTGTCTGTCTGTCTGTCTGTCTGTCTGTCTGTCTGTCTGTCTGTCTGTCTGTCTGTCTGTCTGTCTGTCTGTCTGTCTGTCTGTCTGTCTGTCTGTCTGTCTGTCTGTCTGTCTGTCTGTCTGTCTGTCTGTCTGTCTGTCTGTCTGTCTGTCTGTCTGTCTGTCTGTCTGTCTGTCTGTCTGTCTGTCTGTCTGTCTGTCTGTCTGTCTGTCTGTCTGTCTGTCTGTCTGTCTGTCTGTCTGTCTGTCTGTCTGTCTGTCTGTCTGTCTGTCTGTCTGTCTGTCTGTCTGTCTGTCTGTCTGTCTGTCTGTCTGTCTGTCTGTCTGTCTGTCTGTCTGTCTGTCTGTCTGTCTGTCTGTCTGTCTGTCTGTCTGTCTGTCTGTCTGTCTGTCTGTCTGTCTGTCTGTCTGTCTGTCTGTCTGTCTGTCTGTCTGTCTGTCTGTCTGTCTGTCTGTCTGTCTGTCTGTCTGTCTGTCTGTCTGTCTGTCTGTCTGTCTGTCTGTCTGTCTGTCTGTCTGTCTGTCTGTCTGTCTGTCTGTCTGTCTGTCTGTCTGTCTGTCTGTCTGTCTGTCTGTCTGTCTGTCTGTCTGTCTGTCTGTCTGTCTGTCTGTCTGTCTGTCTGTCTGTCTGTCTGTCTGTCTGTCTGTCTGTCTGTCTGTCTGTCTGTCTGTCTGTCTGTCTGTCTGTCTGTCTGTCTGTCTGTCTGTCTGTCTGTCTGTCTGTCTGTCTGTCTGTCTGTCTGTCTGTCTGTCTGTCTGTCTGTCTGTCTGTCTGTCTGTCTGTCTGTCTGTCTGTCTGTCTGTCTGTCTGTCTGTCTGTCTGTCTGTCTGTCTGTCTGTCTGTCTGTCTGTCTGTCTGTCTGTCTGTCTGTCTGTCTGTCTGTCTGTCTGTCTGTCTGTCTGTCTGTCTGTCTGTCTGTCTGTCTGTCTGTCTGTCTGTCTGTCTGTCTGTCTGTCTGTCTGTCTGTCTGTCTGTCTGTCTGTCTGTCTGTCTGTCTGTCTGTCTGTCTGTCTGTCTGTCTGTCTGTCTGTCTGTCTGTCTGTCTGTCTGTCTGTCTGTCTGTCTGTCTGTCTGTCTGTCTGTCTGTCTGTCTGTCTGTCTGTCTGTCTGTCTGTCTGTCTGTCTGTCTGTCTGTCTGTCTGTCTGTCTGTCTGTCTGTCTGTCTGTCTGTCTGTCTGTCTGTCTGTCTGTCTGTCTGTCTGTCTGTCTGTCTGTCTGTCTGTCTGTCTGTCTGTCTGTCTGTCTGTCTGTCTGTCTGTCTGTCTGTCTGTCTGTCTGTCTGTCTGTCTGTCTGTCTGTCTGTCTGTCTGTCTGTCTGTCTGTCTGTCTGTCTGTCTGTCTGTCTGTCTGTCTGTCTGTCTGTCTGTCTGTCTGTCTGTCTGTCTGTCTGTCTGTCTGTCTGTCTGTCTGTCTGTCTGTCTGTCTGTCTGTCTGTCTGTCTGTCTGTCTGTCTGTCTGTCTGTCTGTCTGTCTGTCTGTCTGTCTGTCTGTCTGTCTGTCTGTCTGTCTGTCTGTCTGTCTGTCTGTCTGTCTGTCTGTCTGTCTGTCTGTCTGTCTGTCTGTCTGTCTGTCTGTCTGTCTGTCTGTCTGTCTGTCTGTCTGTCTGTCTGTCTGTCTGTCTGTCTGTCTGTCTGTCTGTCTGTCTGTCTGTCTGTCTGTCTGTCTGTCTGTCTGTCTGTCTGTCTGTCTGTCTGTCTGTCTGTCTGTCTGTCTGTCTGTCTGTCTGTCTGTCTGTCTGTCTGTCTGTCTGTCTGTCTGTCTGTCTGTCTGTCTGTCTGTCTGTCTGTCTGTCTGTCTGTCTGTCTGTCTGTCTGTCTGTCTGTCTGTCTGTCTGTCTGTCTGTCTGTCTGTCTGTCTGTCTGTCTGTCTGTCTGTCTGTCTGTCTGTCTGTCTGTCTGTCTGTCTGTCTGTCTGTCTGTCTGTCTGTCTGTCTGTCTGTCTGTCTGTCTGTCTGTCTGTCTGTCTGTCTGTCTGTCTGTCTGTCTGTCTGTCTGTCTGTCTGTCTGTCTGTCTGTCTGTCTGTCTGTCTGTCTGTCTGCCCGGATTTTTTCGTATCTTCCGCCCCGTTGCCCCCATCCTCCAAATTTTTCATATCTTGAAAATAAAATTGCGATTTGGAAAAATTTGTGACTTGAATACATGTATTTTTGTGGGAAATAATTCAAGACAGTCATGTATTGAAAGCGCGTATTTTTGTGGGAAATTAGTCAAGACAGTCATGTCTTGAAAACACTTATTTTTGTGGGAAATTTTTCAAGACAGTCATGTATTGTCTGTCTGTCTGTCTGTCTGTCTGTCTGTCTGTCTGTCTGTCTGTCTGTCTGTCTGTCTGTCTGTCTGTCTGTCTGTCTGTCTGTCTGTCTGTCTGTCTGTCTGTCTGTCTGTCTGTCTGTCTGTCTGTCTGTCTGTCTGTCTGTCTGTCTGTCTGTCTGTCTGTCTGTCTGTCTGTCTGTCTGTCTGTCTGTCTGTCTGTCTGTCTGTCTGTCTGTCTGTCTGTCTGTCTGTCTGTCTGTCTGTCTGTCTGTCTGTCTGTCTGTCTGTCTGTCTGTCTGTCTGTCTGTCTGTCTGTCTGTCTGTCTGTCTGTCTGTCTGTCTGTCTGTCTGTCTGTCTGTCTGTCTGTCTGTCTGTCTGTCTGTCTGTCTGTCTGTCTGTCTGTCTGTCTGTCTGTCTGTCTGTCTGTCTGTCTGTCTGTCTGTCTGTCTGTCTGTCTGTCTGTCTGTCTGTCTGTCTGTCTGTCTGTCTGTCTGTCTGTCTGTCTGTCTGTCTGTCTGTCTGTCTGTCTGTCTGTCTGTCTGTCTGTCTGTCTGTCTGTCTGTCTGTCTGTCTGTCTGTCTGTCTGTCTGTCTGTCTGTCTGTCTGTCTGTCTGTCTGTCTGTCTGTCTGTCTGTCTGTCTGTCTGTCTGTCTGTCTGTCTGTCTGTCTGTCTGTCTGTCTGTCTGTCTGTCTGTCTGTCTGTCTGTCTGTCTGTCTGTCTGTCTGTCTGTCTGTCTGTCTGTCTGTCTGTCTGTCTGTCTGTCTGTCTGTCTGTCTGTCTGTCTGTCTGTCTGTCTGTCTGTCTGTCTGTCTGTCTGTCTGTCTGTCTGTCTGTCTGTCTGTCTGTCTGTCTGTCTGTCTGTCTGTCTGTCTGTCTGTCTGTCTGTCTGTCTGTCTGTCTGTCTGTCTGTCTGTCTGTCTGTCTGTCTGTCTGTCTGTCTGTCTGTCTGTCTGTCTGTCTGTCTGTCTGTCTGTCTGTCTGTCTGTCTGTCTGTCTGTCTGTCTGTCTGTCTGTCTGTCTGTCTGTCTGTCTGTCTGTCTGTCTGTCTGTCTGTCTGTCTGTCTGTCTGTCTGTCTGTCTGTCTGTCTGTCTGTCTGTCTGTCTGTCTGTCTGTCTGTCTGTCTGTCTGTCTGTCTGTCTGTCTGTCTGTCTGTCTGTCTGTCTGTCTGTCTGTCTGTCTGTCTGTCTGTCTGTCTGTCTGTCTGTCTGTCTGTCTGTCTGTCTGTCTGTCTGTCTGTCTGTCTGTCTGTCTGTCTGTCTGTCTGTCTGTCTGTCTGTCTGTCTGTCTGTCTGTCTGTCTGTCTGTCTGTCTGTCTGTCTGTCTGTCTGTCTGTCTGTCTGTCTGTCTGTCTGTCTGTCTGTCTGTCTGTCTGTCTGTCTGTCTGTCTGTCTGTCTGTCTGTCTGTCTGTCTGTCTGTCTGTCTGTCTGTCTGTCTGTCTGTCTGTCTGTCTGTCTGTCTGTCTGTCTGTCTGTCTGTCTGTCTGTCTGTCTGTCTGTCTGTCTGTCTGTCTGTCTGTCTGTCTGTCTGTCTGTCTGTCTGTCTGTCTGTCTGTCTGTCTGTCTGTCTGTCTGTCTGTCTGTCTGTCTGTCTGTCTGTCTGTCTGTCTGTCTGTCTGTCTGTCTGTCTGTCTGTCTGTCTGTCTGTCTGTCTGTCTGTCTGTCTGTCTGTCTGTCTGTCTGTCTGTCTGTCTGTCTGTCTGTCTGTCTGTCTGTCTGTCTGTCTGTCTGTCTGTCTGTCTGTCTGTCTGTCTGTCTGTCTGTCTGTCTGTCTGTCTGTCTGTCTGTCTGTCTGTCTGTCTGTCTGTCTGTCTGTCTGTCTGTCTGTCTGTCTGTCTGTCTGTCTGTCTGTCTGTCTGTCTGTCTGTCTGTCTGTCTGTCTGTCTGTCTGTCTGTCTGTCTGTCTGTCTGTCTGTCTGTCTGTCTGTCTGTCTGTCTGTCTGTCTGTCTGTCTGTCTGTCTGTCTGTCTGTCTGTCTGTCTGTCTGTCTGTCTGTCTGTCTGTCTGTCTGTCTGTCTGTCTGTCTGTCTGTCTGTCTGTCTGTCTGTCTGTCTGTCTGTCTGTCTGTCTGTCTGTCTGTCTGTCTGTCTGTCTGTCTGTCTGTCTGTCTGTCTGTCTGTCTGTCTGTCTGTCTGTCTGTCTGTCTGTCTGTCTGTCTGTCTGTCTGTCTGTCTGTCTGTCTGTCTGTCTGTCTGTCTGTCTGTCTGTCTGTCTGTCTGTCTGTCTGTCTGTCTGTCTGTCTGTCTGTCTGTCTGTCTGTCTGTCTGTCTGTCTGTCTGTCTGTCTGTCTGTCTGTCTGTCTGTCTGTCTGTCTGTCTGTCTGTCTGTCTGTCTGTCTGTCTGTCTGTCTGTCTGTCTGTCTGTCTGTCTGTCTGTCTGTCTGTCTGTCTGTCTGTCTGTCTGTCTGTCTGTCTGTCTGTCTGTCTGTCTGTCTGTCTGTCTGTCTGTCTGTCTGTCTGTCTGTCTGTCTGTCTGTCTGTCTGTCTGTCTGTCTGTCTGTCTGTCTGTCTGTCTGTCTGTCTGTCTGTCTGTCTGTCTGTCTGTCTGTCTGTCTGTCTGTCTGTCTGTCTGTCTGTCTGTCTGTCTGTCTGTCTGTCTGTCTGTCTGTCTGTCTGTCTGTCTGTCTGTCTGTCTGTCTGTCTGTCTGTCTGTCTGTCTGTCTGTCTGTCTGTCTGTCTGTCTGTCTGTCTGTCTGTCTGTCTGTCTGTCTGTCTGTCTGTCTGTCTGTCTGTCTGTCTGTCTGTCTGTCTGTCTGTCTGTCTGTCTGTCTGTCTGTCTGTCTGTCTGTCTGTCTGTCTGTCTGTCTGTCTGTCTGTCTGTCTGTCTGTCTGTCTGTCTGTCTGTCTGTCTGTCTGTCTGTCTGTCTGTCTGTCTGTCTGTCTGTCTGTCTGTCTGTCTGTCTGTCTGTCTGTCTGTCTGTCTGTCTGTCTGTCTGTCTGTCTGTCTGTCTGTCTGTCTGTCTGTCTGTCTGTCTGTCTGTCTGTCTGTCTGTCTGTCTGTCTGTCTGTCTGTCTGTCTGTCTGTCTGTCTGTCTGTCTGTCTGTCTGTCTGTCTGTCTGTCTGTCTGTCTGTCTGTCTGTCTGTCTGTCTGTCTGTCTGTCTGTCTGTCTGTCTGTCTGTCTGTCTGTCTGTCTGTCTGTCTGTCTGTCTGTCTGTCTGTCTGTCTGTCTGTCTGTCTGTCTGTCTGTCTGTCTGTCTGTCTGTCTGTCTGTCTGTCTGTCTGTCTGTCTGTCTGTCTGTCTGTCTGTCTGTCTGTCTGTCTGTCTGTCTGTCTGTCTGTCTGTCTGTCTGTCTGTCTGTCTGTCTGTCTGTCTGTCTGTCTGTCTGTCTGTCTGTCTGTCTGTCTGTCTGTCTGTCTGTCTGTCTGTCTGTCTGTCTGTCTGTCTGTCTGTCTGTCTGTCTGTCTGTCTGTCTGTCTGTCTGTCTGTCTGTCTGTCTGTCTGTCTGTCTGTCTGTCTGTCTGTCTGTCTGTCTGTCTGTCTGTCTGTCTGTCTGTCTGTCTGTCTGTCTGTCTGTCTGTCTGTCTGTCTGTCTGTCTGTCTGTCTGTCTGTCTGTCTGTCTGTCTGTCTGTCTGTCTGTCTGTCTGTCTGTCTGTCTGTCTGTCTGTCTGTCTGTCTGTCTGTCTGTCTGTCTGTCTGTCTGTCTGTCTGTCTGTCTGTCTGTCTGTCTGTCTGTCTGTCTGTCTGTCTGTCTGTCTGTCTGTCTGTCTGTCTGTCTGTCTGTCTGTCTGTCTGTCTGTCTGTCTGTCTGTCTGTCTGTCTGTCTGTCTGTCTGTCTGTCTGTCTGTCTGTCTGTCTGTCTGTCTGTCTGTCTGTCTGTCTGTCTGTCTGTCTGTCTGTCTGTCTGTCTGTCTGTCTGTCTGTCTGTCTGTCTGTCTGTCTGTCTGTCTGTCTGTCTGTCTGTCTGTCTGTCTGTCTGTCTGTCTGTCTGTCTGTCTGTCTGTCTGTCTGTCTGTCTGTCTGTCTGTCTGTCTGTCTGTCTGTCTGTCTGTCTGTCTGTCTGTCTGTCTGTCTGTCTGTCTGTCTGTCTGTCTGTCTGTCTGTCTGTCTGTCTGTCTGTCTGTCTGTCTGTCTGTCTGTCTGTCTGTCTGTCTGTCTGTCTGTCTGTCTGTCTGTCTGTCTGTCTGTCTGTCTGTCTGTCTGTCTGTCTGTCTGTCTGTCTGTCTGTCTGTCTGTCTGTCTGTCTGTCTGTCTGTCTGTCTGTCTGTCTGTCTGTCTGTCTGTCTGTCTGTCTGTCTGTCTGTCTGTCTGTCTGTCTGTCTGTCTGTCTGTCTGTCTGTCTGTCTGTCTGTCTGTCTGTCTGTCTGTCTGTCTGTCTGTCTGTCTGTCTGTCTGTCTGTCTGTCTGTCTGTCTGTCTGTCTGTCTGTCTGTCTGTCTGTCTGTCTGTCTGTCTGTCTGTCTGTCTGTCTGTCTGTCTGTCTGTCTGTCTGTCTGTCTGTCTGTCTGTCTGTCTGTCTGTCTGTCTGTCTGTCTGTCTGTCTGTCTGTCTGTCTGTCTGTCTGTCTGTCTGTCTGTCTGTCTGTCTGTCTGTCTGTCTGTCTGTCTGTCTGTCTGTCTGTCTGTCTGTCTGTCTGTCTGTCTGTCTGTCTGTCTGTCTGTCTGTCTGTCTGTCTGTCTGTCTGTCTGTCTGTCTGTCTGTCTGTCTGTCTGTCTGTCTGTCTGTCTGTCTGTCTGTCTGTCTGTCTGTCTGTCTGTCTGTCTGTCTGTCTGTCTGTCTGTCTGTCTGTCTGTCTGTCTGTCTGTCTGTCTGTCTGTCTGTCTGTCCGTCCGTCCGTCCGTCCGTCCGTCCGTCCGTCCGTCCGTCCGTCCGTCCGTCCGTCCGTCCGTCCGTCCGTCCGTCCGTCCGTCCGTCCGTCCGTCCGTCCGTCCGTCCGTCCGTCCGTCCGTCCGTCCGTCCGTCCGTCCGTCCGTCCGTCCGTCCGTCCGTCCGTCCGTCCGTCCGTCCGTCCGTCCGTCCGTCCGTCCGTCCGTCCGTCCGTCCGTCCGTCCGTCCGTCCGTCCGTCCGTCCGTCCGTCCGTCCGTCCGTCCGTCCGTCCGTCCGTCCGTCCGTCCGTCCGTCCGTCCGTCCGTCCGTCCGTCCGTCCGTCCGTCCGTCCGTCCGTCCGTCCGTCCGTCCGTCCGTCCGTCCGTCCGTCCGTCCGTCCGTCCGTCCGTCCGTCCGTCCGTCCGTCCGTCCGTCCGTCCGTCCGTCCGTCCGTCCGTCCGTCCGTCCGTCCGTCCGTCCGTCCGTCCGTCCGTCCGTCCGTCCGTCCGTCCGTCCGTCCGTCCGTCCGTCCGTCCGTCCGTCCGTCCGTCCGTCCGTCCGTCCGTCCGTCCGTCCGTCCGTCCGTCCGTCCGTCCGTCCGTCCGTATGTCCGTCCGTATGTCCGTCCGTCCGTCCGTCCGTCCGTCCGTCCGTCCGTCCGTCCGTCCGTCCGTCCGTCCTTCCATCCGTCTGTCTGTCTGTCTGTCTGTAGCTCTGTCGTGGCAATTTGGTACGCTCGCATTTCCAAACTCTTGGAGATATCGCTTTCAAATTTCAACCATATCCATAACTCGAGGACAGTATTTCTTAATTTTTTTTTGCGATAGGAAAATCTGGAAAATTTTTACAGGGGTTTTCCGGTTTTCCTACTTCCCTCGATAGCGCTTCAGGACTTGATTTTTTTCCTTCCATACTTCTTAGAGGTATAGGCCTATATGCCCTACACAAGTGTATAGTTGTTGAGAGGGGTCGGAAAATGCTTACGGCTTTTCCGGGCGATTTTCCGAAAAGTGAAAAACTCAAAAATACGCCAAACCGATGATTGAAACCGAATTTCGAAAACTGCGATAGGTAGATCTCGAATAGAGGAACAAAATACATGTGGACCATTTTTCACCAAAATGATCGGAAAACCGGGAAAACTCGAGAAAACTGAAAATAAAAATTTTAATTTTTGAAAATACGAAATAACTCGAAAACGGTCGATATTTTTTCAGAATATTATTTTTGACCGCATTCAGAAAATCTACAAAAAATGTGAGAACATTTTTTCCGTAAAATCAATAGTACGGGAAATACTTGAAAAAAATGGAAAATCGAGATATTGACCGTACCAATGAAACAAATGGCAATCTTAAAATTTCTTCTGGTACGTATTTACAACCCTAAATAATACTCCAAACCATTTCTCTCCAACTCTATTAGAAAGTGGAAGAAAATGAAAAAAAAATAAAATTTTTGAAACCTTAAAAACTTGAAAACGAAACAAGATATCGAGAAAGTTAATATAAAGAATTTTGATGTACTAGAATAGATCTACAAGAAGTGTTTGGAAAGTTTTTTTATATTTTGAAAAATTACAATTTTTTTTATAAAAATTCAAATATAGCGACGTATTTTCCAATTTCACGAATCACCTTTTTTGATAATTTCATAAAAGTCTACAAAAAATGTGGATCAATTTTTTTTGTAATATCAATAGTCTGGGAAATATTTCACATAATCGAAAAATTAGGGACTTACAAAAAATTTTCACATTTTTTTATAAAAACACCAAAAACTCAAAGATAGCGACAGATTTTCAAGTTTCACAATCGACCTTTTTTGATCATCTCATGAAAGTCTACAAAAAATGTAACAAGATTTTTTCCGTTAAATGAATAGTCTGGGAAATATCCCCTAAAAACGAAAAATTTAGGACTTTGGGATTTTTTAATATCCACTTACCCCCAACTTCAAATTTTCTCGGGCACGAAGCGCCTGGATTTTTAAACATCTACTTCCCCCTCCCCTTCTTCGAATTTTCCCGTGCGCGAAGCGGCCAGATTTTTTAATATCCACGCACCCCCCTCCTCCTTTGAATTTTCCTGGGCGCGAAGCACCCGGATTTAAATTTTTTTTTATTTTAAAAAATCCACTCCCCCCCTTCTACGAATTTTTCCGGCGCAAAGCGCCCGGATCTTTGAATTTTTACATCCCCCTCCCTCCTTCAAATTTTTCCAGGCGCGAAGCGCCCGGATTTTTTCGTATCTTCCGCCCCGTTGCCCCCATCCTCCAAATTTTTCATATCTTGAAAATAAAATTGCGATTTGGAAAAATTTGTGACTTGAATACATGTATTTTTGTGGGAAATAATTCAAGACAGTCATGTATTGAAAGCGCGTATTTTTGTGGGAAATTAGTCAAGACAGTCATGTCTTGAAAACACTTATTTTTGTGGGAAATTTTTCAAGACAGTCATGTATTGAAAACGCGTATTTTTGTGGGATATTAGGCAAGACTGTCATGTATTGAAATCGCGTATTTTTATGGGAAATTAGTCAAGACAGTCATGTATTGAAAATGCGTATTTTTGTGTGAAATTAGTCAAAACAGTCATGTACTGAAAACACGTATTTTTGTGGAAAATTATTCAAGACAGTCATGTATTGAAAACGCGTATGTTTGTGGGAAATTAGTCAAGACAATTATGTATTGAAAACGCGTATTTTTATGGGAAATTAGTCAAGAGAGTCATGTATTGAAAACACGTATTTATGTGTAACATCATTCAAGACAGTCATGTTTTGAAAACGCGTATTTTTATGGGAAATTAGTCAAGACAGTCAAATATTGAAAACACGTATTTTTGTTTAAAATCAATCAAGACAGTCATGTATTAAAAATGCGTATTTTTGTGGGAAATTAGTCAAGACAATTATGTATTGAAAACGCGTATTTTTATGGGAAATTAGTCAAGACAGTCATGTATTGAAAACACGTATTTATGTGTAACATTATTCAAGACAGTCATGTGTTGAAAACGCGTATTTTTATGGGAAATTTGTCAAGACAGTCATGTTTTGAAAACGCGTATTTTTGTGGAAAATTATTCAAGACAGTCATGTATTGAAAACGCGTATTTTAATGGGAAATTAGTCAAGACACTCATTTATTGAAAACGCGTATTTTTATGGGAAATTATTCAAGACAGTCATGTATTGAAAACGCGTATTTTTATGGGAAAATAGTCAAGACAGTCATGTATTGAAAACGCGTATTTTTATGGGAAAATAGTCAAGACAGTCATGTATTAAAAACGCGTAATTTTGTGGGAAATAAGTCAAGACAGTCATGTATTGAAAACGCGTATTTTTATGGGAAATTAGTCAAGATAATCATGCATTGAAAACGAGTGATTTTGTGGGAAATTAGTCAAGACAGTCATGTATTGAAAACGCGTATTTTTATGGGAAATTAGTCAAGATAATCATGCATTGAAAACGAGTATTTTTGTGGGAAATTAGTCAAGACAGTCATGTATTGAAAACGCATATTTTTATGGGAAATTAGTGGAGACAGTCAAGTATTGAAAACACGTATTTTTGTGGAAAATTAATCAAGACAGTCATGTATTGAAAACACGTATTTTTGTGAGAAATCAGTCAAGACAGTCATATCTTGAAAATTATACTTGGATTTTTTACCAAGTCTCGCATTAGTCGTTGTATTCAAATTATTGGTGTCCAATTATAGTTTCAAATTACAGTAGTTGTATTCATATTATTGGTATCCAATTATGTTTGTGAACGCATTAAAGTCGTTGTATTCATATTATTGATGTTCAATTATAGTTTTTGAGTCATAAAGGTCGTTGTATTCATATTATTGGTGTCCAATTATAGTTTCAATGGCATTGGGCTTGTTGTATTCATATTATTGGTATCCAATTATAGTTTTAAAGGTATTAAGGTCGTTGTATTCATATTATTGGTATCCAATTATAGTTAAAAACGCATTGAGGCCGTACTATTCAACTTCCAGGCCAATCAATTTCCGCGAAGCGTGAATTCGAGCGCGTAGCGCGAGAGTCAATCAGTTCAACTTCCGAGCATCTCAACTTCCGAGCTCCTCAACTTCCGAACTCCTCAACTTCCGAGCTCTTCAACTTCCGAGCTCCTCAACTTCCGAGCTCTTCAACTTCCGAGCTCCTCAACTTCTGAGCTCCTCAACTTCCGAGCACTTAGCTTCTTTATTACTTCGGTATGGTGAACTACTGTTTATATTATAATTGTATTGCTTTTCTAAATGGTCAACGTTACTCAGTCAGAAAATCTCAAAATCAAACTAGAATAATTCTCGATTCTGATAAGTGAAGTAAACAATGTTGAAATAGTATATATTGATTACGTTTGTGATTATCCTGGTAAACTAAATACTGTTTTGGATCATAATAGTGTTGTGTTTCCAAAGGCTAACCCATTCGAGCCAAATCACGAGAATAAACTAGAAATTGTCTCAATTTGTGATAAATTACCTCAATTTCCTATTTTTGTAACTACTTTTAAAATCACCCTAGCTGTTTCTCCGAAACTAATCTTACGATTTGATTATAGTCCATTCAAACTGTTACCGACTCATCGTGATCTACAGCATACTAGAGTTTCGTTGAATTCCGCAATCATCCTTTGAAGCGCAAAAATTTTCAGTATAGTCGATCAATAGAAAGAAAACTATATGCTTGCTGTTATCTATTTTTGTTGAGATTCGTTGAAACTATTTCAACACACTGGTATTAGCCCGTCAGCCCGCTGCCAAAATGTGTAATGATTTTATAACATATGCCCTTTAGGGTATTGGTACGTAGTTATAAATATAATGATTAATGAACAAGCAAAATAAGCGCTATAGCGTAGAACATAACAATAAAAGTCCGTCGTCCTTGGTTCACTTCGTCTGCTCAGAACACATGACTCTCTTACCCAATAGTCACTCACCTTATAGTCCGGTAGAAACAGCGGCGAATTCGCTCGTTTTAAAGTCTGGCCCATTTTTTCGGTATATCAAAATGGGACCTGTGCAGGTCGATTACTTATAACTATCCACACATGTAATGGAAATCTACGACACGCCAGCGTGGTCAGGACAAAAGTTATAGGGAAAAAAGGAAAAAAATTGGAATATTCCAAAAATCAAAATGAAGGCGCTATAACTCCTAGTACGAAAGATATAATTGAAAAATTCTTTCACTGTTCGAAAGGCCTATTCACGTACTTTAGAATGGGTTCTCAAAGATTTCCAATGAAGAGAAGAATTTTCTGAAAATTAGCATTATTTTGTGACGAGATTAAATTTTCAATAAAATGGTAAATTTTCAAATCGCTAAAAGTCAATCGCCATTCATCTAACTGAAATTATTTTTACACCAAAAGCTGCGCAATTTTCCTAGCATTATTTCATGTCGATTATGTACAGATCTATCATTAATAATAAATTGGCTACAGCAATTTGAACGTGACAGATACAATGACCGCATGGCTCTTCGGTTCGCTACCGCTAATAATGGTACACCAACATACTACCCGTTTTTATGCAGGTAGTAGTCCGGTGAGAGCGATGGATTATCCTTCATAATCGCTATAACTCCTAGTATAATAGAGATAATGGTAAAATTATTTCACTGTTTGAAAGGAATATTCGCGAACTTCAGGATGAGTTATCAAAAATTACAAAAAAAAAAAACTTTTTCCGAAAACACGCATAATTTTGTTCTGAGATTAAATTTTCGATAAAATGTTATTTTTTCATCACGCTGAAAGTTACTCATAATTCATCAAACAGAAATCCCTTTTTCACCAAAAACTGCGCATTTTCACAAGTCTCACTTCATGTATATTATATGTAGATCTTATCTCAATAATAGATTGGATGCAGCCATTTGACGACGACGGAACATACCATCTGCGATGCTATATTTGTAGCCGATTGTAACATGGCGTGAAATAAAACAAAACTGTTTTTACGTTAAGATTTGAAAATAGTATTAGAATAAGATTGATCGAATCGAAATTCTCAACTTTTGTGGAACATATTTGAACAATATTCATTAATTTTTTTTATTTTTTTTTTCTTGGTAAAAATATTTTGAGATGATTTCGTAGAATAATTTTTGATATTTAATTATTCAGTCTTCGCTATTTTCCAAATATTCTGTTTCGTCATTGGAACATGCAAGTTTGCAATTGTAGTCATTCGTACAGAAAATGCCTTCTTCCTTGCATAAAAACTATTTGTTTTGACAACTTGCATCATTGCAGTAATGATCTATGATTTTCCTGACATTGGCAGGAATTTGCGGCAGACTCATAAATCCAGCTGATTCTGTAAGTGTGGAATATGACTATTTATCCAAATCCATACTTAATAATAGCATTTACATAAACAAAAAAACTGAATTTAAACCCCATTTTGTTAATAACTCTGGAATATTACCCTAGAACATGAAAATGAAAGGCATCTTCAGTAGGTGGTATCTCTTTCGCAGACGTTTTTTTAACTATTTGGTAGAATCAGCTTTCGCTAAAACTGCCGTGCCGAAATGAACCAAAGAAATATCATTGCATTTTTTCGAATATATGTCCCAAACAGATTTTTTCCCAATTCTAAAAAATGAACTAGTTGTCACATCCTGTCAGTGCATGTATGGAATGCAGGCAATCTATCGCAAATAGATTTTTCCAAAATTTCATCTAATTCGTGAATTGCGATAAATCTTTTCTTATTTAAAAAAACACTAGCTTGGCCTTTCTCCATGAATATTTTCATCGATCTCATATATTCATTATTCAGATAATAAAACAGAAGTATGACAAAGACGTTAGTGTCTTTATTATTAAGTTGCTATCATTTTTATTAGAAACGTGTAGAATCAAGCATGCTGCCATTACGAATGTCGAAAGTCCCATGCGCAATTTCAATGAAATGGTTATGACTGAGTATCCAAGAAATGAATGTATAAAGTGTAGGTTTATTTGTTTTTGCAGCGAGCATGCCCTATTATATTTTGTCGCAAAATACCTGCAGCTTTCTGTAAAATGCTTCTATCATTCTCCATTGATACATTCAATTCTTCTTGAGACCTAGAAGATCCGATTTGAAGTTGGCAATTGAGAAGATCATAAACGATATCTGGAGAATGTATATGATTGTAGATTTGCCGGATTTACAAGAAAATGCTAATCTTTTTCAGAAGTGGTTTTCAAGGGACTTCCCCAAAAAGTTTGGATTCGGAGTAGGATATGCCATTATTATTCCTTCTTCGATGCTTTTCATTAACTGAGCCAACATAGCTTTGATACTTTTGATTTTTCTAACTCCTACTGTTCAAAACCTACAAATAAAATAGTAAATGTACTGTTTTTGGGACAGATTTTCCACTTGAATCAGATTTTTTATTCATACTGTTTTTGATGTTTCTCGTGCAGACATCTTTATAGTAACAGAGACGATGATACATAGCTTTGAAAGCAAATAAATCTGGGAACAATGCAAATTTTTCCATCATCAGCCAATCACCACGTTCTGAAGCTTCCTTCAATATAGTTGCTTTGGTTTTTTTCCCAGATTCAGTTCCCGTGCAAGCCTGAATTAAGTAATTTTTCTTGTGGGTGCCATATTTACCACAAATCAGACACTCAGTAGATAGTTTGAAAATATGATCACCATCCTTACTACCTCCTGACTTTGCGAGTTCATTGGTTGCCTCTGTAATATTGATTCTGCAACAAAATTATTTTGTACATCATATGAAATTGAATTCCAGCAAGATTTTTGTTTATTTTGTTTTTTGCAGACAATATTCTCTTGGATATCTCATCACCCCCGGAATTGTGAGGCGCCGTTTGGGTAAAAAGTGTTTCTGCAAATATTTAAAATTTTGTGTAAATATATTTATTACTTGTAGCAATACTTTTTATTTTGCTTTCCGATATATTTACTTTTGATCAATCACAATATATTTGCGTTTGAAGCGTTCCAAATATATAAAAATGTGAATTCCCGTATATTTATAAATTCGATCTATTTCATGTTTTCTCGAGAATATAGCGGCCGAATGATATCGCTGCCGCTAGAATATATGCTCAGAATATGTTTTCAATAGTTTTTTTTGAATAATAATTGAATTATTTAAAGTCAAATTCCTTCGATCGGACAAAATCAAAGTGTGTATTGAATCACGTCTACTGCGCCATCTCTTGACGACATAAAATAGATCGAATTTATAAATATATGGGCATTCACGTTAAAATATATTTGCAACGCTTGAAATGTAAATATATTGTGTTTGATCAAAAATAAATATTTCGGAAGAAAAAATTGGTACAACTGATAAATATATTGACACAAAATTTTATATATTTGCAAAAACACTTTTTGACCAAACGGCACCATAGCTCCATAAAAGCGAGTAATGGTAGGCGTAACATTATTAGCGGTAGCGTACCGAGGAGCCATGTGGACCACGTATCTGTTGCGTTCAAATTGCTGTAGCCAATTTATTATCACTGATAGATCTATACACAATCGGAATGAAATGTTGCTTGGAAAATTGCGCAGTTTTGAGAGTAAAAATAATTTTAGTTGGATAAATGTTGAGTGACTTTTAGCGAGTTGAAAATTTAACATTTTATTGAAAATTTAATCTCAGCACAAAATAATGCTAATTTTCAGAAAATTCTTCTTTTCATTGGAAATCTTTGAGAACCCATTTCAAAGTACGTGAATTGGCATTTCGAACAGTGAAAGATTTTTCCGATTATCTCTATTATAATAGGAGTTATAGAGCGTTCATTTTGATTTTTGGGAAATTCCAATTTTTTTCGTTTTTCTCCTATAACTTTCACGACCACGCTGGCGTGTCGTAGATTTCCATTCCATGTGTGGAAAGACAAAAAATCGACCTGCAGAGGTCCCATTTTGATATACCGAAAAAATAGGTCATTGAAAGATAATCCTTCGCTCCCACCGGACTATTAAGGATGTAGGAAGTGGTTATTGGGGTAAACGACACCAGCGCGCCCTCCGGTCGGAGCTCCGGAGATAGGGCCTGACTGGTACATTTCTAAAGGAAAGAAATAATAATAATAATACTTTATTTTTTCAAAGACATGCATAAACACGTATAGATTCAACAATGCCCTATTTCTCAACACATTTGAGGGCATATGGTGACTCTTTGGAACAACACGACACGTATATGGGGATCGGTTTCCGTCTGATTTTTATTCGATGAAATATCGTTTGATATGTTTGGCACTCGCTCAACTATCATTAAGAATACATGATATCTTTTTGCAATCAACAATTAATAATCAACTAGTTTTTGACACATTCTATACGTGTTTATGCATGCATGTATTTAAGAAAAAAAAAAGTATTATTATTATTGTGAGGTTTCACAGGATAGCGCTAATTTTGCTTATTCATTGATCATTATACAGGGTGTTCCAAATTAAGTCGGCACCATTGCCAACTCCGTTATTATTGATGCTACGAATTCGGTTAAATGGGCAAACCAGTAGCATTTTTAATGGCCTTCTTGATGCCGAAAACAAAAAAAAATTGACAGTCGCGTTTTCAAAATATTTCATGAAATGATATTTTTCAAAATGGAACACCCTGTATTTTATTACATCTTAAGAATATTCCTGAAAAGCTGATTTCATCAATCTATCACAGTTGGGGTTTAGCAGAAATGATTACAGAGATATAGGGTGTGAAAAATTGAGATTATTTCAATTATTTCAACTTTAGGAATTTTTTGTGTGGAAAGCCTTAACCATTTTGTCAACTATTCATTATTGGTCAAAACGGCTTGCATGTCCCTATCTTAACTTTTCATTCACTATCTACTAAGATTTAAATGAAACAAATATAGGGTGGTGCAGAAATCAGAATTTTGATCACCCTGTATCTGTCCCAAATAAATATCAGTGGATAGTAAATCAAAAGTTAAGATATGGATATGTAAGCCGTTTTGACCAATAATAAATTGTTTCCACACAAAAAATTCCTAAAGTTGAAATAATCTCAATTTTTCACACCCTATATCTCTGTTATCATTTCAGCTAGACCCCAACTGTGATAGATCGATGAAATTAGCTTTTCAGGAAGAATGTCAAGATGCAATAAAATATAGGGTGCTCCATTTAAAAAAACATCATTTCATGAAATATTTTGAAAACGCGACTTTTAATTTTTTTTTGTTTTCGGCATCGAGAAGGCCATTAAAAATGCTACTAGTTTACCCATTTAACCGAATTCGTATCAATAATAACGGAATTGGCAATGGTGCCGACTTAATTTGGAACACCTTGTATTTATAACTACCAAAACTCTGGAGGGCATACGTTATTAAATCAATACACATTTTGGCAGCGGGCTGACGGACTATAATATTGTATTGGTCTTCTTATCGTGTTTGTTGTTTTTTTTAATGAAAGCATTGTTTAAATAGAACATAGTCAATGCCTGTGGAAAAGGTATTGGACACAAACGCGAGTGTCATCTAGCGTGATTAGTTACAAACATGAATATTTGACGTCATTTTAATGCAGGTTTCTTCAAAAAACCCTGATTTTAATGCTTTTCCATTGTTTTAACCAAGTTACGACATGACTTGGAGGCCAGATCACTGAAGTTACGACATGACTTGGATGCGAGCTCACTATCGCCATCTACATGTCGCATCCATTTTGATCCAATCATAATCCCATAAGGTTGACTAACTATCTTTTATATAAACAATGATGAAAGGATGGCTACAAAAACTGTCTTGCATTTTGAGATTGCACCAATCTCCAACAATTGATTTTATGTTGACGTTCATGTTTGTATGTTGTTTTCGTATGTTTCGTATGTTTCTATAGCTGTACATCGGAACTATAAGACACTATGTCGCATGAACAGCAAAAAGTGTAGTAACAGCTAGGCCAAAAACCGATAGTGTATTAGGCAGAAGTGGCACTTACGGCCAATTTCACCAAGTGAATCCTAAAGTTAGGAAATACCTAAATCGAATTCAGGAACGCCGAAGTGCAATTTGCGTTTCACCAAGCGTTAAAATAATGATAAAAAGTGATAGAAAATATCAAACGTAGGTATTTCCTATCACTCTTAAACATTACTTATCGTGTGGTGAAACGCAAATTGCACATGGGCGTTCCTAAATTCGATTTAGGTATTTCCTAACTTTAGGAATCAGTTGGTGAAATCGGCCATAAGTGCTTTGTTTTATTTTGTTAGTATGCGTTTTAGTGAAGCAAGGACCATAGTTTATGGAAATAAATCTGTATGTAGCCTGGCGATTCAACTAAAGTAAGTCATGTTTTCACGTACCTTGATTCCCTAGTATCTGAAGAATGGTCATCTGGCCAAGCTAGCAGGTAGGCATGCGAACATAGTACATACTAACACTACTCAATCGTACACACTTCGTTCGTTTAAAAATAAGTAACGTCTGACGGCCCTGGGATCTTGCTCTATCAAGTCTAGGTACTGTTGTGGCTTTCAAAGATCCCACCTTTGATTTGGCACATAGAAGATGTATATTAGAACTTCCATTAGTGTCGATGCAACGAAAATATGCACAAGCACCATACGTATCAATACTCGCATCTGAGAAGGTATGAAGCTCTGTTTGAATGGGATTATTGCACCTAACGTGTCTAGGAATTTCAATATTATTAATAGTGCTGGGTTCGTTTTTAAATTTCATCCACTTTGTGTGAATATCAACAGGAACTGATTCATCATATGAAAGTTTCCCAAGCCAAAGCGTTTGAAGAAGAATTTTTGCATCAACAATACAAGGATTCAGTAGACCAATTGGATCATACGTTTGAGCTATATTTGAAGGATGATTCGTTTGGTAATATGATCTCAGGTGAATCTATGCGAAGGATATTCAAATCAGTAGTTGAATTTTGGACAATGTCAAGAGCTTGCTTGGCATTTGAAATCCACTTTCTCAGAACAAAACAACCTTGTTTCAAAATAATACATAATTCTTCAAAGTGGTTGTCAGCTCTTCTGAAGAATCTGACCCTGTTAAGAGGTCATCGAAATAAAAGTCGTTTTAAATGAAACTTGATGCCTTCAGATACGATTCTTTGTTCTCGATAGAAAGAAAGGCAACTGATAAAGTTCTGTACGTTACCGTATTCAACTGGAATGTAGAAATTGGCTCCATAGGATTTTCACGCAAAAATATTTGCTGCAGACTTTTTTGCACTGGACAAGGACTTGACGGTACATTTTGCAAATGACTGCCGAGAAAACATAATTGTACTGTCTGAAACGGATGAGTATGTTAAATAGGTCATTTTGAATATTGGTACCAACCATCTGAATATCGTTGAACGACCAACCTGATGAAGAAGGAAAAGAACCGTCCAACACTACTCGTAGTTTTGTGCTCAAAGATTCCTCTTTGAGAACTCCATGATGTGGGAGAAAAATTGAAATGAACTCAAGTCATCATTAATTTTTGACATGTGCCCTAATATTTGATACTCCTCCATGAAAGAAACGTATAATTCTCTCAAATTCTGATTACGTTGAAGTATGCGTTCGAGATTCAAAAATATTTTGAGAGCTTGAGCCTTTGAACCACACAACCTTTCAGTTGGCTCCTTGAGTGGAATAGATACAACAAAACGAACATCTTCATCACGAAAATGTGTGGAAATTAAATTCAGCTCGTAAACCTTCTCCTCTTGTGAATGAACCTTTTTAGAGCATTCCTCAATTTCCCAAAAGCGAGAAAGTTGCTCTTGGATGTCAACATTCTTTAATGTGTTACAATAAAGCGTTTTGTTCTTCAGAAATGCACTGTCATGAAGTGGAGCTGATACGATCCAACCAAACTTGCTTTTATACAAAATCGGAAGAGATGGGCCTTATTTGATTTGGCCAATAGACAGAGATTCCCAAAACAAATCTGCGCCGATAAGTAAATCAATGGCGTAAGGAATATGGAAATTTGGATCTGCCAATCGAATGTTTTGAGGAATGGAAATTATCACCTATTTCAGGAACGACCAAACAGTTAATCAAAGCTGAAAATGTGTTATGTTTTGAATGAATTTCTACTTGATATTTAGAATTGATTACAGATTCAACTTCAGGTACTTCCAAAATTGTGAGGTTGACATTCTCAGTTTTGATGAGTAGTTTGCAAATTATTGAGCTCATAAAAGAATCAAGGAGCGCCGTGAAGTCATGAAAAATACCGTCTGAATCGGTTGACACTTGACATTGAGTGATGTACGGTTGTAGTATCACGACTACTGATTGCCTCTGAGCTTTCTGAAATGGGTTCAGATGGTATATGTAATAATGAATTATGCTTTTAGAGCAGTTCTTATACTTGCAGCAATCTAGCTGATGCCCTGGATTCAAACAATTGATGCAAAGTTTCAACTTTTTTACTAACTCTATTCGTGCAGTGACCTCCATTTTTAAGAATTTTGGACATTGAAAAATCTTGTATGCGACAAACTGGACATGAACTAGTAAATGTATGAAATGTTTTTTGAATTGTTTTGCAATGAACTTGTAATATTCTTAAATGAATAAAAATCTGAATGTTTTTCATCAATCTTTTTGAGAATTTTTGATTTTTCTCTCAAGAATGACAAAAGTTCTTCAAGAGTTGGAGAGTTTTTTACAAATGACTTAGATTCCCACTCTCTAGTAGTAACTGGGTCGAGTCTACTAGTAACTAAGAAAATAATAAGCGTGTCTCATTTATCTGTCGAGACGTAAATGCATTTTTCTACAACAGTGCGTAAACTAAGCTTTTACGCACTGCTGACAGTGCGTAAAGTGATACTTTTTCGCACAAGTGCGTAAAAGAATCAATTGTGCGTAAAATCATCAACTGTGCGTAAAGTAATTTTTTACACACTGTTCATACATTCATGCATTTTTTAAAAATAAAGTATTTTGCGTCAAATATAACTCGGAAGTCTTTATTTAATGATACGACAACAATTCATATCATCAAACATTCAAATTAATGATTTAATTGCTACAATTTGGCAAAATAATAACTGTCGAAGAAAAAACTTTGTATGAAACACTTTCGTAAAGGGCTTTTTTGTACTCGCGTGTTTGTTGAACTCATTCAACAAACTTCACGCTCATACAAAAAAGTCCTACTTTACGAACTTGTATCATAAATAGCTATTTTATGTGGTCGACCAAACATTATAGTGCAGAAGACTCTTTTTTGATGATGTCGATACTAAAAACTGCTTTGGTATGATCGTACAACAATGCTCGCCTGTCTGTACTTTTGAATTTCTTATTATCAAACCGTCAAAAGCATCATGAAACTGTAACCAACCTAGTGAATCCCCTGTAAAGGTTGGTAAATTGATCAAAGGAAATTTGACCCCTTTAGCATCAAGGTCATTTATATTATTTGTAGCTACAAATCGGTTACTATCCTGAATTATGCTCTTTTGAATATTTATTGCCAGACTTGCCATTGTCCTTTTGGCAACTACTGACATAATCTGGCACATTTTCATTGTTGAAATTCTGACATGAACAGATCAGCAGATGAAAACAATGAATGGTATAAGTATTTGAATTCTTCACGATTATTGAATTCGTCCACCAGTTTAGTTTCTTCAAACACTCTATTTCTGATTGAATATAATGTAAAGTGTCTAACACACCCTCAACACGATGAAGTCTGCATCTTAAATTCGATAAAATAGATTTCAGACTGATCTAATGTTTGGCATTTATCGAAATAATTTTTGAAAATAGCTGTGCTTTCAAACTTCCACGCTTTCGTGGAGTCTTTTGAGCTTTCCTTCCATGCTTTGCAGAATATGACAAATATTTTGAAAGCACTCAACAAATCGAACCAATACTGAATATCAGGATAGGAAAGGAGTAAGGATTGAAAAGGAATGCTCACTAACCTTTTAACTTCTTCCTGGACGGTGTACCGATTATAAATATTGAAAAGATGAATTCCTACAAGTTACTGCTTGGCCGAATGAATCGGTTGAATTAAAAATTGGTTGAACTGAACTGACAACCCTTTATTGTACTTGCGATGCAGGTGATACGAGCATCCTGACTAGAAGGACGATGTTGTGAATTATAATTGAATATTCTATTATGAAGTTTTCTTTATTTTAAAAATGAATCTGAATGGATTCGAACTTGAATTGAACGTTTATTTCTTGATTACAAACATACATATTATTTGGTTGCCATGGCGACATATGTCCAAATCCTTGGTCCAAATCTAACGGAAATCCCTATCTTATAGAGGGCACTTAATATTTGTTGCATGTACAAGGGCCACACTGCAGAAAAGATTTTTCAGAAGGACTGATCCAAGGAGTAGAAATCCAAATTATCCTAATTAGAGATCCAGAAATCTTTTTATCCGAAGTTTCTAGAATAATTAGTAAACTCGACGGAGATACCATATCCTATTAAGATAATCTTCTGGAAAACTTGGTAAATTTGATAGAAGACCCCCAACAATATTGAAAGAATCTGGAAAATAAACTTCTAGTAAATTCGGAAGACATGGACAATTTTTAAAAAGAAAGAACTTCAAGATAAACTACTAGAAAATTCGAATAGTTAGTTTGAAAGAAGTTCAAAAAGATTCGAAAAATCTGGAAGAACAGCTTTAAGAAAACACAAAGAGTTTTAAGAAAGAATAAAAGACTGGGAGATGATGACAGATTTTAGTTGACGATTTTCTCGTTCATGCCTCTTAGAGGACTGAAAAACATAAAAGTGCTGACAAAATTAATGGAAAAATTTAGCCGGTCCCGCGTGGCTTTCATATGGAAAATTCAATTTCCATTTGCACAAAAAATATTTGTTTTGAGATGATTTTATCGCCGCTGCCATGTACATCAACAGAATGTTAAGATAGCCATTAGAAGTGAAAATGATAGGCATAAGGGTTGCACGTGACCAAAGGGTAGAAATGATGACGTAAAGACGTGAAAAATAATTAAAATTTTAGGCGTTTTTCTCGTTGCTGCCAGTTGGAAGAATGGAAGTTTACATCATTAATATGCCATACAAAAATTGGCATAAGGTCTGCGGATGTCGAAGTGAGGTTAAGTACCGGAACATTTTGTGGAAATTTCAAAGGGAGTTTTGATGACATCATCTCTTATGCCTTTGAAAATATATGAAGTTTATGATGAATTGTTGATTATGTAAAATTGGCATGGCGGTTGAAAGTGTCCAAAATGAGGGCATAAGCTAAGAAGTTGCAGATAATTGTGTGGAAACTTTCACCATTTTGTTTTTCATGCCATTTTGCAGGTGCCTAGAAAAAGTAATTTTAAGCCCCTAAAAGAAAAGGCATAACTGTCGATAATGCCGAACTTGTAAAAATATTAAAAAATGATAGCAAATATTGAACAAGACTGTGCAAATTGCCCAAATAATTTTCGGTGATTTTAATCTTGGTGCTTTTCAGCATGCAACTTAAAAAATGTTGTCATGCCTCTATAACGATGATGCAAAACTATGAAAATTACCACTATTCAGGAAAATATGAAAAAAATAACGATATGAATCTTGAAATTCTTGTTTGAAATATATTTTACTGAATTGAATACCTAGGTACCCTTTTTCATTATTTTCAATAAGTAAAACTTCATTTTCAAAACAGATATATGAAAGTGTAATGATATGTTATCACATATTAAACCAAAAAAAAAATGTAAAATATAATCAATTGCTGATATCACGGTCAGTGTCGAGTAGGTTGGTAACTGCGCGCGCTAACTATTCAAATTTGATTGAACATAGCAATGAATGGGAAGGTATCTGCGCAGAATCAAATTCGATATAGTGAATTACATTTGTTCAGTTTTTTCCTCGTTCAAGCTTAGATGATTAATATTGAACCATCTTGTAACGTTTGAGTGTGCTTCTTTCAGTGTGTCCAACATACTAGTTATATTTTCATGATTATACAACAGATTAGTCTGCATATAGGATGAATTGTGTTGTAGGGCTGCAAACTGTGAAATCATTAACGTATATCAAGAATAATACTGGGCCCAAGACAGAGCCTTGAGGTACCCCTTGTTTAACTGAATGAAGTGAAGAGTATTTGCCATTTAGGAAAACATATTGTTGTCTATTTTCTAGGTAGGATTTCATCAATCTCAAGCTATTGTTATAAAATTTGTAGTAGGCTAGTTTATCCAAGAGAATATTAAAAGACACACAGTCGAATGGTTTAGTAGGATCGCAGAATATGCTACCAGTGCATCTTTGTTATTAGATCCATTTTCTATTGTGGCGAAGCTGCGGGCGATGCCGGACCAGAACTCTCGCGTGGCCGGCCACGGGTGACTGTCGCTGTGCAATGCACCGAGAAGAATCTGAACGATTCGAGGCTTCGAGAAATTTCATGAGCATTCGGAGAAGTGAGCGGTAGATATAAAAAAAACTACGCAGCAGACAGACGGACAGTCAGTGAAGTGAAAGTCGAATATGAATAGTAGAGTGATTGTTATATAAATTAGAGTATTGCGAATCATTGTATTTCGTTAAATAAATTATTTTAGAGTGAATTGGACTATAAATATACGACAGTGGTGTCAGAAGTGGGATTTAAATATATAAATACAGAGTGTTCGTGTAAGTAGACAGTTTGTGTATTTCGAGAAAAATAGACAGTGACTGATAAACATTTTTTCGTGAAGTTGACAGTTGTGTGCATTAACGGAGTATAAACTGATACACTTCTCGCGTGTGAAATAGACAATAATAATAATAATAATTATAATAGACTGGTGACCTTGGAATAGAATGTGTGAAATAGACAATGATAATAATAATAATAGACTGGTGACCCGTGAAATGGACTGTGAGACATAGACTAAGACAAAATGTGTTCGAGGAAAGTTCGCCTGGTCGATTTGAAGGTTGCGGAATTGCAGCAAGAACTGGAGGAGAAGGAACTTGATACAAGTGGTAAAAAAACCGTGCTTCAGGCAAGACCTTCTGAGGGATTAATCCAGGAGGGCGAGGATCCAGAAACATTTCTATTCGAAGTTTCTGGAATAGATACGAGTTCCATAATGAGTAAACTCGACGGAATTGAAGACAAAATGCAACAGAATTCGGTGAGTTTAGAAGAAAAACTTCAAGAAAATTCAAATAATCTGGAAGAAAAACTGCTAGAAAATTCGAAAAATCTGGAAGAAAAACTGCTAGAAAATTCGAATAGTCTGAAAGAAGAATTTCAAGAAAGTTCGAGAAATTTGAAAAAAAACTTCAAGAAAGACTTCTGGAAAATTCGAATAGTCTGAAAGAAGAATTTCAAGAAAGTTCGAGGACCATGAAAGAAGAAGTTTGTGGCGTGGCGAGCCGATTAGAAGAAAGAATGGGAACTGTCGAGACAGAGGCGGAAAAAATCGAAGATGAAATTGAGGAAGAGATGGAAAAATTGAAGGAAACAATCAGTGATGAAATTAGAGGCGGAATCGAGGAAGAAATCAGCAAAATGAAAGAAACAATCAGTGAGTTGAAAAAGCAAATTGACACTACCCACACCACAGAATCTGTCAATGAAAATTCAATGCTGGAACTGAGTTTGAACTTAAATGTTCAAAAGGGTTTGAAAGATGTGAAGATCAGATCGGAAACAGGAAAGCTCTCCATGAAACCACCTCAGTTTGATGGAAAAACACCATGGGCAAATTACCGCTCACAATTTGAGGCTGCAACAAAGGCGAATGGATGGAATGCAGGAGAAAAAGCTGTAGCATTAACACTGGCGTTGCGTGGAGAAGCAACAAATATCTTACAAACACTTACGGCCTAAAGAGGACTACGAGCAGCTGATTAAACATCTCGAATTACGGTATGGACAGACCCATCTAAAACATGTATACCACTCACAGCTCAAAAACCGCTTCCAGAAATCAAGCGAGTCCCTACAGGAGTTTGAAGCAGACATTGCACGATTTGTTCGCTTTGCATACCCAGCCACACCGGAAAAGGTAATGGAGCGACTAGCAGTTCAGTCATTCTTAGATAAACTTCGTGACCAGAAAACCAGACGAGCATTGACACTAGCTCGTCCAACACATCTCTTGGATGCACTGGCACGCGCTTTGGAATTTGAGGCGGCGAAGCAATCCTGCAGAAGCCAAAGTAAAGTCCGAGTTATTGAAGAAGACCCACAGGAGCCTGCTAACCTGGAAGCTGCCATAAGGAAGGTGGTGAAGGAAATATTACCTTAGAGAAGACAGATAAGATGCTGGAATTGTGGCAAACTTGGGCAAGTGCGTAACAAATGACCAACATTCACAGAATCGGCACCGATGCAGGAAAACTAAAGAAGGTCGATGAGGAGGGCCAATGGTCGACCAGTATCCAGCAAGCACTCGTTAACAATGCATATGTCGCTATCCTGCAACGTCAAAACAATGGTGACTTTGTAGACGGAATCATCATCAACGAGCCTTAAGGTTAGGTTAGGTTAGGTTTGAACGTGAGTGGGCCCGTATCAGGCCCTCCACTGCGGCCAATGGCCTATTGTGGCTCACCCTATGGTTATATTTCTCCCAGCATATCCAATCTCTTGACGAAATTGAGGAATGCATTGGGAGAACAATTTACCAGGTTTTCTGGCCTTACTGTCGTATCGCCAAATATTGAGAATCTGGTTCTGGCCGCTGCAGGGCATGTACACAGAATGTGTTCAGCCGTTTTATCATTCTCCATGCATAGCCGGCACTCTGCATCTTGTGCAAGTCCGATTTTATGCATGTGATGTTTGAGTTTGCAGTGGCCAGTAAGCAAACCTACTATAACTCTGAGATGCGCTCTGCTGAGTTCTAGCAGTTTCTCAGAGTCCTGTTTTTTCCTTATACAAGCAATAAATGCTTTGGAATGGGCTAGGCCCGGTAGACTACGCCAGTACTCGAGTCTTTTATTGTCTGCCCAAGCTGTTATGACATTCTTGGCAGTGCTATATGCTAAACCGATTACCGGTTCTGGTCCAGTGAACGTTGTTTCGGCCCCCCCTTTTGCTAGGGCGTCCGCTATTTCGTTTCCTTCTACGCCTGTGTGACCTGGTATCCAGACTAGGGTAACGTTGTTGCGTTGCGCCAGTCGGTTTAAGGTGTCTCTGCAGTTCCATACTGCTCTAGATGTAAAGCAGTTGGATTCAAGCGCTTTAAGTGCTGCTTGACTATCTGAAAATATTTTTATTGTTTTTCGTGAGTGGTGTCGATTTTCCAGCTCCCTGGCACACATTTCAATGGCATATACCTCTGCCTGAAATATCGTTGCTAGTTTGCCCATACTGAACGAGCGTTTCACTACTGGGTTCATCCCATATATTCCGGCTCCGACGCCTTCCTGAGTTTTGGAACCTTCGGTGAACCAACGTTCATTTGCTCTACATAGGTTGATTTCATTCCAGACCCAGTCTTCTCTTTCGGGAAAGACCACAGTGTAGGACGTGTGAAGGTTGATAGTTTTAGGCATGATGTCTGAGGTCATTCCTAGAATGTTGTGAGCTATTATGCCCTCCAGCATGCCGCTGCCTCTCATGACACATGCCTGCGGTAGACTAATGGCCGCTTGATAAAGTCTGTATGTTGCCCATCTTGCCTCTCTCTCCAGAACTATGTGGAGAGGAAGTAATCCAAGGAGGACTTCCACTGCTGCCGTTGGCGTGGAGCGAATGCTTCCAGTAATCGCCAGGCACGCTTGTCTCTGTAGTCCGTTGAGTTTAGCAATAGCTATTTTTTTATGTCCCTTGCTCCACCAGACTATAGAGCCATACGTTATCATTGGACGTATGACGGTCACGTACAACCAGTATACGTGTTTTGGTGACATGCCCCATGTTTTGCCACATATTCTGCGGCATGTCCATAATGAAAGGCTAGCCTTCCGGATAGTCTTTTCCAAGTGTGAGTTCCAATTAAGTTTTTTTATCCAGGGTTATTCCCAGATATTTTGCTTCACTCGCAAAAGGAATTGTTCCAGCTTCCTTTTCCTGGTGAATGGTACTATGACCATTTTGTGGGGGTTAATGGACATTTCCTCCCTCTCACACCATTTATATATGGTATCCAATATATCCTGAAGGACGTAGGAGATCGTCTCTTCGGATTTATCAACGAGCCTTGCACCATGCTGCTAGATACAGGTGCGACTAGGACAATCCTTGGACCTGCTTTTATTAAAACACCAGAGAGAATGGAACCATCATCCTGAAAGCTACGCACAGCAACAGGAGAGCCGGCCACTGTACATGGTGAGCTACCGATTGAACTGATTCTAGGAAGCACAAAAGTGAAACATCGGGCATTAGTAGCGGACATTGAGGACGACGCAATTATTGGAAAGTGCATCATGAATTCCAGAGGGTTCGAATTGAACTTCAAAGAGGGCGTCCTACGTGTGAACGGAGAAGAGCTGGTGCTACATGGAAGAAGTGGAGAGATGATTCGTTTTCTGCTGGCTGAAGATGTAAGTGTACCGGAGAGGGCTGAGACCATACTGGAGGCTCGCTTGGACGGGGGTGCGAGCAATGGAAACGTGATGATGTTCGAGCCCAAGCTTCATGATGAGAAAATTGGACGAGGGATTGAACTAGGCAAGACTTTGTTGCGTGCTGATGAAATTGTGCCAGTAAGGGTAATGAATGTCAATTATTACCCAGTGACTTTGAAGAAAGGAACTGTTTTGGGGCACTGCTCGTCAATTTCCTCTGTGATCAGGAGTGTATACGGTACTGTTAGTCGAGACAAAAACCTGACAGCGGAACTGGAAGAATTGGTTATCATCTCTTCCAAGGGCATTAAACCAGCTCAACAGTCCAGATTGAGATAATTAGTCAAGAAGTACCAAGACATCTTCGATACCGGACAAGGAAAAAGGGGTCGAACGAATGTAGTTCAGCATAAAATTGATACTGGGAATGCCCGACCGATCCGACAATCCGCTAGAAGACTTCCTCTTGCCAAGAAGGAAGAGGCTGACAAAATAGTCAGTGATATGGGAAAAGATGGAGTTATTGAACCATCCGACAGTCCATGGTCCTCTCCAGTCGTGCTGGTGAAGAAGAAAGATGGATCAACACGCTTTTGCGTAGACTATCGTCAACTTAACAACGTGACGAAGAAAGACAGTTACCCTCTTCTGAGAATAGATGACACCCTGGACACGTTGGCCGGCTCCACGATTTTCTCGACCCTTGATCTGAAGAGTGGATATTGGCAGGTAGAACTGGCTCAAGAAGATAAGGAAAAGACAGCCTTCACCATCGGCTCAGGACTGTGGTATTTCACCGTTATGCCATTCGGGCTTTGTAATGCTCCAGCCACATTCGAGATATTGATGGAGACGGTTCTGAAAGGACTTTCATGGAGGACGTGTTTGGTATATCTCGACTACATTATTGTAGTTGGCAAATCGTTCGAAGACCACGTAAAAAACCTGGAGAAGGTATTCCTGCGACTGAGAAACTCTGCAAATGCCACCTGTTCCAAAAAGAAGTATGTTACCTTGGCCATGTTGTCTCTGAAGATTGAAGCAGTGGAGGAGTGGCCTAATCCAAAAGACATACACCAACTACGTAGTTTCCTTGGTTTTTGCACATACTATCGCCGATATGTGCTGGGGTTCGCCAACATCGTTAAACCACTGACCAGGCTCACGGAAGGATAAACAAAGTTTTGGTGGTCCGAAGAATGCCAAGACTCGTTCAGGAAGCTGAAGGGGGCATTGATCAACGCACCGATTCTGAGTTATCCCCTTCCGACTGGAAAATTCAGTTTGGACACGGACGCCAGCAACGTGGGACTTGGAGCTGTCTTGTCCCAGATCCAGGATGGGCAAGAGAAGGTCTTCGGATACTTCAGTAAAACTCTCAGTAAACTGGAGCGTAACTACTGCGTCACCAGACGAGAACTGTTGGCTGTTGTCAAGGGAGTAGAACACTTTTACAAATACGTGTACGGGAGAAGATTCCTGTTAAGGACCGTCCACGCAGCCCTTAAATGGCTTCTACAGTTCAAAAACCCCGAGGGCGAAGTAGCACGTTGGATCGAAATACTCCAAGAATTCGACTTCAAAATCGAAAATCGAGCAGGAAGTGGCCACAAGAACGCAAATGCCCTGTCAAGGAGACCACGCCCAGACGATTGCTCACACTGCCGACGAGCAGAAGAGAAGGAAGCAGCGATTTGTAGAACCACGGCAGTTGACAACAACTGGAATGACAACGAGGTCCAGAAAGACCATGAAAGAGATCCAGATATTGGTTTAGTCATCGGTTGGAAAAAGAGTAATCAAAGACCGACATGGCAGGAAATCGCAAGATATTTCCCAGCAGTCAAATCCTACTGGGCCCAATGGAACTCCCTTACCTTGAAAAATGGGGTCCTGAAACGTGTATTGGAGACCGAAGATGATGGGGAGGACAGACGTCAGATAGTGGTATCCAAGAACAAAAGACATGAAGTACTCCGAGAGATCCATAATGGAGTTGCTGGAGGACATCTGGGTGTGACGAAGACCCTGCAGAAAGTAAGCCAACGGTTCTACTGGGTCAATTGTCAAGTTGATGTCAATGACTGGTGCAGAAAGTGTGCTGTTTGCGCTGCCAGCAATGGACCTAGGACACGACCCAAGGCCCCGATGCGTCAGTACAACGTAGGTAGTCCATTCGAGAGAACCGCCATTGACATTGCCGGCCCGTTCCCCGTATCAGATCACGGAAATTAATACATCCTTGTGGCAATGGACTATTTCAGCAAGTGGGCCGAATCCTATGCCCTGCCCAACCAGGAAGCCATCACCTTCGCGGATGTCTTGGTGAAAGAGTGGATGTCGATTCGGTGTCCCCTTGGAGCTGCACTCGGACCAAGGCAGAAATTTCGAATCCAACCTGTTCCAAGAAATGTGCCAACTGCTGAACATCCGCAAGACGAGAACCACAGCTCTACATCCACAGTCCGATGTAATGGTTTAGCGGATGAACAGAACTATCAATCGCCACTTGTCCAAGGTAGTCTCTGACCATCAAACCCCTGCTAGTATCATAATGGGCCGAGAGCTGCGACTTCCCTGTGACCTAAAGTTTGGGACGCCACCAGTACAGGATAATGCGGGAGAGGACTACATCAGCAAACTCTGTCAGCGAATGAAAGACATCCACGAACGAGTCCGTTTGAATATCCAGAGTGCCAGCGACCGAATGAAAGCGGCTTATGACATCAATGCCGAGGCTGGAAGATTTCAGGTTGGTGATCTAGTTTAGCTGTACAACCCGAAGCATCGCCGAGGCCTGTCACCAAAACTACGGAATTCATGGGAAGGTCCGTACAAGATCGTCAATAGGATAAACGACCTGCTTTACCGAATCCACAAGCCACCCAGAGGTAAACCCAGGGTCGTTCATTTCAACAGGTTGGCCCCTTACGCTGGAAACCATGACCAAGTCCGCACCCTCAGACCACCAGAGGATGCGTTGACGTTCCAGAAATTCATGTCTTTATACTCAAATGGACAGAAAGTGTCACACGGGGTAACTCGAGAGGAGCCACGGGACCTTTTCAAAGTGCCAGTCGATTACGCCCTAGCACACTGTTAAATGTGTTGATTCGATTACACAAGACTTTCAATTATATACTGACTTTTAATTGTTTTAAGTAGTTAATTTCTAAAATTCGAAAAATGACAACATAAAAATTCAGTCTTGTCAGAAACACTCCCACTGACGTCTCTAGACTTCTTGATCCTGAACATCCCGCCAGCCTTGAAATCCTCTGGTTTCAAACATTATCATCTATGGGGAGTAGACATAATTTCTGCACTCCTCGGTCGAAGGTTCCAGTTGAAGTTTCAACGGTACATATCCTTACAAGTCCGTCAGATGAAGGATGAATTTGAGTGATATGTCCCATCTTCCATTGGAGTGGAGGTGAACCTTCTTCTACTAATAAAACTAAGGAGCCAATTTTTACGAAATTAGTAGACTCCAACCATTTGGATCTAACTTGAAGAGTTGACAGGTATTCGGTAGACCATCTCTTCCAGAACTGCTGCATGGCATTTTGGATGATTTGATACTGATTGAGTCTGTTTGAAGGTAAATAGGATAGGTCTAATTGTGGAATGGTGGTAAGGCTTTCGCCAATAAGGAAGTGACCGGGTGTCAAAGCCTGAAGATCATCAGGGTCATCCGAAATTGGAATCAGAGGACGAGAATTGAGAACAGCCTCAACCTGGCAAAATATTGTAGAAAGCTCCCCAAACGTTAATTTAAGGTTACCTACAACCCTGTAAATATGGAATTTTGCACGCTTGATAGCAGCAGCCCAAAGACCTCCATGGTGGGCTGATCTAGGAGGAATGAATCTCCATTCGATGTTATTTCGAAGAAAGTAGTCCATGGTTGGTTGGTCAGTTATATTTTTATTCAGCCACTCATATACGATTTTGATTTCATGGTTTGCTCCAATGAAATTTGATCCGTTGTCTGAATAAAGGAGTTTACTTAAACCCCTGCGTGAAATAAATCTTTTTAATATGTTTAAAAATGATTCAGAAGAGAGATCTCTTACTGCCTCCAAATGCACAGCTTTGGTACAAAAGCAAATAAAAATGCATAAATATGCCTTAATTATTTTTCTGTTACGTAATTTCCCGTCCTTAATGTAGAATAATGGTTCAGCAAAGTCAACACCACTGACACAAAAAGGACGATTTTGAGTTATTCTGTTCTCAGGTAGGTCGGCCATCTTTTGAATGATATGGGAAGGATTTATTCTAAAACAAGTCAAACATTTTCGAAGAACGCTTCGAATAGTTAATCTACCCTTCAATATCCAGTATGACTAACGTAAGGAATTCAACATTGTTTGAACTCCAGCATGAAGTAGTCGTTTGTGTTCATTCATTATAATAAGTTTGGTAAGCAAATGATTAGGTTCAAGAATGATTTGGTGCTTTTGGGAAAACGATAGGTTGCCTTTTTGTAAGCGCCCTCCAACTCTTATGAAATTATCTGGTCCTATTATTGGATCAAGTGAGTTTAACCAGGAATTCTTCGAAACGGCTTTTTTAAGCTGAAGCTTGCGCAATTCAGGAGAAAAACTTTCAACTTGAGCTAATTTTAATAGGCAAATAGTGGCCTGATTAATTTCATGTATCGATAACTTTTCAGTGCTCCGATTAGCTTTAGAAATACGACAATTTTTTAAAAAGCGTAAGCATAGCGCTACAATTCGTTTTAAACGATATAATGTTGAGTATCGCTTGAATATGCTGTTTTCATTGCTTGTAACAACTAGTGCTACCTTAATAGTTCGTTGCTCAGGAATATTTGTTTCAGATTTTTTTAAAGTAGGCCAATTCTTAGGGCTCTCCGCCAGCCAAGAAGGGCCTGACCACCAGATTGATTGCTTAGCCAATCCAGTGGGGTTCGAACCACGTGATAAAATGTCAGCAGGATTATCGGTTGATGGAACATAGTGCCATTGATCTATGTTAGTGTTCTGCTGAATAAGTGAAACGCGGTTTGATACAAATATTTTTAAAGAATTTGCAGGTAGTCTCAACCACGATAAAACAATAGTGCTATCTGTCCAGAAGTGAGATTCATTTACTTTTATAGTCAAAGAGCCTATAACCTTGGAATGTAGTTGAACACCTAACAGTGCACCACATAACTCTAAACGGGGCATCAGAGTAACTGTTTTCACAGGTGCCACGTGTGTCTTAGAACAGAGTAGTAAAATCTGAGAGTGTCCATAAGAATACGATTTAACATAAACTGCCGCTCCATAGGCCTTTAGCGAAGAGTCCGAAAACACGTGAAGTTCCACATTATCGGCACTCTTTAGAAGGACATGTCGCGGTATGACTATGTTACTGAGAAACGTTAATTGACTGGAAAATTATTTCCAACATTGTGACATTTCTGGAGAAATTTCTTCGTCCCAATCTACCTTCATTTGCCAAAGAGACTGAAGCATCAGCTTAGCACGAATAGTGACAGGAGCGATAATGCCTAAGGGATCGAATATTTTTGAAATGGCAGATGAAAATTTCCTTTTCGTTACCAAGTCAAAAGAGAGACCGTTTTCGTTTATAACAAATTTGAAAGTGTCACTTTTTGACTGCCAATAGACTCCAAGGGTCTTTTTCAAATCGTTATCGGTTATATGTTATTCAGAAATAATACTTTCATTCGAGTTACAAAATATTTGATTATTGCTAACTACCCATCTTCGGAGATTAAAACCGTATCTACTTAGAATCACTTGTAAATCACGCTTCAAAGCTTGAGCTACTTCGATACTAGATGTACCGCTTATCAAGTCGTCCACGTAAAAATCTCGTAAAATTATCTGTGATGCTAGAGGGTAGCTATTTTTGTGATCTATCCCGGTCTGTTGGAGACATCGAATTGCTAAAAATGATGCTGACGTCGTACCGTATGTGACTGTGTTCAGAGTGTAATGCTGAACGTGGTGATTAACATTTTCGCGCCAAACTATTCGTTGCAAATTACGTTCCTCGGTTGCTATGGTTACCTGACGGTATATTTTTTCGATATCTGCTGTCATAGCAAAATCATGTTGGCGGAATCTTAATATAATGGAAAAAAGATCCTCCTGAAGGGTCGGCCCAATGAGTAATTTATCGTTTAAAGATAAGCCATTACTTGATTTACACGATCCGTCGAAAACAACCCTCAATTTAGTGGTACTACTTGCTTCATTTAAGACATCATGATGAGGAAGGTAAAATGAATTGTTGGAAACGTTTTCACCAATATTTATTTTGGTCACGTGTCCCAATGACTCATATTCTATCATGAAGTCAATATACTTATTTTTAAACCGCTCGTTCTTAGAGAATCTACGTTCAACTGAATGAAGTCGATTTATGGCATTGGCTTATGAATAACCAAAATTGCTACTTGCCTTATTGATAGGCAAACGGACTATGAAACGCCCAGTTTCATCTCGTTTAGTATTTCTCTCGAAATGCTCCTGGCATTCTAGTTCCATTCTGGAATATGACTTACTTCGTGGTAAGTCTTCGATTTTCCAAAATTGTTCCATTAGAGTTGATAATGAATTTTCGATCGCTAGGTTACAAGATGTGAGCCTAGATGGTATGAATGTTAGAGGACCCGATATGAGCCAGCCCAGTCGCGATTTCTGAAGGATAGGTAAGTTATCCCCTAACTTGATTTGCTCCAACTCTAATAGTGCATAAAACCATTCCGCGCCAATTAACATATCGATATCAGCTGCTGTATCAAATTGCGGATCGGCAAGCACAATATTGTTCGGAAGATTCATTATCTCCCTACTGAAAGTAAAATTAGGTAGTTTCGATGTTATGTTAGTGATGACGAGACACGATAATTCATTAGAAAAGGTTTTGTCTGGAGAAGCGATTTTCACACGAAGTTTCTCCGTGATATTGGTGGCTGTGCCGCCTACTCCTACCACAGGCATGCTTACTCTATTAATCGGTAACTAAAGCCTTTTGCATAATCTTGAAGTTATGAAGTTTGACTGTGCTCCACTGTCCAAGAGAGCCTTGCAACGATGAAACTCACCATTAATACCTCTAACCATTACCAGAGCTGTTGCTAATAAAATCTGGCATGGTTGATTCGCTTTGACACTAGATGATGAGCATCATACTGATTCATTTTGATTCACTCCTATCTGCTATCTGAATGCAACATTGTATTGTGGTGATTCGAGCAAACCCTGCATCCTTGTGCAGTACATTCCGATAACTGATGATTGCTACGAAGACAGTTAGTACATAATTTCAACCTCTTTACTTCATTCAAACGGCCCTCTACGGAAAGCTCTTTGAATTTGCGACATCGATAAATGAAATGATGTTCATTACAACAGGGACATTTCAAATCTGCAATGGAAAAGTTTTGAGATTTTGTTTCGATATTTGAAGATTTATTGAATTTATTGAATTTTTTGAACTGATTGAATTTATTTGATTTAATGTTTTGTAAATTTGATCTGTTTTCTGATAAATCTTTCTTAATCGTTTCTGCTAAATTGCATCTGTCCGCTAAAAACTCGAGAAAAATATCCAAAGAAGGCTTTTTGATTTTCTTGGATATTAAAGTTTCTTCCCAACGTTCATCGGTACGGGAATCGAGTTTTGACGTTAGTATATGGATCAATAGTGTATCCCAAGTGCTAACAGGCTCTCCTAGTGCTTCAATTGCCCTGAATCTAAACTGAAAATCGTCCTTCAAATTGCGCAAGGTATATTGGTCTGAAATAGAAGGAAGTTCAAATATTGCCTTGACGTGATTTTTTAATGTTAATGCTACGTTTTCGAATCGATCTTGAAGCAATTTCCAAGCAACATCATAATTTTCGTTCGTTACCGGTATACCTGACAGTATTTTCTCAGCTGGACCCTTCAAACTCCCCATTAAATAAGAAAATTTTCGAACCTTTTGAATTTTTGGATCATCATGAATGACCGAAACATATAAGTCGCGAAATTGCGGCCATTTGTCATAATCTCCATAAAATTTTATCAACTCAATGGATGGAAATTTGTTAAAATGAAATTCGGAGGTTTGGGAAGTGTGAGAACAAGTACCATCTACAATTTGAGTACTGGGAGAAACTGTATTCATTTTTGACTCTACCTTTTTAATTATTTCTAACGCTTCCTGTACAATATCGTGATAACGATTTTCACAGGTTTCGATTTCGTCAGAATCTGATTAATTTTCTTCCAATAATTCAATTTTCAATTGTGTCTCTTTGAATTCCTTGAGAATATTTTCCAACCCGTCAACTCGCATTTTGAGTTGCAAAAGATTGCTCTCTGTGAATGTATCTAAAAATGTACGGAATCTGGACTTCCTTTTAGATATTTTCGCTTATTATGCAAACTTCTCAATTCATCCTGTGAATCTGAAGGATTCATTTTGAACAAAAACTAACGTGAACGTTCCGAAATAATCACCTATTTCTAGGAAGAAAATGCATGATTTGAAATAATATTTCTTTTTTACAAGTCCGCCCCTGACTGTTATCAATACGCTCGTCTCAAATCCCAATAATGCGACACCCAGACACAGGAATCAAGTTGAGGAAAGGATGAAAAGGAACAGACTCACCGTGATTATTCGTCGTTGCTTTGCCGTTGACAGATTTTACGATTGTTTGACGTTTTTCGATTTTTAACAGCTTGTTCGTTGATTTCAAACATTAACTGTTGTTAAACCATTCGGCTGAAGGACCATGTTAAATGTGTTGATTCGATTACACAAGACTTTCAATTATATACTGACTTTTAATTGTTTCAAGTAGTTGATTTCTAAAATTCGAAAAATGACAACATAAAAATTCAGTCTTGTCAGAAACACTCCCACTGACGTCTCTAGACTTCTTGATCCTGAACACACACTGCGTCGCAGAAGATCTTCGAATGTCCAGGGGCATCGCTGTGGTGTTCTCCAAGAAATTTGGCCAACTCCAAACACTACGAAAAGAGAAACCAGAAATTGTCTCGTGACAATTATTTGTGAGAAAGTTAATGTGATTAATAGAGATTTTCTCATAACATTGAAATAATTCGATTAGATGATACATATTTTCGTCTTCATGTCGATTTCGAACTGAGTGTGAGTCAAGTCCAAAAAGTATTTGTCAAGTCTGTACCACTCATATCAGAAGTAATGAATAATTTTATTTTTTGGCCATCTTTAGATAAAATTCAAGATGTCTTACAACATTGGTATGCCAAAGTCGAAAGTATTATAGATTGCTTTGAGGTACAGATAGAAAAGCCATCACATCCTATTTTACAATCCAACACCTGGTCAGATTATAAACAGTGCAATATAGTGAAATTTTTAATCTCATGTACACCAAATGGGTTAATTAATTTTATATCACAAGCTTACCCTGGAAGGATAAGTGATAAAAATATTGTGGCAAAATCTGGGTATTTGACAAAAGTTCCTATGGTTGCCCACATTCTGGCAGATAGAGGATTTAAACATGTACAAAATATGTTATTACAAAAAAATTGTACATTAATTCGGCCAGCATCTGTAAGTTCTTCAAAAGATGTGAAAGAAAGTAGACAAATCGCATCCCTTCGAATTCATATTGAGAGAATGATCAATAGAGTTCGCGATTTTGAAATGCTGCGTCCACATGCATGTACAAATAATAATTAATTCATGACACATTTTGTGAAAATTGCTTATGGTATTATAAATTTTCAGGAATCAATTATGTAAATACAACAAAAAAGTTTCAAATAATCATTATACTTGTAAATGATATGATAACATCGACAAAGTCGAAGTACCCTTCTGTCCAAATATTTCCACAAAGTGGAAAATATAAGGCATAAATTTGACAAAAATGAACCACTTCCCTGGCTAATACCACGAAGGACATTGAACTACATCAGACAGATATTTGTGCAACGTTCTTCCAAGAAGACCCAATTGCAAGTGCTTTAGGTAGTTGAAAATTCGATCATCCTTCGATTAGCCAGGGCAGTAGTTGTTTCTGTCAGATTTTTGCCTCATATTTTCCACTTTGTGGAAATATTTGGAGAGAAGGGTACTTCGACTCTGTCGTTGGTTTCATGTATTTATTTGTACTCTCCAGCAAACTTTCGAACTTTGTTCAAAACTCCATTATACATGTAGTATATGTTACCAATTCTCCCAAAATCTGTATACTCAAATCGATAAGCTACTCTGTGAACATTTTTGGAAAAGTGTAACATATTGAAAAGAGAAACATTCTCAATAAGAAATTGAAAAAACATGATTGCCCTAGAAATGGAAAATGAAGTTATTTTTGTAATATCTAACAGAAAACAACTACCATTACAAAAATAACTTCATTTTATCTTAAGGTTGTTTCCATTTCCTGGGGAATCATGTTTTTTCAATTTCTTATTGAGAATATTTCTCTTTTCAACATGAATACCTACCTTCCATGAGGTTGAAGTTTTCCTTTCAACCGCAGATGATTCTACAACTGAAATTATGAACATACCATTCATATTTCCAAATAAAAATCAAAGTGTAACATATTGTTATAAAAATGATAATTATAAGTACAATGTGTTTCGTAATATTTTTATTATTGTTGTGAACAAGTCTAGCTCCATGTTGACTAGCCAATTATTATAAAAAAATTGTTCATAATTTGTTTTTACATAGTGGTGAATCATGATTTAGAAATAAAGAATAATTCCATCATTTTAGAAAACAAACCAATTTGAAAGTCAACCATTTTGGCTTCTATAAAAACTTATTAAAATAAGGTGTAAGCTCAAATTGACTTATATTTAATTGTTTCAAACTGCCTTAGAACTATGCATTGAACTCTTCCTTGGTTAGATAACTTTTTCAGATCTGTATAAATATTTAAATGTTTTATCATATCTAGAGTATAGAAAATGGAATATTGGACGCCTGTGGTGACACTCAGTGAGAACAAAAAGTATTTTACCCCTTCACTACACAAGTAATTTAATTCCTAAATGCGCATTTCGATAACAAAGTTATCTGCATCGGTAGGGATTACTAAACTAACTGTAAATCGGCATGCCAGTCTTATTTATATCAATTAATCAATTACCATGAGTTTATATTGTGTACTAGGGAGTTACCCTACCTGATGGACAGGTATCCAGTGAACAATACAACAAAGGCAATTATTTATTCCTTTACTGGTATCAAGTCAATAGTTAGTCAAATATGGACCATTATCATTTAAAGCAAGGGTTTCAAGCCCCTTTTTCGAATAGCAATACTTTCATAACAATCCAATTTTCTGTAATCATCAACAGGTTTTATTAATTTTAAATTTTGGAAACACTCGATTTATTTTCTCGCGAATATTTAGCAAGTGCCAAATATTCGCGGAAACGAACATTCTTAGATCTTTTGGTTTGGCCATAAATAATTACAATCTGAATAAAATATTGTAGCCAATGATTAGTTTTAGGTTTATCTAAATTCATTTATTATTGCCATAATTTGGAAAATGTGAATTTATGAATTTATTGAGATTTCTATGAATTTTTGTATCTTAATTTTCTCTTTGTATACCTACTATATACTTTTAGTTTTTGTTCAATTTTTATTGTATTGATAGTGCATATGTTGTAGTTCTAAAATTTAGCCGAGGGTTGTCAGAGTAACTATCATTGATTCTCGATCTCTTTGTTACCTTCTGTTTTATTATTGCAAAAGGACACCCATTTTCAAAGTTGTAGAAGGTACCTATACTTTAGAATGGTGCCATTTTGTCTTAATTCAAGGGGTTTTGCGATTAATCTTACAGTAGTCAAATAGTAATGTGTTCCTTTGTTCCTAATTTTGTCTGTTCTTTCTTATCTTTGTTTTAGTTGAGATTTTATGTAAATCATAGTGTTAGTTGAGAGATTTATAGCATTTTTACTGCTGACTGATGTAGAAGTAGTGACTACCTGTAATGGATTCCCAATCTACATTATATTGTTACTTTCTGTTTTATTATCGCAAAAGCTACTAGAATACCAATTTTCAAAGTTGTAGAACCGCTATTTTGAAGGTGTGTCTTAATGTTTCAAATGGTTTACGATTAATGTTACAGTTGTAAAATATGTTTTTACTAATTTTGGTGTTAAATTTTGTCTGTCTTCTTTGTTATACCTACTTGAAATTTGATATAGATGATGATGTTAATTGTTGAGATTTTAAGCATTTTAACTGGTGCTTTTCCCCTTTGTGGTGAATATTTATGAATATAATGGACACTATTGTATTGAATGTATGTAATACAGTTGTAGACTTTTCAATGATGAATACACTTCTATTCTATTGATTTTTGGCTGCTTATGTGTTGACAGTAGTTTGTGGATTTGTATAAACAAAAACATTAAATTTATTTCTAGCTGTACTGAGTACTGAAAAAGGTTGAGTTTTCTAATTTTTATTTATTAAACGTTTCATAATTTTTCTTTTGCTAACTTAAGTCTATTTAAAGTAAGTTATGATGTACAAATTATATAAAAAACTTCTAGCTCAGGCTATTTATTTATTTATTCAATCAAGTACTTTACAGAATTTGACACAAATTCAAAATGGTACAGCTAATCTAAATGTAACGATAAACAAACAATGAACAAAAATATGTGTATATACAAAAACATTAGTGAGCTTAGCAACATGTCTATATAAACATAAGTAAAGGACAAGATAAAAATAAATTACATTGAATTAAATACTATTGCAAGTTTTCAGGTAGGAGTGACGGAGAATTTTAGTTATTTCTTAAATATGTAGAAAGGCATATTGAATATGTTTATCTATGAACGATGAATATTGGAGTTGTCTTGAAGCCTACAACAGAAAACGGTGCGATCACAAGTAGTACGATTTGTTTGTACATAGAAAGTGTTGCAGGTTCTGGTGATCCTAGAGTTGGCATGAAATGATAATTTTTCTAATATCTCTGTACAATTTATGACACAATTTACAACTTTGAATAAAAAATATGACATGGCATTAATTCGTCTCTGTTCTAAAGTTTCTAGGTTCAACAATGAAATTCTTGTTAGAGAGTCGAGACCGTGGAAGGAAAGTACAAGTTTCCAAACAAGAAAATTTGTGAACCGATTTTGTACTCTCTCTAAACGGTCCTCTTGGCAATTGTAAATTGGTGATCAAATTATATTATATTTCAGAATTCTTCGAACAAGTTAAATATACAACATCTTAATTGTATTCTGATAAGAAATATTTCTAGCTTGCCTCTTTATAAAACCCACCATTTTTTGAGATTTATTACAAATATTGTAAATATGATCGTTGAAATAGAGTTCTTTATAAAATATTATCCCTAAATCACTGATACTAGTTACAGCTTGCAAATCAACCCCATCAATAGTATAGTTGAAAATAGTTGGATTGATTGTTTTATAAAAACGCATGATTTTACACTTATCAATATTGATTTTCAAATAATTTTGTTTAGAGTAATTGGTGAAATTGATTAAATCATTCTGAATTATCTTCAGATGATACAACTCTGTAGAATTTGAGATCATAAAGTAAATTTTACAATTTTTAAAAGTATAAATAACATCATTGTGGGATCAATGTGGGATACCTGAGGAACTCCAGAGGTAACATTTATTGATTTAGAAGTAGAATCTCCTATTTTCACTTTCTGATTACGCTTGGCCAGATGAGAAGTAATAAAATTTTAAAAAAACTGCCATCCACACCAAGTGCTTTCATTTTAGAAATAAGAAGACTATGATTAACTGAATCGAATACCTTGGCAAGATCAGTGTAAATCACATCGACCTGAAAACCTTGTTCTAGTTTATTACATAAAAATTTTTGTATGATTCCTGAATTGGTAGCTGTAGAGCGATTAAAAAAAAAACATGTTCATCAACAATAATAAATTGGAAAAAATTCGTCTGTTAATATTGACAAACATTTTCGGAATACATGACATTTTAGATATACCTCTGTAGTTTTCAATGTTGCTTTAACTACCTGACTTGAATATTGGTGATAACATATGATCGGAAATGTTCCACCATCAAACGATCTTTGAAAACTAATTTCATGTGGTGTGGATAATACTCGGCAGCACTGTTTGAGAAGTAACGGAGGAATTTCTTCGGGGCCAGCACTTTTGTTTTTGTCCAAGTTAATTACCTTATTCTCGATTTCCTCTATGCTGAACATGTGAGATGTAAGCACTGAACTAGACTGAGACGTATCCAGTGTTGGAGTATTTGTAACATCAACCAATTTGGAGAAACACGACTGAAAGTGGTTAGTAAATGCATTAACTGTTTATTTTGAAGTTTCCAAAGTTTTCCCTCTGGACTCCATTGTTTTTGGGCTTTTATAATATATTAATAATATATAATAAAAAATTTTTGGCCATAGCCCTCTAGCAAACCGTAGACACGTGTTTCGAGCTTGTTGGCTTTCCATTCATTTGTGATATCTATCAGAACACCCTGACTTCCAGAGCTACAATGCTATTAATGTTACCACGGAGACAGCTATAGCTATCTGCGTTTCATCAGAGTGTAATAATAAAATAAAATAGTGGATTAGTTAGGGGAACTGTGTGAAAACACAAAAAATAAAAAGTTATCGGACATAGCCCTCTAGCAAACCGTAGACACATGTTTCGAGCTTTTTGGCTTTGGTCAGTACGGTGTAGCCAAGTGTAAGGATGAGCAACAATCAGCTGCAAGTAAAATCAGAAACAAACGGAGTTGAAACAGAAAGGCAACCGTTCATTTGAGCTGCTCAGTGGAATAGTGGCCCAAGTTAAGAGTTGGTGTTATTGAGAAAAGAGGCAATGAAGATAATGAGACATCATTAATTTTTGTATTTCCAAAATAAACAATATTATTCCATACTTTTATTATCAAGATCATACAACAAATAAAAACTAAGATTAAAATAATTTTTTCATGGAAATAAACTCAGAATTAAAAAAAACTATAGTGTGGCTTGAGCCATTATGTTTCCAGAAAATAAAGATGAGGCGTCAGTTAGGTCACCGGATTCTTCCTATTAATGGTCCATATCATCGTCAACAGCAGTAGAACTAGTTTTCAAGTCAGTATAGAACTGATGATGAATCTGAGGAATATAAGGAAATAAAGAACATAAATCCTTAAATTTTTTTTCCTCAATTGCGCGTCCTCCTGGGTACAGCAAGTCTAACTCAGCGTCTTCCAAAGAAGAAGAGTTGCGAGTTTTTCTCTTCTCGATATCTACAATATTGAATGGTGCTATCAAGTTGTCATCTACATTGGTGTACTTATAAAATATTTTATAAGGTTGAGATCGAGAAAATCGCATCCACTGAAATTTCATCCATTCAACTTTCGTCCTCTGATCCCTTACGGCATTGTCATCTATCTTTCTATTGGTAATACATTTCTCTAGTGATTCGGTGCTTTTGAAATCATTTGCCTTCATCTTAACTACATGAAATTTGGGCAACTTTTTTTTCGCAGACTCTATGACTCTCACCCAGTCAGCCGGTAGAAAAATATTGTCGTGGTATTTTCGCTCTTTTTCAATAATGCCGAAGTCACGATCGCATGGTAAGTAGCTGTGACCAGATACCAAAAACTTATGGTCAATGTGGTCAATACAAAATTGACGTGAACATGTGACAAAATTGCAGATCGCAGCTATCTTTATGTTCCGATTTTGCCCTCCACATTGGTCGCTGTACATGATTATTTTTTTGGTGCCTACAAAATTTTTAAAGAAGTGAAGTAGGCATGAACCAATCTCAGCTGGTCCACGAGAGGCTTGTCCTTCATGCCAAACATACATGAATGCATTATTGGTGACCAAATTATGGATTCCCAAACAGTACGTCCATAGCTGTCGCTTATAATAAACAACGCCGGTTGTCAAATTAGGAGTTGGCAAAGTCTTCATAAGATCAAAGGCAATCACCGTAGTATCATTTTCAGGATTTTTTGCATATGCAATATCTTTAGTCAGACCTGAACGAGCTACCTCAGCTTTTCTATGATGAAGCTCCTTCTGGACTTCGATTGCTCGCTTTTCTGTGTCCGATGCTACTCGTAACTTTATCTTGAATGCGTCACATGTTTTACATGTATCAGAATACGGTTGCCGGAAATGTAAATTGAATTTTTCATTAAATATCTTATTGAACATGAATTTTGAAACAATATTCTCACCGTTTTCTTCCTTGTAGAGTTTGTACATTTTGGTGATGCTCAGGTCAGGTGCAAGATACTCTCTGTTAGGAGTATTTTCTCTTCTATAATGAGATATAAGTCGGGAAACTTTTGATAAAATTTGTCACAACAGTGATAGCCTCTTCACTTGTTCTATTTTTACAAGAATGCTTTCCTCTTTGATCTACAGGAGCGGTGGTCTCAGAGGTAACTGCCGTTTTGTTACGAAGGACACGTGTTAGTCGGCCATCAGACACTCCCAAAGCTCTTTTGAAAAACTGCTTGCAAACAGTGACGTTTTGTCCTTCTTTAGGTAAAAAGTATTTTCGAGTATATTGTCTTTTTGTAATTTCAGATAATGGCTGTCTATTGTAGGTTCTTGCTTTGGGTATCACTTGTATACTACCAAAAAGGAATGATGTTTGTAAGTTAAAATTTCCAAGCTTATAAAAGTTCTCGAATATCTGTTTGCGTTGTTCCAAAGTCAGCAAAGTGTGACATCTTTTATAACATGAACAGTCGCCAGTATGAATTTTTTTCGAATGCACAACACGACCTTTTACATTTATGTATTCTTGACCAAGAGCTCTTGCTTTTTTAGCCTTTTCTCTTTTCCATTCAGCCTGATGTCTCAAGCGTTTTCTACTCAACTTCCTCTTTTCTTCCAGAGACACGACTTCTGTAGTTACCACAGAGTTGCTAGGTCCAGGAACTGACGAATTATCATTTTCAGCAGTTTCATCTTCCGAAAAACTATCAACAAATGAAATATCACGCTCTTCATCTGTTGGTAAATATTCAGATCCAGAATCCTGGAAATCTGAGAACGCTTCAATGCTCGACACATCCGACATTATTGTTTAAATACCTACAAAACATCCACTATAACAATATCATACTTCGGAACTAAAATATAACTTACCTTTTATAGACTACTAAACAGTTAAAACTATTTTTTTATTGCAGAAACTCAAATTTATTACAATAATCTCTGACAAACATAACCCTATTAACAGGTGTTCACAAGTAAATCTGGGTCTAACGACATTGAACCGATAGAGACAGAAGCTTCGCTTTCCGACGGAGTGATTCGATTCGCCCGACGAAAAAAGAGTTTTGCCGATAAACCTACGTACAATCTAACAAGCAAGCAACATATTTTCCTGAAATCATAGTGGCTCAACGAATCTTGAGCCACAATTGAATATAAGTAGTATATTATGTCTGATAAGCCACAATGGCCTAAGAGATAATAGGCCACTGTGTTCAACTGAAATGTTCAATTTATGTTAGTGGAATAACAGCAAATTTGTTGACCTCTAGTGAATATCATCGGTACTGTGGCTGGGCCACTGTCACTCATAAAGTTCGCATTGGTTTTCAGTAGATGGCGACACTAACTCAATATTACTTATTTTGTGGGATGGGCCACTATTCCACTGAGCAGCTCATTTATGAAATCGGTTAGAAGACCCTGCATGACATCCGAGTCCAAGAATAATAACCGGTATCACATATGACTCCATTTGTTTCTGATTATACTTGCAGCCGAGTGTTGCTCATCCTTACAGTTGGCTACACCGTACTGACCAAAGCCACCAAGCACGAAACACGTGTCTACAGTTTGCTAGACTTTTTCTTTTTGTGTTTTTATACAGTTCCCCTCACTAATCTTTGCACTCCGAAAGTTCGACCACGTAAGTCATAAATTAAAAGAACTCAATTGGTTAAATATGGAGCATCGTAGAAAGTTTCATCTGGCCACATACCTATTTAAAGTCATGGCAGAAGGTCCGGAAGACATAAAAAATAAGCTTGTTCCTTGGTTGCAGGTGCATTCAGTTAACGTCAGAAATCCATACCAAATAACGGTGCCGCAATACTCAACTGCTCTATTTCAAAAAGGGTTCTCATATAACTATATCAAACTATTCAATTCTTTGCCAATCGATGTGTGGAACACCCAGTATATGGTGCTTCACACGAAACAATACGTTGACGAGACAGCGCACTCTTATTTTGACACTAGACTAATCAGGTGTCGAAAACAAAGGGAAATCGCTGTCGGGTCGTCGTACCGGGAAACCTCCTTCGAGCGGCTGAAAAAAGCTTCACTGATTTATTTATGGTTCGTCACAACACGTAGTATAGAATGCTTGATAATATGAGAGGAGAAAGAAAAGTCAAACATCGATATAACTAAAATTAATTTATTTAAAGATAAAACGAAAAACAACGATTTAAATTCTCGGTGTGAATAAACATAATTTCACTTTGTATATAGTAAGACCGTTAAACGTGTGAACAACATGCAAATCTCACTGCAAAGGTATACAGTGCATCAAAACAATATTTGTATAAAATTATAAAATGAGTGAATGGTACACAAAACAACATCAAAAATAAAACATGAAACACTAGCCACTCTTACTGAGCTTTTAAAACGAGAAAAAGAATGGCATAATTAATCTTAAGGTGAACATCTGGTGACAGATACTGTATTCTCGTTTTGTATCACCCGGTGCAGGTCAAAAACAATTATTAAAAGAAAACGGTAAAAACGAATTTCTTACAAAAAGAGTCTACAGCAAAAGTCATTTTTAAAACGTCAGAAATATGCAAACAGAATCGATAGTAAAACAAAAACAAATATCTGAGACAAATATAAAAAGGAAACTTCAGTTCATTTTATAGTCGAAAATGGGTACGAACAGATGTGACAAATATTTCTTTACGGGAATTTACGGTCATTGACCTACTCACATAAGATAACCATCATCGAACGTAATACACCAGATGTGAAAAGGGGACCGTCGCGTGTCCCCGGTTCAACACGATTTATGATCGGACGGCGCCTTCAGGTATTCCAGAGATATTGCGAATTTTCGTTGAAGGGCGTAGAAATACTGTACTTAATATTGTGGTCGTAGAACTTCACCTTTCTTTACTAAGGTACGAAGAGCACTTGTTTTGTTTTTGATATAAAAACTCGACGTTTATTCTTCACAGAAACTAACAGATTGAAAAACTATATACTTGGGTACACAGATCCATATGGCCGTATTTACTTTACTTAAGATTGTTGCAGGCTCTGATTTGCCTCAACAATACGCCATTTCGTAACGAATTGTCTCAAACTACATATTGAAATCAAAAACGTGTTTCCTTCTAGACACTACTAAACGAAAACTTGGATGGATGCTGCGAAAATGCTGAGATGACACTCTCGATTCATTCCTACGACTAGGAATTGAAACTCCGAAACTTGCGAATTGACGATTAAAATTCGCGAAACATATCTTTTGCCCGGAACTAACTAGATACCGAAGAATACTGGACCGATACTGAAAGGATACTGAAATGATACTGAAAATACATACGTTTACGTGTCTTTTTATACACTCATGAAACTATAAATTTTAATATAATGAATAATAAACTAACACAATAGTGACATTAGTTACGGCTATTAATAACACTTTAATAGTCATTTTCTCATATATCATAGTGCTAAATCGGTTTTCTGACATTCTAAATGGGTTAAAATTGATATTTATCGACAGAAAAATGTCAAAAACGCGTATTGCAATTATATTTATTACACCTATAAATATATCCTCGTGACTTTTATAGTCAGTGAATTCCTAAGACAATAACAACTTTTGTCTTTGGCCATCTGTGCTTCCGATGACTAATACATTTTGTGCATCTGGAATGTGAATATTTATGTTAGATATTTTCCTTCCGTAATTGTTCTACGATAGGATTTTTTACTGTTTTGATTATTTTCCCTACGTTTCGACGTTATCCTGCATTTAATTAACTGTTTAAATGATTCTACAGGGGGTTGGCTAGGGGTACATCACAGATGTGATAAATTATAGTAGATACACTTTCAAATCTTGGTTCAAGAATATACTTCTAAATGATCTCTAGGTCCATCTCGATACAACCTCTGCCTTAGAAGATCTGCCGTATTTTCGAATTTTTCGAATGCGACATTCTTACGATTTCTACAATTATTATATTATATTTCAGTAATTTTAAGTTTACTACTCTTTCTTACTTGAATGATCGTTCTGGAGTTCGGTGTAAGAGTAGCTTATGCTAAACCTCGCTCCATACCGACCAAAATGAAAATGTAATTTTTGGATATCTATCATTCTGTTATTAAAGACGATTATTATTATTATTATTAATCCACTTTTTTAATGATTAAATTTGAATAAATTATGATTTTTGATTCACAGATAATTTGCAACTAATTGCGGGTAGATGGCCTTAATCCAGAATTCTTTCTGTCTGACCTCGACTGTTTTTTTCAATAGTGTTTATTAAATTGTCATTTGGTAAACTTTTGCCAAATTGTAAAAAAATTTCTACTGTTTTGTCCACATCAGATTTCAGAAATGTCGTCCACAAACTATGTATTGAACCCTCACTTTTTGGTTGTTCATAAAATTGAAAAATAATTCCTTTTTTTCTCTTGAACGGAATCGACGACAGACTGGACATACTCCAAATCAGGTTCCTTCAGGACAATCGGTTTTCCAAGGATAGTGGCTATATCATCATCAACAATATCAGCCTTTGCAAGTTTTGATCCTTGCCAATAACATTTGGTGGACGTAACACTTCTACGGTGGATCCAAAATAAAAATGCAATGCAATGTTTACATCCTCCTGTAATGAGTAATGATTTGAAGTGAAAATAATGATTAATTTGTGTATATTAGTTACCTTGTGCTGCTACGCAATCCAAGCAATCTGTCGAAACTATGGTCTGTTCTTTTTCTTCAATAAGTACTTTGATTAAATAAGGTTTTTTTAAAATTTTATGCTCAGGAGTAATCTTCCTCTGGACCGTACAAAACGCTCCTTGACGATTCTTTTGCAGCACTTATACTTTTTGGTTTTTTCATGCCGTACGTCAGCACTTATAAATTTCATATTATTAGCAAAAAAGTCAGTGATCATTTCGCTTGTTGCTTCAGGTAGATTATTAGAATCAGCCTTCTCAAATCCCAGAGTCAATCTATTAGACATTTGGATTACAAAATGTAATACAAATTCAAAGCACCTCACTGACAGTTGCTTATAAATAAACACCAAAAGTTTTATATTTTGTGGTAGTTCAGAAGTCTCATTTTGCTGTCAATGTCAATGCTGTACCAATGTTGCCATTTAAGAGGAAAACTTTCAAGTTTAAATTACTTGAGTTTCCCGCCAAAAATGAAAATATTGTTTTTTTGGCGAAAAGAGAAAGAAAAAAAATGTTTCTTTTGATTTTATTATATTTTAATGTTATCTTTCTTAGAAAATGTAATAAAAAAATCGACGAGAAAGACCCATTCTAGAGAGTTTTCAATGAAGGCGTCCTATGTGTGAACGGAAGAAATGAGGGAATGATTCGTGTTCTGCTGACTGAAGATGTGAGCGTACCTGAAACCATTTTGGATGCCCGCATGAACAGATGTGCGAGCAGTGGAAATGTGGTGATGTTCGAGCCAAAGCTTCATGAGGAAATGGTACGAAGAGTTGCACTAGGAAAGAGTATGTTTCGTGCAGATGAATTTGTGCCGGTAAGGGTCAAGAATAATGAATGTCAATTATTGTCCGGTGACGTTTTTCATGTTTTGATTTTCATGAAGAGGAAAATCCTGTAATATTCAACGAACCTCGACTGGTTAATCTCGTTGGTTCCCCTAATGGTGGAATGATTGATATTTCAGAAGAGCATCGTCCTGGAAAATGTCGGTAAAACAGAGTCATATCGCGAGCCTTTCTGCGATGATAAATAAAAATGAGTGATCTTGAGGTTGGCAGATCGTTCGAAGATCACCTGAAAAATCAGGAGAAGGTATTTCTGCGACTGAGAAATTCCGGATTGAAACCATCTGTTCCAGAAAGAAGTACGATATCTCGTCCACATTGTGTCTGGTGAGAAAGTAGCAGTAGATGACCAGAAGGTCGAAGCAGTGAAGGAGAGGCCCATTCCATTAGATATATACGAACTTCGGAGTTTCCTTGGTTTGTGCTCCTACAATCGTGGATCGCGGAATGAGTCGTCTTGGCCTATCACCAAAGTTGCGTAACTCGTGGGGTCCGTACAAAATCACGAAGAGGATAAACGACCTCGTCAATCGAATCCATGAGCCACCCCAAGGAAAATCTAGGGTAGTCCATTTCAATAGATTGACTTCTTACTCCGGAAATCCCACCACCGGAGAATGATATGGCGTTCCAGAAGCTCATGTACTTGTACTCAAATGTACAGAAAGTTCTACATGGGTTAACTCGGGGTAAACGAGTCCTTTTCAAGGCACCTGCTGACCACGCGCTAGCTCACTGTGTGGCAGAAGATCTTCGGATGTTCAGGGGCATAGCTGACATTTTCTTCAAAAAATTTGGTAAACTATAAATAGTACGGGAACAGAATCCAGAAGTTGAAGAAGTGCTATATAGTTGAAGAAGGGCCAGAGAAACATCTACCTACTGCCTGGTTACCAAGAAGCATTCCCGAGGTAAACCGTCACATGAAGATGTTTGAGAGGGCCTCTCCCAACTAAGAGATAGGATATTGGATTAGAATCTTGTGGATCTGACAATCCAAAAATTGTCCCTTGGGATTGATGGGCTGGAATGGAGAGTTATAAAATGCATGTTATAGAAACGATATTCAGATCCAGCGGCGTCAAGATTGTGGAAGGGAAAGTAGTAAGAGTGAAATTCACAGAATGTCACTTTCTTGAAATAAATAGTTAGTTATTTATAGTCGAAATAAATTGCATCGACAGAGTTGAGATTTTATTCACAATATGCAGTTTGGTTATAATTGAATTTGGTCATGTCATTAATAATGATATTCAAATATACACTTGAGAATTTAGCAAAATTCCAAATCATTGTATAAGAGGTTGAGGTGTAGCTGGTGAAAGGACCAGCATCCGAGGAAGGAAAAAAAATAATATCTCTTAAAATGTCACTAAAGGAGGCACAGCATAATCATCGAACAACTTTTTCCACTTCAAGTATCTTCCGCTCTTGATATCATTCTGGATATTTAAATTCTCCTCGATATTCACAAACGGAGTACAGTCAATATCCATTTTGGGCCATATGATATTCTGTAGTAAGGGATCTCTTGTTGGTGTAGGATTCCTGAAAATTGAGAGTCGCTTTAATTACGGTTTGGAAAATTCTGCATTGCTAGGGTTGGACCAGGTAGGAAGATTGTTTTGTGTATAATATTGATACTAATAGCAATCATACTCTCTCCCATGAACACTCACATAAGTCCATGGCATATGCGGTTAAAGAACCGCAATTTTATTTTCTTTGTTGTTTTTGCTATGGTCATTAGCCTTGTGTTCTGGATAGGCCTTGTTACTAGAGAGTTGAAGTGCTGCCATGAACGTTAACAAATTGACATCTACGCATGCGCATTCGTTAGCTATTCACGTTAATGTTGAAAATAGGTTTACGGGCATACATAACCTAACGGTCTGACACGGATACCTTAAAAATTAACGCACGTTAACCGAAGAATATACGAATCACATCGATGAGTAGCGAATGAGCGAATTTTTACTTTAAAGCCATAACATCAAGAAGTGACAAAGCATTATTTACAATTTTACATCAATCATCATTTCTTCAATGTATTTTTGATGATCTTGCTCGGTATTTCGCTTTATTTAAAACAATGAACATTTCGAAAAGCCAATTCCGGAAGGATTTGATTTGCATTTGGCAAGGAAGGTATATGTTCAAAATCCCTATTAAAATCCGCAAAGATGAACTCTAATCCAGTTGTTCAGAAAACAGCATAAAAGCAAAATAAAGACAAATTAACATGTTAGGGTTAACGGTTGACATACGTTCAACTTCAACTCAATTTCATAACAAACCGTAAACGTTACATTTCGTACGTTAACGTCTACGTGAAGGTTCACGTACTGTAATCACTTCAACTCTCTACTAACTCCATACGCTACCTTAAGAGAGCACTATTAATTATTAACGCAACAGTGAATTGTGGAGGATTATTCCCAGCCGACACAAGCCTCAATCATTCAGACTTTCACATCTGAAAATGAAAAAAGCCCGCTCCTGCTGGGAACCGAACCTGGAACCTCTCGGTTACCAGGCGGGCGCTTAACTACTGCGCTAATCCCCGCCCCCAATGAACCGCTATTATTGAATCTATTTTAAATGATGACTAGGGCGGGGATTAGCGCAGTGGTTAAGCGCTCGCCTGGTAACCGAGAGGTTGCAGGTTCGATTCCCAGACGGTGCGATCTTTTTTCATTTTCAGATGTGAAAGTCTGAATGATTGAGGCTCGTGTCGGCTGTGCATTCACGATTCATTGTTGCGTTAAAAATTAACAGTGCTGCTCCTAAAGTGGCGTATGGAGTTAGTGTTTAGTTCACACTATAAAGTTCATTTCGTTTTTCTCAATACTACACTGTAGTTGAATTCAAATATTAATTTCAAAAGTTATGTTCATGAAAATTTATTCCAATTATGGATTTTATCGCGATGTAGCATGTACCAGGGTCGCACATATCAAACTCGAAGATTCGAGAAGGCAGTGCGACCGAATAATGTCAGATTGACAACATCAAAGAAAAAATAGGTGCAATGTCAGATACTTTGTCACGACAAGAATTGTTCGAGATATTCAGCGATTACGCACAGTACCTTGCCGTTGTCTTTGCATAGTCACAATCTTTCCAAGAAGAACAGCCCAGGACGGCCGTCCGGAGGAGCCAGCTCCAGCACCGTTCAAAGCTACATTGTATTCGAGGTAAGCGATCCTTGTCATGCTCGTTTCTCTCTAATTTTTTTTAAATACAGTCCATTAGCACTGCACTCGCCCTACATATGCTCCATACGAGTCGGATCTCAAAATGTGTTTATTTCGCATGTCATACTAAGCAATAATTTTCACAAGTTTATTGAAAATTTTGTCAGTATTTTCTATAGGCCATATTTGAATTCAAAACGGGTGAAGTAATCATATTACTCCATATTAAAGCTCTTTGATATTGAAAGTACCCACTCTTGTTGCTATTATTATAAGTTACAAGTCAGTATAGGTAGTCTCTTTCCCGATTGGCCAATTTAGAAGACGCGATCGCTATAAATTATTCATAGGATTTCGCCAAAAATAGTCAATATGTCTGAAAGCAAAAAGCTCAAACTCTATTTAGCTCAAATAATGACTGAACTCATCAGGTTGGAGGAACTTAAAAAGATAGCGGATAAATCGCTTACTGATAATTCGTCCCATAATAACTTCAAGTGCCGTTTTCGACACATAGATGCGATAAATGAAAATTTTCAAAGCATACACGGCAATATACTAGGTATTGTAGCCCTTCAAGATGGTGATATTGAAACTCATAATACCATTCTTATACAATTTGAAAATGATTTATTTAATGTACAGGCCATTTATGCTCAGTTATTTGAAGATCAAAGGGATACCACTCTGAATCTAAGCTCCACTCAAACTGCTTCATCATCAAAACTGCAAAATGTACGCTTGCCAAAAATAGAATTGCCTAAATTTGGGGGTGATCTGCGTAAGTGGCAAACGTTCATTGATATGTACGATTCACTCATTCATGACAATGACACTTTATCAAATATTGACAAGTTCAATTACCTCATAAGCTCATTGGAAAATTCTGCATTGGCGCTCGTAAAAAGAACCCCTCTCACCGGTCAGAATTATATGGTGGCCTATAATAGTTTGAAAAAGCGTTTCGACGTGAAAAGGTTGATTGCCAGCTCTCATTGGCACGCTATTGAGCAAACAAAAAAACTGAATAATACAGATGACTCTCAAGAATTGCATGCTCTCTTAGATACGTTTAATGACAACATAAATATGCTCGGGAATTTGGGATATGATGTAAAGGCTTGGGACTTCATTTTATTCACAATGTTATTTGATAGATTAGATTCTAACTCAGCTACACGCTTTGAACTTGAACATGGTTCCAAGTTGGTAAAGAATGAATATTACAAAACTCTGGTAGAGTTCGTGCAAAAACAGTGTGAAGCGATGGACACTGTTTCATTTTCGAATTCTGACCATAACGAGAAGACTTCAAAATCTAGTAGACATTCTCAAGTACATAATAATTTTACTCCAAAAAAAAAGTCAGCTCCTCTTTATTAGTCAATTCTAACAAAACCATATGTCAGTTCTGTAACGGGGATCACATGATATATTCTTGTCCTAATTTTCTCGCGAAATCAGCCGAGGAGAGATTTGCTCTGGTAAAAGAAAAGAGATGGTGTACCAATTGCCTTGGTTCGAAACACTCCGCCTCAAAATGTTCTTCTAGCGCTGTTTGTAGGAAATGTTCCTATAAACATAATACTTTGTTACATTTTGAGAAACATAGTTCGCCCGTACCAAACACCTCAAATTGTGAAAATCATGTGAGGAATATAAATAATATGAATCCTACTGCTGTTGCAGAAAGCAGTGGTAGCTCTGCCCCGTCAATAAATTTGTTCTCCTCTGGCAAAGATAATATTTTATTGTGTACAGCTATGGTCGAGGTACTAGATAGCAAAGGTTCCTTTCAAAAGGTCCGCGCTGTGTTAGACAATGGAAGTCAATCCAATTTCATGTCGAGAAAGTGTGCGAAACGATTAGGACTCGCCTTTTCAGAGGTCAATTTTTCAATTTCAGGCATTGGTCAAATTACTTCTCAAACATCACTCGCAGTTTCCTCAAAAATAAAGCCCACCAATGCCTCTCAACCCGTTTATTCAGTGAAGTTGATAATTTTGCCAAAAATATGTGCAGACATACCCAATACAAATATTTCTGTTGAACAATATAATAAATTTTCGAATTTAAATTTAGCAGATCCCATGTTCAACATATCTCAGCCGGTGGATATATTGCTAGGTGCAGAGATCTTTGCTTCAGTACTGACTGGTGACTTCATTTCTGGCTCAGAAAGTCAACCTGCAGCCATTAATACTTCATTGGGTTGGGTACTTATGGGAAATGTCGCGGGATCTACGGAACACTCCCTTGTCAAAAATTCTCTATTAGTTTCAACAGATATGTCTCTATGTGATTCGGTCAGGCGCTTTTGGGAGCTGGAACAGATTCCCGGCGTTTCGGCTATGTCGCCTGAAGAGGTTATAGCAGAGAAACACTTCGAAAGCACATTTTCAAGATCTGAATCAGGGCGTTTCAAGGTGTTTCTGCCTTTCAAATATTCTCCCAATTTCGAAGGCTCTCGAGATATAGCACTGCGTAGATTTTTTACTCAGGAAAGACGTTTGATCCTCAATCCCACATTGTATGAACAGTATAAATCTTTTATTCAAGGTTATATTACCTCTAAATATATGGAACCAGTGCCCCCATCAGAGTTAGAAGCACCATCCTATAACATACCCCATTTATGTATTCTGAGGCCCGATAGTTGTACAACAAAAATTCGCGTTGTCTTCGATGCCTCTACAAAATGTAATAAAGGAATTTCTCTGAACGATACGCTTCTAAGATGTCCAAAATTGCAACGCGATATAGGTGCAATTTTATTGAGGTTTCGCTTATATTCTGTGGCATTCACTTCAGACATTAAATCTATGTTCACACAAATTCTGGTAGCAGAAGAACACCAAGATTTTCAAAGAATTTTATGGCGTTTCTCAAAAAACGAGACAGTTCAAGATTTTCGACTGAAGACTGTTACTTTCGGAGTTTCTTGTTCTCCCTACCATGCTATCAGATGTTTATTACAGCTTGCCAAATAATATAAGTCGGAATTACCTTTAGCTTCATCCATTCTCGAGTCTGATGTCTATGTAGATGATATAGTTTCTAGCTTTCCCTCAATAGAAGATGCCTTACTGGTGCAAGCACAGTTAATTTCCATTCTGAAAAAAGCAGGTTTCGAACTCCGAAAATGGGCAAGCAATAAATCAGAGGTTCTTTCTCGTCTTCCCACTGATACATTACAATATGATCCTTTATCAATGGATTTCGATTGCGAATCTACCATAAAAATATTAGGTTTGCAGTGGAATCCATCTCAAGATACATTCTCCTATAAAGTTTCTTCATTTGAAAAACCTTGTACTAAGCGTTCGATGCTGTCCCATCTCGCAAGAATCTATGATCCTCTTGGGTTCCTTACACCCTTAACTCTTTATCTCAAAGTGCTCATACAAAAACTGTAGGCAGTGGGCATGGATTGGGATAAATTACCTGCCGCGGATATCACGGAAATATGGGTACAATTTTCGTCAGAGTTCAAGATGTTAACGAAGCTCCAAGTTCCCCGCATAATATTATTAGAAAATTGCTATAACTGTGAGCTTCACGGTTTCTGTGATGCCTCAGAACGAGGTTACGCAGCTGTCACATACCTCAAATTTATTGATTATTTCGATAACTCCAATATTGCTCTCGTTTGTGCTAAGTCTAGAGCGTCCCCTCTCAAAAGGATATCTATCCCTAGATTAGAGCTTTGTGCTGCCTCACTCCTCTCAGATTTAATTAATTTTGTCAAGGAATCTCTATCCTCAAAAATTATAATATCAAATTTATACACGTGGTCTGATTCTACTGTGGCATTAGCCTGAATAAAATCGTCTCCCCATAGATGGGCAACATTTGTCTCAAATAGGGTTACTATAATTCAGGAAAAAGTGGCACCGTGTCATTGGAAGTATGTCAAATCGGCAGACAATCCAGCTGATCTAGCTTCTAGGGGCTTGTCTCCCGCGGAGTTGATCAAATGTTCCCTATGGTGGGCGGGTCCACCTTGGCTTCATCTTTCCGCTGACGAATGGCCACAATACCCTCACTTAGAAACTCCCAGTACGGATGAAGAAAAGCGTAATATCGCATTGAATTCTTCAGTAGAAATTAATCAAATCTTAAACCTCCTTAATAAGTTCGGTTCCATTTCAAAAATACAGCGGATACTTGGATATATTTTGAGACTTTTCTGTAATTGTAAAAAATCACAAACTATCAAATCCGGAGTATTAGACATAACCGAATTAGAAAATTCCTTATTGAGCCTCATCAAATGTTCTCAATTGAATTGCTTCGAGAAAGAAATCTCCTTTTTAAAATCTAATAAACCGCTATCCAAGCAGTTTAGAAAACTCACCCCTTTTCTTGATCCGCAGGGGATTCTGAGGGTGGGCGGTAGACTCGTTCACTCCAATCATTCATATGAACAGAAACACCCCATTTTGTTACCAAGTTCACATCGCCTTACAGATTTAATAATTGAAGATACGCATAAAAAATTTCTGCATCCCGGTCTCCAATCTCTCCAACATCTACTACTTCAACGATATTGGATATTGTCTCCAAAGCGTTCCATACGGAGAGTCATATCGAAGTGTTATAAATGTTTTCGAGTTAATCCCTCGTCCCCTCAACCTATTATGGGAGATTTACCAATCCCAAGGATTTCACAAGTCAAACCATTTTCCCATACAGGTATCGATATGGCCGGTCCTTTCACAATAACTTTAAAGAAAATGCGTGGTGCCAAAACACATAAATCCTATATTTGCATTTTTGTTTGCATGTCAACAAAAGCGGTTCATATAGAATTAGTATCGGACCTCACTACTGAAGCATTTCTCACGGCTTTTCGACGTTTCATAGCCCGTCGCGGCCGCTGTAATCACCTTTATTGCGACCAAGGGTCGAATTTTGTAGGTGCTTCTAATTACGTATCCTCATTGATGGAAAATGTTTCAATAGAAGAAAAACTTCAATTTCATTTCAATTGCCCAAAAGCCCCTAATTTTGGGGGACTATGGGAAGCTGGCGTGAAATCTATTAAAACTCATTTAGCACGCGTCATTGGAGACCAAATTCTCACTTTTGAGGAACTATATACAGTTTTAACACAGATCGAGGCCGTTCTAAACTCTAGGCCTCTGTGTCCCTTAAGCACCGACCCGAACGATTTGCAAGCCCTGACTCCGGGACACTTTCTAACTCTCGAACCCCTGAACGCTCTCCCAGATCCTGATTCGAGTCACATGAAGATATCTCACCTCCAAAGGTGGAAACTCCTTGTGCATTAACACGACTCGTTCTGGTATCGGTGGCATAGAGAATATTTACACACCCTCTTGCAGAGAGCAAAATGGACAGATCCCTCCAAGCCAAAAGGTTAACACAATGGTATTACTCAAGGATGAGTCGTCTTCTCCTCTAAAGTGGCCACTTGGAAGAGTAACTGCCGTACATCCGGGCTCCGATGGCATCACTCGAGTTGTGACAGTTATTACATCGAGGGGTACTTTCAAAAGACCTGTAAGTAAAATATGTCCGCTACCCTGTGAAGATTAGTATATATATTCTGTTATTTATTTTCTTTGTTGATTATGTTATAAATAAAATGTTACCATTTTAGGTGAGCGGTATGTTTAGTTCACACTATAAAGTTCATATCGTTTTTCTCAATACTACACTGTAGTTGAATTCAAATATTAATTTCAAAAGTTATGTTCATGAAAATTTATTCCAATTATGGATTTTATCGCGATGTAGCATGTACCAGGGTCGCACATATCAAACTCGAAGATTCGAGAAGGCAGTGCGACTGAATAATGTCAGATTGACAACATCGAAGAAAAAATAGGTGCAATGTCAGATACTTTGTCACGACAAGAATTGTTCGAGATATTCGGCGATTACGCACAGTACCTTGCCGTTGTCTTTGCATAGTCACTATCTTTCCAAGAAGAACAGCCCAGGACGGCCGTCCGGAGGAGCCAGCTCCAGCACCGTTCAAAGCTACATTGTATTCGAGGTAAGCGATCCTTGTCATGCTCGTTTCTCTCTAATTTTTTTTTAAATACAGTCCATTAGCACTGCACTCGCCCTACAGTTAGTAACAAGGCCTATCCATAACACATGGCTAATGACCATAGCAGTCGATGCCAAAACACCAAGGAAAAAAAATGATGACATATTAAATAATTTCAAAAATGTCTTTGTCAGTCAACAGCATGGTTTCATGACCATCCCAGCAGGCCATTATGAATCCCTTGTTCTTGGACTACAGCCCACTTCATTTATCATTCATTTCTGTTTCGGTGTGATGTCCAGAAAATATTGTAAGGGCTGAAGGAATGTAGGTAGAAATTGATGTTCTCTTTGAATTTCTGCAGGCTGTACGCCTCAGGGAACTTCCCGATCCGGTGAGTTTCAAACTTTGCCGTTCTTTGAATGAAAAATATGTAAGGCATATCTCCCAAGTGGGCTCAACGGGTCAGTGTCCATGGAACCGCCAACGGTGGAACGATTGATGATATTTCAGAAGAGCATTCATAAAAAAAATCAGAGGAAATCAGAGACTGATCGCCAACCTTTCTACGGTGTTCCTGAGAAGCGAGTGAGCTTGTGAGCTCAGCTTCACCGACGAGGCGAATGGGTCTTCTTCAAACAGAATGTACAAGTTTCAGTGTGTGTTTGGAGGATGCACTCCATATATGGGAAAAGTATTCCAGGACAGGTCAGATCTATGCCTTATAAATTATAATCAACTGACGGAAAGTGAAATAGCTCTTGGCGAGAAACAGAAAACCAATTTTTGAGAGGTACTTTTGGCAATTTATCTCACATGGCTTCCCCATGAAAGGGGCTGCTAGCATCGAAATGGAGGACTTCATTGGGATGGAGACTATTGCCGTAATTACCTTGGCCACTGTGGGTTCGGCCTTTCTAGAGAAAAGACATGCTCGTGTTCTTTTCGCATTGAAATCTACCAAGTTGTTGGATCCTCATTCTATAATCTTCAATAGGTCCTTATTGAAATCGTTTACGTTTCTTCCCCGTTAGTTCTCTTCTAGTTTCACGGGCTGATATCGGAACTTTGGAAGAGAATGCGGTATGAAGGGTTCTATCATCCGCATAACTATGCACTGGGCATAAGGTAGCTCCCAACAAATGACTGATGTGAACAGTGTTGGTGAACAGCAGCATTCGACGATCATGAACCACGACGTGGAGAGATCTGTATGAGATAATGCTAGTTAGCAGAGAACACTGCTGGAGCCATGAGATGGATACTTGGCGAGAAGTCCCTGGTGCCATAAGGGATCAAACGCTTTGGAAATATCAAATGCCAATGCCAGAATTTTTCCTTATTTTTCAGTGGATAGATACCATTTATGTGAGACATAAGCAAGCAGGTCACCGTTTCATCTCTGATGACGGGAACTATATTGTTAATTATTTACAATTCCTGATCGCTTTAGATATCTCATTAGCTTGATGTTGATGACTTTTTCGATGGCCTCTGATGAAGGTAGGATTTTTTCCCTTTTTTTGGGAATTGGTTGTACTCTTCCAATCATCCAATTGGCTGGAAATACCCCCAAATTATAAGAGAGTTCGAATAATTTGCAAATAACTGGTGTTAGTTCAGAGGCATATTTTCTGAGAACGATTGGAAGATTTCCATCAGATTTATTAGTCTTGTTTCTGTTAATTCCTAGCAAACGTGTATTTCAGAGTCGTATTCGATAGTATTCGTTTGCTAATGTCAATATAGAACGAAACTTCAGACAGAAATAGAAGTTGTATGAAAACATAAAAAGTTTTAATTCACATTTTTCGTGATAATCTAATGCAGCAAATTTATCTGACCACTCGGTTTATATATCATATTTTGAACTTGAATAGAATATTCTTATTCAATAAATTGATGGATGTAGCCGTTACTATGTGGTGGGAGACCATCACGTTAAAGGAGAAATAAAATTTTCTTTGTTTTTATACCAGTTCTATGTGTACCAAACGTTACTGCAGTTCCGTGCTGTATGGTCATTATTAAACGAATACGATACGATACGATAACCAACAAATTAAAACAATGCATAGAGAGGCGGAGAGAGCGAGAGAGCGTATTTTTTAGTTCCTTTTACAAATGCCCTAACAGTTGTAGAACCTTGAACATATCATTTTATATGATAAAATACAATAAAATATGTATTTACAGGGCAATTCAAATTCGACCCCCACCATTGGGATCTCCTAAACTATAGGAGATACGTCGAAGCTTAAATTGGGGCAAAGTTGCGTATTCTGGTGCTTAACAAAATACTGTTTTGAAACTTGGAAAATTCCGAGTATTTCCGGAAATATCGGGAAAAAACTGAAACTCGGAATTTTCGTTTTTATTTTTTTATATCGTTATTTGACAACATAGCTCAAAACCAAAAGTACATTTTCATTGATACTTTTTTTCAGCAACACATTTTCATGTTCAGATTTACTATCCGACGTTTCGTCTTCTGGCATTCATCACCACTTTTTTTTCTGTTATGGGCGCCATATTCTTTTTTTATACAGAAAAAATGTGATTCTCATTCTGATTTCATTGATGTATAATTTGTTATGATTTGCACTTCTGAAACCACAGATACTAAAAAAACAACTTCTTCTGAGATGGTCATGACTCCATCGAAAAATTTTGTTTAATAAACACTAGTCAGAACTCGTTAAACATCATAAGTTTGCACAAATACTTCAGTCGAAATGTCCTCATTCTCAAATGAAGAAAAACGAGATATGTTGAAACTCATAGGAATAGTATGAAAACAACACAAATTTATTTTGAATTATATCCGGAAAGACAACAGCCGGTTAGAACATTATTCGGAATTTTGGGCAAACACTTGGCTCAGTAACGTGCGTTTCAAAAAACAAGAATGAAATCATGAGCTTGTAAAAAATGCACAAAAAGTATTACAAGTGTTCGAAATGATTGCCTTCCTCTTGAATACATGACCGAGCTCGTCGTCTCAAATTAAGAACAACCCTAACAATATCCCTTCTTCTGATAGACCTGAATTGCGTGATGATATTGTCTCTAAGTTCATCTACTGTGTCATATTCTTGCTCTCCATAGATTCTGTTCTTTAAAGTGCCCCACAAGAAAGTATCCAAAACTGTAAAGTCAGGTGACCTTGCCGGCCACCTCACTGGTGCAGAATTTCCTAACCACCTATTAGGAAATCTTTGGTGTAAATATTCGCAAACTGCTCTTTCATTGTGTGGAGGAGCCCCGTCAGGCTGAAACCAGCAGCTGTTATAATTAACAAGGGGAAACGTATCCATATATTCTTCGAATTCGTTTCTTAAGAACCGAAGATAGGTTTCGCCGTTCAAAGTATTAGCACTTGCCGTACACCATTACAATACCCAGTTGGTAATATTAAATTGTGGAGACGACTTTGTGTTTTCTTGCTGCATCGCTTATTAGAGAAGAGATGAGGTCCAAGTATTCGGTCGTCATAAATTCCAGCCCACACATTCAAACGAAACCGAACTTGTGGTCTGACTTCTCTGAAGTGTCGTGGATTATTTTCACCCCAAATTATTTCTATTAAATACACCACAGTTCGAAAAAGTACTTTCGTTGATCCAAATAATGTTTTTCAAGAAGTTTGTACGGTCTACCCTATTCGAGAGCCAGCTACATAATTCCATCCTTCTCTCAGGATCACCTGGATGTAATTTTTGTGAAATATATTTCTTATAACATTTCAAACCACTTATTTTGAATTCCCTTCAAACACTCGTCTGTGGCATATCCATTTCTGTCGAGACTTGATGTGTTGATTTGGGAGGATCTGCATTTATCTAAAAAAGTACCAAAAATAATTATACTTCTTCGAATATGGAATGAACAATTATTTTACCTCGGCTAATAAGTTACGTCTAATATTTTGTTCCATTCTGCTTCCATATTTCATTCTTGGTTTTTGAAACGCACCGTAATCAGCCAAGTATTGTCCAAAATTGCGAATAATGTTCTATCCGGCTGTTGTCTTTCCGGATATGATTCAAAATAAATTTGTGCTGTTTTCGTACATTAAATTTATAATAAAATTTCAATATATCTCGTTTTTCTTCATTTGAGAATGAGGACATTTCGACTGAAGTATTTGTGCAAACCAAGATGTGTGCAAACTCATGATGTTTAATGAGTTCTGACAACTAGTGTTTATTAAACAAAATTTTTCGATGGAGTCATGACCATCTCAGATGAAGTTGTTTTTTTTAATATCTGTGGTTTCAGAAGTGCAAATCATAATAAATTATACATCAATGAAATCAGAATGAGAATCACTACCGTTCTGTATATAAAAACAATATGGCTCCCTTAACAGAAAAAAAAGTTGATGATGAATACTAAAAAACGAAACGTCGGATAGTAAATCTGAACATGAAAACGTGTAGCTGAAAAAAAGTATCAATGAAAATGTACTTTTGGTTTTGAGCTATGTTGTCAAATAACAATAAAAAAAAATAAAAACGAAAATTCCGATTTTCAGTTTTTTCCCGATATTTCCGGAAATACTCGGAATTTTCCAAGTTTCAAAACAGTATTTTGTCAAGCACCAGAATACGCCACTTTGCCCCAGTTTAAGCTTCGACGTATCTCCTGTAGTTTAGGAGATCCCAATGGTAGGGGTCGAATTTGAATTGCCCTGTATACAGAAGTATACATGTTCAGACATACACACATACAAAAATGCATATACTTATCTACAAATAATATAAATACAAGTAAAATATAAAAAACATTTGAAACATCTACATGCCATAGTCGCTAAAATCAGTTTATATAGTAAAAAATACAAACACATTAAGAGGAAACCAATTATTTACTTTCAATTCAAAAATGCATATTGAATCGAATTAGTCAATTTTCATGTTCTACCATAGATTAAAGTATGCAGTAATTTAGATGTGAAATATATATCTTATTCAGTCATCTCATCAGGATTGTCGGGCTACGAGGCTATGAGGAGTACAATGGACCTTTCCAAGAGATATGAGGTAACACTGAAATTAGAAAGTAAATACGCTAATATCACTCGGGATTTTTTATTTATTTTTTCTGACCGCTAGTTTATCTATAATCGGAATAAAAGTGGTTTCGTGACGTCACGTTCATCAAAACTAAACTTGGCAACGTTGTTAAAGTTGTGCACCAAATTCTCATTCAAATATAATGTGTCGTATGACAGTTGTCATTTGATACAAGTGGAGCAGTTCCATCATCTAAACTTCAACGAACACTACCTTGATTTATTTTTTGAGGTTAATGCGGTTTTTTAAGTTTTGAGAGCTTTTGTTGTTTGTGTTCTGAAATTTGTTATTAATTCCTGTCTCTCCAGTACCTGTATCCCTGCAATAACTGAACATGTCGAAAAGGTGCTTTGTACCCGGTTGTCTGAACCTAAAGATGAAGTGCGTCGGAAAATGTGGTTCGAAACAGTGAATAAACCTTTTGTTTTTGTGAAGAACATTTCCAAGTGAGTACTTTACGTTATGTTATTATTGTATTCAAAGCAGAGTTCAAGGAATGATTTAAAATATTAGTCATTGCAAAAAAGACCTTGAACTATCAAAAGGAATTTTGATTGTTGAATGTAAATAAAATAAACATTAACCTCACCATCTCCGTATAACTTTTGACAATTGAGAACTGTCATTACGATTTTCTGTGTTGTCAATGCTCGTTCTTCTTCAAAAGGATGGTCTGTTCAGATAATTTTAAAGTTACAAATACAGTAAAAAATAGCTAATATGTGGATTTTTATCTATGAGTTGGTCAAGTGACAATGTATTGATTATTTCTCAACGGCTTATATCATGCTAGAAATTCCCTAGTAGCACACGACGTCAATATGACGTCTCTTTAAAGTCATATTTCGTCATATCTTACGTCATTTCGACCATCCAAATGACGTCAGAATGGCCTTATTGAGACGTCACTTTGTCATGTCCAAAATGACGTCATTGCATGACGTCAAACTAACGTCTTGGAATGACGTCATTTTGGACATGACAAGTGACGTCTCAATTAGGTAATTTTGACGTCATTTGGATGGTCGAAATATGACTTTAAAGAGACGTCTTAATGACGTGATTATAACTGTGTTACCAATTTTTGACTAAATTTGAGGTGAAACAAAAACGTACATTTATAATATTGAGTATTTATTGCACACCTTAATAATTATACACATTGTAACGTTGATGACATAATACAAAGTTAAGAAATCCAATTCTTCAAAGTTCGCACATACTTCCCTATAGGGACATTATTTTGTCCTATTATGCCAGTGTTTGAGATACAAAATTTGTTTTTTCTGACATCACAGTATGAAAATGATAAAATTTGGTATATAACAACAAAGGTTTTATCAGAAAATGCTATCGTGAATTTATATAATATAAAACAATACAATATTCAGTATTCAGTAACTTTACATTTACAAAACAAAATAGATTCGAATAAAACTCAATTTTTTCTTGTGAATTTAACAACTATAATTGATAAATTATGTGGTACATATATATAATGATTAAAGACAAGTAAAGATACACTACTTTATTGATTTTATATTTATGTATATCTGGCAGCACCTTGAAGGCCCCTCATATGTTCTCGCTCTTCATCTGCCAAGTGCAAGAAGAGAGGAAGACGCAGAGCGAGAATATATGTGAAGACTTACAAACACCATATAATATAATCAAGCGGTATCTAAAATGGTATGAATAATAGGAAACGAAACCCAACATTTTTCAACTTTACCTGGAAATACTATACACTTCATACTTATCTGCTGAATGGGCCAAATTTGAAGATTATCAGATAAATGTGATAAAATAAATATGTTCAACTCCTCGGACTTTATAGGATACTCATAGAGAGATTTGTAAGTAATAAACTGCTTTCCAACAATTAAAGTATCCGAATTTTGGGTAATAATATTATGTATTTCAATGACAATGTTATCTACTGTTGAGCAATAGGCATCAGCTTTTGAATAAAAATTAGTACAGAGAATGAAATTATCAAAATTTAGCATTTTGAATTGCTGAATATCATGCAATTCCAATACAGGACCAAAATCATGCTCCATTAAATGCAAAATTTTCTTATTATCAACAATATGGCCACCTTCTAAAGACTGCATTTCTTGTAATCTTCGACATACTTGTTGTAAAGACTTATTATAAGATCGTAATAAACGTTTCAATTTACCCAAAAAATTTTCAAAGGGAAAGGCGGAGAAAATATCCACTGGACCAAACATACGTACATCATCTACTAAATGGCATAACATATGTATATTATATACTAAAAACTCCTTACCATACAACTCTTCACAATGACTAACAAAATTGACTAACAATGTGTTTGGAAAGTTATAACCAAATTTAGATAGAAGTGAATTAGAAACCAATATTGACATAGATACGTGAAATAAAAGGAAATTTTCATATATAGCTTTATCAATTGTCTGTTTAAGAATAAAAGGTCCCACATATAACAAAAAAGTTCTGAACTCCGTCGCTTTCCATCTTTGAAGCTCATCTAACCCCCTTGGTTTTCGATTAAACTCTCTAGGGATAAATGATTTTAACGATACTAGAAGTTCAGTCAAGCTTTCAACTATACGACTAGAAAACCTAATTGGTAACTTACCAGATAACCAAAAATTCAATAATTTTCTCATCACTCCTAAACAGCATGCATGCATATAGTCAACAGGGAAACGTGATACCATTCCAATATTTAACCTAAGCAACGGTGAAATTCCAGTGTGATGCTCTTCATCTTGCTGAGTAAGAAACATTTGGTCTGTTCTTTTTAAATATGTTGTGCTCTTTAAAATAATCCGGCCATTTACATACTGACCAGGTTCAAGACATTTATCACATGATGAATAGCCTCCGTGATGCTTGATTCTTTTAATAAATGCTTTAGCTGGTGCATCACATATAAAACTATGTACAGAAATTGTATACTCTTTGTTATTATAAGCAAATCCATTTGCGGACAGAAAATTAACTTCATCTATAAACTGTTCAAAAAACAATTCTAATGAAGCTGGCTTAGATTTACCACAGAAAATTGCCACTGCAAATACGGGACTAGTTTTACAATTTTTAACACATGCCAAAATAGGCCAGAACTGTACAGTTGAACTATGAAATAATGGAAGTCCATCAACATTAAAACTAATTTCTAAATTATTACAATCAAAATTATTGATTGATAAAATTCTAAACAAATTGTTTTTCAAGCCCAAGTAACACAATTCACCATTTTCAATATTTATAATATTGAGGTGTTTAGGTGTTCCTAACAAAGTTCTTGCATCTAAAGGCAGGTCCGAATGATATGGTTTTAATATTTTTAACAGGCCATTAACTGCACAATGTGTCACTTTATTTTCAATAGCCCAACATTTTACTTTAGATAGAAGTGAAGGTTGCTCAAGTTCAAATGAATTATAATCTGGCTCAATTTCTGAATTATCAGTACAAGCTTTATCATAATCAATTTCATCCACATCTTGAGAAACATTTTGATTTATGAAAGCAGTATCATGGTAATCTACAATTTCATTAATATTATCAATGGGCAATGTAGATGAAATACTGCTAGGGAAGTCGTTATTGTAAGATATTTGAGAACATTCGGAAGAATTGGATTTCTTACCAATGCTACAGTGTATTTCATTTATAGTAGAGGCGATTCGTCGAAGACGTTGCCTTTCGCCAACAGAACTCTTTAACTTAAATTTAATTTTCTTGTCTGGCTCCATGTTTCTTCATACGTTCAGGTGCATGCTTTAACCAAATTTTGATTGATTCTTCAACATCCCTGTCTGTACTCGTAGGCGATGACAATTTTACAGCATCTGCAAATAAAATACATATTTTTCAGAATTTATTAAATAAATTTACTACATTTATTAAAATTTAGTGAAATGAAATGTAATTCAATGCTTGGTGTGGTACATAACAGGAAGTGTAGATGTTCTTCTATCAGGGATGTTCATACTCATTTTGAATTAATTTTTAAAATATTTGAAGTATATGCAGACAATATAGTATGTGTGTATCATACATATCGAATCGATCTATATGTTTTGACATAAATTTATACACTTCAAAGTTGACAATGTTTTTTAATTAATGACAATATTCATAATAGAATATTTTATGTATATCTAAATAATTTTGAAATACAAAATATTTTACTTAGTAAGCTAGATACCTACATTGCTCCCTTTTTTACTCCTGCAATCAGAGCATGCTGTAGTTTTTAACTACTAGGTACCTACTAATGCCTAAATATAAAATAATGCTTACCCACAATTATTTTTCTCAAATTAAGCTCTAAGAATGGCCGTTTATTACTCCTTTTACCATAGTAACTAAATGTGCTGGCAACAACATCTTTTAACAAATATTTTAAGATTCTATTCGTCCTGGAGACTGTGTCCTTGCCTCCCAATGTTGACAAATATGAAACCTGCAATGAAAATAAATTAAGTAAAAGTATAACACATTGATAACAAATAATATTACCAAATCATTAGAGTAACGTTCACTACCCAAATCTTCTTCTAATCTGTTAAGTGCAGTTATACTTTCCAGCGGTAATTCCACATTTAAATCTGGTCGAATACCTGTTGGTTTTACTATCTTGTCATCTTGTTTCCGAATCCACTCTAGAATTTCTTTATTTTGTTCTTTAATGCCAGCAACTATGGAAATTAGTTTACCTGTAAAATATTTATATTTTTATTTATTTGCCCAAGTGTAAACAAAAAAATACCCACCTATCTTTTCTGAATCACAACTAAAAACAGAAGTGTGGGGTCTGCTCTGAGGTGTTGTGGTAATAATTTCAGTTTCATTAACCAAAGTAGGACTATCTAAAAATACAACAAATATTACTTATTCTAACAAACACAACATTGTAGTAATAACTTACTCCTTGCTGAGGAATCATTTATGCTCCGTTTTATATTCGGTGGCCTTGGCAGAATTGTTGCAGATGTACCTTCTCCTTCATCGTCAGATGATGACGGCAGAAACCTTTTATTTATTTTTCTTCTTCTTTTTGGACTAACCCCTTCATCAGATTCAAGGTTTGAGGTAAGCTCAGCGTCTTTCCCTTTGGCCTTAACTTTGACTAAATCATCTGCAACAGGAATTCCAAAAATAAGCTGCTAGTGTTTTAAATACTATTATCATATATAAAATGAAGATTGTAAAGAGTTAATTTCACAATATATTACTTAATTCCACTATACTTTTGCGAAAACAAGTCTGTATTGTCAGAAAATGATGACAACCTCTAGGTACACTTACTTATGTAGTTTTAAAATTAGTTATAATGAGGTTAAATTTATTTTTCATCAAGAATGGCTTAAGAACTCACCACAGGAATACAAAATTTTGCTAATTTTGTAAAGCTTCCATGTTTCTGTATTTATAGAAGCACCATTTTTTAAGGCTTTGTCAAACTGGTATTGTTCCTTATGAGGTGGCCAAAAGGCCTCCTTCTTCCTAGGTGTTAACCATGAGTTGTGTAAGGTTGCTATGCCTCCACCATCACATTGATCAAATTCAACAAGAACATAAGCCATTGAAGTGTGATGCCTAGAACTAGAATAGCTATGTCAACTTAATAAAGTCTATTGTACTAGTTGTACGATAGAATAGTTTTTGAACAGCTTATATTTAAGGAGTTTAAGGGCAAAATAAGCCCCAGTCTACTTGCAACATGCTGAATAACTTAAAAGAGGGAGGTATACCGAGACCCTTAAAGTCAATAACAGATATTAATTTTTAGAATTACAGCAAGAAATTCAAATGGCCTTATAGGATCGGCTCGGTATCCGTTAATTTAATTGATAATCAATCAATCAATATTATGCATGCGGTTAACCCAGTATCAAGCAGAGAGCACAAATACTTACATATAAAAATACACTGAGACTGTCACAAAATCTTGTGGAATAGAACACCGAACAACTGTCCGTAAAAACAAAAATGTTTATATGGTATAATTACAATACGAAATTACGAAGACAAAACGCCACCAAAACGCATTTCCTAGTTGCTCTGCTAAAAAAATACCGCCAAACGCCAAATACCTCTAAACGCCAAAGTCGACTAACCTAATTCTTCTTCTTCCTTCACCTTTTTTACAGACGTCAAGAAACATAAACGGTAAGCAATAAGCGCTCTGTGATTGGTCACTGTAATGGCGGGAAGTTTAAATGATAAACAAAGGCAAACTGAGTTGAAAATGCGTGAATCAACTGCAAACCTAATCCTACCTGACTAACCTAGTATGAACAGAATAACCATCCAAAATTGTTGATAACATCATAATGGTGGGGGCGCTTATGCCATGCATTTTAGTGTATAGTCTTTTTTACACTTTACACTGAGTCGAGTCTGCTTGCTTACCACGTGACGTTATTGACATCACTGATTGGCGCCAACCCATAACTGCCAAACCAATGACAATAATGTATAGATGTGACCTGAGGTAACAATAGCGGTAGATTCAAATTGTTGAAGCATTAGCATTAGCTATAAATAACAACAAAAGTTTCAAAAATCTCATGCATCATTCCAGAAACCACTATATAAAACCATATGTGAACATCTCTTTTAATCACTTTTTGTTAAATGTAGAGGTTGAATTTTTTTACTGTTTTATAGATATAGGGGGATTCTAACCTAAAACTGACGTCAATATGACGTTATAAGAGGACAACTAAATGACGTCAGGAAAATGTCGTCATTATGACGTGTTTACGAGAAAGGCTAAATGACGTCATGAAAAATGACGTCATAAAGACGTACGTTTTTCGGCAAATGACGTCTACGACGAAACATGACTTTGAAAAGACGTCGTAATGACGTCGTGTGCTACTAGGGTTATATTTTTAAGGACAACGGTATTGCCCGTTTCGGAACGCGAATTCTGATGGGAGGTATTTCCGATGAACGTGACGTCAGCGGCACACTTTCAAATGTGATATTTTTTTAAAATGAATGAAAAATAATGGAACTTTTTGTTAAATGGACTTTTCAGACTAACAACTATCGATTTAAACGAGTTTTGTCATTTATTTTCCGTAAATGTAAAGGTCCATTACTATGTGATCAAGTGAGGTGAAGATAAAGTATTGTAATGATCGAATGTATGCCCAAGTCGAATTATTACAAGTTTTTCTCTAGATTCGCACAAGCGAATTGGAAACATTTCCTCTCATTCAAATATTCTTTCTTAATTTTTTACAATAGTCTACGTGATGAGTTTAATAGAGCGTATCTAATACAGTGGATTAAAATTAAAGATAGAAAGCAATGGAGCAAAAATTGAAGATTTCCTCAAAAAGTGTAGGTTCTTCGAATCAGATCAGATAATTTAATGATAGGTTGTGTCGCGTCCCGCTTCATTGTGTTGTCTTTATTGTTTTTTTTTTTATTTTTATATCATTATTTTTCATTTTTTTTCTATCAGACTGAATACATTGAGGTCAAAATCAATCTTTCATTAATCTATCATTATTGACCCTTATTCATCATTATTGACTTTTCTTGGTACACCCTGTACCTTCACACTTTCAAAAAACCCATAGCCCGATCGAGCCAATACGTCGAGTACCACAGGAGAATGAATGTACGACATTACGAATTTAACACCAGCATTGTCGCTCTCATGCTATCAGCCATCCGAACACATCTATCTCATGTGAACATAACAAAAAAGTGAAGTGCAGTTCAGTTTCTTCAACCTGCATCAGTCGGCCGACTAGGACTTCCTGAAGACGGACTACGGCAATATATGAGGTAAGATCTGGGCTCGGTTCATGTTTGTGTGATTCACATTTTTTTCCATTTCATGATACAGTGCATTTTTCTCTCACTAGAGCGCACCCCGTTATCAACCTTTGATTATTCGAGGCATAACCCCCCAATTTGGTCCTTCGATCCGCGATTAACGCGAGAAAACATTTTTCATTTTCAATTCCGTAATAATTAAATTCAATTCATTCAAATAATTGTCAATTTGTCGACTCCTTATCAGTAGTAACTTTGGTTAAAAAAAAAGTATTCAGTCTGTTTCTGTGAACGTCAGAGCCTGACGTCAGAACCTGCGCAGTGCTATCATTCGATTCATTCTCTCGTGAGCACTGTCGCGTAAACATCAACACCTCACCTGCCGTCCGCGTCGCCTTCGCAGCATTGCGAATATTGCGATTGTCGAATCGAAACTTTACCATCGCTCATCGCTTCGTACTGGCTCGCAAATCAGCCGGCTGTGCTGGGAGTTTCACGTTTCAACTACGAATACAAATTCTGTAGCGGTGGCGAGTTTGGTATTTGGTCAACGGTACAGGATTAATTTCAATAGAAATAATTTGCAATGGCGCTTTCAGAAACAGATAAAGCTAAACTAAAAAAGTTCAAAGCATATAGACAAACTGAAATCAAACGCCTCAATGAGTTACACGACGCTGCGAAAGCTGCCGAGTTGGACTCTCATTTGAAATTACTTTTCAAAATTCGGTACGAAAATATCGACAATATCTCTCAAGAGTTTTCAAAAAATCATAATTCCATCATTGGTATGATTTCTGGAGAAGGTGATGATACCTTCGATGCGGAGGATAAGGTTAGGCAATCGTTTGATGGGGCCTATTATGCCATTAGATCCATTTATTCTAAATTATATTCTCCAGGAGTAATATCCAATGACCCTACAGGGACGTCTTCAAATATTTCATTGCCCAAACTTCATCTACCAACTTTTGGTGGTGACATAACTGCATTTCCTTCATTTATCGATATGTTCAATGCGGTTATTTTGAATAATGATAAATTAACGGATGTAGAAAAATTTAATTACCTACTTTCTTCACTGAAGGGGCAAGCTTTAACTCTTGTACAACATTTGCCTATGACGGCTGACAATTTCAAAATCGCATATGATTCACTCGTTAAGCGATTTAAAAATACCAGATTGATTGCGGCAGCTCATTGGTCAAATATTGAAGGCACTAAAATTGTGAACTCCGACGATCCCGTTGCGTTACGCAATATGTTGGATGTTTTTCAGGACAATTTATCTGCGCTGAAGCAAGTGCCTTTGCCAGTTGATCAGTGGGATTATATATTAGTACAAATGATTTTAAAAAGACTACCGCTGTCAGTCGTAACTAGGTTCGAGTTACATCATAACTCGGACAGCATTCCAAAATACTCAAAACTTACCGAATTTTTGAATCAACATTGAAACGCCTTCGACAATCTCACGTTGTCTAGCAAGGCGGAAGCCAAGCCAAAACAAACCAAGCTGTTTACAAAATTCTCATCAGTTCCCCACTCCCGTTCGACTACGTCATTGGTCGTTCAGGCTCAGTCCTCTGTTACTAAGTGTGTCTTTTGTAATAAGGGACACCTGCTCTATAGATGTCCTGATTTCTTGACGAAATCGGCATCTGCTCGATACCAAATGGTCAAAGGTCACAAATTATGTATTAACTGTCTCAGTAATTCTCACCCAACCCAGCAATGTTCAAGTACTATACGTTGCCATCGATGCAATCAATTTCACCATACCTTGTTGCACTTTGAAGAAAATTCTCAAGCTAGTACTTCGGCTGAAGCCGGTTCTGTCAGCAATTTCTCTCAATCGTCGCCCGGCGTTTCGAATCCGCAAGCGCAGTCTTCGATTCAAACAGCATTTTTGACATCCAATTCAAGTGTGTTGCTATCCACAGCTCTGATTGAGGCATTGGATAATCACGGCACTTATCGTACATTCAGATGCCTCCTCGACTCAGGGAGCATGGTATCCTTTATCACTCAGAAAAGTGCTGCGATCTTGGGGTTACCCAAAACAGACTTGACCTTGAACCTGAACGGACTTGGGTCAATGCAGTCTCGCTCCAACCTTGGAGGAGTAACACTTTCTTTCAGACCTGTTAACAAGCAGAAACCTGTCTTTATGACAGATGCCATTATTTTGCAACGTATTTGTGGAGATTTGCCAACAATTCCTATGTCAGGTATTACCTGGCCGCATACGTTGAATATTCAGCTTGCAGACCCGCATTTTGATAGTCCAGGAAATATCGACATTTTATTAGGTGCCGATGTTTTCCCCCAGCTTTTATTAGATGGCCATATCCAGGGTAACAATAGTGGACTTGGCGCCCTCAATACCGTATTTGGATACGTTCTGACTGGAAAAGTAACATTTCCAGCCTCATCTCAGGTCACCTCTTTATGTTGTACTGTTGAGCATTCTCTCTCCTTAGAAAGAACTTTGCAACGGTTTTGGGAGGTAGAAGAAGTTGCATCTACCCCTTGTAGCTCATCAGAGGATGTGAAATGCGAACAAGTATTTGCTCAGTCACATACGCGAGATCCATCCGGCAGATACACTTTATTTCTGCCATTCAAGGTTCCCAATCCTAGTTTTCCCGACAGTCGTGCTCTTGCCCTGAGCCGATTTTATAGTTTGGAAAGGCGATTGTTGACACAACCACTTCTTTATGCTGAATACTCTGCTTTCATGAAAGAGTATTTAGAATTGGGCCACATGGAGCCGGTAGAGCCCAAATACTCCTCAGATTGTTTTTATATACCACATCATTGCATATCCAAACCTGACAGTACGACCACTAAGCTCAGGGTTGTGTTTAACGCCTCCGCAAAGCTCCCTAAACACCCTTCCTTAAATGACCACTTGTTTACCGGCCCAAAATTGCAAGCAGACATTGTTACAATTCTGTGCAATTTTCGACTACACCCTGTTGTTTTGATAAGTGACGTCAAAATGATGTATCGTCAGATATTGATTACTCCTGCTCATCAAGAATACCAGCGTATTCTTTGGCGTTTCAACACCTCAGAACAGATTCAAGATTTCCGACTTCGCACCCTTACTTATGGATTTTCGTCAGCCCCATATATGGCTATCAGAACTATACAGCAACTGGTGTCTGATGAAGGAAAAGTATTTCCTCTAGCCTCCAAGGTGTTACTAAACGATACCTACATGGATGATGTAGTCACCTCGATTCCTACATTAGCCATGGCCCACCAGCTGCAACTGCAATTAATTAATTTGCTGAAAAAAGGCGGATTCGAGTTGAGAAAATGGTCTAGTAATGAGCCATCTTTATTAGCTCATCTTCCTGCCGCTCATGTAAATGTCTCGTTTGACTCAGACTCGGATTCACCTCTGAAAATTTTGGGGTTGCAGTGGTTACCTTCCTCAGATAGTTTTCGCTTTTCAGTTCAGCCGGTGTCTATTGAATGCACGAAGCGCAATCTTCTGAGTAATCTTGCACGAATATTTGATCCACTTGGGTTTTTGTCCCCAGTGACCTTCCTAATTAAACATCTCATTCAGCTTCTTTGGAATCATAAGTTAGATTGGGATCAAACACCCCCTCACGATATACTGCGTCTTTGGAATAGGTACATTTCAGACATTTGTTCACTCACAAAGTTCGAAATGCCACGTTACCTAGGTTTTCGTGAAACCTTGGCTTGTGAAATTCATTGTTTCGGAGACGCTTCCCAAAAAGGTTATTGTGCGGTTCTATATTTCCTTTTACATCACCCTGATGGCACAGCCACCACAACTTTTGTTTGTTCAAAATCAAAAGTTGCTCCACTGAAAAGTATTTCTATTCCGAAACTCGAACTTTGTGCCGCCGTACTGGCAACAAGGTTAGTTTTATTCATTTACAAGGTTTATGCTAGCAAAATTAAGTTTACTGGACTTAATTGTTGGTCGGACAGTACTGTGGTACTGGCATGGCTTCAATCTCCTTCTCATCGATGGAAAACCTACGTCGCTAACAGAGTATCGTTCATACAGAACACCAAGCCTTCGATCAGTTGGTTTCACATTCCTTCTAACTGCAATCCTGCTGATGTGGGTTCGAGAGGTCTTCTCCCGTCTGAGTTACTCGAATGTACCTTATGGTGGTGGGGACCATCCTTTCTTCAAGACGCCACTTGCAGTTGGAAAACCTCTACTGATCCTCCTCAAGCTTCACCTGAAGCTCTCGTTGAAGAACGCATTGTTGTACTCAACAATATTCATTCTCCGCGACTTCTCGATACCCTGTTAGAACAACGCTCTTCCTTGACAACCATTATACGAATTCTTGGGTTCATTTTACGATTCACGTTCAATACTCGCCAACCCTTGGAACGTAAAAGGGGTTGCCTCACCTCACTTGAATTACACCAAGCTTTATTAGTTCTGGTCAAGAATACCCAATCCATCGCCTTTTCTGACGAAATCCTTCAGCTTCAGAAAGGTCGTCAGATTCCAAAACCACTGCGGAAGTTATCTCCATTCCTTGATGAACAAGGAATTTTAAGAGTGGGTGGCCGATTGACCCATGCTGCCTTGCAGTATGATCGTCGCTTTCCCGCTCTTCTTCCCAGCCGCAGTCGTTTGACTGATCTCATTATTGAACAGTTTCATCTCAAATATTTACATGCTGGAATCCAAACGGTAAACTTTCTGATTGCTCAACAAGTTTGGATAGTTTCAGCACGGCGTTCTATTAGACGTATTCTATCTAAATGTATACGTTGTTGGAAAACACATCCCACGTCTCCCCAGCCAGTTATGGGCGATCTTCCCCGTTCACGCATCAGTCAATGCAAACCTTTTCTTCATACTGGCACCGATTACGCTGGCCCTTTCCGCATCACCATGAGCAAAACCAGAGGTGCCAAAACCAGTAAGGCTTACCTTTGTTTGTTCGTGTGTTTCGTCACCAAAGCAGTTCATCTTGAACTTGCTTCCGATCTGTCTAGCGAAGCGTTTTTAGCCGCTCTCCGCCGATTCATTGCCCGTCGAGGTCGATGTGAACACTTGTACAGTGACTGCGGAACTAACTACGTTGGGGCTTACAACCAACTGTTAACTTACATGCAAGAATCTGCTTCCAAAGAAACCATCCAATGGCATTTCAATCCCCCCGCTGCCCCTCACTTTGGTGGGTTATGGGAAAGCGGTGTTAAGTCAGTGAAAACTCATCTCCTCCGCGTGGTTGGTGAACAACTTTTAACCTATGAGGAACTCCTCACTGTTTTGACACAAATAGAAGCCATTCTTAACTCTCGTCCCTTAACTCCACTCAGTAGCGATCCCACCGATTTGAGTGTCCTAACAGCAGGACATTTCCTTACTTTGGAACCGCTTTCTGCCATCCCAGAACCAGAGGTGTTAGATGTACCCCTCAACCGACTTACCCGGTGGCAACTGTTGCAGCAAATGCAACAGCATTTTTGGCAGCGGTGGTCGAAGGAGTACCTACACACTCTACATCAGCGTGCTAAATGGACCAATGACTCTGTCCCAATCAAATCTGGTACTTTAGTTCTCATCAAAAATGACAACTCCCCTCCACTGCATTGGCATATGGGTCGAGTAACTCAAGTTTTTCCAGGAGCGGATGGTAAGGTTCGTGTGGCATCTGTTGCTACGGCGACTGGAGTAGTCAGACGGCCAATAGTAAAATTGTGTCCGCTTCCCATTGATGAAATTACTTAAAGAAAAACTGATTCTCATTTTTTGTTGGGGGGAATGTCGCGTCCCGCTTCATTGTGTTGTCTTTATTGTTTTTTTTTTATTTTTATATCATTATTTTTCATTTTTTTTCTATCAGACTGAATACATTGAGGTCAAAATCAATCTTTCATTAATCTATCATTATTGACCCTTATTCATCATTATTGACTTTTCTTGGTACACCCTGTACCTTCACACTTTCAAAAAAACCCATAGCCCAATCGAGCCAATACGTCGAGTACCACAGGAGAATGAATGTACGACATTACGAATTTAACACCAGCATTGTCGCTCTCATGCTATCAGCCATCCGAACACATCTATCTCATGTGAACATAATAAAAAAGTGAAGTGCAGTTCAGTTTCTTCAACCTGCATCAGTCGGCCGACTAGGACTTCCTGAAGACGGACTACGGCAATATATGAGGTAAGATCTGGGCTCGGTTCATGTTTGTGTGATTCACATTTTTTTCCATTTCATGATACAGTGCATTTTTCTCTCACTAGAGCGCACCCCGTTATCAACCTTTGATTATTCGAGGCATAACCCCCCAGGTTGTAAATTTTTTCATGATTACTTTAATCGATACTGCAGAATATGTAGAACATTGATTACTTTAGCGAAAGATAGTTATTATAAGAAAATGACATTGGAAGCTTAAAAGGAAGGAAAAAATAACAAAAATCACATAAAGTCACCATTGTGTTCTGATACTCTGAACGACTAACTATTGCTGAGGAGATGACAAATTCTATTGTTACGGTGAATGATCCTCGAAGTCATCTCCTAAGTGTCACTGTCGATGAATATCTGATTCTGCGTGATACGGACATTTATGAGATAATTAATGTAATCAGAAACATCAAAAATAGAAATCATGTGGTTAAATGAAATTTCTCTAAAAAAATTTAAATGTATTCTTGAAAATGCTTTAAGTATTCTTGCTGTTTTAAAAAATAATTCGCTTGTTATTCCTATATACATATGAAGGTGGTGTTATCGACGATTTATCTAACTTTCATCCTATACTTCATCACTCATACCTATTTCAGCAAAAATTATTGAAATACTGATTCATTCGAGAATTACCTGATTTTTTAACTCCAATAATCTTTCCAATAACCAGCAATTCGGTATTCAGCGAAACAAAAACACTGGGGATGCAATCCTATCTCTTTCATGTGAAGTATATTAGGCAATTAATGTTAGGGTACAGCAGATGATATATTTTCTAATTTTCTCAAGCTTTCGTCTGTGTGAATGATGGAATACTTTTGCTTAAATTAAAAAATATGGAATCCGAGGAATCACTCTAAATTGGTTTAATTTTTATTTAATTGAACGAAATATATGGGGAGCAGTTAGTGTCATAACTACACCTTTTTCAATTGTAATTCAGAAAGTGTAACTTGAAATTCAGATTGGTAACATGTAAATCAGAAACTGTAACTTGTTATTCAGAATTGTTAACTGTAATTCAGAAACCGAAACATGTAATTCAGATCAATTAATTGTATTTCAGAAACGGCAACATGTAATTCAGATTAGTAAATTGTATTTCAGAAAGCGTCAATTGTAATTCAGAAACCACCAAAGACTTGATTAGTAAGAGTAGGGAATATGGGAACAACAAATTATTTATTAGTGAACATTATTATGAATAATATTATCGCCCAACGGGTATGTCTTGACATGCTAAAGCTGTAGCATGGTGAATGGTGGTGTGTTGTGCAGCCCTACCATAATCGCCTCCAACTATAGTATTTTTTGCCAGGTCAATGATTTGCTCAAGATACACAAGCCGCTGTTCTCCAACACCCGGACCTTGAACTTGGAAAACTCGAAGATTCTCTTTTACATAGGACTATATTTTCGACCAATTGTTTCGACTGGGTTCAACATTGGGGAGTATGGACTCAAATGGAGAAGACTTGCCTCAGTTCCATCCGGAAAATATTATGTACATACGGGTTGTTCTTGGTTTCTGAATTACAGTTGATACTTTCTGAATAACAACTAACGCTTTCTGAATTACATTTTACACCTTCTGAAATACAATTAACTATACTAACTAATCTGAATTACATGTTACGGTTTCTGAAATACAATTTACTAATCTGAATTACACGTTACGGTTTCTGAATTACAATTTATTATTCTGAATTACGAATTACAATTGAAATACGAATTACATACGAAATACATCTTATACTTTCTGAATTACAATTGAAAAAGGTGTAGTTGTTCCTATTTATTTAATTTTCACTCAATAATTTTTGTTCAGGCCCGTATATTCACTAGTTGATTCTAATATATAATGAAACTGAAAGAATATTTTGATTTTATCGTTCATTCAAATAGGTAAAAAAAAATATCATCAATTCATATTAGCAGTGAAAGTGAAGCGTGATATATTTATTACCTTGTTACCAATATATTTATGAAATTAAGCTTTTGAGTTAAACTACTAGGTGGTGTAACCTAATAGTCCGCTACTAGGCAACTATATATGTTGAAAATAATGAGATGGAGGCTGTTCTAGTTCATCAAATGAGGTTTTGGAGTTCCACTACCTACTAGATGACGCTAACATCATGTACTATCTTTCTTTCCGACAAGGCGACTATGTTGTGTGTTCAGAGCACTAGAAGACATTTAACTTTGGACTAGCTACAGGTTATATTCCTTTGATTTGCCTGGTTGTTTTCTTTCGAAAAAGTCGAACTAACAAATCGCGTATTATTCCTATATTGAATTACTTTGTTTATTGAATGAAATATGTGCATACTTTTAACATTATAACAATAATAATACTCCCTCATAAATACTCGGTGAGTGTACCCAAAGGCAGAGCCTGTGAGGGTAGGACACGGCTATCATCATTATTTGCCGTCGCACTCCGGGGCGACTCACCGATTTTTGGTGGAATTTTTCAGCTGCAGGAAAACCCGGAAAACCTACAGCACCACCCCGGGTGGGCGGTTGCACACTTGAAGCAAAAACCAGACTTCATAATTAGCATCTAGGCAACTCACATCGCACCTGCTTCACAACAAGGAATGAGGTCGCCTATGGAGACCGATGAAAAATTCCCCATACTCTGGATTCAAACCGGGTCAGATGCAAGCGGAATATCCAACGGCCAACACATCGAACATACGTCCAATGCATCGAACCGCTGAGCAAACGGCAATCACATACCAGATACACATCCAGATTTTTATCAGAATCCAACAGAAATTTAATTCTCTTGAAGCAGCGTTCAACATCATCACATTTTCAATACCTATTGTTGATAAGTTTCGGACACCTGATATTTGTTTTAAAAACCTGTGTTGTTTACCTTATTATATTCTCAAAATTGTGCTGTGTCGAAATACTTACATCGTTGTATGAAAATTAATCTACTAGCCTTCTAATCTACCAATCTACTAATATTAGCACCCTTCAGTTCATGGCTATCTTACTTATCATTCTCTCAGTTGAGTAGGTACTCACATGTATTTTGCGAAATTGGTCCAAATTTTCACCATTCTTTCTTGGGTAACAGCATCGGCAACAGGAAAATTACTCAAATCAGAATTATCGTATCCATCTAACTTTTGCTTGAAAATATAGTGCAACTCTTCTCCGTGTGTACATTTTTCGGCACCTGAAATATCGAACTATATTTAAATGAATCTATCAAGTGACAACGATATGGCCTTTGAAGATACAAATTTGAATATCAGGATATCGAGAAGGGACGTTAACAGCAGGATATCGTGATGGGGCATGAATACGTATAATTGTCTAGTTACTCCATACCAAAATTCGATATTTTCAATGGTTTTTTCCAACAGTTTCGAGTTTTTGAAAGATTGTTTTTGAATAATTTAAATCTACCCAGAAATGGTGGAAATAGAGTTGACTGATCAGTTGAAAAAGTTGTGGATCTATAACTTATTTGAACAATTTCAGAATGAAAGTATCAATGGGTTTCCGAAAATAGACACAAAATACAAAAACTGTGTGTAAAAAGTGCCCTATATAATTTCTTTTCAAAGAGCACTTGCTGAACTCATCGATAGAAATATTAAACATTTTTTTAAAGGGTATTGCTAATGGTGATTGTATTGAAATGGAGGTTATTATCGATATAGAAACTGTTGACATAATTACGATGGACACTGTGAGATCGGCCTTTCTAGAGATAAGGCATCCTTACATTTTGTTCCACCAAGTGGTTAGATCCTCATTCTAGAATTTTTGCTGAGTCCGTTTCAAACATGTTGTTTGGTTACCGGGACCCAAACATAAAATTACATTTAAATCGATTATTTGATTGTTATTATCGCAATTTATACATGGCACCATAAAAATAGAAATAATCGAAAAAAAGAAGAGTGAAGAGTGAAGAAAAAACATGTCGGCTCGCTCATTAATTATTTTGATTTACCAGACCCCTTGTTTGCGTTTCGGAGCTGATTCGACCAAAAAAGTGAAACCCACGGTTAAGGCTTCATGGTGCTTAACGTGTGAAGTTTCTCACGTTCCTATCCCGTTTTTTTCTGGTTTCATGGGCTGATAACGGAGCTTCTGAAGAGAAGGCGTTATAAAGGATACTATCATTCACGAAGCTGTGCACTGAGCATGAGGTAGCTCCCAACAAATCATTGATGTGAAGAAGGAACAGAGTTGGTTCTAAAATGGACCCCTGCTGTACACCATCAGCACTCATAGATAGAGTGTCGGATGAAACTCCATTAACCGCCCCTTAGAGTGATCTATCTGAGATAAAGCTAGATAGTAAGGACTGGAGGGGTCAAGCCATAAGATGGAACCTTCGCGAGGAGTCCCTGGTTGCAAACACTGAACAGGAAGTGTCAGAATGTGGTATACTTGACGTCTATATTACCTTTGTCGAGTTCCAAATTGATATCTTGAAAATGAAAGAGCAATAAGAGGGGTGTTGTTATGATATTCTACCTACCCATTATATGGAGAAAACTGGTAGAAAAGTAATATTTCTACTATATTTGGATATAAATGGAAATATGCGAAGAAAAGTGAAACTTTCCGACTGACAAAATACAATGCGGCACTATATAGTAGGTACCAGTTGTAACAGTCGGGCGAGTATTTGTATTTAGAAGTTTTTATATTGTAAAATATATCAGGACCATCTGTAATTGAGTATTTTTGAAGACCATTCAAGTAATATTTTACTCACAATAATAACCTTAAACAATTCAAAATACTTTTTCGAAGATAACAGCACCGTTTTTTGGTAGTAATTGTAATAATCTCACCTGGTAAACTTATATTCGTATTTCGCCCCAGTACTCCTGCGTATGAAAATTGGTAAAAATAAACATCTGTGTATTTTGACTGTAACTGGGCGTGCCTTATGCAAGGATTGTAGTAACGAGAATCACTCCTGTACTGCAAATGATAATATAATAATGGTAAAAATATTTATTTATCATCAGTACCTATAGTACAAATGACAGAGAATAGAAGACGTGTAAAAATGAATGAATTCACCACTGCGGTTTCTCCCTATGTGTGGTTGGGTGAAAATGGTTAATGAGTACTAATAGTGAAACACATTGCAATATTACGAAAGCGCAGAAGTGCCACAAAATTTTTTATACCTATTCTCACTTATTTAATCATTTATTTATTGAGTGAATACCTTCCTGACAGAACAAGTTCTGATATGAGGAAGTTGTATATATAAAAATAATAAAAATGATTAACAATTGCAATTCATACAAATATATCATAAATGACTGATAAACATAAACAATAATGATGAAACCATAATAAAATCATAAATTAGTGAACAAAGATTGATAGCAGGATAGATATTTTGAATTTGGAAAAACTTTTGTAATTTGTTATATTATAAGGTAACTTGTTAAATTCATCTAAAGCAGCGTGAGTGAATCTTTTTTGGCCAACTGTAGAGGTAGCAGAATCGAGGTGAAACAAGTTATATAGTCTAGTGAGATGACTATGAATTTCAGAGTTTTTCTTCAAAATCAAATTTGATTTAAATTTTTTATTTATGATTATGAATGCAATTTTGTATTATTTGGTATGTCAAATGGGAGACGATACAGTACTTTCAAAGATTTCCTATACAATGTAGATATTTTATTAAAATTATATTTGGAACAAGATCCCCATATGTTTATCAAATAGGTAATACGGTACCCCTGAATCCCATTGATTCCAAAGTAGATAACAAATGAGAGAGCAACGGGAGGTATACGTCAGCAGAAAGTGCACATGTCAGGTATCAGATTACATTTGATAACATCCGGTCAACGAAATTTGATACGGGTTCAATGACCTATTACAAGGTTAATGAATGCACGTGTCGGATATCAAATTACTTGGAATTTGCTGACGCATATTTCCGGTAGGAGAAATTTGATACGGGTTCAATGACCTATTACAAGGTTAAAGGTTCCGTCAAACCGAAGCGGGAACGCGGGAGCGGGAACGGGAACGGGAACGGTACTTTAGAACCGTGCAACTTGCTAGAAAAACAGTACACGTAGCAAACCATATATTTTACGTTGCTTGTGTGCATTTCGGAATACGAATAATCACATATATATGTCCCACTACATAATTTAGTCTCGCATTCATCTTGTTCCCGCTTCCGCTCCCGCGTTCCCGCGTTGGTTTGAGGAAACCTTAATGAATGCACGTATCGGATATCAAATTACTTGGAATTTGCTGACGCATATTTCCGGTAGGAAAAATTTGATACGGGTTCAATGACCTATTTCGAAGTTAATGAATGCACGTGTTGGATATCAAATTACTTGGAATTTGCTGACGCATATTTCCGGTAGGCGAAATTTGATACGGGTTCAATGACCTCTTTCAAGGTTAATGAATGCACGTGTCGGATATTAAATTACTTGGAATTTGTTGACGCATATTTCCGAAAGGCGAAATTTTATACGGGTTCAATGACCTATTTCGAAGTTAATGAATGCACGTATTGGATATCAAATTACTTGGAATTTGCTGACGCATATTTCCGGTAGGCGAAATTTGATACGGGTTCAATGACCTATTTCGAAGTTTATGAAAGCACGTGTTGGATATCAAATAACTTGGAATTTGCTGACGCCATATTTCCGGTAGGCGAAATTTGATACGGGTTCATTGACCTATTTCAAGGTTAATGAATGCACGTGTCAGGTATCAGATTTCATTTGGAAACATCCGGTCACGTGTCATCAGCAGAATCCAATACAGGTTCAACGACCTCTCATAAAGTCAAAACCTATGAGAGAGCAATAGGAGTCAAGGTCAAAACCTATGAGAGAGCAATGGGAATCAAAGTCAAAACCTATGAGACAGCAATAGGAGTCAATCAAGGTCAAAAATCTGAGAGAGCAAAGGGATTCATACACATACAAGTCTTCTCGAAAAAATCATTCCCACTACTATATTGATAAAAATATATAAACCGGGGAAAATATTATAGCAAGCATTCTCTTATTGAATAAATCCAAGTGTAAATTTGTTTTTGTGAATCTTTCATATGACTTGTATTGAATTTACTGGAAATAAGGGAGACCGAGTGATTTTCACAGAAAACGAGTGGAAGCAGTTTTTGACACACCAAGGAATCATCACCAATTATTTGTACTCATCAGATCAACCGAAGACCATTGAAGACGATAGATTCACCATTGAGTTTAGACAATTTACTAACGGAAGAGTAGTCAAAATCATAAAAGACCACTCCTCAGTGTACTTGGGGTTCTAAACAGTTTGCAACCTATGGGAACTCCAACCCCTAATTGATTATAGGGTAGATATCTTGAAAAGATATCATTATGGAGAATATTTCCAAATCTTGATAAATGGACTGTGCAAGCTGAGTGGTGATGTGTTGCAAAATGCTTTAAATCTGCTGCAACCAAGGGTGAACCACAATAGTACAAATATAAGTCTAACTATGGAATTCATCCATCTTTACCCAGAAGTTTTCTTAGCTGAGTTTTCTGATAAACCATGAATAGGAGTGTGGCCATTGATGGAAGTCGTAATAAAACTTATTATATGTTCACATGGAAATTTGCATACAAGAATTCTCGGAAAACATATTGGACTTATAAAGCAATCGATGGAATGCGCTTTGAGAGGCGAATAACAGTAACTTCGAATATCATCGCTCCAATTTTGGATTCAACACATAGACAAATAATTTTCAAGCAAAGATTTTGTGATTAATTTATAATGTAAATATTGTATAAATAAAACTGTTTTGTGAATTTCATATTGTTTTATTTGGAAAAATATCATACAAAATCATTTTTTGATATCCACAAATTATACTGATTGCTCAGGCCTAACCATTTGATGTAGAGTTTGTCTCCTTCTTTTCTTAGAACTTTTTCAACTAGAAACACATCGGGATGTTCAACTCTTTGGAGTTCTTCTTCATAAAATCCACCTTGTATCTCAACATCATTTTGATCTTTGAGAAAATAAACAGCAGGATTTGACTGATAAACTTTTCTCACAGTGAAAATTTCATTGGACCAGTTTGGTGTATACCCTTTAGCAAATGCCTCCCGGTACTTACTTATTCTTACATGGTCATTGAGTTTAAATTTTCGTTTCCTTGGATCCACTGTTTTGAGATAACCATAGATGTTATTGAGTAAATACTTCTCATGGATTTTTTTTTTATATCTTTGGGTTTCATTCCTATCGTGCTGTGTACGGAATTTTTATAGTTAGAAACTATATCTTGTAGAATACCCAACCATTTGTAGCTTCCTTGTACGCTGAATTGTTTTCACATTCTATTTTTCAAAGTTCTGTTTACTCTTTCAACTATACTAGCATTCAAATTGGAGAAAGTACTGTAATGATTAATTTTCCACTTATCCATCCACTGCAAAAGTGTCATCAAACGTATTTTTCGTATCTGAAATTTTGTCTTCTATATATGCACGGGTCAAAGGAATCGCAAACTGTTGTAAGTATTGTTCTTGTGGATTCAGCAAAGGGCGCATACTTTTCTTGAAATAACTTCCATCGAAGTCGGATTTTGGAGCGGTTGAATCATGTTGAAATGTCTCTTCATCAGGAGTGATCTGATAAAATTCTTCAGGTGTTGCTTGATACAATTCTTGAGGTGCTGGTTGATGAAATTCTTGAGGTGTCGGTTCATGGAATTCTTGAGATTTTGGTTGATAAAACTCTTGAGGTGTTGATTTATGCAATTTTTGGGGTGTCGACTGAGAAATTTCAGTGGAATTACATGTCCCTGGATATAGTTACTGTGGTCCTGGTACCAAATTGGAAAAGAGATTACTGAGAGGGGACAAAGGCATAAATCCACTCGACGAGGCTTGTAAGCAACACGACATTGCTTATTCCAGAAGTGAAGATATAGAATCAAGAAATATTGCAGACAAGAAACTGGCAACATTGCCAAAGGAAAAGGTTTATATTTGAGACCACGCAAAGGTTATGGAATGTTTGCTCAACCGTATCAAAGAAACTGTTGAAGTTACCACGCCAAGCCTTAACCAATATCGATTTGATAGAGAATGTGAAACGTTAGAAGATTCTTTACTTTCGAGGTGTTTTCATGAGGGATAAACTTCCACAAAAATAAAGAGCAAGGAGTGCGGCATTATCAATCTTGATTCTGACGTAGGAGAAGGAACTCATTGGACGGCAAACTTCAAGAATAATGATTGAGTTATATATTTCGATAGTTATGGAAATATCAAACCACCAAAGGAATGGAATATTTCCTCCGCTGGTGACGTTAAAAATATCAAATATAACTATGATTCCTCACAGAAGTTTAATTCTTATCAGTGTGGGCAATACTGTCTTTTGTTTTTATATAATTAGAATCTCTGATGTATTTCTTTCACTAATCAATAAACTATCATTGGGAAGTTATGTCTTTTACTTTCACATTGAGTGATTAATCTTCAGTGTTGAGTTATAATTTTAACCCTCCAATTTATCTGGATGATGATATGGAGTATGAAATTGGCTTGGCAAATTTCGATTCTTTCAATGTTATTCCAAACATAACAAAATTAAACAATGTTTTGGTAAGGGGGGAACGAGATGAATTTAGTTATATAATTCCTGAAGGATTTTATGATGTAGCAGATATTCTTGATATCCTCATTAAACTGATGACCAGTAACAATGAATATGTTGAGGTATCCATCGGCCCAAATTGGACTACTTCAAAAGTGGTCATTCGGGCCAATATCAAAATCAATTTTTCAGTACAAAATTCCATTGGTTAGTTATTAGGCTTCGAAAAAAGAATCCTCAATGCAAATAACATCTACAAATCAGATCATGAAGTGAAAATTCTTTCAATCAATACAATTTGTGTTGATTGCAATATTGCGATGGGTTTATTTTTGAATGGCAATCCAGTGCATATAATTCATCAATTCTTTCCGACAGTACCAAGATTGTATAAAATAGTAGAAACCCCATTGAATATTCTGTATATCCCCGTCACTATCAAGACAATCAACAACATAACGGTGGGAGTTGTCGATCAAAATTTGAATTTAATTGATTTCCGGAACGAAGAAGTTACTGTTAGATTGCACTTGAGAAGGAAGACTCTTTAAACAATGGTCTGGAGATTTGATAAATCAGCATTCCAGCAACCCTAAAAGAAGGTTAAGCGACCTTCGAAAGATAGTATGAAAGCAACTGCCGAATCACTAACACCAAAACACAAAGAGTACTTGAAATCTTTGGGATTGGAACTCTTGATATAATGGAATTGCTACAAATTACGAGTGAACCATTCAGTGACAATGCAATCGAAGATTATCAATTTCATACATATCAACCTTATATCACCAGTGAAATCAAATATAATGACGAAATAAAAATTCCAATTCAGGACTTGGATGCTTATACATCACCTTGTAACTCATATATCTATATAGAGGGAAAACTCACAAGACAGGATGGGGAGCCAATTACGAAAATAAAATTTATCAACAACGCAATATCGTTTTTATTTCGTGAACTCCGATATGAGCTGAATGGTGTGGTGGTAGACTCTGTCAGAAACATTGGACTAGTATCAACGATGAAAATTTACTTGTCTATGAATGAAAACGAAAGCATTCCTATGCAGAATGCAGGCTGGTTTCCTAAGCTTGAAGATGTGAATGCTGGGACGAGAGATAAAATATTAGTCGATGATGAAGGTAATTTCAATGTATGTGTCCCGCTCAAGCTATGGTCTGGCCTTTTTGAAGATTTCAGAAAAATTGTGATCAATATGAGACAAGAACTAGTTTTGATTCGTGAGAGTCATGATTTGGATGCTGTGATTAGTATAGATGATTCTGAAAAACCGAAAGTGAGCATAAGCAAACTGAGTTGGTACATTCCTCACGTGATACCAAGTATTTTGTCATTATCATTAAAATGCAAATGTATCAGTATAGTCAAGCTATTCATAAGAAAAAAAATAATGTTTTTAAATAGACGGGAAAATATTTTTAAAAAATTGCTATTTTCAATTTTTTTGAATTATCTCTTGAAACTCGTTTCTGTGAATAAAATTGTATTCTAAGTGACTTTTTCAAATAACTTTTTTTGATATCTTGCCATCTTACCCCTTTTTTTGCCTTTGCATTACAATTTTTTTCATTTTGCCGCCATTTTTGCGATCACGTGACATGTGTCAAAATCGATTTTTAGGTTATCGGACATGCACAAACTTTTCCCCAGAATATTTTTTCCAATACTCCAATAATAAAAATTTTTCCCATATGGTACATAGTGACCGCCAAAGGTCACTGTATATAAAGACTTGCATGTTAGAAATATCAGTTCGAAAATGATATCGGAGTATCGAAGAAGATTGAAGCAACATCATAAGAACCTGAAAGTACTCAAACAATTGATTGAGTCATACAATTCGAAACAATCTGTTGAATATAAGCGAAATGCGAATGTAATTAATAGCGGTTGAAGTTGAAATAGCACTCACCAAATCCTTCCAGAGACGAATTAATGAGTAGGTAACTTCTTCAACTCCTGTGCAGACTGTATTGCGGTTTATAAAGCGGCTGGCGATCGACCAGTTGTCTGAACGTCACTCTGACATTCGGTTCCAAATTTGACGCCGATCTGTCACTTTGTTTTTTATGGGTAAACAGAATACGGCGATTTCATGATATCAGCATGCTCCATAAAATGTGCGTACTTCAACTCAAAATACGCGTGAAAAAGATATAATTTTGACATTAGAATTAGCGCCTAAATAAGTTTCCTCTTTGCTGACGGGTAAAACATCTATATTATGCTTTTACTATCTAACTTATATTTAAATTAGTGGAGTAGACTGAACATTCTCCCCCCACTAAAAATTATATTATAATTTTTAATCAGAACTATGAGCATTTGGAAATGGGCACAATTTCACCAATGCTCTTTTGATAGTACATTGTTTGGTACGGACATCTGCAACACGTACTATACCATCCTTACCATAATAAAGTTTTTCTATTCGACCAAGAGGCCATTTCAGTGGTGAAGTTGCCTCATTCTTCACTATGACCATTGTTCCTTCTGATACAGGACGTGAGGCATCAAGCCACTTGCCTCTCTGTTGAAGTGTATGCAAATACTCACTACTCCATCTTTTCCAAAAATGTTGATGGAGCCGTTGTATCAATTGCCATCGATTAAGCTTATTGAGTTTTAAATGTGTTAAGTCAGGATCAGGAATTGAACTGAGTGGCTCAAGCGTCAGAAAATGTCCTGGCGTTAACACCGAAAAATCGTTTGGATCCGAACTAAGTGGATACAAAGGACGAGAATTCAATAATGATTCAATTTGCGTTAAAAGAGTATAGAACTCCTCATATGTCAAAATTTGTTCACCGACAATGCGATACAAATGAGTCTTAACAGACTTCACTCCTGCCTCGGCTAGACCTGCAAAATGGGGTGATCCACCAGGATTGAATTTGAAGTTTATTGATTGACTTTCTGCTGCTTATTTCACCGTTTCTAAAATTTGTCCGTTTGCTCCGATAAAATTTGTTCCGCAATCTGATGTTATGGTAGAACAGCGCCCCCTACGAGCTATAAATCTTCGGAGCGCAGCAATGAAAGCTTCACTGGTTAAATCGGAGGCTAATTCAAGGTGAATACACTTTGTTGCGAAACACACAAACAGACAGATATATCCCTTGTATGTTTTAGCACGTCGTAATTTACCCATAGTTATAGAAAAGGGGCCTGCGTAATCTAGACCAACACAAGAAAATGCTTTGAGTTGCGAAACTCTTAAACTTGGAAGATCAGCCATTGGAGGTTGATAAGATTTAGGGGACAAACGCCAATAGTTTTTGCAATTTGAAATTATTTTATCAATAGCTCGTTTGGGGTACATGATCCAAAACTGTTCATTTATTAAAAACAGTAGGGTTTGTCTACCTGGATGATAATATATTTTATGAAAATTGGAAGTGATCAATTCAGCCAGTCGAGAATTTCTAGGTAATAGGGCAGGAAATTTCTTATTGTACGATAAGGAGGAATTTCGAATACGTCCACCCACTCGCAAAACATCACTTTCATCTAGGAAAGAATTGAGTTTTCTTAAAGGTTTTGATGCGTTTCTTCCATTTTTCAAGTTTTCAATATCGATAGGGAAGTGTGAAATCTGAGTGCATTTCACAGCTAACATCATTGCATTCTGAAGCTCTGAGAGCGACAAGTTACCGCTTCTTCTGTTCTCAGTATTACGGCAGTTATACGAAAACCGAAGAATGAATGCCAAAATTCTTTTAATTTTCGACAAGGAGGAATATTTATTCAGAACTTCATGGATAATATTTTCTACCGGGAAAGTGAAAAGCAATACATTAATTTCTTCTGAGAGTGCGTCAGGTGATGAACCTTCTTCCGTTTTAAATGAAGTTGGCCAAAGCTCTTTCTTAAGTTGCAACCATGGAGGTCCCGAAAACCACATCACATCTCTGATTAATTCTGAAGGGAGTAAGCCACGTGATGCACAATCTGCTGGATTGTCTTTGGACGATACATGTTGCCATAGAGAAGGAGGAATTCTTTTTTGAATGAATGTTACGCGATTACTAACGAAAGTTTTCCATCTGTGTGGTGAAGACTGAATCCAACTTAATGTTATTGAACTGTCTGTGTAAGCGTATGTTTGAAGGAAGTTTATTTTATCTTTGAATGATTTCATAACAGTTGAAAGCAACTTTGCAAGAAGAACTGCAGCACAAAGTTCAAGGCGGGCGACAGATATTGTTTTCATTGGTGCAACCTTAGATTTGCCACAAACGAAATAGGTTTTGAATGAATCTTCACTTTGCTGAACTCTGAAATATATCACGCAAGAGTAAGTCCTTTTCGAGGCATCACAAAATGCATGTATTTGACACTGTAAATCGTTCAGTAACATGTGGCGAGGAATTTGTAAAGTTGTTTATAAAGAAAATTCTGTTCTGAACTGAGTCCATTTGTTGATGATTTCCTTAGGTGGAACCTCATCCCACTGAATTCCGAGACTCCATAGTTTAGCGAATAAAGTGACTGGAGTTAAAAAACCCAATGGATCAAAAACGCGGGCGATATCAGATAATATTTGACGTTTTGTGCAGCTACTAACTGATAAATCAATATTATAAGTGAATATATCTGAACTTGGCTCCCACTGTAAGCCCAAAATTTTAAGAACTGATGATACTTCTTCATCAAAAGAAATTAAATTGTTATAGAGGTGATATTCTGGTAGATCAGCTAGAAATGCTTGATTATTGCTCGTTCATTTGCGTAATTCGAAATTTCCTCTTTTACAAATTTCAATTAATTGATCTCGAATCAATTTTGCATCGTCTAATGACGAGCACCCTGTACATATATCATCAATATATACGCTGTTTTCTAAGACACTAGCTGCCAATGGAAAATATTCTCTCTCATCGTGAGCTAATTGGAGGATTGTTTTATTGGCTATATATGGACTACTAGAAAGACCGAAAGTTACAGTTCTTAAGCGATAGTCTTTTACACTCTCACTACTGGAGAATCTCCATAATATTCGCTGATAGTCTTGGTGTTTAGGATGAACAAAAATTTGCAAGAACATCTTCTTTATATCTGCCGTAAAAACTATAGGGTAAATTCGAAAATCCAATAAAACCAAGAAAATATCTTTGTGTAATTTTTCACCCACTAACAGGGTTTCATTTAGTGAAATACCCTGTGTGGATTTTGCGGACGCGTCGAAAACAACGTGCAGTTTAGTTGTACTTTTTTTTAATACACAGTGGTGTGGAAGATAAAAGCAGTGTTCTGTGTCATAACAATTATTATCTACCTCTTCCATGTACCCACAGTCTAAATATTCTTGTAGAAAGTCAGAATATAATTTATGTAATTCCGGTGAACGTAAAAGGCGTCTTTCAATCGAATAAAAGCGGCGTAAAGCGAGCGGACGAGTATCGTTGATATTGAAAATTAGTTCTGAATTTTTGAATGGAAGATTGACAACATAACGACCAGTTTCATTTCTAGAATGTGTACTGGAATATATTTCATCACACAAAGCATCTTCAGACGATATTGCCTTTATTTTTGGGATTTCTTCGAGTTCCCAGAATCGTTTTAGAAAATTGTCTATAGCGAAAGTGTCAGTTTGAACAGTACTGAAAAATGCGGAACTATTCGAAGATGCTTCTGGTTTATTGAACGCTACCTTCCCCATAAGTATATATCCGAAAATTGTGTTTATGGCTACAGGTTCATCATCATTTCCTACAATACGCCTTCTACGTTCTACGTTCTAAGATATGGGGAAAAATTTCAGCGCCAAGAAGCATATCAATAGATGTTGATTTGTGGAAATTTTCATCGGCTTGTTTGAGATTTCTGATGTGTGACCAATTTGAAACATCAAGGGATGAACTTGGCATGTTAGCGCATAACTTAGGAAGAATAATGGCATCAACTGTTAGTTCTGGATTATCCTTGCCAACAGGTTTTAATGTGCAGGTTACTCCGCCACTAGAAGTTATTTCATTCATTGACTCCAAACCTTGGATAGCCATAGAAAAATTGAAGCGAGTTGAACCTAATTTATGGTAACACTTTTGTGAAATATAACTGGTCTGCGAACCAGTCAAGTAAAACTCTAACCTTTTGATAGTTATTGCGTGTATCTAATACTTCAATAATGGCTGTTGATAATAAAACATTGCTGGAAGATGATACGATACCGACAAAGGTATTTTGATCTTGAGCAGTGGAAGGACCCTGTAAACTTTCTTGGGGTTTTGAGGTTATAGTGTGAAGCGAGTCATTATTGGACGTCCAAACTTTATTAACATGTATAGTCGAATGATGCAAACCTCTACAAAAACGGCAAGTTGAAGTCGATTGACAATTTTTTGTTGAATGCTGAGAACTCAAGCAATTATACCATAATTGTTTTTGCTTGACAAAATTTAATCTTTCTTGAGGCTGTTTATTGAAGTATTGGTATATTGAATGATTCCGTTACAAAACATACAAGATGGATTTGGACTCGAAATCTCATTTGAATTGGTATTTGACAAATATGATGAAGTTTGTTTGGGTTTTGTTATCGAAGCATTTTGAAAATATTTGTTTTTTCCTGAAAGTAATGTATTTTGCGTCATCGAAAATTCAACTGCATCCAATGCGTTGCATCGATCTAGTACGAATTTTTTTAAAGATTCAAATGTTGGTGTAGCATCATTAGCGATAGGGTTTTCTAATTCGAATCGAGTAACAGTTTCTTGATCGAGATGATTCGAAAATAAGTAATATAAGAGAAAATCCCACTCTGTTACCGGAAACTTCATATTTTGCAAGGCAGCTAAGTTTTCCGTAAAGGTATCTAAAAGTAATCGAAGTGATCGCGTATTTTTTGAATTCGTGACATTCGGTGCATGATCGATTTCTTGTAAATGTGCAAAAGCGATTAATCTTTTATTGTCGTAGCGCTGTAACAGCGCATCGTAAGCGATTTCATAGTTGGTACTAGACATGGGAGTTGTTTGAACCAACGTGAGTGGTGGTCCACGTAGGGATGAAATAAGGTAACTGAATTTTTCAATATTTGTTAGGTTTGCGTTATCATGAATAAGGCTCTGAAAGATATCCAAAACCGGTTTGAAAGATTTTATATCTCCCGAAAATTTAGGGATTTCAATTTTGGGTAATTTTACGTTACTACCAGAATAATTTGCTGATGAACTGGCCACAGTTGGATCAGATTTGTTATTGAATAGCGTGTAATTGATCGCTTCGATATATGAACAATCGTATTCAAAGTTTTTGCGAACAATTTCATCATCGGTTAAATCCTCATCAGTAACTGAAGCTAAAGATACTAAACTGACATAATTTTTTTTGAAATCATCGCAACACTGTTGAAGGCTTTGATAGCGCATTTTGAATATTATACGTTCTGATTCTTCAGTTTTTGCTCTGTCAGCAAATTCTTTGATTTCTTTTATTTGACTAACGCTTATTTGACGAAGAGCCCTATACTGTTTTAACTTATTTGCGTTTGACATTATGAATAAACAATGAGCAGATCAAGAAATTTTTAGATTTAATCGAATCAGTTGGACACTGTCTGAAGGCTTGATAGGCTTCAGCAAAAACACCTTCAATATACTTTATGGAATGGCCTTATTCAAATTTTTTATGGAAAGATTTATTATTTGAAAGAAAATTGAACGTATGGTATATCAAATAATGATTTCTCGTGAAAAAATCACTACTTGAGGAAACTTATTTAGTTTGGTTGAAAAAACGCTACTGGAATAATCCGGCTCGAAGGACCAAATGTTGAATATTAGCGAAATGCGAATGTAATTAATAGCGGTTGAAGTTGAAATAGCACTCACTAAATCCTTCCAGAGACGAATTAATGAGTAGGTAACTTCTTCAACTCCTGTGCAGACTGTATTGCGGTTTCTAAAGCGGCTGGCGATCGACCAGTTGTCTGAACGCCACTCTGACATTCGGTTCCAAATTTGACGCCAATCTGTCACTTTGTTTTTTATGGGTAAACAGAATACGGCGATTTCACGATATCAGCATGCTCCATAAAATGTGCGTACTTCAACTCAAAATACGCGTGAAATAGATATAATTTTGACATTAGAATTAGCGTCTAAATAAGTTTCCTCTTTGCTGACGGGTAAAACACCTATATTATGCTTTTACTATCTAACTTATATTTAAATTAGTGGAGTAGACTGAACACAATCATTAATAAGAAAACTTATCAAATTGAAAATATGATATTGGCGATAGATGTGCAAGGTTTCACTATCGAAAATGATAAATTTAAAACAAAGGAATTGGCTGCATTCGATGAAATTAAAGTTTCTCACTATGTGTTCAAACCTCCATTTCCATTGAACATGCTCCCACCAAAATTCCATATTCAGGCCACTTGGTTGATGTATAATCATCATTGTATAGATTGGAATAATGGATTCACACCATTACATCAATTAGGAGATATAATGAAGAATTTTTCGAGAAGAGATAATCTACGCCGACATTTGCAAAAAAGCTGTCCTTCCAAAGAAATTAATGGTGTAACAGCAAAAAGAGTCAAATTGGATGATATATCCACCAGTGTTCCGCAGTCGAAAATACTCGAACTGAGTGCTGCATCCACAAGCGCTCAACAGTCAAGAAAAACGTTGCATGCGAATATTTCATCGAAACTGGAAGATGGCATCGAAAAACTGCAACATACATTTAAGAATTGAATAGCAAATTATCGATTTAAAAGCAGTGGACATCATATTGATTATGTCAACTTCATGGAAGATGTGAAACCGAAAGTTCTGAACATCATCTCTAAATATAATATACAGGAGCATAACAGTTTGAAAATTAATTTTGAACTGTTCGGACATTATATCATACCTGAGAAACAGTTGAGTGATATGAAATCCTTCAACACAAAAAACCAAATCACAACTCGTTCCACTGACTTGGATTGGCTCTATGAGGAATTTAGAAACGAAATGATTTCAAAGGCTTCAGAATTCCAAGAAAGAGGCTCAGGCTGGTCATTACAGAAGATATGGTATCTGGATGTGAATATGAACAAATACAATCCACTATCAGCTTCTTCATATATCATGTTGCCCAAATCCATTAATTTAAAAGTTTTGAATGTGAAGAACTTGGATAATGCTTGCTTTGCATGGTCCATTATGGCAGCGATTTCTCCATCTAATGGAGATCCTTCTAGCCCATCTTCATATCCACATTAAACTACATTACTTAACTTGCAAGGTATTGATTTTCCAGTGAAACTAAAGGATATATGAAAGAATGAACAATATATCCATCAATGTTTTCGGGATAGAAACAAAATTCAAAGAACGTAAAATGACAACCAACATCGTGGGACCCTTACATTTCACAACACATCGATCTGCAACACATGTGAACCTTCTAGTGATAGATGATTTGGATGAAAATTATCACTACTGCCTTATTACAGATTTATCAAAGTTAGTTTCAAAGCAAAAGTCTAAGCATAATGGCCGTGTATATATTTGTGATGGTTCTCTCCAATTCTTTTCTACAAGTGAAAAATTTATGGCTCATCAACAGTATGATTGTAATCATCTGTGTGTTTTACTTCCAAAACCAGATATGATTACTAACAAGTATGGCGAGGTTGTACCTGGAAATATTATCAAATTTACCAATCTGGAAAAACAACTTCCAGTTCCTTTTGTAATTTATGCTGATTTTGAGAGTTTGCTGAAGCCTATTCATCATACTGAACCATCAGATGATCATTCATTCGCTTTCTATGTGAAGTGTAATTTTGAAGACAAATACTCGAAATTCGTACAATACCGTGGAAGTGATTGCGCCAAGGTTTTTGTTGAAATGTTGGATGAGCTCGTCCTGGATCTATATAACAAACATTTGAAACATGTGAAAGAAATACTGCCACTTTCAATAAAAGAAGAGAGTGAATTTCAGATTGACACAGAATGTCATATTTGTGGTGCTCATTCCAGATGCAATTTGCAATATAAACTGGTGAGATACATTCCTGTGTTCTTCCATAATTTGACAAATTATGACTATCATCTGTCCATAAAAAAACTGGCTTCGAATAAAGAGAATATCTCAGTAATTGCTCAAAATAAGGAGAAGTATATTTCATTCACCAAATCATACTTGGTTGAGAAATCAGAAAACCTCAAAGTGAGAGACAAATACATCTCTCTGAGATTTACTGACTCTTTTCGCTTCTTATCCAAATCTGTAGATAATCTGAGTAAAACACTGAAACCATCCCAATGTCGGGAGGTGAGAAAATATTTTCATGATGATAAAAAATTCAATATGATAAGACGCAAAGACGTTTTTCCTTATTCATATGTAGATTCTCATGAAAAATTGAACCAACCTACATTACCAAGCCAATCTGAATTCTTTGATATTCTGAATGCCAGAGATATTTCCGAACAGGATTACGATCGAGCTTGTGAAGTATGGCAGGAATTTGGATGTTCAACTCTAGGAGAATACTCAGATGTGTACTTGAAATCAGATGTTCTACTATTGGCACATGTCTTCGAGAATTTCAGGGATGTGTGTTTAGAAAAATATAAACTGGATCCAGCCCAATATGTGACAGCTCCTTCACTCAGTTGGGATGCTATGTTTCGTTTAACTAAGACTGAACTACAGCTCTTAACTGATATTGATATGGTTCACTTTTTCAAGAAAGGAATTCGTGGTGGTGTAAGCCAATGTAGTAAAAGAAAGGCTATAGCTAATAATCAATTCATACCAACTTATGATGCATCCAAACCGAACTCATATATTTTATATCTTGACGCAACAAACTTGTATGGAGCTGCTATGAGTGAATATCTTACAATGCGTGATTTCAGATGGCTTGAGCAGTATGAACTTGAGAACATTGACTGTTTTGGATATGTTCTAGAAGTTGACTTGGACTATCCGCCAAACTTACATGATGATCACAATGACCTCCCTTTCTGTCCAGAGAATATTAAGCCTCCTGGAAGTAGATATTCGAATTTGACTCCAAATTTGATGACAAAGGAAAGATACATCATACACTACCGAAACTTGAAGCAATGTCTGAAATACGGATTGAAGCTGAAGAAGGTGCATAGAGTTTTGGACTTCACACAGTCACCATGGTTAAAGCAATATATTGATTTGAATACCAATTTACGGAATTCTGCCAGGAACGAATTCGAACGTGATCTCTTTAAATGCATCATAAACTCAATATTTGGAGAAACTATGGAGAACGTGGACAAGAGACAAAACATAAAACTTTGCAGTCACTGGGAAAATCTTCCGGGGTCTGTGGGAGCTGAAGGATTTATAGCAAAACCTCATTTGGTAGCTGTTCAAATGGAGAAATTAACAGTAACCTATGACAAACCGCTTTACGTAGGCTTTTCAATTTTGGATATTTCTAAAACCGTCATTTATGATTTTGTATATGGCTATATCAAAACAAAATATGGCGATAAAGCAAAACTCTGTTACACAGATACCGATTCACTGATTTTGGAGATATTAACAGAAAATGTATACGATGACATTTGGGAAAATATTGAATTCTTCGACACATCAAATTTTAAATTTGACAATATTCACAAAATTCCTAAAACAAAATCAGTTGTCGGTAGGATGAAAGATGAATTTTCAGGAACGCCAATAGAATGTTTTTATGGTACAGGTGCGAAGGCATACTGTGTTAAAGCTACAACAGTGATGAAAAAGGCTAAAGGAGTTTTTAAAAATGTTATAGAGACTTCACTTCAAATTTCTGATCATATTCGAATTGTTGAAAGGGGTGGCTCTATCTTGCGAAAAATGTACATTTTTAATTCTCATTTACGCACTATTTATACGGAGTTGAGAAACAAAATTGCGTTATCATCTAGTGATGACAAAAGATTTGTTCTGCCCAATAATTTTCAAACATTAGCCTGGGGTCATCAAAAGTTGAATCCTAAAGATGAGGACGCAATGTTGGATCCCCTATAATTGATGTCAGAGAATTTGATAGATGAATAAATTTTGTATCTGTTATTGTTATCGAATAAAACGAGAATATTAAAAAAATTGTTTTTTATTCAAATACCCTAAAAACATATCACTTTAAACTTCCCAAGCATAAATAACATTTTGATTGTGAAGGATCCGGACCATCTACATGTTTCATCCACTCAGGTGAGTTTCCTCCATATTTTTTGAAATCATTCCACCAATGAAGAGAGGACTGTTACTGAAGAGCAGAAAGCTATGTAGTAAATCAGAGATTGAAGTATTGTAGACTCTGAATCATCTCTATTAGCTGATGGTGGGAAGGGGTATAGCTTGATCCTATCTGTCCGTTCAGTTGAATTATATTTCCTCATTATTAACTTATATTCTGTGCTGTTGGCTGGTATTGAAATTTTTAGAGTTTCTTCATCATTGAATTCAAACGGGATCATCCTCGCCCACTTGGAGGGCCAAGTTTCATTCCATGTACCATTAATATCAAAGCATATGAAAACTTCACAAACGTTGTTAGGCTGTTGAATGAAGAGAAACCCTTGCCAAATGGCTTGTAAAATAATAATATTTGTGAACTAATTGCTCGTTTCACGCAAACTGGAGTTGGATAGACTTTTCTCCTAGTAATATATAAAAAATGCAGTGGAGGGGAAGCAAAGTGATTTTTTTTGAAAAATCGTTTGTTATCTTCAAGTCATTTCATCTTTGACAAAGATGTGTGCTTCCCAAGTTTCCATTTCATTGTATCGTTTCCGACTTCAGGACTTTTCAAATAAAACGATACAACGATATCTCCTATTACAATGAGTTTTTCATTCATTTCCATGATCTTACCTATGTATCGTAAAAATTCTTCTAAATTTGAATTAGGAGGTCTATATAAAGAAATAATTTTTAATTTAGATCGAAATTGAGAAATTTCTATTTCTATTGTTTTATTATCAACATTCGTTTCCGACTTCAGGACTTTTCAAATAAAACGATACAACGATATCTCCTATTACAATGAGTTTTTCATTCATTTCCATGATCTTATCTATGTATCGTAAAAATTCTTCTAAATTTGAATTAGGAGGTCTATATAAAGAAATAATTTTTAATTTAGATCGAAATTGAGAAATTTCTATTTCTATTGTTTTATTATCAATATTCAGATTCCCTCTTGCTCATAGAAGAGGATATATGCTTCTTCACTAACCAGGAATTTAGAGGATATTGGTGACACCGTCGAGTCATTATACTCGTGCCACTTGCCTGTGTATGGGTGCCTACAATAGGCCGTATAGTGTCTGGAATACGTCGTCCCTCTATGATTACAGAGACCATAGAGGTTGTATCGACAAGGAAACATATTGTCTTCTGTATAATTGGCCATGTCTAATCCTTCCATGGGGAAATCGATGGTGACGTTTAGTTTTCCTCGGAGTCTTTCTGCCTGCGAGAGTCGCTTCAAATGAATCACCAAAATTTTAGGTAGTATATATGTACTGAGTTAGATCATCAAATACAATGTCCACATTCAGATTTTTATTAATTTTATGAAATTTCAATCCATTTCTTAAATAAATTGCTACGCCTCCTCCCTATCTATCATCTCGGCAATGATGAATACTAGAAAAGTTAGTAATATTGAATTAATCAGTTTCATTTGACTTTAACCAAGTTTCAGTGAGTATCAATATATGTGTTTCTTTATATTTCTTCAATATAACCTTTATTTCATTTAATTTGTTTGTCAAACTTCTTATATTCAGATATAGTATATTAAAATTATTGAGTTTTTTGAGTTTGTACGAACTTGTATTATTCATAATTTGTTCTATTTATAACCAAAGTAATTTCCTTTTTGAAAATAAGACAATCAATACTTTTTGAATCATGATCAAGACTAAAATTGAAATTGAATTTTTCACTTGCTATTTTGCAATTAATTCCGCATACATTCTCTCGATTATTGTATTTATCACCGGGATGATTTCCTGCACAAACAGAACATGATAAAGAATTTCGGCAGTTTTTAGAAACATGACCATAAGAATTGCATTTCGAGCAGATTTTTAAATTGAAATCTTCTTTAATTTTGAATTGATACCATCTAAGAATCAATTTTTTGTTCACCAACTTACTAAAGGTTACACCGCTTGTTTCAATATAAATTATGAATTTTTTGGAATATTTTGATTGCTTGGAGTATTTAACTGTTAAATAATCATTTTCATCAATGCAGCTCTTCCTTCAGCTCATCAGTAGTTTCAAAATTCTTCGATCCGATGAAAACCAACCTTGGTGATCTGAGTTCAGACGTCTTGATTGAGTAATCTTTCCCAATTACTTTTTGTGACATATCTTCTAGTCGTTTTATCTCGTCTATAGAATCTGATTTCAATAATACTCCTCCTCTTCCAAATTCTTGAACTCCAGTAATGTTAACCCTGGCTACAACTGGAATAATTTTTGCTTGAATGTCCTGTTTTGTTTTGTTAAACGTTTGTTGAACTTTGGGTTGTATGATCGAAGGAGGTGTATTATGGGGAATATCGATTTTCTTCTTATTTTCTTTGAGTTTGTCAATATATGATATTTCTACATCATTTATTATATTTGATTTATTCGTAAAGGTATCCATTTTGTCTCTCAAATTATTAATTTTGGTTAAAATTTCTCGCTTTTCATTTCGCTCTGTAATCATTTTGTTGTACTCTTTTGCTAAGAAGTCAACTTGGCTAGTGAGATTGCTAATTAATTTTTCATTATTCGATATTATTTCATCCTTCGATTTCAAAAATTCTTGTAATAGTTCATTTTCTCTTCCCATTTGTATCAAATCGTCGATTCCATCATTGCAAAATAGATCTTGTAAACTTCTTGATAAATTTTGTGACATTTCAAAATTATTTGTCACTAAATGATTCCATACTTCATTGAATCACAGGCTATCTTCTATATCACTGGTAGAAAATTCTTTTAGAATGGTAGATATTGAAAATTTTCAATTAACAAACTTGTAATTTTTTAAATTCAACCATTTTTCTGGAACAATTTGACAAATTCAACTTCTGCCGACAACCGCCAGCTATAGCTATGTCGAATTCGAGAAAAAAGTAGAAATGATAAATTGTGGAAGGCTTTCGCGGCCATCGTCACTTACATGATGGTTCTTCGGGTTGTAAGGCCGACGTATGATCTGAGAAGGTATCGACGTTTCGCCAACACGAGTGGTTAGCATTTTCAAGAGTTATTTTGCAAATTTCTGCTTTCTTAAGTTGCTGTCAAATGTTTGACATTTGTTATACGTTGTCTCAATAAATACCTGTGATTTGACGTTCTTACATCTGATTGGTCCATAGCGTTAGCAGACATCATAGAATCGTTCATACCGTTATTTTGTGGGTAGGGAGCAGATTGAGAATTTTTGAGAACTGGAAGCCAAACCATGTTCAATTGTAGTCCTTCTTCGGTTCTGCTGAAGTTGCTGTGGTGTTTCTGAATTTCAATTGCTTCGCGGAAGAGTCTTGGGTAATAGGCAGATGTTGAAGAGATGACTTGGGTTTCTTCAAATTTCACTCTATGGTTATCGTTGTTGAGAGTATGTTCTGCGACAGCGGATTTCTGTGTGTGCCCTAACCGACAGCAAGCCTTGTGCTCTTTGATTCTTGTTTTAATGGAGCGTTTCGTGGTTCCGATATAAACAGTGCCACAGGAACATGGAATGCGATAAACCCCAGAAGAGCATAGTGCGTCTCGTTTGTCCTTCGCTGATCTAAAGTGGTCTTTCAGTTTTTTTAAGGTTTATAAACGGTTTTAATCTCATATTTTCGTAGAATACGGCCAATACGGTCTGTGACTCTGGGAACATATGGTAAGAATGCTTTTCTTTTTTCGGTGTTGGTTTGACTACTACTTGGTTCACTGGATGGACAGTCATTTGGTCTACTATTGATTCTTCCGTCTCTGATTTCCCTTCTATTTTTCATACACCTCTCAATATATCTTTCTTTGTATCCATTAGAAAGAAGAGCGTTTTTTAGATGTTTCAGTTCAGCTTCCAGGGATTCAGGTTCGCAAATTCTTCTAGCTCGATCAACTAATGTCTTGATTACACCTTGTTTTTGGCACGGATGATGGTTTGAGGTATTGTGGAGATATCGATCAGTGTGTGTTGGTTTTCTATGTACCGTATGCCCCAGACGTCTTTCTTTTCGAGAAATGAGAACGTCTAAGAATGCCAGTTTCTTCTTATTTTCAATTTCCATGGTAAATTGAATATTCGGGTGTATGTCATTAATATGGTTAAGGAATTCATTGAGTTTTTCTGGTCCATGGCTCCAAATTATAAACGTATCGTCTACATATCTTAACCATACCTTGGGTTTTAAATTTGCAGTTTCAATTGCCTTTTCTTCTAGTTTTTCCATGAAGAAATTAGCAATAACTGGGCTAAGTGGGCTTCCCATTGAAACACCATCTAATTGCTCATATATTTTGTTATTGAAAATGAAATATGATGATGTTAAGCATATTTTGAAGAGATTGGATATATCACTTGGGAAAAGTAGTTCAATTTCCCTCATGGGTTCATCTAACGGGACCTTTGTGAACAGGGATACTACATCAAAGCTGACCAGAACGTCATTTGGATCAATGGTAATCTCTTTGATCTTTTCGATGAAATGTGTGGAATCTCTTACATAGGAAGATGTATTAGCAATGTGTGGCTGTAGTAGCGTGGACAAATATTTCGCAAGTTCATAGGTTGGTGATCCAATGGTGTTGACTATTGGTCGGAGCGGCACGTTGGTTTTGTGAATTTTTGGTAGACCATACAGCCTAGGAATGAGAGCCTCACTTCTACACAGTCGTTTTTTGGTGTTGTCATCCAATGAGGAAGATTTGATAGAGCGATTTACAATTTGGACGGTTGCTTGTGTTGGGTCCCGTTTCAGTTCTTTGTATATCAAAGGTTCCAGTAAAACATCTGTCTTATTCAAATAGTCCCCTTTGTTTAAGACAACGGTTGCATTACCTTTGTCAGCCGGTAGAATCAGAATTTTCTCATCTCTGTTCAATTCCCTGATGGCCTGCACTTCGGTTTTCGACAAATTACTCTTGGGTGGTTTAGCCTTACGTAGTATTTGTGTACATTCTGTGCGAATTTCTTCTGCCTGCTCTTCGGGAAAGGTTCTAATAGCAGTTTCAATGTTGGCTATTATGTCTTCATTGGGTATTCGTGTTTGTGATATTGCAAAGTTTCCGCCTTTGGAAAGAACGGCGATTTCAGTGGAAGAGAGAGTGCGGTCAGATAAGTTGATTACAGTGTGTGACATGTCTACCTTCTGTTGATTATTAATAAGTACATTGTCAGCTCTTCTAAGTTTCTCGAACTTGCTTTTCTGTCTATCAGTGTTTCTAATGAGTTCATTTTCCATATTTCGATATGAAATTGCATTGATTTTGTCCCAATCATACCTATGCATGTTGTTAGCTAGTTTATAACTGATGTCCAATAATTCTTCGTCTGTTTGGGCTAGTACTTTTCTGGTGTAGTGGATTCGTTCTCGTAATAAGGCTTGCTCTGTTCTGATATATATTCTTCGAGCTTGAGTGGATCTGATGTTGTAATTGAGTCTTAAGAATTTGGGGGTCACTTTCTCATCGCGACAACGAGAGAGAAAAGTTAAAGATGATAGTAGTTGGGCTTTCTTCTTCCTCAGCTGGTCCATTCTTCGATAAAGGGATATTATCTCCTACTCGTAGAGGCGTCTGATAAATTGTGAAAGGCTTTCGCGGTCATCGTCACATACAGGCTGTATGGTCTACCAAAAATTCACAAAACCAACGTGCCGCTCCGACCAATAGTCAACACCATTGGATCACCAACCTATGAACTTGCGAAATATTTGTCCACGCTACTACAGCCACACATTGGTAATACATCTTCCTATGTAAGAGATTCCACACATTTCATCGAAAAGATCAAAGAGATTACCATTGATCCAAATAACGTTCTGGTCAGCTTTGATGTAGTATCCTTGTTCATAAAGGTCCCGTTAGATATAGCCTTGAGGGAAATTGAACTACTTTTCCCAAGTGATATATCCAATCTCTTCAAAATATGCTTAACATCATCATATTTCATTTTCAATAACAAAATATATGAGCAATTAGATGGTGTTTCAATGGGAAGCCCACTTAGCTCAGTTATTGCTAATTTCTTCATGGAAAACTAGAAGAAAAGGCAATTGAATGCCTTAACCATATTAATGACATACACCCGAATATTCAATTTACCATGGAAATTGAAAATAAGAAGAAACTGGCATTCTTAGACGTTCTCAGTAGATAACCAAAGTTAGTCCTGCGACGAAAGTGGTCAAGGCCGCCGATCCGCCGAGTCGAGCGATGTAATCTTGCCGCAAGTCGGGTGTTATCAAAGCGCAAGCCGAGAGTTTGAATAAAAACAATAGTAATTGTGAATGAATTAATTGGAATTGTTAAAGTGGTATAATAATAATGATGTTTGGTAAAATAGGAAAAAATGGCGGCGGGTAACGGGAGTGTAACGTTTCAACGTGCGATTCCAATGAGGAACGTATACAGGGTGTTTGAAAATATATGATTTAAGAGAAAAATCAACAGGGTGTCTCAAAACAGTCATCAATTGAGAGAAAAAACAACAGGGTGTTTCAAAATACATCATATAAGAGGAAAAATATGGAATGTTGGGTGGGAGACATGAATAATCGCATCATTGGGGCATCGCATCATTGGGGCATGCAGGGATTCAGAAGTTTTCGTTTTACGTATACAGGGTGTGTCAAAATACATCATTTAAGAAAAAATATATACAGGGTGTCTCATAAACGTGCATCGTGATGGGGTTTGTCATTTAAGAAAAAAATATATACCAGGTGTACCAACGTGCCAGTTGAGACAAAAAATGTATATAGGGTGTCTCATAAATGTGCATCGTGACGGGGTCCGTCATTTTTAAAGTGCGATACCAATTCGTTTTCAAGGAATACATCGGAGCCATCTGTACGAATCATCAAAAAATAAACATTTCCGGTTTCAAAAAATCAAGATAGAAGAAAAGTAATAGTAAATTCGGATTACCCACATCGAGGAGAGTCCAAATCTGCAATAAAATGGCTACTTCCGGTCCAAACCGGAAATGGCACTTCCGGTCGTCCGATTTTGATGATTTTGGCATCAATAGATTCGTTTGGATGTCAAGAAACATTTTTAAGCATTTTCCGAGGTCAAAAGGGCATAGGAGGCTATCTTCGTTATTAGTAAATTTACAGAAACGTGCGGGTACTCTAAGAAGACAACTTTCATGGGAGATCAATAAAATAATAGAATTTGCGTACGTCAACTGCCATAAGGGCCGTAAACCGCACATATTAATGCGTTTTGTACTTATTGCTTAAATCTTAGAAGCTGATTCGTAAGTTTAGTAAAATGGGTGTACCAACTCGACATTTATGAGAAAAAAACATGGCAGCTGTCAAATTTGGTATACCGGATGTCTCAAAATACATCGATTAAGAGAAAAAACATGGCGGCTGTCAAATTTGGTATACCGGGTGTCTCAAAATACATCGATTAAGAGAAAAAAAACATGGCTGATGCCATACGGGGTGTACCATCATAGTATTTGAGAGAAAAAAACATGGCTGCTGCCATACAGGGGGTACCATCATAGTATTTAAGAGAAAAAAACATGGCTGCTACCATACAGGGTGTACCAACTTGGCATTTAAGAGAAAAAAACATGGCAGCTATGAAAATTGGTATACCGGGTGAACCAACGCAACATTTAAGAGAAAAAAACATGGCTGATTGTCAAATGACATGAGACAGAGAAAAAAAAACATGGCGGCTGTCAAATTTGGTATACAGGATGTCTCAAAATACATCGATTAAGAGAAAAAATACATGGCTGCTGCCATATAGGGTGTACCATCATAGTATTTGAGAGAAAAAACATGGCTGCCACCATACAGGGTGTACGAACTTGGCATTTAAGAGAAAAAAACATGGCAGCTATGAAAATTGGTATACCGGGTGAACCAACGCAACATTTAAGAGAAAAAAACATGGCTGATTGTCAAATGACATGAGACAGAGAAAATAAAAACATGGCAGCTGTCAAATTTGGTATACAGGATGTCTCAAAATACATCGATTAAGAGAAAAAATACATGGTGGCTGGTTGTCAACGTATATACAGGGTGTCCTACAACGTTTGAGAGAAAAAACATAGTGAATCATTAAGAGAAAAAACATGGCTGCATGAGTGATGGAAGAACGCTTCAATGGACATATGGAGATTCGAAACAACTACTTGCCCACGCAGAGATTGAATTACATCCGACATCTAAATGTGTAATAAGAGGACGTTTGGACCGTTCATTTGGGAAAAAAACATAGCGGAGTCTGATTGGTCAAAGCTCATTATAGTAGTGCCATTGGGTAGTTGAAGTAATCACCAATAGAATGGTATCTGAAGAGTACAGACAGAAGGTTGAGGATTCTTTCGTTCCAAAAAACAACTGAAATAACAAACGCTAAAATGTGTAAAAAATTCGACGAATTCAGCGGTTTTCACGTTCCAAAAAATGATTAAAATTACAAGCGTTAAAAATTTACGTTTACATGTATTTCTTATGGAGATTTGACATTTCAGAATCGTTCAAAATTATCGTTTTTGCGTCCCAAAAAACAAGTAAAATCAAAAGCGTTAAAACACGTAAAAAATGCAACGAAAACATGTGTATTCATGTTCGAAAAACATATAAAATTTCGAACTCCGAATTACATAAAATATGTAACGAATACATGCGTTTTCGTGTTCCAAAAAACAACTAAAATTACGAACCCCAAAAATACACTTTTACATGTAATTCTTATGGACAATAGGCATTTCAAAATTGCTCAAAATGATTGTTTTCGCGTCCCAAAAAACAACTAAAATTTGAAACGCTGAAACACGTAAAAAATGCAACGAAAATAGACGTTTTCGCGTTCCAAAAAACAAGTAAAATTAGAAGCGTTAAAGCACGTGAAAAATGCAATGAAAATAGTAGTTTGCGCGTCCCAAAAAATGATTAAAATTACAAGCGATAAAAATTTACTTTTACATGTATTTCTTATGGATATTTGGCATTTCAAAATCGTTCAAAATTATTGTTTTCGCGTCCCAAAAAACAAGTAAAATTAGAAGCGTTAAAACATGTAAAAAATGCAACAAAAATAGACGTTTTCGCGTCCCAAAAAACGAGTAAAATTATAAGCGTTAAAACAAGTAAAAAATCCTATCAAAAATTACCAGTTATCACACTTATATAGTAAATTTTACTCAATTGCACTTAGCTTTAAGTATTTTGGTGATTATGAGGCTTCAACTACTTGCACTCAGTTCTGGACGTTTTGTAGTTATTATTAAAATTTACTATTTAGTTATCAGTTTGTATAGTAAATTTTCATAAAGTGAGGTTAGATAGATAAATCTAAAAAAAACGATGTTAGGTGTGGGATTCGAACCCACACTCCCTTTGGGAATCGCAGCTTAACGCCACAACGCCTTAGACCGCTCGGCCAACCTAACTTATAAGTATACATAATAAGATGTTGGTATTGTAGGAGAGGGTAAAAAATTCAAACATCTTGAATACAAAATTTATTAAGCATTTTTATTTCGGTAACATATCACATAACCATTTGTAAAGAATATCTACGTTTCGGAGGCTGCAATTGTAGTTGGTATTGTTGCGACGAATGTATGCATACAAGGTGAGATGCCATCATTGTTGCTGAATGTGGGAACCATCCAAAATGTATTATCATAATCCTCCAAGTTCACAACTCGTGAAATTTGGTAGTAAGATAGTCACGTTTTTGAAGTGGGAAAAATCGACCATTTTTTTTCAATAGTTGATGTGTTGAGTGATCTTTGTATCAAGGTTTTTTGTATACAAATTGATGAGAACGTCAAAATAGACGTTCCTAACGCTCCAAAGAAAAAAAAGAGTAAATTTAAAAAGCGTTTGAACTCGCAAAAATGTGAACAGAATATACGTTTTACGCGTTTCAAAAAAGATAAAAAATACGAACGTCAATTCACGCATAAATACGTACAAAAATAGCCGTTTTCGCATTCATAATTACGACGAAAATTAAGGCATACAAAATACACGTTTACATGTATTTCTTATGTAGATTTGACATTTCTAAATTGTTCAAAATGTACGTTATTACACGTTACAAATAAGATAAACGCCAATTCACTCAAATAATATGACCAAAATATTCGTTTATTACGTTCAAAATTGAAATTTTAAAAGAGCAATTCACGCAAAAATGAGTATCAACTACATGTTGAGCTTACGTCGTGGACGTAAAAAAGGTAAGCGCTTCGGTCGGTAGCAAATATTTCTGTTGAACAATCCATAAAAAAGCATGAGTTTTCGTGATTTCGTTTATGGTGATAGTGGCCACAGAACGGATCTTAGAGGCACAAAACAAAACTCGATTATTACAACCGACGTACTTCCCGTTGAGTTATTATCGCATTTCCTGTGAGCGAAAACCCAGAAATGAAAATGTTATTCATAGTTATTTTGTGACCAGTATTGGCATCATTTTAAGTATGTGTAGTTTGTAATTCAATAAAATATGGATTATGTACAGAGGATTTTGAGGTAAGTGGGTTTCAGTTAATCATGTAGCAACGTAGTCTAAAGATGACAATTGATCATTCAGTCGAGAAAACATAATTTCAGCAAATATCGTGTTTTATTATTGGAGTTACCACCATTGTGTGGTTTAGGGCGATAGGCGTTTGTATTTCATATATTGAATTTATCTAGGAAATTATGAGTATTATTATGCATTTTACTTCAATGAGCATCTACAAAAATTTATTTCGTGTTGTCGATTTTCACAATGTTCATTTTGAAAAATGTCCGTTTAGGATACATGAGTCCATTATGAGTTTTTTAGTTTTATTTTATTTATTTTCATTTATTTTTTTTATTTAGTTTTATTTTAGTTTTATTAAATATAGGGGGTTTTTACAAATTATTAAAGTCTAATTTCAAAATAAGATAACATTTTCGCCATATGTGTTTAATTATGTGAAATGTGATTGAGTGAAATTTTCATAAAAGTTTTAGCTGTGAGGCATGGTGACGTCATTATTGGTCAATTGATTATTTTATCTACAATAATTTTTTATATGAACATATATTAATAAATGGGAATCACTCTCAAAAGTACAGCTTTCAAATCAGATAATAAACCTTTATCGGGACATGATACAATATTCGTATGAAAATTATTCTGTTTCAACTCAACAAGCATTGTGGTATATGTTTCAGTAGAGTGAGTTGGTGCATGAGCAAGATTTTATCGACGAAGGCACCAAATTTGATGTGAGTTAGTAGACAAATTTGTGAGAAATATATCACCGACGAGAGAATCTTCTTCAATAAGTATCAAGATGACTTGAAATATTTCCAAGTGAATTGTAAGAGTTGTCCGTAGGTAGATTTCATGGGCGGAAAGACAATTCGCTTTCAATTCAACATTGTGTTATGGTTGAAATGTACATATGAATGTCGGAAGTGAGCTTCTGTTGGTGCGCACGCACACCAACAGAATCTCCTGGCGGCTGTCAAATTCGGTATACCGTTTCAATTCTGTCGTGTACGACGCCGCTCATGCTATATCCCAAACGGAGAGGAGGGACACCACCGCTCTGGTAGGGAGGCATGAGCGGCGTCGTACACGACAGAATTGAAACGGTATACCGAATTTGACAGCCGCCAGGAGATTCTGTTGGTGTGCGTGCGCACCAACAGAAGCTCACTTCCGACTTTCATATGTACATTTCAACCATAACACAATGTTGAATTGAAAGCGAATTGTCTTTCCGCCCATGAAATCTACCTACGGACAACTCTTACAATTCACTTGGAAATATTTCAAGTCATCTTGATACTTATTGAAGAAGATTCTCTCGTCGGTGATATATTTCTCACAAATTTGTCTACTAACACACATCAAATTTGGTGCCTTCGTCGATGAAATCTTGCTCATGCACCAACTCACTCTACTGAAACATATACCACAATGCTTGTTGAGTTGAAACAGAATAATCTTCCCAGCCGTGAAATCTCGAGAGTACTTTCAAATTTCGACACTTGAAAGAAATATTCACAATTATTCCAATATTTTTTGCGTTAGTCTTCTTCACTCAAACATTCGATTTCTGTCTTTGTACGGTTGACAAACTTAAAGCCGTAACATCGGTGATAATGCAACTCTTGAATTTTGTTCCGAAGACTCATTATCGGAGTGGTGTATTTGAAAGAAATTTTTTAGCACATTTCAACTATCCGTATTGTTTTGTCATGCACCTTTCTTCCCCAAGGAATTTCTTAATATTGTTGTATGATGTGATCCCGCATTTCCTTCAAAGAGTTATTTCGGTTTGGCACATATTCATAACAAGTCTTTTTTTGGTTGATTTGACGATTCTGGAACTATTCTACTATCAACTTCATATATATTTCGTCTGAACTACCTAATTTTCGTTGTGCTAATCCTTGAATAACAAATTTTTACATGGTTCTTTTAGCTTGAATTCTCAAATCCTCATTGATATTTTGATATTTTTGATTTTGTTCTTGTAATTCACATGTTCGTTTTTTGTAATGGTGGTGGGATGTTATCCGAGTTTTCCTACAGCTGTAAAGTGAATAAGTCGACTTGGTGCGCCCAGGCAAATAATAATAATTACAACCATTTTCCACCCGCACAGGCTATGTCTTCGAGTGTTTTTGGAGGAATATTATTAAAACTCCAATTCGCTGTATAACTCCGTTTTTTCGATAGAAGGAATTACCTCTTCAGCTATTCAAGCAGTGGACTTTTTGGTAATAGATAATTTTGAAGAGAAAACCATTTCTGAACTCCTTCTTCGATGATCACTATTGTTTAATTTTTTTGTCAATTCGAAGGAAAATATGTATTCACACGGGGCATGCGTAGTAGTGTTTTCAGTCAAGATATTTGTCATCAAAAATCATCTTGAACTATTTATTTGAGTGAGTTTGGTGAGTTTGTAAATGGTGCTTTGGCTATAAGCAATTTCAACAAAAATGATCTGAATATATCATTCATTTTGGTGAAACTTCACATCTGAATCGATACATAGTTCAGTCGAAAATATTTATCTCGATATTACCTCAAGTCTTTCGGCTCATTTCCACTGGGAAGCAATAACATACGATTCACTTGAAAATATTTAACATTTAGAGTAATTCCTTTCGTTGGTGATGTATTTCTCACATACTTTTATAGTACCAAACTGCACGAGCCTTTCGTTTGATGGAAACCAATCTGATGAATCTCCTAATCTTGTGTCAAAGTTGATGTCTTTGTCAGTGATATCTCGCCCACAAACCAGCTTACTTAATTGGAACATAACACAACACCTGAATTGAATTGAGTTGAATTGAATACCAATCTGATTAATCCTTCCACCCGCACGTTAAATTTAGTGTTTGATTATGTAATGGTTCCTTGAGGAATACTCAAATCAGATCAAAAACGTTTAGAGGAATTCCACAAGAACTTAAATGGAATTTATAGAAAAATGCCCAAGATGTCATTGGAAATAATGTGAATAAAGAATGGCAACGGAATTGATATATTTTATAGAGGGTTGATTTTTTTGGTCCCCCTAGAGGTATCATCTCATAGGCAACCAAACACCATTTTCATATAGGAACGAGGATTATATACTCTTGCAACACGTTCAAAAAAAACCCGAAGCTATCGAATTCACAAAGTGGAGTTATGAACGAGATCTGCCGTCACTGCAAAAAACTGTTGGATATTAAACGTCTTTTATGGGTGTCTTTCTAACAAACTTGCTTACTGAAATTTCTCTATGATTTATTTCTCACAAACTCTCTTGCTAACACACTGCATGAGATTTATTTAATTGAAACCAAATCTAATGAATATAAAATTTGGTGTCTCATTTGTTTTTTATATGTTATTGTCTCTCGAGAAACACTGTGATTACGAAATGTCCATAAAACTGTTCCTTGAATGCATCTTTTCCCATCGTTCCATACCTTTTTTTTCACCTCAATTTTCCATTTTGAATCTCGTTGGCATTTTATTTTTCACGTTACCTTTTCGTTTCATTGCGATGCGTTTTTTCAACACGTCAAGTCAGACACATAGGTTATTAGTTGTTGTTCTCTATATTTCGTAGTATTATTATTATTTTCACGACGCGACGTTTCGTTCAATGCGTTGATCTCTAAACCTCTCGAACGCGTAATTTATGCGCTGTCTCTATTTCTCATCAACACAATTATTTTAATGATTTCATTAATTAATTTTCGCTTCCTTTCATTTCATATCGTTTTGTTTCTTCCAACGCGTCAAGCTTGATACCCGTCGGACGCCTACGGTATATGACGTCGACCGCATTTTTATTATCATTGTCATTATTTTCATAACTTTTTGTGTCGTTTCGTTTCATTCAAATCATCGAATTTGATACCTTCCATATTTATTTCAACCTCTACATTTATTACTATTATTATTATTATTTTCATAATTCCGTTGATTCATCCCGTTTCATTTCGTTACTTCTGACACGTTGAGCTTGAAATCTGCCGCATGCATTATTTATCAACAGCCTTCTATACTGTATAATATGATGTCTTCTACATTTCTTATTATTATCATCATTATTTTCTTGATTTTTGTGTCGTTTCATCCAAATCGATGAATTTGATCCCTTCCATACGTATATTTCAATGCGCTGACCTCTGTATTTATTACTATTATTATTTTCAAAATTTCGTTGATTCATCCCGTTTCATTTCATTTCTTCTGACGCGTCAAGCTTGAAATCTGCCGCAAACATAATTTATGTACAGTTGTCCATACTGTATATGACGTCATCTAATTTCTTTTATAATTATTACCACTATTTTCATGATATTTTGTGTCGTTTTCGTTTGATCCAAATCATCGAACTTGATTTTTTTATACGAATATTGTATCATGTCCCGATAAAGGTTCATTATCTGATTTGAAAGCTGTACTTTTGAGAGTGATTCCCATTTATTAATATATGTTTATATAAAAAATTATTGTAGATAAAATAATCGATTGACCAATAATGACGTCACCATGCCTCACAGCTAAAACTTTTATGAAAATTTCACTCAATCACATTTCACATAATTAAACACATATGGCGAAAATGTTATCTTATTTTGAAATTAGACTTTAATAATTTGTAAAAACCCCGTATATTTAATAAAACTGACTATCTCAAAAAAATCATAATGGACTTATGTATCCTAAACGGACATTATTCAAAATGAACATTGTGAAAATCGCACGAAATAAATTTTTGTAGATGCTAACTGAAGTAAAATGCATAATAATACTCATAATTTCCTAGATAAATTCAATATATGAAATACAAACGCCTATCGCCCTAAACCACACAATGGTGGTAACTCCAATAATAAAACACGATATTTGCTGAAATTATGTTTTCTCGACTGAATGATCAATTGTCATCTTTACGTTGCTACATGATTAACTGAGACCCACTTACCTCAAAATCCTCTGTACATAATCCATATTTTATTGAATTACAAACTACACATACTTAAAATGATGCCGGTACTGGTCACAAAATAACTATGAATAACATTTTCATTTCTGGGTTTTCGCTCACAGGAAATGCGATAATAACTCAACGGGAAGTACGTCGGTTGTAATAATCGAGTTTTGTTTTGTGCCTCTAAGATACGTTCTGTGGCTACTATCACCATAAACGGAATCACGAAAACTCATTCTTTTTTATGGATTATTCAACAGAAATATTCGCTACCGACCGAAGCTCTTACCTTTTTTACGTCCACGACGTAAGCTCAACATGTAGTTGATACTCATTTTTGCGTGAATTGCTCTTTTAAAATTTCAATTTTGAACGTAATAAACGAATATTTTGGTCATATTATTTGAGTAAATTGGCGTTTATCTTATTTGTAACGTGTAATAACGTACATTTTGAACAATTTAGAAATGTCAAATCTACATAAGAAATACATGTAAACGTGTATTTTGTATGCCTTAATTTTCGTCGTAATGATGAATGAGAAAACGGCTATTTTTGTACGAATTTTTGGGTGAATTGACGTTCGTATTTTTTATCTTTTTTGAAACGCGTAAAACGTATATTCTGTTCACATTTTTGCGAGTTCAAACGCTTTTTAAATTTACTCTCTTTTTTTGGAGCGTGAGGAACGTCTATTTTGGTCGCATTTTTTTGTGTGTATTCACGTTCTCATCAATTTGTATAAAAAAAACCTTGATACAAAGGTCACTCAACACATCAACTATTGAAAAAAAATGGTCGATTTTTCCCACTTCAAAAACGTGACTATCTTACTACCAAATTTCACGAGTTGTGAACTTGGAGGATTATGATAATACGTTTTGGATGGTTCCCACATTCAGCAACAATGATGGCATCTCACCTTGTATGCATACATTCGTCGCAAAAATACCAACTACAATTGCAGCCTCCGAAACGTAGATATTCTTTACAAATGGCTATGTGATATGTTACCGAAATAAAAATGCTTAATAAATTTTGTATTCAAGATGTTTGAATTTTTACCCTCTCCTACAATACCAACATCCTATTATGTATACTTATAAGTTAGGTTGGCCGAGCGGTCTAAGGCGTTGTGGCGTTAAGCTGCGATTCCCAAAGGGAGTGTGGGTTCGAATCCCACACCTAACATCGTTTTTTTTTAGATTTATCTATCTAACCTCACTTTATGAAAATTTACTATACAAACTGATAACTAAATAGTAATTTTTAATAATAACTACAAAACGTCCAGAACTGAGTGCAAGTAGTTGAAGCATCATAACCACCAAAATACTTAAAGCTAAGTGCAATTGAGTAAAATTTACTATATAAGTGTGATAACTGGTACTTTTTGATAGGATTTTTTACTTGTTTTAACGCTTATAATTTTACTCGTTTTTGGGACGCGAAAACGTCTATTTTTGTTGCATTTTTTACATGTTTTAACGCTTCTAATTTTACTTGTTTTTTGGGAAGCGAAAACAATAATTTCGAACGATTTTGAAATGCCAAATATCCATAAGAAATACATGTAAAAGTAAATTTTTATCGCTTGTAATTTTAATCATTTTTTGGGATGCGCAAACTTTTATTTTCATTGCATTTTTTACGTGCTTTAACGCTTCTTTCTAATTTTACTTGTTTTTTGGAACGCGAAAACGTCTATTTTCGTTGTATTTTTTACGTGTTTCAGCGTTTCAAAATTCAGTTGTTTTTTGGGACGCGAAAACAATCATTTTGAGCAATTTTGAAATGCCTATTGTCCATAAGTGTATTTTTGGCGTTCGTAATTTTAGTTGTTTTATGGAACACGAAAACGAATGTATTCGTTACATATTTTATGTAATTCGGCGTTCGAAATTTTATGTGTTTTTTCGAACATGAAAACACATATTTTCGTTGCATTTTTTACGTGTTTTAACGCTTCTAATTTTACTTGTTTTTCGGGACGAAAAAAAGGTAATTTTGAACGATTCTGAAATGTCAAATCTCCATAAGAAATACATGTAAACGTAAATTTTTAACGCTTGTAATTTTATTCATTTTTTTATAACGTGAAAACCGCTGAATTCATCAAATTTTTCACACATTTTAGCGTTTGTTATTTTAGTTGTTTTTTGGAACGAAAGAATCCTCAACCTTCTGTCTGTACTCTTCAGATACCATTCTATTGGTGATTACTTCAACTACCCAATGGCACTACTATAATGAGCTTTGACCAATCAGACTCCGCTATGTTTTTTTCCCCAAATGAACGGTCCAAACGTCCTCTTATTACACATTTAGATGTCGGATGTAATTCAATCTCTGCATGGGCAAGTAGTTGTTTCGAATCTCCATATGTCCATTGAAGCGTTCTTCCATCACTCATGCAGCCATGTTTTTTCTCTTAATGATTCACCATGTTTTTTCTCTCAAACGTTGTAGGACACCCTGTATATACGTTGACAACCAGCCACCATGTATTTTTTCTCTTAATCGATGTATTTTGAGACATCCTGTATACCAAATTTGACAGCTGCCATGTTTTTCTTCTCTGTCTCATGTCATTGGACAATCAGCCATGTTTTATTCTCTTAAATGTTGCGTTGGTTCACCCGGTATACCAATTTTCATAGCTGCCATGTTTTTTTCTCTTAAATGCCAAGTTGGTACACCCTGTATGGTAGCAGCCATGTTTTTTCTCTTAAATACTTTGATGGTACACCCTGTATGGCAGCAGCCATGTATTTTTTCTCTTAATCGATGTATTTTGAGACATCCTGTATACCAAATTTGACAGCTGCCATGTTTTTTTTTTCTCTGTCTCATGTCATTTGACAATCAGCCATGTTTTTTTCTCTTAAATGTTGCGTTGGTTTACCCGGTATACCAATTTTCATAGCTGCCATGTTTTTTTCTCTTAAATGCCAAGTTGGTACACCCTGTATGGTAGCAGCCAAGTTTTTTTCTCTTAAATACTATGATGGTACACCCCGTATGGCATCAGCCATGTTTTTTTTCTCTTAATCGATGTATTTTGAGACACCCGGTATACCAAATTTGACAGCCGCCATGTTTTTTTCTCTTAATCGATGTATTTTGAGACATCCGGTATACCAAATTTGACAGCTGCCATGTTTTTTTCTCATAAATGTCGAGTTGGTACACCCATTTTACTAAACTTACGAATCAGCTTCTAAAATTCAAGCAATAAGTACATAACGCATTAATATGTGCGGTTTACGGCCCTTATGGCAGTTGACGTACGCAAATTCTATTATTTTCTTGATCTCCCATGAAAGTTGTCTTCTTAGAGTACCCGCACGTTTCTGTAACTTTACTAATAACGAAGATAGCCTCCTATGCCCTTTTGACCTCGGAAAATGCTTAAAAATGTTTCTTGACATCCAAACGAATCTATTGATGCCAAAATAATCAAAATCGGACGACCGGAAGTGCCATTTCCGGTTTGGACCGGAAGTAGTCATTTTATTGCAGATTTGGACTCTCCTCGATGTGGGTAATCCGAATTTACTATTACTTTTCTTCTATCTTGATTTTTTGAAACCGGAAATGTTTATTTTTTGATGATTCGTACAGATCCAAAATATCATTAATGTATATATTGAACGACAGATGGCTCTGATGTATTCCTTGAAAACGAATTGGTATCGCACTTTAAAAATGACGGACCCCGTCACGATGCACATTTATGAGACACCCTTTATATAGTTTTTGTCTCAACTGGCACGTTGGTACACCTGGTATATATTTTTTTCTTAAATGACAAACCCCATCACGATGCACGTTTATGAGACACCCTGTATATATTTTTTCTTAAATGATGTATTTTGACACACCCTGTATACGTAAAACGAAAACTTCTGAATCCCTGCATGCCCCAATGATGCGATGCCCCAATGATGCGATTATTCATGTCTCCCACCCAACATTCCATATTTTTCCTCTTATATGATGTATTTTGAAACACCCTGTTGTTTTTTCTCTCAATTGATGACTGTTTTGAGACACCCTGTTGATTTTTCTCTTAAATCATATATTTTCAAACACCCTGTATACGTTCCTCATTGGAATCGCACGTTGAAACGTTACACTCCCGTTACCCGCCGCCATTTTTCCTATTTTACCAAACATCATTATTATTATACCACTTTAACAATTCGAATTAATTCATTCACAATTACTATTGTTTTTATTCAAACTCTCGGCTTGCGGTTTGATAACACCCGGCTTGCGGCAAGATTACATCGCTCGACTCGGCGGATCAGCGGCCTTGACCACTTCCGTCGCAGGACTAACTTTGGTTATCTACTGTTCTCATTTCTCGAAAAGAAAGACGTCTGGGGCATACGGTATATAGAAAACCAACACACACTGATCGATATCTCCACAATACCTCTAACCATCATCCGTGCCAAAAACAAGGTGTAATCAAGACATTAGTTGATCGAGCTAGAAGAATTTGCGAACCTGAATCCCTGGAAGCTGAACTGAAACATCTAAAAAACGCTCTTCTTTCTAATGGATACAAAGAAAGAGATATTGAGAGGTGTATGAAAAATAGAAGGGAAATCAGAGACGGAAGAATCAATAGTAGACCAAATGACTGTCCATCCAGTGAACCAAGTAGTAGTCAAACCAACACCGAAAAAAGAAAAGCATTCTTACCATATGTTCCCAGAGTCACAGATGGTATGGCCGTATTCTACGAAAATATGAGATTAAAACCGTTTATAAACCACAAAAAAAAACTGAAAGACCACTTTAGATCAGCGAAGGACAAACGAGACGCACTATGCTCTTCTGGGGTTTATCGCATTCCATGTTCCTGTGGCACTGTTTATATCGGAACCACGAAACGCTCCATTAAAACAAGAATCAAAGAGCACAAGGCTTGCTGTCGGTTAGGGCACACACAGAAATCCGCTGTCGCAGAACATACTCTCAACAACGATAACCATAGAGTGAAATTTGAAGAAACCCAAGTCATCTCTTCAACATCTGCCTATTACCCAAGACTCTTCCGCGAAGCAATTGAAATTCAGAAACACCACAGCAACTTCAGCAGAACCGAAGAAGGACTACAATTGAACATGGTTTGGCTTCCAGTTCTCAAAAATTCTCAATCTGCTCCCTACCCACAAAATAACGGTATGAACGATTCTATGATGTCTGCTAACGCTATGGACCAATCAGATGTAAGAACGTCAAATCACAGGTATTTATTGAGACAACGTATAACAAATGTCAAACATTTGACAGCAACTTAAGAAAGCAGAAATTTGCAAAATAACTCTTGAAAATGCTAACCACTCGTGTTGGCGAAACGTCGATACCTTCTCAGATCATACGTCGGCCTTACAACCCGAAGAACCATCATGTAAAAGTAGAAATTTTAAGAAAAATGTCAAATTTTCGACATAAAAGATGAAATTTCGTTAAAACAGTCCACTAAGAATGAAGTTATTGAATGTTTCTTAAAAACACGTTTCAGCGTAACTGAATAAAATAATAATAATAATAAAGTCCTTCTATGAGTATACCCAAAGGCGGGTAGAGGACGCCTGTGATTATTAATTGCCTATGCGCATGTGACCAAAAAAAAATAATCTCCAGTTACTTCTGGACATATATTCTCAAAGTTGTCATATAACGAAATGAACTAACCACCAAATATCGATAGTCGGTAATGATGAAAATTTTACAATTTCTTTCTTCTATCCACCTACAATGCAGGCCAATACGGCAAATATCTGTTTAATTGGTCGGGTATTGAATTGTCGAGAACACTGTAGCAAGTGCTTCCTGTAATCAATAAGCTGAATTTTGCTTTGATTCAGACAAGGGGAAAATAGTTTTGCAAAGAAGGGCGGCCTAGAGTACGTTTAATCAGTGCGAGACAATAGTAACCAAATAACTAGATATTTGTGATAATTCGGGCGGGGAACAGATGTCTGCAGGTTCTCATCCCAGCCAAAAGAAGGATAATCTTTGTTTAATTACAGTAAGCACTTGCAGTGGGGTCTTCTTGGAAGAACGTTGCACAAATATCTGTCATATGTAGTGCAATGTCTCATGGCATTACCCAGGAAAGTGGTTATTTTCTCTCAGATGTTAACCCCATATTTTCCACTTGGTGGATATGTTGGAGAGGAGGTTACTTCTACATTATTGAGTTTTTTTTCATTTCTGAGTAGAGGCAACAACCCCGAAACTACTCTGCAGTTGGTATCTGAAAGCACTTAGTTTCCTTGATTATATTGCACGAATATAATCAGTTTGTTATTATTCAATACCCGTCGCGTTTTTATTTGTTTTCTGACAGATACTCGCCCTAAAGGTCCACACCGTAGAAAGATGTCACTGATGAAAGAAGTATTTGGTGGTCAGTTAATTTTATAAAATTGCAGTCTGTGATTATATGCTCGAAAGGTACTGAGAATCAAATGGTCACAATTAGTAATAAGATAATAATAAGAGCCGCCCTGATATTGAGTCAGTATAGGTTCTGAAGAATTTAAGAGTGCCAAGAAATAATATGATTACTTATATTTCGGACGTCCATCATCTTAATGGTTGAAAGATTTCTATCTCTTTCAAATTTTATCACAACGTTTCAATTGCTTGAATCCGCAATCGTCTTCGGGTGAATAGTGACAAAATCAGATGCTACGCGACCTTTTATAGGTCTATAATTAAAGTGTAATTACGCGCGGTCTTGTGGCGCGCGTGATTTCGCGCTTTTTCTCCCTCCAAAACGGTCCATGAGCGGTTTCCATACGTTTTTAATTTCCACGCTTGGTTGATTGAAGGCACCATTGGCTTCTATGTAGGTGGTTTCCATAAATTTCCGTTTGAACCAATGTTCCTCTCTACGAAAAACACTAGCTTCGTCCCAAAGAATTTGGTGGTGTTTTCCATTCAAACAGAATTTTTTTTTAACATATTCCTACATGCCACAATTTATTCAATAACAATGGCTATAAATAAGAACAGCCATTAAATGGGAGACAAAAGGGCAATACTTCCGTCATTAAAGACTATCCTTACTTGATGGTCTATTTATTCTATTAAATCACAACTTAACGATTACATGTAAGGTGCACAAGATTCATTGGTCATATTCACAACGGAAAATGATAACAAAAGCCGTCACCTTTGGGTATACTAACAAGAGTGTTCTTAAGGCAGTTTATGATTATTATCATTTTACTCTGTCTTTTTTCTTGAAATTTTCACTTTCATATCAAAATTTTCTCGAAACTCCGACGTTGCGTACAGTCAAAATAATTTAAAAACCATTGTGGCTCTCCTTTGCTTTCGTACAATATGGAAATGGGATTATGGGCGTAGTGGTCGGCTGGTAGAGCGTTCGTCTCTAAAGCATTGGGTCGTGGGTTTGATTCCCAGCATGGTTTCGTGGATGGCATCACACGTTAAAAGGCGAGGGCTGCGTCTTCCCTAGCTCGCACAAGCCTCTCGAGTAATTCTGAGGATTGCGCTTAGGGGTGCAACAAGTTGACGGAAGTAACAATTTCAACAACAATATGAATGATGTAAAGTTGAAAGTAGGGCTCGGTTAGGTCCAAATGTGAGTGGGTTCAACTCAGTCTCTCCACTGCGACCATTCTTTCGCTTAACAAAATTGAGAATCACTTTGAATAAGTATTTCAACATGTTTTCTAGCATTATGTAATGCCAAATGTGGAAAATCGGTACTTTGCATCATCTGCTATAAGGTCTATTTCATTCATGTGATGCATGAGTTTGCAGTGGCTTCTGAAACGTTTTCTGAAAGGTGCTCTGCGGAGTTCCAGTAGTTTGTCAGCAGTATGTTGATTCCTTGTAATAACTCAGATAGCACAGAACATCAATAAAATATTCTCTCAATTATGCAAAAGGGTGATAAGAGAAAATTTACGGTGAATATGAAATGGGTATTCCCGGAAAATCTTCATCATCAATGCTCATTATATATTATCATTAGATCAACCAAAAGGAATATTCTAGAAATCTCTTTGAAAATATTACTGAAATATTCGAATTGATTATTATTATCCGATTATTGCAGAATAATTTCGAAATATTTCAGAAAAATCATCGAATGTAATTATAAGATTAGCCAAATGGAATATTCCTGATATCTGAGAATATTATTGAAACATTCAAATATCTCAAGTTACTCTAAAATAGTTTTTGAATGAATCAGGATCAATAAGGAATTCTATTTTAAAAATAATATGATGAAATTGTTAGTGACATTCCTAAATGAATTTTTCTGGCCTAAGTCAGGTAAACTGCGCCAATGCTCGTCGAGCCTTCTATCATCTGCCCACGTTGACACATTTTTGGAATACAGGTTCTGGTCTTTGTTTCAGGGCCCCTTTTTGCCATGGCGTTTACTATTTCGTTCCTTTCTGAGCCAGTGTGACCTGGAATTCAGACTATGGTAACAATATTGCGTTGCTCCAGTCAGTTTGAATTTTCTCGGCAGATCTATACTACTCCTAAATTGCAGACGTTGGATTCAAACGCTTCCAATGCAACCCCACTGTCTGACAACATGCAAAAAAATGTTCGGAAGGAGAAACATTTTTTTATAAATACCAGTTGCGTATGAAAATTCACAATGAATATGTACATTTTTCAGAAAAGCAAGCAGAAGGTCGTTCCATCTTATCGTGGAACATCCCTCCTGGTAGTTAGAGTCTATACCAGGTAGTTCAATCTCCATAGGGTATGTAGATTTTTCATTAGTATGTGACCGGTTATCATTCCTTTTACAAGCCTTCCAGTAGTTAGCATTCTGTATGCAAATTGTAAAATCTGCTTGCTATGTTTTTTATGCGGAACATGGTTCCACTATGATGTCGTTGTTTGACCCACTCAGTCAGGAGGCCACGTACGGTTGTTTTCGGTATGCCGTATGCAGATTCTCGCCCTTCAAACGGTGAATCGCATCCTTGTTTGGCTAGGATTTTTCCGAAAGTATTACATGAAGCACTCTTACAGAATGATTGATGATGATGGTTCTGAACCCATTCATTTTAGTCCTCAAATGGATTCCACAGGCTGGTTCTGGTCCAATGTTAGGTAAGATTCTGCATTTGGAAATAATTGTCTACAACACAAGCTCCGCTGGCGTGGCTTCTCCAATCTCTGAATTTGAAATTTTGAAGATGATTACAACTTATTACTTACTGCAAGAGTTAATCCCAGATTATCCTGCATGTTGTCCTCATTTCTCATATAAATTTCTTTGATTTTTTCACCTACTATGAGCTTTTTTGTTTCATTTTTGATATTCATGCTAACGGACACTAGTAAAGCCAAATTTTTGTCGTAATCTTTGGCTTGTAAATATAACGAATCCATATCTATAAAAAAGAAAAGGTAGTAAGTAAGTACGCTGAATAGAGAATATTTCAATAAACAAAAAAGGATTGTATAACCTGAATTTGATTTCCAAGAATGGTTAACAAAAAAAAAGAAGGTTAACCAGTCAAACAAATTGTTTGTGATGAGTGGGGTTGAATTGAAAACGGTCGTAATTCCGTAAATGAATACGATTGAGGTGAAAAACAGGGTCGGTGCTCCGGTTCCTGCGACACCCAACATACCTTTCGTGAAATATTGTCCGAGATAGGCAAAGTACGTATAGTACGATCGGAAATGTAAGAAGGTCATAAATCACCATCAACTTGAGGTATCAGTAGGATGTCAAACGATCGATTCTACCGAGTTGTACCGGCCTTATCCATTAAATTTTAGGTATAATGATATCGGGTTAGAGAGCCCACTATTATTAAAATGCCAAACTAATTTACGAGATACTTCAATCCAGACCTGGGTATTCAAGAGACACAAACTTTTATTGCTTATCTTTATTTTGAAAAATAGGGAATGATGAGGGTCGTCGGCTAATGTTGATTAACAACCTTCTCAGATTTCTGGTTCTGCTATACAGTGTGAACCAACAAGTATATCAAAATTTGACATTTCATGTATCTATATTTCATATTTTCAAATGGAATGACCATTTTATCCTGTCGTCTGCCCTAAAAAATTATGTGGGATTAGGTTGGTGGCGTACCCAGGATTTTAGATGGGGGGGGGGGCTGAACATATAATTTCTCAGTTTTTTGGTCAACCGGCACTGACACAAAACTAGAGATGTATGGTGGATTGGGGGGTGTCTCACTAGGCTAGCGCCTCTTGCGACGATGTCAGGAGTGTGAATTGGCATTTTCTACACAAGTATGGTACATTATTTTTCATAAGAACAAAGATTAATGAACAATCTCAAAAATAAAATTAATAATTTTTTGATTACTTACATTTGAGAATTCTACAAAGCTTGTGATTGAATAAGAAAAACTTAAAATAAAACTACTTAGAATTTAAAAAATTGATGGTCACATTATTATTACAATGCGTAAATAGTGGAGTTTGCAATAAAGAGTTAGACAGAAATCTCTCTATTATTTGAACATTATGTGCAGTAGCAGACTCAAGATGTCAGTTTTTGGAAGAGGAATTTTTGTATTATCAATTTGTATAAGAGCCACAGTCCCCTAATCTCCAATATTATTTATACAAAACTGGATAAGCTCTTGCTTGCGACATGAACCAGATATACCCACAACCAACACAACCTTAAACCTTAAAAAAGTTATATTTCAATAAATTTTATAGATTTTGGTTAAATACCGATGACTAATCTTTGTAAGTATGTGTGTAATGTTTCAGTTGAACGATTGTTCAAATTGAAGTAAGATAGTCAATGCCTGTGGAAGAAGTATTGGACTTGAGTGTCATCTAGCGTGATTAGTTACAAACATGAATATTTGACGTCATTTTAATGCAGGTTTCTTCAAAGAACCCTGATTTGAATGCTATCCCATTGTTTCAATCAAGTTACTACATAACTTGGAGGATCACTGAAGCATTGTCTTAAAGACAATGACTGAAGTAACGACATGACTTGGAAGCGAGATCACTGCCATCTACATGTAGCATCCATTTGAATCCAATATAAATCCCATAAGGGGGCGGGGATTAGCTCAGTGGTTAAGCGCTCGCCTGGTAACCGAGAGGTTGCAGGTTCGATTCCCAGACGGTGCGTCCTTTTTTCATTTTCAGAGGTGAAAGTCTGAATGATTGAGGTTCGTGTCGGCTATTCACTAATGCGTTAATAATTAACAGTGCTGCTCCTAAAGTGGCGTATGGATTTAGTAACAAGGCTAATGAACATAGCAGTCGATGCCAAATCACCAAGAATAAAAAATCCCATGAGGAGTATAAAATAATTATTTATGGGGATTTTAACGCTAGAATCTTTTTGAAAATAATTTTCCTCTAGTAACGAGAAACTCAATAGACTTAACAATTAACAAACGTGGGACCTTACTCAATGATGTATTTGAAGACGCAGGCTTCTTCGCAATTAATGGCCGATTTGATGCTCATTTAGGGCATTACACATTCTTGAGTGAGCGAGGCAATAGCGTAGTAGACCTTATTTGGGCTAATCTGAATACCTAACATAAATTGTATAAACACTTTTTACATGAATGATGATTTTATTTCAGACCATTAAAGCTGCACAGTGGAGTTAGACATAAAAATTCTGAATCAAATCAGTCACAAGTTCAACAAAAAGAAACAAATTATTTTGAGTGGAACCAACAAAAAATCCAAAATTATAAAAACCCTATGTCCAATATTGCTATAAACATAGAATCATACAATATTGAAGAACTTGATACACATTTGGTGGATTTCACTACCTCGACAGCGGAAAGTTTAGATATGTACAAAAAACGTTATTACAAAAATACTTCTATGCACAAATCGAAACCCTGGTTCGATAAAGAATGTGTTAAAGCAAAAACACTGCTCAAATCAAAGAAAAATAACATCAAGAAAAGTTACAGCATGAATACAATCACAGAATATAAAAGAAAAAAAAACAATTCAGGTATTAACACAAAATAAACAAAGTAAATATCAACAAGAACTACAATTAAAATCGCTGGATATTAAAAACCCATCCGAATTTTGGAAAGATATAAATCTACATGAGAAAAAGCCATAAAATGAACACCCTATTGCTATCAAAGAATGGGAAAACTTGTATAACTTATTTCATAGTTCCGTAGACGTTAGTTCAAACCTATCTATAATAGATACCAGACATCCATTTATAGATACACCCTTTACAATTCAAGAGATGTATAAGGTAATAAGAATATCAAAAAATAATAAGGCGGTAGGTGATGATAAAATATCGACTGAGTTTTATAAAAATTTGCCTATTGACTGGATCATAAACCTGAAGGAATTATTTAATAAAATATACATGGAAGAACATTTACCATGTAATTGGACGAATATTAACATGATTCACTTTCATAAAAAAGGTCCCAAAAGTGATCCACTAAATTACCGAGGTATCGCTTTACTAAATCTCAAAACTAAATAATTCACGAAGCTGATAAATTAGAGATTACAAACATTCATCGAATCCATTGAAGCGCTACCAGAATGTCAAGCTGGCTTTCGTAAACAAAGACGCACAGAAGATTATATCTCCGTAATAAGCAAGCATCTGCGGCTGCCCGGGAGAAAAGTCTTTGCACTCTTTGTCGACTTCAAAAAAGCATTTGATAACATCAATTTTGAGATACTTTGGCAAACACTTTTCTCTAGTGGAGTCAGCGGAAAAATGGTTAGAATTTTAAAAACTATGTACTCTTCAGCAACACTAACAGTGGATCAAAATGGTTGTACTTCAAAGAAAATTAAAGTCACCAAAGGCATCCTTCAAGGTGATTCGCTTAGTCCACTATTATTTGGTTTACATAATATGGCACTAGAAAACTACTTCAAAGAACACGGAGCTATAGGTCTATCTCTATATCAAAACGCTGAACTTTCTATGCACAGACAGAAAAATCTCAGTTATAATAATCAAATGTTTGTTTCTTCCAAATTTATTAAGAATTACTGAAAAAGATTCACAGTAAACGTGGATGATTTATTGAAATTATTTGGAATATATTTTCATATTTACTGTAAACAAAGGATTTGGTACTGCTATTTTCTGTTATTGTAAACGGAATATTTTATTTATAAATAAGTCATTTATTGCAGAGATAGAAAGTTTTTTATTAATAAGGTTCAGTAATATTTTAGTGATTATTAATAAACGAAGAGTTGTACAATAATAAATCTATGTGTATTGTTATCATGATTCGGATTTGATATTTTAACGAATCATTTGTAATTATTAATATATATCTTTGAAAAGATATTAAACGTTATTTGGTTGTCTTATTAAGAAACAGTCATGCGCCAGCCACCTGTCCGTTTTGTTTCTACCAACTCAACTGCCAACTCAACCGCCATTGTACGAACTACGAAGCAGCAAGAAGGAGAGATCAACGCAAAGCCACAGCGTCCCAGGTGTACCTACTGATTCTACTATTAGTGTTTGATGTGTTAAGAAGACGTCAGAACAGTTTACATAAGTTCAGTGATAAACAATAATGGAAGAGGCCGATTATACTAGTGCTTTGGATTTGTTAATAAGCGAATGTGGTGCCGGCGAAGAACTCATGAAAAATTTTGAACCTAAGTTTCTTCCTAAAAAAGTAATTGAATTCAAAAAACTGTTTTCAAATAAATCCATAAGTCATTCGTGAGTATCGAAATCATATTATCATTATTTGATATCTATGCCTACATGAAACATAACCTCAAAACGTAGACCGGCAAGTTGTGTGAGAAAACCAGTGAAAGCAAATTCAGTGGTAAAGGGATTGTAATTATTAGTTATTATTATAGATCACGGAATCGCTTTCTGTCTCAAAAAGCATATAGTTATTGGTTTACGGTATAGGATCGTTCCTAACAAAAATCAAATTTGCAAGTTGAATTCGCGTTACAAAACCAATACGATAACAAAATATAGGTACGTTAACTATGAACATACGTTGATTATCAACAAATAAAAGGAGTTCCTATAAATAAAATTCATAAAATATCGTAGAATGGTGATTTCTTATACAAAAAAAAAATTCGTATTAAAAGTGAAAAAAAAAATACGAAAACGCCAACCCAAAATTGTACACATATAATAACGGTCCTTTTTTATTATTTGTGCCATATTCACAATGAAACTCAAAACGCAGTATACCTAAGTACATAAGTTGGAAGCTTTTAATTCAACTTGTGTTGTTTTATGTCTGTCTGCTAGGAATCTTGCAATCAAAATTTCGGCTATGATATTGTTATATATAAGAATTATATTTTCATTTATGTTCGCACTTAGCCTCATGTTGTTTAAGTTTGGAATATTTCATGTTTTCGTTTATTTATAATCATATGCAGTTGAAGACTACAAAATAGTGGTACTATTCATTATTAATTTCGACTTGCATTTTTGTTTATTTGATATATTTTAGGTTATTTATGCGGCCAATTTCTCCTTTATGTATCGAACAAGTTTTAGTATAAAAAATAAATCACTTGTATAAAAGATAAATTGTTTCATTTCTGTCTGCCCAGACACTTGTAAACATTAGCCAATTTATTATCCTGTCCTTTTTACTTGTATGTTTTCTGTTAAAAATATCATATTCATGATGTGATTTTGAATTAAATCTTCTTTGTTGCACTGTGTCCAAAACAAAATCAGTCGTCACATCATCTTATTTGATGAAACTATATCCTCACCACAGGTTCGCATAAAAGCAGTGCGACGTTCATACAGTACGATGCAAATGTATGGAATAAATTCATTATTTCTGAATATAAAGATATTTCGGAAAATTCCTCAGACAGGTCGATTTTATTTTCCGATCGGCCAATTTTTGAACCCCATTCAAAATATATAGGGTTATCCGCATTTGAGTAAAAATGACTGATGATATTTTTAAAAGGGACACACAGTATATTTTTCCATATTTGGTTTGGCATCGTCATCACGAATCCAGTTATACCAGGTTTGATGGGATTATATCAAACGGCTGCAGAGATATGGGCAAAAAACTTCGCCATGTGCCCAATGAGTGCGACAGAGACTTTCAACCTTCTGAATCGTTTGGTGTCTCAGTCATACTCATTAGACATACGAGGATGTTTTTTGCCCATATCTCCGCAACCGTTTGACATAATCCCATCAAACCTGGTATCACTGGATTCGTTATGATGATCCCTAACCACATCTGGGTGTCATATTTAAAAATATCACCAAAGTCACTCAAATGCGGATAACCCTATATATTTTTGGTGGGGTTCAAAAATTGTCCATTTTTAACACTGAGACTAATATAATTTATAAATAGATATTTCATTAAAAAAATATTTAATTATTATGATCTCATTCCCAAATAATCATAACAAAATATTATCTCACAGAAAGAACATAAAACTTTATGAATATATTTCAGTTATTCCAGCAAAAAAATATTTGTTCATTATCAACAATAAGTACTTTTTCATGTTGTATGGTAAACAAGCATCTAGGTGTAATAATTCAATCTGAAATAACAGCGAACAAATTTACCTGTGTAACGTTATAACTACAAACAGTAATTTCGTTGTTATAAAATCTGTTTAGTGTTTATTAGTATTTGAAATATACACACATATTGATAGTTATGATACATTTATAACAGAAAGCAAAATGGTTATTCATTATTAATAAATGAATTTTATGATGGAATAAATATAAGATAACTTTGAATACGTCTTTATTCACTAAGGTGTAAACAAATGATTTGTTTCTTTGTAACAAATGTTTAATAAGCCATATCTCAATAACGGATTTGGTGACAGTTAACGACTCTTAGTTAATTTAACTAAACTGTTCTTTCAGTGTGCTGGGATACGCTGATGATTTCTTATTCTGGAAGACTCGGAAATTCAGCTGAACAGGTCAATGAAAATTTTAGAACGCTATTGCAATGTTAATAAATTGAAAGTTAGTGTGAATAAAACAAAACTAGTAATATTCAGGAAAAGCCCAAATATTGGAAATAAATCTAAATTTTGGTATAAAAATGCACTAACTGAACAAGTAAACAACTTTAATTACTTAGGAGTGATATTCTCGCTCAGCGACACATTTTCAGAAAATTGTAAATCTCGAACAAAGAGAGCAAAATTAACGCAAAACGCAACTCAGAATTTAATTAAATCTTCACATAATGTCCGATATGGATAGTGTTACGGCCTCACAGCTTAGTAGTTCCAACCTACACATACGCCAGCGGAATGTGGGGGCTTCGCTATATTAACGAGGCTGAAATAATACAAAATTACTTTATGAAAAATCTTCTCTATTTACAGAAAAGTACTCCCAGTTACGTTTTGAGAGCAGAAAAAAAAATTAATAAAAATTGGGTAATTTATTATAAAACATGCTCTAGAATATTTGTTGAAAATCAAAAAATTACCCTTGAATAGATTACCTAAGATAGCTCTTAATCGAACGTATATAATAGGTATACCAATGAAATAAATCAGTATTAAAATATAATTGGATCAGTCAAATAAATGATATTTTGACTAAAATCGGAGCACCAGAAATTAATATACATAGTTTTGATGCGGATACAATAAACATTGCTTTAGAAAAATATAAGCAATCCAGTCAAATAGAGGATTGGAATAAAATATTATTCAGTACATATTGCCCAATGTATGAACACCTACTTCAAGACAAACCCCTTAGATCTCCTGATTTCTTTACATATTAAACTCACAAATACGCACTACTAACATTAAAATACTATATATGTATATCAATAACAATGCATATACAATAAAAACTGAGGAAATTAGTACAATTTGCAACTGCCTAGTTTTAGAATCCCCACATTTATTCTTTGTATGTCCAATGTATGAAAGGAATTAGACGTTCCTTTTCTGAAACATATCAATCTCTAACTGATATCGAATCAAAAATAATTAACGAAGCTGAAACACAACTGTTATATCAAAAATATAATATAATAAAGAATATTTAAAAAATCAGGTCATTCATTGTAAACGAGTAGTATCCCTTGTTGGGTAGTATCATGCCAGCCTAATCTTTACTGATAGATAAGTACATACTATAATTATTCATACTTTAGTTTATAATTATCTTTATCTCATTGTATTAGAAAGTAAGCTTCGTTACTTGTCATCTTCTTGTTCATGTATTTTATACTAAAGAACAATGAAATTTTCTATCTCTTCTAAATCACATAAGGTTGGCTAACTATCTTACTTCAATATAAACAATGGTTGAACTCAGAAAGGCAGCCTCTGAATAATTTATATTAAAAAACTGGAAACTTTTTTTGAAAAAAAAGTTGACATCTAGGTAAGTCTTTGACAGTAGAGAAAATGTGGATAATTGGAATCAGTCATTCCATTGCTTTCAATAAACCATAAAGAAAATTTATGAGGTACACGTAATGGTTGTTTTTTCGAATAAGAAAGTTACAGGGCGATGAATACTTGGTTAAATGGAAAAAAAATTGCGTAACAGATATGGATGTATGATATTTCCAAAAACATTTTTGATTTTCAAATTATTTTGGAAAAACTGAATTTTCCGATTTCTTATTTAATTTTTTTGTGGTGTTATCGTCAGAGATGGAACATGAAAATAATAATTCTCCTCATCATAAACTTCTTATAAGCTTTCGGTTTTACTTCCCGGCGTTTTGCTACCGAACAACCATCATCAACAATATTTTTCTGATTACGAACCTGTTTTGAAGAATAAATTATTTGAAAAATTTACCTTCCTGAAATAATTGATGTAACACTTCAAAGGGTTTCAATACGTTTCGGATCATTGTCGGCCACCATTATGAAGTTTGTAAGAGATTTTCACCAATCTTTTAACATGTCAACCCAAACTTTTTATGTTCTTCAGATCTAGGATACCGAATTCCACCATTTTTTCAATTTTGGCCCGTATTAGAAATTTCTTAAACAATCCGAGATGATCTGACACACAATGAAACTGCCATTTGTGATAAATACATCATTGAATTTAGAATAAAAAATACTTCAAAAATCTATATTTACTGAGGCAGGACCGCATTTAAACAAATCGTGGAAGGTTTGTGAAAAAAAAATGGAAAAACTGCATGAGGATGGCAGATAATGACAAAAACAGCCAAATTACAGTATTGGGATATTTTCGTGCTTAATTTGGAATATCATTGAAAGATGCCGAAAGAGATCTACGAATGATTTTTGGTTATATTCATGGAATACAGAAAAAACTAAATTCCACATTTATTCATATCAGTTAGTGCAGCAAAAGGATATGCTCAAAAAATGCAACCCAGCTGCATCAAATTCAACGAATCAATTAGTTTTGACAACAAAGTCGAAAATACCCAAGTCTTCTCACATTCCCACTAAGTGGAAAGTATGAGGCAAATATCTGACAAAAAACAGCTACTTCCCCATACGGACTTTGAATTATATCTGACGTCCATTTGTGAAACGTTAATCACCGACATTATTATAGTGAATGCTAGTTGTAATAAATCGATGAATATCTTCGCTTAGTTGGAAATGACCACCTACAAACATGAGATGTTTCAATGTTCTTACCTATCATCAGTGCCAGGATAGGTCAGACAACATTAGAGTGTCGACTTGTTGAATCCAACGAATGATAATTATATGCAAAGCCTTATAGTTGTTGAAAATGAAGGAATCTGTATTTGTGCACGTTGAGCGGAATGAGTGCTTTCTGAATTCGTTCGAGCGTTTGCAAAGATGTATAGATCATGACCCTTATTCAAAAGCGGAGATAGAAAGTAGGCGTGTCCACCGCCCAAAACACTTTTCTGGAACTGAAAGAAGAGGTCTCCCTGACGATCAACTAATCAGGATTTGTTATAGAACCAAACAGGGAATGCTTATGATTGGCTACCTTCATTTTCTTAATTGAATGAAAATGATGTGAGTCGTCTGCCATCAGTGATTAGAGAAATTTCTGTCTTTTTAGTCATGGTGGAATGATAATTTTGTTAGTTATTCGTTGTAATTCACAAATATAATATTACAAATAAACGACTATTATTTTCTTTATAATTCTATCGAGAGTACCTTGTATTTTGACAATTTGATGAGTCCAAGACACTTATCTAGAGAGAGTTTTCCTATGATTACTCTTTTTGGTATTTTCCAATCATATTAATATTATACTATATTACCGAAACTGCTCTGTGTGCTTACCATCAGCTAACGATATGTACTCTTCTGAGTTGGCACCAATCAAAAGTGGAACTTTATTAATTTCTCCTTTCTCCAATAGGCCATACATACTCTTGGTCCAAAATGCGCCTTCATGTTCAATTTCGAAAGTTGGTAAGGCGTGATGCTGTAAGAAGGTTATACATGTATTTATTGCTCAACAAATAATTAAAATCCACTTCTTCCACACAATTACGTTAATTCAGAATATTATCGATAACAGAAAACAACTATTGTTTCCTATGTCCATTGCATCTGTCAGACAACCGTGCAGCAAATCTACAAGAATAATTTGGCAATTGCTTCCAATAAGTCAGTATTAATATATTTTATTGTCAGAAGATTTACGGATTACTGAATTCACTATCTTAAAAATAATTCCATAACTTTATGAATAGGTTGCGCAGACGCGATGGCAACTGAAGGAAATAGGATAAAGAGTCATTGACGTTAGTCCACTAACCTTGTCGCATGAAAGGAGGGTGACCCTGCGTAAGATTCGATAGTTCTGATATTTTTCTGAGTTGTTTATGACTTTAGCCAATGAATAAACCAAGTTTTCAACTTCGCCGAACGCAAAATTGTCTAATACCCAAAAACAACGAAATATTCTTCCTTTCTTCAGATTTTGATGACTTTAACCCTGAAGGACCAGTTTCATGATTATTACTATAGCACGAATGTTTAAAGCCGACAAAATTTTCTACAATATGAGCCTACAACCAATAGTTTCCAAAATGCAGCATTCAAAAATTTCTCCCCAGGAGGCCTATTTTCTGCGAAAAAATGGTGTCCACCCCCCCCCCCCACCATTTTCCAATAGACAATGTGGTAACGTTTTGAAAGTAAACTATATTTACTACAATTTGAGATCAGAACTGTATCCGTAAATCAAATAGTTTTCGAAATACAGATTTTTAAAAGGTAGCGTTATTTTTGCCTACCTCGGATATTTTCGGATAAGTTCAGTAATCGACCTTGTAGGCATATTTTCTTCAGTAGAACCACATTTTAATAGGCACTACCTGGAAGGGGCCTCAAGTCATCTTTATTGTTCCGTTTCTTTCCGATAACTGAAGGTTGAGTGACTGGTAATAGAAGCTGTTATTCTTCTCAACACCATCTCTACATCTGAAGAGATAGCAGCAGCTGAAAAGGGGATGATAGTTGCTCGGTACCGTGGTAATCCTGACACCCAGAACCCTGATAAGCTGCGGTATGCGATAAACGAGCTTCAATTTTGCAAGGTTACCTCCATTAAGTAAACCGTCCAAATACAGTTCATGGATTGACACATAAATGATTTTTCACCAATTTTCTCTTCCAACTGCACCTATGACAGGTGCAGAAGTGGTTGAGAGTCGAACTGAACGTTCTCACATGGACGTGGATATCCACCTCACAAGGCCTCAGGTCCGAGTGCTGGTCAGAAACGCAGCTTTACAGCAAGGAGACTAAATGTTATTTAACAAGGAGAGTTTAATGCCCATAAAACAATGGGGACACTGGTAGAAAGAGATGAAAGAACATTTGTGACGAAATGTGACGTAGTTGGACGTGTCATGGCCGCCGTTCTCTATAGACAGTGACGGACTAGCTCTTGGTATATGAGAGTTACTGCTAACAGTTTTGTTGCTTGGTTCGAGTTCGACTCTGTACTCATATCCAAGTACGTCACTAAGACGCGTTGATGCTACAAGATTCTGATTGGCTAGAGCTTATTAAACCCTCCTTGTTAGTTTAGTCTCTTTGGCTTTACAGCACCTCTAGCGAATGATTTTGTAAGGCTGTAGGAAGGGTTGAATGAAGTTATAAGAAGTTTTGATATACATTGAAACCGTACAACAACGTTTCAAATGTACAATAAGTTTCTAAGACCACAAATGTCAGATGACAAGTGGTAGTTTCCTCTAGCTCAGTGAAGATGGGGAGGTTCGTTAAGTGGACACTGAAAATATTATAAATCTTGGGAAGGCGCTAGGCAAATTTAGTCCCTAGCAAATAACTAAATCAGAAATAGATAATCTTTCGTACCAAAAGGATTATACAAAACAAAATGGCCAAGTAAAACTAAATTGAATTTATTAACAAATAGAAAAATATACAGTACATATGAATGATGGCTATATTGAATCCACGGTTATAACTGAGATGAAGTAACAAACAATAACTTCTACTAATAAAAGTGCGAAAAACATTGGCTGAACTATACGAAGCAATTAATCAATTAAATCTCCGAGCGAAATTAAAAGCAGTTGAGTACAAGCATGTGAGAATTGAACAATTAGCCGGTGAGCAGTAATGACCTAGGCAACAAGCAAATATACTAAGCATGTAAGTAGTTAGGGACTATGACGTAAGAATGTAGCATCAATAACGTAAGCAGTGAGCTTACTAATTATATAAGTATTGCGCCAATAAACCACAAATAAGTAAACGACCAGCATATAACAACAAGAAATTAATGAGAAGTAAACAACAACGATTATCAATGAGCCCATGATCAATGAGCAAATGAGCAATTTTTACTTCATCGATAGGTAAATCATTAATTACCTCTAAATCAATACGTATAAAAGCAATATATTCAGAGCGAAATCTTGAATACAGATTCAAATTATGCATCTTGCAACACCGGCGAATACAGCTTTCGATAAAACAAAATGGATTCTTGATTAAATCAGTCTATATTCAACAAATGCTGAAATCTCAAATATTATATAAATAATAATACAAATAGTTAAACTTACCCTGGCCGTGAGGTTTTTTTTTTTTCTCAACAGCAATTCTTTACTGGAAACTGCAAAAGTAACTAACGTTGCAAGAACGGTCCATCCGTCAATGGAAATTCGTCCTTATCGCATTTTTCAAAAGGAATATATGTTGTACACTAGCAATATCAATGAAAATATGCAGGTAAAGCTTTGAGATGATGGGGAAAGCGATAGCAAGAGTGAATTATGAGATAACATACCTGTTGATTCGTCATAACAGTAAAATAATACTGGTACATTTACACGTCCGACTCTATTGGTTATACATGGTACTTTTTAAAATCCTCCGAAGAGCATAGTTCTGGTCATGTAACAAAAATATGCACTACGACCAATCCAGCATAACCAAACCTATTGATATCTGACTTGCAGAACGAGACCCAATGAAGGATGATTAGAATATCATTAAATTTTGCATGCCGACAGCACCACAACCTCTCAGTTCAAATTTGTGGCAGAGAGAGAAAAGAAAAAACCTAGCTTTACATTATGGAACAACCAATAGGAATCGAGAACGTCATTCCTACTAGAAGTCAGAAAGATAATGACTGCGCTATCTCATAGGTTGAACAAGGCTATCACTAGCCTCTCACAACACAAACATCCAAACGAGAAAGGAAACTTAACGAAACCCAATGTGAATGTATTCGATCGGTCACACGTATAGACCCTTGCGCATGGCTAGAAACAAACACTCCATTCATTGCTGTCGAAACTATACCATCATATGCTAGAGACCCACGGAATTATCTCCCGGAAGTCTGACATAACATCGTTTAAACTCCTAACCTCCCATAGCTCACTGTCAAATAGAAATATAAACAAAACAAACCCGATATCGATCAGGTTATGATACAATTTATATTTATCTATAACCAACGACTGCGACTAGAAGAAAGTGAATAATTACACTAGGCCAGAAAATCACAAAGGTGAGTTTTGAAACAATAGGTACTACCATTTTACCATCATAAGTATCTTTGAATGGTCAAAGGTTTTTCTTATCGTTGAACACGAGGCACTTTTATTTAATGACTGTTGCTTTTTCAGATCGCTTCCGATTCAAAATTTTTTTTCCTGAGACTCCTGAGAGTGAGGCTTTAAAAGAATGCAGAACTTCCAGTCTCCATCAGCCAGCCAGTAGACACCGTTACCGGAAGAAAATTCGTGGAGTACAAGGTGGTCCAAGAAAGATATCAGATATATAATACTGCTTTCATGTGTGAATAAATGGATGGTAAGGTAAGGTAAGGTAGTGTGTTATTTAAATATTATTCACATAATTGACTAGAACTAAAAACGAACGTTACAACATCTCGTTGCTTTTGATACTGTTAATTTGTTATTATGCTGTGATCAAACAAATTGAACCATTTTGTGTAGTTTCGTATGATACATTTTTGAAAATTTGGCCCTGATCGAATTACAACAAATGAAGACATAATGAGTAAAAGATTCAAAACAATATTACCTGTTAAATATTGTCCTTTTCATAATTTTAGGAAAATGTCGTAACCTGGAATTATTCTTTAGGATTTCATAAATAACTCAAAAAAATATCAGAACTACCGGACCTGGGTGGATCTGACGCAAGGTACTGGGCTGAGTACACTGTTGTAATTTCAATTTGTCCTAGCTTCACATCGCTATGAATTACTTATTTTTTGAGATACAAGGTTGACTAAATAAATGAATTGTAAGATTTTGCGTAAAGTACACCTTCAAGTGAAAAATGTTTAAACTCTCCATTGTCAAAGCCATGACAACTTTCCTCTTTTGAGGTGACCTGGAACCAACTCACCTACTTGTACCTTATTCGTTGTTATTTGGTATGGATATTTCAAATTTGGTACATCAATTCAATGTCATGAAAGTACAATTGAGCAAATATCATTCCAAATATGACACTTTTTTTTCATTTCGATTTGGTGAAAAATTACCTTTCCAACAATATACACAATAATATACTTAGTTCCACTCCACATACTACTGACATAACGGAACGGAGCAGACCTAGCTGAAAGGAACGAAACGGAACAGAACAAAACGGCACGGTACGGAACGGAACGGAACGGAACGGAACGGAACGGAACGGAACGGAACGGAACGGAACGGAACGGAACGGAACGGAACGGAACGGAACGGAACGGAACGGAACGGAACGGAACGGAACGGAACGGAACGGAACGGAACGGAACGGAACGGAACGGAACGGAACGGAACGGAACGGAACGGAACGGAACGGAACGGAACGGAACGGAACGGAACGGAACGGAACGGAACGGAACGGAACGGAACGGAACGGAACGGAACGGAACGGAACGGAACGGAACGGAACGGAACGGAACGGAACGGAACGGAACGGAACGGAACGGAACGGAACGGAACGGAACGGAACGGAACGGAACGGAACGGAACGGAACGGAACGGAACGGAACGGAACGGAACGGAACGGAACGGAACGGAACGGAACGGAACGGAACGGAACGGAACGGAACGGAACGGAACGGAACGGAACGGAACGGAACGGAACGGAACGGAACGGAACGGAACGGAACGGAACGGAACGGAACGGAACGGAACGGAACGGAACGGAACGGAACGGAACGGAACGGAACGGAACGGAACGGAACGGAACGGAACGGAACGGAACGGAACGGAACGGAACGGAACGGAACGGAACGGAACGGAACGGAACGGAACGGAACGGAACGGAACGGAACGGAACGGAACGGAACGGAACGGAACGGAACGGAACGGTTGGTTGGTTAAAGGCTGACGAGCGAGATACCGGGTTTACCTTGTGGTTTCCCTTAACACTGAGACCAGCTTGGGTCTATTGTATTTTTCTGTCGTCAGGGGTTCCTAGTTAAATAGGCCTGTGTTTTTCACCAGGTTCAGTGGTATATTTACTAGGTGTTTCGGATTCATGCCTGTTTCTAGCTTGATCTGTCCGAATATTCTGTTGCGCTTGTTGAGCAGCGCGTCGCAGTCGAAGATGATGTGAGAGGCTGTTTCCTCTTCGGCACCACAGAGTCTACAGTCCACGGTTTCTCTATTTATTCCCATGGTGTTCTAAGGCCGCAGTGTCCGGTTAGTAAGCCGGTGATCGTGCGTATCTTAGATCTATTAAGGTTGAGTGCCAAACACTAACGGCTGGCGTTAGTGTTAGGTGCCTCACCATTGCTGTGCTGTGTCGATGCCCTTCGATTTGGTCCCAATACCTTTGGTGTTTTGATTTATTCCACTCATTGATTAGGTTTCCGCATCGTATTTTGCTAATTCCAAACGCTGGTTCTGGACCTGTGAATGGTGATTCAGATGCTTTCTTTGCAAGTTGGTCTGCTTTTTCATTGCCTTCAATTCCTCTATGCCCGGGCACCCACACAAGTGTAACCTTGTTGCGTTTCGACAGTTCATTGAGGCTCCGAAGACGGAACGGAATACAAAGTAGAATAGGTGTTCATTTTCAGAAGAATTTTTCACAAAATAATTATCCACATAAATACGCCCTTGATAAAATGATAACCTATTCATGAATAATATTGAGTAATAACAGTTTCATACAAAATAAGCATACGTATCTTAAATTAGAAAATACAAGGTATTTCCAAAATTCACTGAAACATTTGTATTTTTCGCTATTGTTTCATATCTGGACAGAACTTTAGATTCTAAACAAATTATTTCATCAAAATGTTTTTATATTCTTAAGACTGAGGGCACTTCATTCTTGAACATGATTTGTTTTTTCACCTGCCACGTATAAACTTCTATTCTTTCCAAAACGAAAGATATTCTAAGCAAAAAATATTTTGTTTTTTCGATAGATCTATATTTTTTGATTTATTCGCGATTGAAAATGTTGATTTGTCATTCAAAAAATGCATGTTTTAGAGAGATTTTTTCACGAAGAACTGAAAACGCCGTTTTTTTACAATTTTTATTTACATTATTGGGCAATGAACAATTAAACCATTCTAAGCTATTGAAAACTAACTTGTTTGTCAATTACACCATAAGGGGTGGTTTTAGAGGGTTGAAACATCACAAAAATATAAATTATGTTCAATAACACAAGATTTATTCTTAATGACAATAAAGTATACTTATTATTATTATTTTTCTGTTCAATATTTGAACATAAAACGCCCAAATATTGGGTTTTCAACTTTTTGTCAAAAGAGTAGTTTTCAAAAAATTAAAAGCACACATCAGGGAACAATAACTGTTGAATAGGAGGCCAACATAAGCTTGATTACAAATTTTCATCCAAAGAATTCTGAGGTGATTGCGTTCAGGACTATTAAGGATTATTTGGATACGTACTATTAGGGTGGTTTTCGTTGAAGCTATATCTAGTTCCTTTGAAGGTACGCTCTGTAGAAATGCGATAAGGTCTGAATTTGTATAGAAAATCATGCTGGAGTTTATTTTAGAGGCTAGCTCGTAACCGTATGGTTTAGGATCAGCCAAGTAAGCCCAGTGGCTCAACGGTGATCCACTTTCAGCTATTCCTGCTCTGAACAACCCTGAAATAAATAAAGATATTAGGTCAATAGTAGTGCTCATGGATGCAGTGTTGCTATTTCCTATTTATGTTCTCGACGAGCAGAGACGCATCACTAGAGCGCTGCACGTTTTCGAATGCATGTCTAACAAACTATAACAGTGAGTACTGTTATGTTTTGATGGTGTACCATATGGTCCCCAGGTTAAGAAAGTCATATTTATATTTCTGAGTTTTTTCAAAGAAAAATTATTTTGCTTGCAATAGAGTAACCCGAAGAATCATAACTCTTGATAGAATCTAATATCGACCCCACATGCTATTTGCACGAATGGCAGCTAACGAGAAGGTGTGTTGTAGTTATCTCCTGCTTATCAAGTTATTCCATTGTTTTGGTGTATAGTAATTTAATACAAAATTGATCAAGTGCTTTAATAGTGGTGAGTCAACATCTTCTATTAACCAACATCAGACAAACTTTGAAAATTGAAGAAATATTATTATTCGAACTATTTCGTTTTAAAACTGGATTTTATTCACAACGTGAACTATATTACTGATAAGAGTGCGCGGGCCAAATGCACGATCGTGTCTTTCTACAAAATCATCGTCTGTAGCGGCCTAAACTGAATAATTAACTGACTGTCTGAACAAATCAGTAAAACTTCGGCAGGCAGGTGAATATGTCACAAAGTCAGTCCAGTGAATCGCATTCAACATTGCAAAATTCAAGATAGCTCCGTTCTAAGAAACAGGAAAGTACGATGAACGATAGCAATATCCGAATGATTATTGAACAAGTATCTACCAATGTCACTGCGAGCATCGATAAAAAATTTAACGATTTGCAGCTCACTCTGAAAAACTTAGAGGAAAATATATCGAAAAATAGTGTAAAAATTAAAAATATTGACCACAGGGTTGATGCATTAGAACAGTACACTCGCAGGTGTAATCTGCGAATGTATGGCATATAACATACAGAAAATGAGCATGTGAATACTCTCATTAAGGATTTTATTCACAGTTCTCTGGAGTTAACAGATTTCGATATGAGTGATATGGAATACTCACATAGAATCTCAAGCAAAGTTGTTCTAGTGAAATTCAAATCGCATGACATCAAGAAGAAGGTGTATGCCTCTAAGAAAAAGCTTAAGGGCACAAAAATTACTATAAAAGAGGACCTGACCCACTTCCTCAGCAAAGTTGTTTCATCGGCAGTATCTATTTATGGGCCTAAAAATGTCTGGACAATTGATGGTAAAATAAGAATAATGGTTAACAACCAAGTAACGAAACCATCAGTGGAGGAACTCGAAAATATGATCATAGAAGGAACACTGAGTGTTGGAACTCTCCCTAAGAAATAGTATAAATACCGGGAATATTATAAGTTCAGTTTTTTTTGCGTGATCAATACCAATGAATGAAAACAAAATTGTTACTGCAAACTTAATGTTGGTTATTTTTATATATTCTTTATCATAATGTGAATTATATTTAATTTGATTTGATTTTTATTACTTTTTATATCACTTAACTATTCATCAATAAAGTTATTGCATGTTATCATATAGATATGAGTTTGCAGGGGATTTCTGCCTTGATGCACTTCAAAGTTGCCACTCTGAATGTTAGATCACTGTTTACGGGTTTTGATGACCTTGTGAATATATTTGATGAACACCAGTTTGATATCGTTGTCATTACAGAAACATGGTTAACACCACACATACCTTCAGATTCAGTCAAAATAAATAGTTATAACATGATTCGTAGGGATCGCCTACATGGAAGAGGTGGGGGTTTAGCAATATATTACAAGGAAAATATTTCTCTCACGGAACTGAATATTGGCCATCCTGACTCACAATTTGAACAGCTCTGAGTGAAATTCAAAATCAACAATATGTACTTTGGAATAGGTGCCTTATACAGACCACCACATACAAGGGTAAACGATTGCATTGCAGCTCTGGAAAATACACTTTCATGTGTAATTCCAACGGTAGATGAAATCATATTAGCTGGGGACATAAATGTGAATATATTGAACACAGTTAATACAACCACCGAACAGTTTATACATTTTTTGGAAAATTATGGTCTTGATATCATAAATAGTGAACCAACTCGCATCAATTACTCCAGTCGCAGTCTTATTGACATAATTGCGACCACGAAAAAAGAATGTATTGTAGGTAATTACACTTTAGATGCTAGCAACATTTTCGATCACGAACTTGTGTGTTGTGAATTTTCATATCTACTAATCGAAAACAATTTTATAGAACATATCGGGACTATAGATATTTCAACTACGAATTATTTTTTCAAGATCTCACATCTCTACCCTGGTATGACATCTATTTAATGGAAGACGTGAATGAAATGCTAGCTAAATTCAACACTTACATCTTATCGGTCTTTGATGTTCACGCTCCTTTGAAAAATGTAAGAATAAGTAAAGCTAAGGCTCCCTGGTTAACGGATACCTTGAAACTTATGATTAAAAACAGAAAATCTGCCCTCTCATTATTCAAAAGATCGAAAAGAGCTGCTGACTGGGATAACTATAAAAATATTAGGAATATGGTAACTGTCGCAATTAGAAGGGAAAAACAAGGGTATTTAAATTTCATACATGCACAACGCAATACTAAAGAGCTATGGAGTACATTACATCTTTTCAATATTGTTGCACAAAAAAACAAAAATGAAACGCCTGTTCATCTGTGTAATCCAAACGAGCTAAATGAATATTTCATTTCATCGGCCAATCAAGCAGCTTTACAGCCTCCAAACGAAACTTTTGATTTTTATAATTCCAATAAATTTGATGTCGACTCCAATCTAGAATTACATAATATCGATTGCGAGAAAATAGAAGAACTGATTAATCGAATAAAATCAAACGCAACAGGATCGGATGGGATATCAACAAAAATGCTAAAACTGTGTATACCATACCTCACACCAGTCCTAACTCACTTGATAAACAAGTGCATTACCAGTAGCACTTTTCCAAATTCATGGAAAAAATCCCTTATTTTTCCTGTAAATAAAATATCTAAACCTCTCATGATGAGCGATCTGCGACCAATAAATATTCTTCCAGCTTTATCAAAGGTAATTGAGAAAGCAGTCTACGAACAAATTCACAGTTTTGTTTGTATCCGAAAAAAAAATTCTTCCACAACAACAATCAGGATTTCGCCAAAATCATAGTACTGCGAGTGCTTTACTGAAAATCACTGATGACATAATTTCTGGATGTGAAAATAATCAAATCAGCATACTTTTATCATTAGATTACAGTAAAGCATTCGATACTATGAATCACGAACTTTTATGTGCCAAACTGAAATATTTTGGGTTCAGCCATAATACCTGTCACTTTATTGAATCTTTTCTGAGCAACAGACTCCAGTGTGTCTCCATAAATAATAATATATCAACCGAATTGAATGTATCGCATGGAGCTCCTCAGGGGTCGATTCTCGCTCCTTTACTTTTTGTAATTTATATCTCCGATTTTAAACAGGTAATCAACCACATGTCAATTCATACATACGCTGATGACACAAATCTATATATATATATATATATATATATATATATATATATATATATATATATAGGAAGTAGAACAACTTTTAAGTCTAGAGAATGAACTAAATGAAGACATCAGAAAACTTGTAGAGATATCGAAAAATCACAGCTTGGTTTTGAACCCAAATAAGTCAGCTGCAATTGTCTTTGGTAAAGACAAAAATCGACAAAGGGTCATAGACAACATGTCTTTGATGGTGGAGCAACATGTTATTGAATTCGAAAAAGAAATTAAAATTTTAGGCATGAAAATAGACGAGAATTTGAAATTTAAAAATCATGTTGCTCTGCTTATAAGAAAATCTTACGGTATCATGAAAAATCTATACTCGAATAGACATTATTTGAACCGAAAGATAAAAACAAATCTCTGCGATGCCCTAATATTATCATTGTTCAATTACTGTGATGTAGTCTATGGCCCTTGTCTTGATCTCATAACATCATCTCGGATACAAAAAGTTCAGAACTCATGTATCAGAATGATATTTGGACTACCATACAGAACCCACGTCACCCAATATATTAATGAAATTGGCTGGCTGAAAATGCACCATAGAAGAGAACTCCATTTGGCATGCTTCGTTCACAAACTCATGATAACAGAAACCCCTCCCTACTTACTGGAGAAACTAATACCCAGACATCAGATTCACCAAATTAATGTTAGAAATCGGCAACTACTAACAATACCTCAACACTCTACTACTTTCTTCGAACGTTCCTTTTCGTACCACGCTGCAGTCATGTATAACTCAATTGGCGACGATATCAAACAACTGTCACTACATTCATTTAAAGCCAAACTTTGGGAAACTCTAACTTGTAAACAGTGATCACAAATAAATCTCATATAATAAATTTTTATTTAATTTTTTCACAAATATTTATACTTTACCATTATGAAAGTAACATGTTACCATCATATTGTGCATAATGCTGAATGATTATTTATTTTGAATGTAATTTTTCCAATTTGTGCCTGTTCTTGGTTGAGTGGAAGAATAGCTCTGCTAAACTCCGCCAAGTAAAATAAAGACCATTTATTATTATTACTATTATTATTTGAAATTTTGAAATTGATGTGCCCCCTTCCCCCTCTATCAACCCATCACAATGTTTTTCATTCCAAAAAGTAGTATCGGTGATCCCAATCAAAACTGTTTTGTTTCATGTTTGTACATCGAACCGTTCAAAACAGGGGGGAAGGACTAAAAAAAGCCGCACTGTATAGTAGTCATGGGGAGCGATATGTCTTGGTGTATGAAATATTTTACCTGGAAAAGGTTCGATTGCTGCCAGCAAACCAAAAGTCCGATCGACAGAAGGCGCGCTGGAAGCGAAGTGCATGGGCGGACAATCAAATGTGGTAGTTTTCCAACTAAAAAACTGTAGATGTGCGCGGCTACAAATTTAGATAAAAATCGAGGATCAAGGGAAAAAGTTGTAAAAAAATAAATAACACCTTATTCTCTAACCGCTCCTCGTCTCAACTCGATGGCACTCCACGTGGGCTAGATATCTTCTGACACATGAAGAGGCAGGTTGAAATGAAAAATAAAAGCCTTTGATAAGCCGCTGTCAAATTGTAATTGGTCAGACACCGAAAGTTTTTGACATGCCGCTGAATTCGAATTAGTTTTCATTTGCCAGATTTATTTACCAGATAGTGCGGTGCAGCTAGGCAGAGTCGCATGTTTTATTTAGTTTTCTTAATTATGGTATCTGTTCAGTATAGCATTCTGGAGACCTTTCGATGTTGATGTAGTTAAATTTTGATTTTGATTTTGATGCTAATTTAGAGCCGCTCCAAGTTGAAGTTAATCCAGAACGTCTCCAAGTGGAAGCTGATCTAGAGCCACTAGATAGGGAATTATTTAATGAAGCCTAACACATTCACCCTCAACGGGTTATTTTGAAAATGTATTCGCGTTTGAAGTATGAGAATAGTAGTGGTTCTTCAGAAAATCAAATTCTGAGACGGCAGAAACTCAAGAAACTTGATTCAGCTCCCAAAGAGTACATTCTCAGAAATAAGGTGTCGATATAAGAAATGATCCATAATAAATTACGTGAATATCCAGATTATGTTTATGAATCGTTAGATACTTTGAGAACCATTTTAATTGATTGCGGTTTCAAATACAAAAAATTGGATGTTATTTCGATAGTACTCAACTGTTTATTTTACTATAACGAAATAATTTTTCTTATAATTCTATTTCTTTCAATGTAGTGTTAAACCATTCACACCGAATTTTATTGTCGTTAATAAAACTGACAGGGTAAGGAAAAGGGGGGTACAGCTCATCCAAACCTCAGTAAAAATTATAGAGGAAAGAAAAAGAAAAGGTCCCAGAATAAAATCTAGCATATTTCAGCCTAGACGGCTCACGTCCATCTGACGACTAGGTGAATTAGTTTTCCAAACCTAAAACGGTGTCTTTGTGGGATAGATAAGCCAGAAGAGAGAGAATACGAGAAACTTTCTTCAAAGAAAGATTTTCCGTTCAGTAAAGTTTATTGGTATTTAAGTTTTTTTGATGGATTTGAAATGTCAAACTCAAACTGCTTAGATGATTGATATTGTTGTGGGTTTTGTACAATTCAGAAACCAATGAAATCAGAAATGTTAGTTGTGATAGCTGAATGAGAATTTTGAGATTTCAAGTTTTCTTCGAACGATCAGTTAGAAAAAAAATATACTCCGTTATTTTTCGTCTTTATCTAAAATGAAAATAATGCAGAGCAAATTGTTACAGAAGACTTTTTGAATATCATACCGATTACAAGTCACACGCATTCGCAAAAAAACAGAAGATCATAAATACAAACAGAGGTGAATAAATGTTTCAAAGTGAGAAGTCTAACTTCATCTCGGAAGAGACAATTATTCAAATAAAAAGCTGTATGTGCACCTCGATGTACGTAACGTTTAGTTTTGAAGCCAAATTGTATCAATTTATATCTTAATGATGATCAAAGACATCTTATCGAGTTTACACAAAAATTACCAATACCAAACATAACTGTTAAGTTGCCAAAGGAATTTCATGTAAAGTTTTCAATGTAGTCATTTGAAAAACTATAAGCAACTTCATTCCTAGGCTGAACTATATCTTCATCACATCTCACTACCTATTCCCAATCAATTTCAAGATAGAGTTTTAATTCATAGAATCTGTTATAAGAAGAAGTTTGACATAAAAGGTGTGTTTGAGGATGAAGCATTTGAGTCAAAATCTAGAAGCTATGAAATGTATTGTACTGGTAAAATGGCCAAAGCTGGTAATGAAGTAAAATATAGTTGAGTATTAGTCAGTAAACTCAGGTAGGAGAAAATGAACTGAAAACTGTAGATACTTCACTGAAACCAAACATTATTATCAATATTATGTGGCATTCACGTCCTTTAGTATGAGTTCGGAATGGTTAAGCAGGAATAAGGACAATACAAAGTGATCTGAAGTTGAGAAATTATCGACGTTTATTTGACGTCTTCTTCAGGGTATTTTCAGTTATTCTTATAATATAAACTTTTGAAGAAGAAGTCAGATCAACGACAAAACGTCGGAAATGTCTCAAGTTCATATCACTTTTTATTGTTCTTGTTCCTGCTTACTTAATTTCAGTTCTTATCAATTACTACTGTATAACTGCAAACAAGTGAGCAGATGCCATCATTTCACTGCGTTAGCCTTCAAAAATGCCTCATTATTCAAGTAGGTATCTTGATTTTTTTCATTTCATGACACTAATATAGGTGAAGGTCATACTTGATAAGAGAATTAGAAAGCACTTCATACTTCCAGACTATCATCGATAAACTTTAAGAGACTTGACGGCGCAGGCGTTCCATTCTTGGTATAGAATGTACTGTGATGAAAATTAATGTACTTTTGTACCACGAATCTTTTGCCCAAGAAATACTCCCATCTTTCTCTAATGTAATTGCCTTCTAAATGTTGAAATTGCTTGTAAATAGTTCGTTTTTACAAGTTTTGTTCAACGTTAAAAAACAAAATGTTAGTTCTCCTTTTCAAAAAAATTGCTAAAACTCGGGGAAAACAAAATCGAAAAAATCCGTCAAAATGGTGAAAAACATCGTATCGTCGATAATTGGAGAAAATATTACCACTTGCCACGCTGAAGGCTAAGAAAGAGAACTTGTCAGAATTCGGAAAAATTTCTTACGTCGAGAACTGTTCTCGACTAACTAAAGCAGCTGGTAGATCTAAATGTAGAGATAACTATGAATTTACTCAAATAAACAGTCCTACTGAAAAGCCTTCAACTTCTACTCAGACACATGAAGATAATGGCAAGAGATTCATTGCTCAAGTTCAGGAAGAAATCAATCTATTGAGACAAATTATTATGGATAAAAATGCAATTATTCAGGAAAAGGGGAAAGTTATTCAGACTCTAGAAGAAAATGTTAAGTTTCTCAATAGGAATAATGATGAATTGAGAAACAATGTTTACTGTGAAAATCTGCAATTTACAAAAGCAAAATTATTTTGTTCTGATAACGTTAGCAATCAATCATATTCAGCTGCAGTTAAAAAAAAATCCAAAAAGTTCCAGTAAAGCATGTAGCACAGGTTCAATTCTTCGACCAAAAAATATCCAGTCTCCTACGAAAACCAGAACGGATCTCCAAGTTGAAATTGATTTAAAAAATCTAAAAATTGGAATCAACTCAATGAAGACGATTAAGAATGGCGGTATGGAAATAAAATGCAAGAATAAAGAAGAAGAAACTATTTCAATGAATGAAATAGCAAGCAAACTAGGTGATCAATATAAATATGACATTAAAAAAAATAGAAATCCGAAAATAGCAATTAAAGTTATAAAATTTGAAAAAAATATGGAATCAAAAAAATTACAAGAAATTATCAGGTATCAAAATTCTATTATTCAAGAAGACGACGAGTTCATTGTCAAGTATTTGAAGAGATCTGATGCTTATACAGTGTTTACAGAAACTAGTGCTCGATTGTTTCATACGATTTTTGAATAAAATGGAGGAATTGCAAGGTTTATGATGCAAATGTTGTAAATCAATGTTTCCATTGTTTTCGTTTCAATCATATTGAACATAAATGTAAAAATGACCCAATTTGTTAACACTGTAGGGGTAAACATAATTTGGAGAGTTGCTCCATATCCTTGAATGAAAATAAATGTGGAAATTGTTAATTTTCAAATTCAGTGTGCAAAACTGATTATCAAGTGAATCATTCACCCCATGATCAAAAAATTTGAATGGTATATCAATTTTATGAAAATCGATATCAATCAGAAATCAACTATGAATTCTAATAGAGCAAGATCTTAGGGCCGTCAGACCTTACTTATTTTTAAACGAACGAAATGTGTACGATTGATTAGTGTTAGTATGTACTATGTTCGCATGCCTACCTGCTAGCTTGTCCAGATGACCATTCTTCAGATATTAGGTAATCAAGGTACGCAAAAACACTACTCACTTACTTCAATTGCCAGTCTACAGAATTATTTCTATAACCCATGGTGGATCAGTGGACAGAGTATCTAGCTACCACCCCGGAGCTCCGAGTTCAAATCTCGTCTACAACAATTTTTTTTTTTTAACGCAGCAGACGCATCACACTAGGGTTAGCCATCTCGGTTGGAAACGGCTTCGACTACGGAAGGATTTTTGTTCAAATTTAAAGAAATCAGAATTTTTGTAAATAAAAAAATTTGTTAAGATTTCCTTATGGGTAAAATTCAAGGGCCTTCAGATATAACTATTTTTGAAAAGATGAAAACTTAGGTTCTGAGTGGTGTCTCATGTACTTTTAATACCTGCGTGCTTGTGGAGTTCGCTCTGTGACACCTGGGCAGGTACCAGGTGAGAAAGGAAAATAAGAGTTACTTAACTTAAATTTGTGTTGCTGATTTTTATGTATAATTTGTTGAATATCACTCTGAAGTAATTTGTGGAGCATCAAAGCGTTTGACAAAAGTTCTGGTCTATGGGAAGCGTCTGACACTTTTGAAATTACGTAAGAGTAATATTCTACAAAATATATATAAAAATCAGCCATACAAATTCAAGTTAGGTATAACTTTTCGTCAAAAAACATTTAATAAATAAGTTTTCCATACTGTGCATACTTTGGGGATGACACTGTATCAGTGATCAGAAATTGATAATTACTGATGTTGAAGTTATTCCTCAAGAAAGCAGAAAAGGATACCTCTACAAAACATTCACTAAACTGAATACTGAATTAGTGAAAAAAAAAACTGATAGAAATGAGGGATTGTGTGATGTATTTGATACTGTGAATCATGATATTTTATTAGTGAAACTAAGACAAATGGGCATCAGAGGCAACGTTTATGATTTATTGTAAAATTACCTCAGTGGAAGAGAGCAATTTATTTATATGGGGGGCTCAACCTCCTCGAAGAGAGATATTTCTTGTGGGGTACCCCAAGGGCCTATCCTTGGGCCTGTTTTGTTCCTGATTTATATAAATTCGAAATCTTGCCTGAATTTGAAAGGCCATTTAAAATAATTCGCGGATGATACTACCCTGTACTGTTATGGAAAAAGTCCTCAAGAAATAAACAAATAAATGGAAGGTGACCTCATTTTGATTTCGTCATGGTTAAGAGAAAATAGGTTAACTTTAAATTTTGAAAAATCTTGCTTTAGTATATTTCTAGAAGATCTTTACCAGAAAATCTGATTGAACCCCTCACTGTGGATAATTCTTGTATATGATACAAAAAATACTTAAAATTTCTAGGTTTAATAATTAATCAAACTCTCTCTTGGTCCACGCATGTTCTGGATCTGAGAAAAAAAATCTTCTGTTATTGGCATTTTATACAGACTGAGGTCTTATATTCCACTAAAACATCTTAAAAATATTTACTTCACTTTGATATATCCAAAGCTTCATCATTTAATTTCAATTTGGGAAACCGCAACAAAATCAATTTTGAAACCATTGAAAACCTTACAGAATAAGATTATGAAATGTATTTTCAAATTACCTTTCGTGGAACCTACTTCAAAATTATACAAACCAAGAAATCTTCTAGATATCGATTCATTATTCATAATGAAAATTTGCACGTTTATTCACCTAACAAAAACTAAGAAAAAACATTCCAATCTCTCATTTGTTGTTGCTTCTGATGGTCATAGTCATCTAACCAGACAATCTGATAACCTAAATACTATCCAAATTAAAACTCAAATTGGCAAAAATTCATTATATTATCGCGGTATTTTAGCTTATGATACGAAACGAATATGGTCTAATAATTACCTCACAAGATTCGAAACGGAATTGAAAAAAATTATCGTTTCTACTGAAAATGAAGTAGTATACTGTCTCCGACCAATTTCTGCTCAATACTGATTTAAATATTATATTTATATTTAATTGTTACCTATCACCTGTCCCTGTATAAACATTTTAAGTTTCTTGGGATTGAATTAATGAATAAAATAAATAAACCTCGGAGATGGACGGAGCTCTGAAGACGCTATAGCCACTCGCGCTAGCGAAACGTTGGAAGCAATCCCAAAGAATGACGGCCTTTAAACCCGAGAAAGAATATTTAATAGTTCGAAGTGAGAATTTGTAGCTATTTGAAAAATACAGAAGGTACAATTCTACGGGAAACACTTTATCAATTAGATCTCACCTCGAAGATTCCCCTAGTAACTGTCGACGCTATCCGTCAATTGAGATGATTTAAGTTTGATTTTCATGGTCAAACTTAATCGAATAAATTTTCAACTGTTTTTCTCACACCTTTCTTAGTCCTCACCATTACCTTACATCCCTTTCCTCGATCCCCTCTGTTTCACTTAAACCTGACATTATGACTGTATTGTACTCTCTTACTTATACCTAGTTCAATAATAATAATGATGAATTGAATATTCAAGATAGTATCATCTAAAATTTCAATTGAATTCACTGATTTTTTCTTTTTGTCAATTTAAGATCAGTGTTAAAACTGGACGAGATGATAAATGAGTATTTTATATTATGGTCAAGTTGAATCGAGACTCAAGTATGGCATTTGCCTCCGAGGCAATTCAGCTAGACCGAAAGAAGTTTTTATTTTGAGATGTATTTTTGGAATATCTAATAGAATATCTTGTAGAACAATTTTCAAATGTTCCAACACTTCCCACTCTCTTCGTCTTCGAAGTGTGTGTTTATGTCTTCAAACACATAGAAACATTCATAAACATTTCTGATGTTCACGGTTATAGAACACGAACATTTCATTTCATTTTGCCAAAAAATGGCGTCCGGTGCTTCAGACCTAGTTGGTTTTGAATTATACAACAATCTACCACACAAGTAACGAATCTAACAAATAGATATTGAAATGTTTTTTACCCGAGATTTTAGTATACGATTTTATAGCAATTTATATTTTCATTGACAGTTTGAAAACATGTAAACTTTGTCAAAAAATTGAGTAAAGATTTATTGACTGGTCTCAGAAACCTACCAGCCGATTGTTTGCTCCCGATGTGAAATCCAACTGAAGCACCTCCAGCGCTCTGACCGAAAAGGGTTACTTTGTTCTTATCTCCTCCAAAAAGTGCAATGTTATTTTGGACCCATTTCAGGGCAAGAAGTTGATCTTTGAGCCCGTTGTTTCCAGGCACCACGTCATCACCTGTGGACAAAAACCCAAATGGGCCCAGTCGATAGTTTAAGGACACCATGATAACGTCCTGTTCTATTAGGTAATCTGGCCCATATACATCGTACTGACCGGCACCATCTCTGAATCCTCCCCCATAAAAGAAGACCATAACTGGTAGTAGAGTTGAATTTCTCTGAAATAGATTATAATATATAGGGCGTTTCCGAAATAGGGTAACAACTTAGAGTACTGATTCTACGTGCAAAAAAATTGTTTTTATTTATAGATTCGCAAAGTCTTCCTAAGGGAATGACGTCCCTTCGAAAGTGGCGTCCCTAAATTTTTTTTCGTTCAATATCTCAGGAACCCTAGGGATCCTTCGATATATAGGACCAATGAAACTCGGTGCAAGATTCAGAGTTGTAATTTCCTGAAATCAGTCAAAACCAGTTCTAACCATAGGCGTGCGAAACCTGAAGCGGGAAATATTTCCTTTCAGTATTTTTTGTTTGAGTTCTTCGACAATTTTAAAGTAAAGTGTATAATTAGTACCTATGAATAATGTAATTTTCATAAATTACTGTTAACGAGATAATCCGCTTTAAATGACACACTGCATGATGAGAATCTCAAATTGGGTAAAGAATTTGCTAGGATGATTACTTTTGGGTATGGTCCGTATATCGCCGAGAATTTTAGAACGGTTACTAGTGGTTTTCAACATTTCAGGTAACCGGCTCCCTATATACGGACCGCTTGTCACTTGTCATTAGTCAACAAAATTTTGATAAAGAAGGTTGGAGGTTAATGTAACGTTGATACTTCTGTACTTCTGTTTTTGAATTGAAAAATATTTATTTGTGTATTTGTAAAGTTATTAGTGCCAGACAGTTTGAGTGTTGGATGCCATGGAAGAAGCTGCAGGTTTCTGGGTTATTATCAACGAACTTTTTTCTTCAGAAAGCAGTTCTAGTGAAGACGAATTTGTTCCAAGGGGCCCTATTGGTACTCACCTACTTCAAAAGGATCGAAGGTGACCTGACTTGATGTCATTGAGTAGAAAGTGTTATCCATTAAAAGTTGCCAATATTTTTACAATATTAAAAAAATTGCTTTTCAGTTTTGCGTCCAAGAATTCTTGGGTTTGTGGAAGATGTTGTGGATGACTATAGCAACGCAGAATTCAGAGAACATTTTCGAATGAATAGGCAAACATTCCAGCATATATTGTCATTGATTGAAGACAAAATCAGTGCACCTATAGTCGAGAGAGGCCGTCAAGTGATACCACCAAAGGTTCAACTTTTAGTTACCCTTTGGTACTTTGGGACTCCTGATTCATATAGGTGTAGTATTTTTGTATATATCAAAAATAAAACATATTGACCACCATTTCCCTTCAAAACATGTCTTGACTTGGTTGTTCATATCTAAATTTATTAGTTAGCTATTAATAATTTCAAGTTCTGTTGTAGATCAATTATAAGTCGCTTCAATATAGGCAAAGCAACCGCAATTAGAAGTGTGCGAAGAGTTACAAATGCTCTCCTAGAAATAAGTAACAATGTAATATGTTGGCCATCACAGGACAACATTGATGAAATAAAAAATAGTTTTCATGAAATGGGAATGCCAGATACCATTGGCTGTATTGATGGGATGCATATTCGAATTCCTAAGCCTAATGACCATGGACTTTCTTATATAAATAGAAAGGGATTTCCTAGCATTCTATTACAAGTAAGTTAAAAATATCTTGATATTTATTGAAATATGTTCATTGATTTTATTTTAGGGAGTATGTGATCACCGCCTAAAATTTATTCATGCATATGCAGGAGAAGTTGGTTCAAACCATGATGCTACAGTACTGAAACGAAGTGAGATATGGACTTATGTAAATGAAAATTTCAATGAGAAGTTTCCAAATGATACACACCTGTTAGGTGATAAAGCGTATCCCTGCCTTCCTCAACTAATAACCCCATATAAAGATAACGGTCATCTTACTGTCTCTCAACGAAATTTCAACTTTTTATTGTCAAGAACCAGAAGTACAATTGAAAGAGCATTTTGTTTATTACAAAAAAGATTTAGGACGTTAAAAGATCTATTGGATGTACGCCGTATAGATTGGATCGCCAAGTATGTGATTGCTTGCTGTGTGCTTCACAATATATGCATCATGCAAAATGATATACTGGAGATTGAAGCAATTGAGGCGGTTGATAACGATCCAAATGTCAATGATGCCATTTTTGTTGGAGCTATTAGACCAAGACTTGTACAGGGTCAAGCCAAACGCAACCGAATCTGTCAAGAATTAAATTGAAATTCCAACAATCATGTATTCTTCACCCATATAAAATGTTCATTGTCACAGTTTGTTTTTTTTTCATCCCTTAGGCATTGCATAATATAATTAGAAATGAGCAAAATACATTCAAATTAATCAAAAAGTTTTAGAGGTGGAAACATCTCAGGATGTCTGCTGGCATATTGAGTTGAATCATCGGTCAATCTACTGAGTAGAACATACATGTTTTTGCCCTTTGGGGTGGATTTAAAAAAAAATTAATAAGTGAAAAGAATGATGAGGTAACAAAAAAATAATAGCTGTCAAAAAGAAATATATATTAATAGAAACTTAAAAAAAACTACAAAAATAGAAACAAAATATACATTCTCTCTTATTAAATAAGAAACATCACATTGTAGCTTTCATTTCAAAAAACGAGTAAGTCAAAAATAGATGGGGAAACAATAGTTCTGCCAAAAAGAAATATTCATATATATATATATATATATATATATATATATATTAATAGGAACTTAAAAAAACATCACATTACAAAGGTAGAAACAAAATATACATTATCTCATTAAATAACAAACATCACACTTAAGCTTTCATTTTTGACCAAAATTTTCATCTGCTGGCATAGGCATAGTAGAACATACAGTGAGGTCCTAAAGTAACACGGATACATTCATTTTCTACGTTATTAGCCATTTTCAAGAAAAACCCTGAAACACGTCAATTTGTCTTTGACACTGTGACATAAAAAAATCGCCCCTCCACCCCCATCAAAGAGACAGCCACCCCACCAATTTTTTTTTTAAATGAAATAGTGTATCAGGTAATACCTCATTTGGAAAGGCATTCAGTTGTCTATAAACTCGCTGTAATATTCACTGCACCTCGATTTTTTCACATACAATTTTTTACTCTACTGTCACGTATGACAAACGACAGTTGGTAAATAAACCAAAAAAAAATTAAGGTGCATTGACTATACAGCGAATTTAATAGTATATTTGATACTTTTTAACATTTTGAAAAATATTCAATTTAAAAAAATAGACATGGCTGTATAGAAAATTGAATACCCTTCGAAATGAGGTATCATTTGACTCCTTATTTCATTTAAAAAAATGGAGGGGTGGCTGTCAATTTGAGGGGTGGAAGAGAGGCGATTTTTTTTATGTCATGTGTTTCAGGGTTTTTCTTGAATATGGCTAATAACGTAGAAAATGAATGTATCTGTTACTTTAGGACCTCACTGTATATATTATTACAAACAAAATATATATTTTCTCTTATTAAATAACAAAAATCACATATACCCTTTCATTTTTTACCGAAATTTTCTTGCATCCAACGAAACATTTCTTTTTTTAAATTTATTTTGTCCTCATGGCGCTTTTGCCTTCTATTTTCTATTTCATAAGAAGACAGAGTTCTTTTCCTGGATAATTCTCCTGGAGAAAAATTTTTGCTTCCACCTGGTTTATTTGCATCATTATCAACTGGTTTTTCACTACTTGTAGTCTTTGTTAAACCAGTGCTACTCACAGAAACAATTGGTTTGAAGTATGGATCACGAAAGTATATTTCGTGAAAATCTTCAAAATATCTCCAGTGTACAGCATGATTCCCAGTTTTATTTTTTTCTGCCCGAATTTTGTCGTATGTTTTTTTGAGGTTCCTCCATTTCTCATCACATTTTTGATAAGTTCGTGCTATCCCCTTTCTCTCAAGTTCATCACATATGATTTGCCAGACTTTTTTTTTGTATATGTTGGACTATCAAACTTATCTTTATTCTTGATGAAGCTAAATATCAGTAGCTTTATAGCTTCGTGTGTCCATGAACATTTTCCCTCGCCAGTCTCACCGTTCCTTGCGTTTGCTAGGTTAATATTTTCTTGCAAAGTAGATGCAGGAGCAGGGTCAGTCACAGTAGAGGCACAACAGGTGCTGGTGCTTGGCTCTGAAGATGAGTCTAGTTCGCGAATGGATCCATATATTTTTTTAGTATCAAAATCCATTTCTATATTTTCAAAATTCCTAAAACAGTGATGCTTTGAAGCGAGATCTTCCTCTATAATATTATTAATCCTCCCCACATCGACATTACAATGGCCGCATGTTAATACACAGTTATCCTAAATTATTGTTTTATAATTATAATTTTTATTTCTTAAGAAATAAATTACCTCTGTGTCTTGCAAAGACATCTTTATTCTTTTGAGTAATAACTTCTCTTAAATCAATCAAATTTTCTAATAAACATAAACAAAAGTGACATATGACAGGACAAGTCGTAACATCCTTTTGGTAACCAAACTTCCCACAATTAAAAGTACGGTTGCTCTGGTGACAGATAATTAACCGAAATTTCAGGAAATGGTCACCGCTTTTTCAGGAATTTGATATATACGGACCGCCCAGTTACTAACCAAAGTAACCAAGGATATATACGGACCATACCCTTTATTGGTGAAGGTCTGAAACGATAACAAATACGGCTAAAATCATAGAAATCATTTTGAAAGACCGAACTCCGCCCTAAATAAGTGACGCATGCGCCCTGTTGATTTCATTGAGAACTGATAACCTTCACTGATATTGAATCGTGTACCGACTTTCATCAGTGTATATCTCACGGGTTCCTGAGATTTTGAAGAAAATCAGGTTTCCACTATCGAAGGGGCGTAGCTTCCTCAGGAATGATGTACACACCTATGTTTATATGATAAACTACAGGAAACATTAATCATAAGCTGCTTTGTTTCGATATAGTATTTGAATAGAATAAAAAAGGGACAAATAGTATAATCAAAGACATATCATCGTATTTACAAATACCAAATTGAAGTATTCTATCTGGTTGAACTTATTCACTGCATTCAATCACAATCAAAGAGTTTTGAAATTACTGAATATAATTCAAAAACTTTTTCGTTACACAACCGCGGAAAACAGGCGTTTATGTGAGAAGTTTGAACCAGAAAGAGAGATGAAACCATTAAAATTTGACATGTCAAACTCAATACCAGTGATACCACGAGCCACAACCCAACTTTTATGATAGTAATATCGGGAAGGCCATACTCCGTCTGGATTCAAATTAACCGTCGCGTCATTTGGGGAAACTGGAATCATAAAGCTCCAATTTCAAAATGAAATTATAAATTTTACGCAGATTGTTTAATTCTGTTATTCGTTCATACTATTGGTATCACTCCTGATAAAAAAAACGTATCCTTGAAGAGTCCTTTCGTTATATAGTGCTTTTACTTGGTTATAATCCATTAAATGTTTGTTGATGATTACATGCTTGGCCACAGATTGCCTTTTTAAGATTGCAATAAGTTCCAAGTGATGTTAGGCGGCCGGATAGAATTGTGGATGTTTGTCCTATATACATTTAACCTTTTCGTTTTGAAGAATAGGCTATTAGTAGTGGTCACAATTCGTTAAGAGAATTTGATATCTTCATTTTTGAAGATGTTGAGAAGCTTGGTTGTTAAATATTGAAAATATGATGAAAAAAGAAATGACTATAAGAGCTTTCTCCTCACTGGATGAATTGTTGACAATGTTATTATTTTTGTTGTTTGTCTGAAGATTACTATTTTAAGGAGATATTTACACTAATTGGAACATTATTACTTGGATAGTTTCCACTCATACAGAAGGAACTATACAGTTATTCATTTGAAAATTTATGAGGATAAGAATGTTTAATAAGAATACCCTTTAATTAGATAAACCTCGCACCGTTTCAATGGGAAATTGGCTTTTGGTAAATTTCCTACAATTTTTTATAAATTGTAGAATTCGTGATGCTGATCAAATGTCTCCATTGCGCCAAAGCTCTAAATTAAACGGTTTAGATTATACAAGGTACTGAAGTTGACTTTTCCAAAATTTCAAATGGTCATTGTGAAGACATTTTTACGAATCTATGAACCAAATCAACTATGTATCGATTATTCATACGGCCGAAACAAATCCTCTATGAAGTATAATAATACCTGTACAAACCCACGATATACAGGGAGAGTCCAAAGCTAGCAAATTTATTAGTGATTTCTAAAAAATTGAGCTGTGGAATTTCATTCATTTCCAGATATTTCGAAGGACACAAATATCGAATCCAATTGATGATGTTAGATCTCCTGAATCAGACTGACATATTATATACAAGTCGTTCTATTTCTCACGAAGCCACATCCGTCTTGCTTGTTGATATATCCAAAAACATTCAATTCCCGATAACTCGGTGATAAACTGGACCGTTTTTGGATGAAAGTTTACTCTGCGGTTACACAAAATATATACGTTCTATCAAAAATAGCGACACTTGCTGATGATTTCTTTGAAGTAGTTGGGCTTGATTTGTTTTATTGATGTATTTCCCTAAACACATTCATTCGACACATATATTCTGAAATATTGTGAACAATTCACTGTGGAATATTTTATATATGCATAAATCAATACAAGTTGTAGAGTAACTTGAGTGACGAAGGTAGAATATTGCAAAAAATAAACAGAAACACTGAACTACAGTATATATAATAGATAACGAGATTTACTCATATTTCATTACAATAGAAGTTTCGTACTTATACAGAGTGTATCACATTGGCGTAACAATTTCAAATGTTTCGTTTTCAGATTCCAGATAAATGTATATGGAATTTCAGAATGAACCATTACATCTGTGTTTACATATCAATCAATCAATCAGTCATTTATTTGACTTCATTGTATGCAAGGATTACAATTGTAGCAGGTCATACATTCGTCTAATAGTAGATACAGAAGAAACATATAATGTAAAGTGGACGATTTCACAAGTAATAAAAAAATTATCTCATAAAAAAACAGAGTATATTATCACATCACAGCACTCCTGGATTAGCAAGTTAATGGGCGTTTCTTTCACATCCTTGAGTTATACAAGAGTTGGATGAACATAGATTCCGCGTATATGATATTACATATAGGTATCTACTTAAGATCAAACCTGTGATATTACGTGAAAGAAAAAACAATTTATGACGAGGTAGCAAAAAACTGAAACTAATGATTATATGAGTAACTTGTCCCTCTCTATAGGCAGCATCCTCTAGGTTATTTCATGCAATGTCCACTTCTCATTATTTTCAATTGTTGTCTCGTTTCACAGTAATCGACTTATTAATTAGCAGTGCATATAAGTGGTTGAAAAATTTCAGACAAGTTGTGAAAAACCCTGTATATGGGCTTAATATGGTTCGTTATTTTCCATATACAGGGAGATGAGATTAAGCTGTTGAATTCAAAGCATATGTTATATAATAAAAAAATAAAAATTCACCCATTGAGATGCGAATTTAAGTAATGAGTATGTTTTGCTAATTGGTATATTTCTGCCAGTCATTGATGGGAGGGTGATCATGGGTCGTTCTGAAATTACATGTACATATATCCAGAATCTGAAAATGAAGCATCTGAAATACACTTAAGAATAATTAAATTGGTGGTTGTTACGCCAATGTCGTACACTCGACATACGTATGAAACGTCTATTTTGTAATAAAATATAAGTGTATTTCGTTTTCTATCATATATGGCAATTTAATGTTTTTATTTTATTTTTTGCAATATTCCACCTCTATTACTCAGGTTATTTTTTAATTTGTAGTAATTATAGATTCATACATATTATTTAAAATATTCCAAAATAAAATGTTCAAAATCTTTCAGAAGATTTGTTTCAACGAATGTGTTTATAGAAATGCATCAATAAAATGAATTTCAAGCCTAACTACTATAAAGAATTCATCAGCAAAGGCCATTATTTTTGATATACCCTGTATATATTTGGTAACTGCGGAGTACACTTTCACCATGAACGATCCAATTTATCAATGTGTTCTAACTTGCTTCGTTTTCGAAATACAGAGTGTTCAAAGTTTTTAGAAAATATCAGTTTTTTTATCAATTATTTAATAGTTATTTATGAAACAAGTGTAAAAAGTGAATGTTTATTGCACTCGACGTGAAATTGTCCGACGAGGCCGTTAGGCCGAGTTGGACAACACGTCGAGTGCAATAAACAATTTTTGCACGAGTTGCAGACAACATTTTTTCTACGTTCATGCAAAAAGCAAAAAATGATTTATTGAGGTGCGGCACTAGGTGTAGAAAAATGAAAAGCGCAACTTGAATACTTTATTATTAATATCGATTTGCATTGAAACAGGAACTAATACGTTACGAACAATTTAACTCAAACTTTATTTTTACCCTCAATGTTGAAAGTGAATGAACAATTGGTGCAATTTTCAATGTGAGTATTTCGTAGTGAAGTACTTTTTGACTGACGTTTCTATACTATATAAAAATCAAAATCATAGTAGCCGTTAGCGCGTATGTTATCACTAGGTGTGGTCATAGTACAGACAGTAGACGGTTTAGAACAAAGCGGATCGGATTTGATTATGGAGTTATTCTCGGGAAGACATTGTTTGTTTAACTCTTGCTGCTAACAATAATACAAAATAATATAAAATATGTAACTGTTTGAAACCTATTGCCAATCTCACATAATATCTGCTAAATATGTAGTAGTTTTAAACGTTTATGATTGTCATGATGACAGCACGTTGAAGTAGAATGACAGATGAGTGCAATGAAAACTTTATTGCACTAGTGCAATAAAGAACTTCTTTTCCCACTGAATATACCTAGTTCAATAAAGTTTTGCTTTTTGAATGAATGTAGAAAAAAATCTTTTTTTTCTGATTTTAATAAAAACTGCCACGGTCATTGGCGGTAATGAGGGCCATCATTCAAAGTACTTATAATGTAAATTCCAATTACAGTGGCGTCCCAAAGGATAATATTTATTGATATTAGGACAAATTATTGTACTCCTCTGTGTTTTTGTATGTTTAATTTTTTCAGGGGCAATTAGAAATACAATTTTTTTGTCTGTTCAATTTTTTTAGTATCTCACTTCATTTTTGAGAAACAATTCAATACCCGTTTTCTTGCATGTAACACGAAAAAAGTATTTAAGTAATTGATAATAGGACTAATTTATTCATTTCAATTTTTTAGGAAACAGAAATACAAAATTTTACAAAATTGCTCAAAATTAACACCATTTTTTTCAATACAAATTTCGCACCTGCGAACGACAGATTCTGCAGCTGCACGGTGTGATCTCTGGTGCTGCTTGAACAATTATTTCCCGGAGAGAACCTTCGTCGTTGATCAGCATGAACTTTGATTTGCATTGCACTCTATACACAAATCCATAGGGGTTAAGTCAGGAGAGCTCGCAGGTCTAGGAACTTTGACACCCTGTATCTCGAAAACGAAGCAATTCAGGATACATGATTATAGGGAACAAAAATCTTATTTTTGCCTGAAAAACCGATCCTCAACGTTTGGCGGTTTAACCCTGGGTCACCCTGTAGAGTGATATTTATATTTCTGTGGACCTTCATATTACGAAACGGTATATTACTGTTGAATTTTTCCTCAGCTGTGAACTGTAGGTGCTCATTGTAGCTGCTGAACAGAGCTTCCTCAGTTCTACCATGAGGAACAGACATAATAAAGTCATCTACGTAGCGTTTAATGCAGGGGATATTGAAAGGCATTCTGATTTTGATATCAGTAATGAGTTCATCCAGGACAAAGTTCTCTAGGGCGAACTTCTCAAGGAGATATTGTTTATTGAAAATGTCATTGAGTACTAAAATATTAAATAATCAAAAATTCAATCAAACTGTCAAAATACCGGGCAAACAATGTTGGGAGATCACATTCCAATGGTTTCTCAAACTTGTAATTATAACAGTAAGAGGTAAATTCGTGTCAAAGAATGAATAAGAATGAACGATAAGGGGTATTTTACATAAAACTCATTGTCAGTGCCATATGACATGAACAATACATTGTTGAGTCATTTTGCCAATTTACTATTAGGAGAATTATTTGAAGACACTGTAGGTCCCTTTGATACATTAGGTTTTTGTACCTTAGGTAACGAGTAGATCCTGGGAGTTACTGTATTAGGTATTTGTATGGTAAGTTTTTCGGCTGTATTCTCATCAACTATTCAATCCTTCCTAAACTAATTTATTTTCTTTTTGCTGCAAAGTGCTGACTGGAGAATTATTCAACTTTTTATAATAATTAGGATCACTAAGTTATTCTAAGTTTTTAATAATATAATCGTCTTTAAAAATTACCACTGTCACATTGCCTGTGTCACTTCTTACGACGTATACTTCAGGATGCTGTTTCAAGAAAACTTTACATCGATCAAAGATTTTTCTTAAAAAATGGTAATTATCAGAATTTTTATGAAGGAAATTTGTTATTAAATTAGTGAATTGAGCGCGATAAATGTGTTGAACACACTTGATACTTTCTAAATCTGCAAGGTTTGAAAGTTTAATTTCTTCTATCAGTGGACAAATTCCAAATTTGCCACATCTGAAAGAATTTCAACATAAGTAAAATTCCTCATCCATTTAATCTGAATTTCAATTGATAGAAGTTATATTTGATGAGAAGTCATCTTTATTTTGCCGGTAATGTGCAGATAATATTCGTTTGAGGACCCATGATTTCACGGAAGATGATTTTAATTTCCAAGTTTAAAATATTTTTCTTCAACCATTTATTAAAACTCTGTACTGAACGTCCAGTCGTTTCTCCTCTATGGTGTAACATGGTTGTAGGGTTTCAAATTGAAGGGTCTAGTGCGACAAGGGTATAAGTGCCAAATAATTTTTTAAAGAGAAAAACATTCTCAATTGAAAATTGAATCAATTCATGACTTCTCTGGAAATGGAAAAACCCTACGATAAAACTGAAGTAACTTTTTTGTAATATCTAACAGAAAACAACTACTTCCCTGGCTAAAGCCACGCTGGACATTGAACTACATCTGATAGACATTGAGAGAGACCCTATATAACTGAGAGAAAAAATCTGAAATTAAAAATTTGCATTTTCATTCAGATAGTTGATCATTTATTAAATGCCCAGTTTCCATTGGAGATTCTTATCTATGAATGACATATATTATTCAGAAGTATCACTCACAGAAAATCGCTTATTCCATTGATGCGTGAATTGCATCTCTTTCGCTAGGCCTCCAATACATTTTGGTCGACAAAAATCTATTTCACTCTTCTGAGATCATCAGGGAGGTCGGAAGAATTGGAAAACATACTCTTCAGAAGCAATTTCACACTGTAATGAGGAATTGCTGGACTATTAAATCTCCAATGGAAACTGGACATTTAATAAATAATCAACTTTCTGAATGAAAATGCAAATTTTCACTTCACAGATTTTTTCAAGTTATATAGGGTCTTTCTCAATGTCTATCAGATGTAGTTCAATGTCCAGCGTGGCTTTAGCCGGGGAAGTAGTTGTTTTCTGTTAGATATTACAAAAAAGTAATTTCAATTTTATCGTAGGGTTTTTCCATTTCCAGAGGAGTCATGTATTGATTCAATTTTCAATTTAGAATGCTTTTCTCTTTAAAGCATGAATCCCTCCCAAGAGAGGTTATCTTGTACGATGGAAAATAGCGACTAAATTCCAACTTTCAGTCGCAGATGATTCCACAACTGACTTTATGAACATCCTTTTGATATTTTCAATGAAATCAACACGCCAAACAATGTTTTCTGTGTAATGTGGGCCTGAAGTTGATTGTTGATACATAATCCGGCATAATTAGTACAATAACAGAAAGACTGAAATAAGCCAGAATAGGATGATTTTTTTCTTTGTATATGAATATAAAGTTTGAAAAAAGTTTCTGATGTTTGAAGTACTTATACCGTTTTCGCACTATGATAGGCTTCACGACGTCCTACAAAAATAATCAATTTTCGTGGAAACTTTTTTATTTAATTTTTTTTTGAGATCGTGAACAGAGTAGAAGTGCCCCGTTTTAAGACAAAATTATTGTATCACACATCATATTCCGACTCCAAGTCATCATTGACCTCATAGTCTTCATCCTCTTGGTCGAGGTCATCTTCGGTAGTCTTCAAGCTTGCTTCATTATTTTCTTTGCTTTTCTTCTTTCCCTCCTTGTTTGTTTTTGGCCCGTATGTAATATTGACGTGAAAATCAAGATGTACAAGAGGTATACAGTCCAAAAGAGCCTGTTAGTTTTTCCACTTTTCAGTCGTAATTCTTATCCAACGTAAAGTTTGGTCTTCCACATTTTCCTGAGGAGCAGGTATCAATCGAAAATGGAAACAAATCATAAAGAGTTGGCTTGAAACCAAAAGAAAATGTCTCAATTTGGATTGATAATAAGTTTATCTAATTTTTCAAACTAGTACAAGTCTTTTTGTGTCATTTTGTGGACTGTAAAATTCTTTCATGATTTCTTAATAACATTGATCCAATCGTCTGGAAAAAAACTTGAGTATTTTTCCTTTTGTATTTTTCTATTACGGCGAAATGTGTCGATAGTAGGAGAGTTTAACTACAGATGTGTTGTTATTCTGAGTGCAGAATTCCTTATGAATATTGTATTCATAATAATAATGATAATATTCAATTCCGTTGATGAGTATTGGCGTTGTCCTTTCTGGAGTGATGGCTTTTTGTATGTTGGAAAGCTCTTGATATGCTGGATCACTTCATTTCGAGTATGTTCATTCATTTTGTTCACACTAGGGGCTTTTCCCCTGAGGTGAGGTTTGCAAATACATCACAAACTGTTGTGAATCGTCTATTGGTGATGTCGAAAGCCTTAAGAAGTTTTTGAAAACCCTCTTATTCATAATCATTATTTTTGTACTGAAAGTTCTTTCTTTTCCATTTGTTGCTTTATACCTGAAGCTAGATAGGCAGTTTTTAAGTCATAACTTGAAATTTTGTGAAATTCATCGAACAGTTTTTGCCTGTCTCCTTCAGAAATGGTAGTATTGCACTTCTACCTACACACATGATCATAATGTCTAAATGTTTTTTTCTCATGCATAACATTTTTATGATCAGTGTATTCTTTTCCCGCAGTTCGCAATTTTTTACGTTGATTTCTCTTCCAGTTTTCCTCGTGTCCCAGCTTTTTCCTGAATTTTATCAAATTCAAAACAAACCTACCATCAATATCATCCATATTTCACTGGATAATTAGCACAACGAACGCAACTGTGGCACAAATATACTGAACTGATGAAAATACTGGACTAAATACTATTTTTTACAAAAATAACTCAATAAACAATACTATCTTCTGTGAAATGTACAGAATAGGAATCGTGATAACATTATCACATCTAAAGTTAGTGCAAAACCGGTATAAGTGCACTTGAATCGTTTTTGCAGGAATAATTTTTCCAAACTCTCTGAGTATATTTACTGGCCCTTAGATGGCTGTCGCGCTCACTTCAAACACTTATATTGTTTATGCACGGACAGAACTTGGTCTTAGGTATACAAATCTGTAATAATACCGAAAATCAAAATTTTGCAATCATACCCTTTTTGCACAAAGCCCTTCAATTCCATTTGATACGTGTGCCCGAAAAATGTGATATTGTCGACATTTCTGCAAAAATAACTTTCTGTTCCTCATTGATGGTAACTTGATATTCGTTTTGGCCCATGTTTTATATGTGTAAAACCATTTGGGGACCAAACCATTGTCTGATGTTGAAGAATAACCCAATTTCTGTAAAAGTGAAGCGAAGGTACACTGACTTATACATATATCGATGAGACCTATGATATCTTCAAATGATTCTCCTAAAAGGAAATTGGCAAAATGTTTTGTTCATGTCATATGACACTGACAACGATGAGTTCTGTGTAAGAGACTCCTCATCGTTTAGTACATTCATAAATGGTTAAAAACTTCCGGAAGACTATGTATTATTCACAATTTAAAAACCATTTCAGAATACGTTTTTTATTCTAATGTTCTAGTATTTGATTACCTTTCCATTAAACACATTTTTGGGACCCCCGTGGGTCAATATCTATAAAAGTTGTGTTGGCAGCACTTCGTTTGTTGATTTGACTCGTGGTAACACTGACATTGCGTTTGAGATGTAAAATTTCAATTGTTTTTTCTCTCTTTCCAGTTTAAACCTCTCACAGAAACGTTTGCTTTCCGTGTCTGTGTAACGAAAAAGTTTTTGAATTATATTCAGCAATTCCAAAACTGATAAGTAGTGAATGTTTTCCATTATGATGAAGAATTCCTCCGTATGTTCTGTTTACTAAAACTCAAGTTCAGTTAGTACTGCCTTACCTATCTGATTTTTACATTATTGCATTTCCAAACTATTTTTTGAGGATAAAATAAATAATCATTTCCGAGAGCTCGACCAAATAACAGTATTTTGAAGCATCCTCAAGATTCATCCACATTTTAATAGTTGTAAGTACATAGGCACATATTTATCTGTGTATTATTTGTTATATTTTCCTATACATGTAGGAAGGTAACCTAACTCAGAATATTTCAAAAAGATATGCAGTGAAATTATAGCAAATTTTTTTATCGCAGGACTCCAGACATCTACAGGGTGGTATTGAGTCCGTGGCCACTGAAGTATAATTAGTGGTTGAACTTCACCTTAAGGTAGTGCAATCCTCAATTATACGAGATGACCACGTCTGCAGCCAACTCACTCGGGTAACCACAAAAACAGGAGATCAAAAAGCCAAACTCACTTGAACGGAAAACACTCTCGCAGTAGCGGAGACTGGCACGGCGGAGATAGCACAAGTGGGGGAATTTTCTGAACGTACACACACAAATCGGCAGAGAAACTTAACTACAGGGTGATACACAACTTGAACTTCTTCGTTTAACCTTTAATAATTATAAAGCTTTAATAGTGAATCTTCGTAATAGATAAAATTTTGGAAAAATATTAAGGTGGCTATGTTTACTTCTTGAGGTTACTAGTTATGAATTTGCTACTCATATCTTTTCGAAGTGATATTTTTCGAAAAGATATTTATGGATTGATTGATATATACTTACAATTTTAAGAACTGGCGTGAAAACATTTATAAACAAACAATCTTCACTTTCATCTTCCGTGTCTTTTTTCTGAGAATAGCAGCTGTTTCCATCTTTCTGGGTTTTCAAAACTCCTGTCCAGTTTTCCGATGGAAATGGGGGCTAAAAAAAGTTTTATTCAATGGACGTTCTATAATTTGTAGGAATATTTTCAACACAGCTGACAATGAACTGAGCAAATTTTGAGATAGTGAAGATCATAATATGTCGGTATGTTATACACAGACAGATATTTTGGATATTGTAAATTACGTTACGAATGCGAAAAGTCATATTTTTCACTCGAGTGGCAAATATTATACAACAAGGCGCATGAAAAATCACTTTCGCACAAGTAATTCACACTATTTTTTCCGTGTTCAAGCGAAAATTTCACCAAATAATATCGAAAAAAGGCTCCTTGAGAACTGTGGAACTATACAGTGGAACTATATAGTGCGACAGAGTTGGGTCAGATACAAGAAAAAAGTATCCGAATACCGGATACGGATACTTCCAATGTATCCAAATACTTTTTTCAAAATTGCGGATCCTTTCACCTAAAAATGTATTCGAATACAAGTATACTTTTTTTCGGATACCTTTAGGGAAAATTCTACAACCGCCACTAGAAAGTCGGATATTCAAGCATGGTTACGTGCAAAGAAAAACAATTACAATGATCCTTGTTGAAAGCAGAATTATTACTGACTGTTCGTGATTATGTCAGGAGTTTCCATACCGATGAAGCTCTCCACTTCGATGCACGGTGTTACCTTCAGCAGTACCCATTCATGGGAAAGCCATGTGAGATCCATTGCCAAAAGTTCCTCTCGAAAACTTCGTTTTCTGTTTCGTACCAAGAGCTACTTTACTTCTCTTCAGTTAATTATGATTTATAGGGCACAGACCCGACCTGCCATAATACTGTTCTCGAATTTGGAGTGCAACTCCTAAACACAAAATGAAACGTTCAGATTATGTCCAAATAAGGCCATTCGTCTCGTCGGTGATGCTGAGCTTACAAGCTCGCTTACCTTCCTGGAATACCGCAGAAAGGTTGGTGATCTGTCTCTGTTTCACATGTATTTTCATCGACGATGCTCTTCTGAAATATCATCAATCGTTCCACCGTTAGCGGTCTCATCGAAACTGACCCGTCGAGGTCAGTACTCACATCTCTTTGTCGTCACGTTGAAGACATGCCGAACATCTCGTTCCCAGAGGCCGTTCATCCAACGGATGGTAAAGCTTGGAACTTACTGCCTAGGGAGGTGTTCTCTGAGGCATACAGCTTGCAGAAATTCAAGAAAAACACCAATTTCTACCTACTTTTTCCATAGAAATATATATTATATACTTATATAATATATATTTCTATGACTTTTTCTCAGCTTTCACGATGTCCTTTGAACATTACAGGATTTTCCTATTCGTGAGAACAAAAACAAATAAAAACATGAAGATGAGTACAATAAGTACATAGTCGACGAAATGGCTACAAACCAAAACAAAATGGTTTCCTCCACCATACCAAGTAAGTAGAAGTTCAAACGACCAATACTCACACTGGGGCACTTTCCAATTGGGAGCTTGAGTTACCCCTGAACTGAACCTCAACTGGAATAAATACATGCAAGAACTTGATTTTACGTGGTCTGTGAGATCAATTCAGGAGCTCACTCGGAGCACTCATTGGGACAATTGGAAACAGGCTCTGGCCACCCTGTCAGGGAGGGAGTGAGTATAAAGTATTCGGATACTACCCAACTCTGCAGTGCGATATACGTTAATTTCCTGTATGGTCGTATGAAAAAAAATTTAACCAGTAGCCTCAAAATATTTTAATGCTAGGCATAATTTACTTACTTAGTTTCGGATTACTAAAAAACACCCGTTTGTTTATTTGTTTTCATCAAAATTTGTTTTTATCGTCAGCCTGCTGCATCCTTACGAGTCTTCAAGAGAATTATGCGAGCTAGGGAAGACCTTGCCTTTTGATATGTGATGCTATTCACTGACTAGAATTCAAACTATTTAGGACCGTCCAAGTACTTCGGTCATCCATCCAAATCAATCAAAAATAATTTGTTGGCCTATTTACAATTATGTACATTTGATTACAGGTAATTGTGTTTTGAAATATCATAACTTTTTCGTTCCACCTCGCAGAAGATCCAGGGCTGGGATATCGCTAGGTTGCAGGACAGCAGATTTTAGAATTTACTTCACCCTTCAGCGAACCTCGGTTATGTGGGCACCTGTGGCGTCCACGATAGTTTAACCTGTCTGAGAAAATTAAGATTTGCGTTGGAGTCGTCATCATTAGCTCCCAGAAAAAGTAGCACCAGACAATAACAGAGTTTTCAAGAGTATAGTATCTGGCTATAGCTGTCTTCTCCATGTTTTGGTGATTGTTTTAGTTGACAATTTCCCTCATATTATATAAACCAACCAAATGCCATCGTTTTTTGAATTCAAACCAATGAGAAAAGGACTTTTCGAAAACTCTGTCTCCAGCCAGTGGTATTTTCAAATCGGTGTTTCGCTTCTTCCTTATTTATACGTTTCCATAGTTACAACAATTTCTGTGAATAGAGAAACGTCAGTTTGACGGTTCAACTCTTCAACTGACATTAATAACACATGATGAACCGTTCCTGCAATATGCATTTAGTCTATAATAATTTAATGTATTCGTGAAATTGTCTGATCGAATATCCCTTTAAAATGCAGAATTTTCAAAATACTTTTACCTTGCCAGTCGCTCAAACTGTGTTGCTGAACAAAACAGCACTCGAGCAAGCTCTCGTGGTTTTTCTAAGCAACACAGTTTTCGTGACAGCAAGGTAAAAGTATTTTTTGAAAATTCAGCATTTTGTCAGGATATTACTACTGATAATTTCACTCGCCGTATGAAACCCTCCTTTCCTGCAATATTAGGACAAATAAGGGACGTATGCCTCGATAATACGCAGTTCCTAGCTTTTGAGTCGGTAATACCACTTTGGCATGGAACCACGTATCCAAACAACAACGAAGAACTCAATATCATCTTGCTACTAATATGAATATCAGTCTGATAGACTTCATGTCTGTAACTTTTGAAGAATTCACGACAATGGAACTTTTTTTACTTTGTTGGTTCGTGAAATTATCTCAATAAATACTACTCGTCCTCACAGTACTATCGATAAATCTGTCAGAAATCTTAAACTCGATCAAATTGCTTCGAGGTAACACCACTCGTCCTAAATGACTCGTGGTGTTACCAAGCAATTTGATATCGTTGATTTCTGACAGAATTACTATCGATAGTATTGCGAGCACTCGTCGAATTACCCCCGATAGTTTGTTTCCTCACCTGAAACCTCAGTTTTCCCAAAGGTGGTTTTGCATAAGGAATACCTTGGAAAGCATGAAAAGTCACATTATTTGGGGATAGTCTCGAATAACCTTCAATTTTTCCATTAGGGAGTTCTACCAAGAGTTCTGAAACCTGAAAATTATAAAACTTTAAAGAACATAATACTCACCAAATGTTTTTATTCTTAAAACATACAAAAAAGTAATTGAGCACATGGGAAGTATTCAATACAATTATATCTTTCAACTATTTTATTCTACATATAGGGTGGGGCACCGAAAACGAAACAGAATTTCTCCAAAACACATGTGTTGTGAAAAAAATGCAAAACACGTCGATTTCTTCGACCCCTTCGTCACTACCACCCAAGTTTTTCATTTTGGCGCCCTCTTGCGGGAAAAACAACTGTTCCGTATTCCAAGTTATGATACTTCATTTGCAAGCTAATTTGTTATAAATTCGATGACAATGCATTATGGAATTTTGCTAAGAGAAAAAACAAAATGGCGGACAAGATTTGCAATTAGGGTCCGATTCGATTCAAAATTGATATGTGATAGTTTTCAGGGTCGGAAACTATGATTTGTTCGTCATGCAAAAAACAAAATGGTGGTTCCAAGATGGCGGACGAAATTTGTAATTATGATACGATTCAAATCTAAATTAGTCTGTGGGAATTTTCAGGATTGAAAATTATGATTTTTTGTAAATGCAAAAAAACCAGAGGCAGACGAAAATTGTAATTACTGTTCGATTCGTTTCAAAATTGGCATATGGGGGTTTTACAAGTTTCCAGTATGACTAGAAAGGATTAATTAAATCGGTAAAAAAAAGCTTTCAAAGAAATGCGCTAAAAAGGATTTTTTTTTCAGATGTGTGACTTTCTGTGCGCGACCAAATTTCGCCGATTAATTCGGTTTCAACAGCATAGACCCGGTTCTTTTTATAAATTGATGGATGTAGCCGTTACTACGTGGTAGGAAATCATCACGAAAAATGAGAAATAAAACTTTCTATGTTTTATAAAAACATAGAAAGTTTTATTTCTCATTTTCCGGTTCTTTTTGGTTTTAACTAATGAAATACGCGTACCACTATTATTTACAATAATCTTTATGTGTCGTTGATTGTTAAACAAATGAAACTGCATTTTTCATGTGACTTTTTTCATTATACCGTAGTTTCCCTTGTTTTATTATCATATATTTGTATAGTCTAAAGATGCTGAAAAGTTCGAAATGGATAATTGAAATAGTTGAACTGTCTTAGCATTATCAAACATTTTATTATGTTATAAAAATTGTATATATTTAGATCCCTCGATTATAATCTCATAGACTGGTACCTATAATTTTTGAGAAAATGAAAAAAGTAACAGGCAAGCAAGGACCAGGTGCAAAATTTTGTTTAGGAAAAAAAATATTTGAACACGAAAGCGCTCAAATTGGTGAAAAGGGGATTCAGTTTAGGGGTTGCAAACGATTTTTTGCGATTTGCGGCAAAACGTAACTATCTAGTGGAAAATGTTCAATGGAAAAATTGTAGATAATAAAAAAAATTTAAACTTTTGTATCCAACACTTTTTGACACAACCCCAAATTAAACGTCAATTTTTTTTCTCGCGTTTAAATGATTTAATATGTATATGAAAATTTGTTGAAATGTGTCTTTTTTGGTTTCAAATAAGCATGATATTTCTGCAATTCAGAAGACGACTAGTTTTCGAGTTAAGTACATTTTCGAAAATAATACCCTTATCTTCCACGAACAATTGTCTTGATATTTTTTATATTTCGAAGGTCTATAAGTGATCACTTTAATTGTTGAAATGTCTACTTTCAAATGGTCTATATAACTTTATGGTAAATGGTTTATCGATCGTTAAATCGCTTTAAATTGAGGAAAAAAGTCTCTCTGCATCATGATTTTCCTAATACTTTCAATAATTTTCGAATTTCCTCATTATTTTTATAACGAAAAGCAGTTTATTTCAAATTACTAAAAAAATATATATATTTGACTACATCATCACACTACAAAATTAATTCATCAATATCAATTTTATTCTTTTTTACAACTATCGAAAATCATTGAAAATATTGAGAAAATCATGATTCAGAGAGACTTGGTGTCGGTTTTTCTCAATTTCAAGCTGTCTAACGATCATATAGTTACATAGACCATTTCAAAGTAGACATTTCAACAATTGAAATGATCACTTTTGGACCTTCGAAATACAAAAAAAATATCAAGACAATTGTTCGTGGAAGATAAGGGTTTTTTTTTTTCGAAAAATGTACCTAACTCGAAAACTAGTCGTCTACTGAATTACAAAAAAAAATAGTGCTTATTATACCGAAAAATCATTTTTCCGTCATTTTGACGGTTAAGTTGAGGTTATGTCAAAAAGTGTTGCCCATAAAAGTTTTAAATTTTTTTATTATCTGCAACTTTTCCATCGAACATTTTCTCATAGATTCCCATAGATTAGGTTAAGTTTTGCCGCAAATCGCAAAAAACCATTTTCAACCCCTAAACTGCATCCCTTTTTTTTGACTCGTCGTTCGGTCTAACAATGCAGCAGCGCCATTTCGTGTTCTCCAAGCAATGAGGAAACGAATGATGTGCATTAAACTGAAAAAATTTATCAGTCTTGGTATAATGTTGCGGGCTCTTCCACTACTAGTGTACGATGCAAATGATAGCATTCTGTCAACTGCTACATTAGAAAATAACTTGACCAGGCTCGACCTTTCTTCCCTATGAGTTTTAATGGATCAGTCAGACTTTTCTAAGAACTTTTGTGTCACAGGCGCATGTCAATTTATCCTATTGGATAAATTGACATGAAGTTAAAAAACGGATTCGTTCACGGAATTATTCTTTCTGATAAAATTCCGAAAAAAATTTTGTGAAACTTGTGTTGTCGGTAAAAGTCATCGTTAGTCATTCCACATAACCTACTAGACTTTTGAAGCAAGTTCATTCTGATTTAGTTGGACCACTATATGCTTACGTTCTTGGAAATGTCGTTTTGTTATTGCTTTGCAAAAACGACACACGATTTTGATACAATTGTTAATTTTAATAAGTTTTTAGAAAATCAAACCAGTGCCAGTGTAACGATTCAGTTGCTTCGGATGAGTATGGACCTGTTGCTCGTACTCGTAAACAAACCTACATTACTGATAGTATTAGATCATCCTGGCAGCTTCTAGAAAAGTACTCCATCTAGATGCGAATGGACGTACTTCTAGAAATATCTGGAGAAGAACCCTTTGTGTATAAATACATCACGCCGCAAGGAGACACAGACAGAGTTACTTAGTTACTTAGCGGGCCGATACACTAGCCAGAGAAGGCTCTTCGGCAGCGCTCATCGGACCGAAACCCTTCTGCGGCGTAGCAAAATCCACCACAAAAGCCCACACTAAACAGTGGGTACAAAACAAATCTCAAAAGTGGTGGGAAACCCGACCAGGATTGAGACAGGCCAAGGAGTTCATCAAAAGACGCTCGCCAAAATTCACGACGGACCTCCTCAGCTACAAAAGGAGGATCGTCAGACAAATAGTAGGTCTGCTTACAGGCCACTGTAGGCTTAACAGACATATGAATATTATAGGTCTGGCGGAAGAAGCAATCTGCTGGTTCTGCCAGGAAGAAGAGGAATCCGCAATACATGTAATGTGCCAGTGCGAAGGACTAGCAAGGGTGCGGTTTCTACAACTTGGAAATGAAAAACCAAGAGCGGACTAGATGATGTGCTATAAGCAATTGGAGCCTCCACAATAGATCTGAAAAGGTCGCAGTGGATTAGGCCAAGGGGCCAGCTTCCCCCCCCCCCCTATCATCTAACAACATCTACTTAGATGCCGTGAACTAGTTTGAAATAAATAGTGTTCTATAAATTACATTAATTGTGTTATTATGAATTAGAAAGATATATTTCATGTTTACAAATAAATCGTTTAAAACCGTTTCGACTTTAAATTTATTACAGTGGTGTCATTAGAAGGATTTTTAAAATGAATAGTGCTAAGTGGACAATCTCCGTGGAAAAATAAATAAACTGATAGACCTTTTTCGCGTAAAATGGACTGGTGGCTGGTAAAACAAGTGTTTGCGTGGTGAACTATTTTCGAATTTCCAAATATTAAACTGATAAATTTTTTATGTAAACGGATATCTCGTGCAAAGAAAAATGTGTTCGAGAAAAGTGCACCTTGTGGACTTGAAAGTCACGGAATTGAATCAAGAATTATTGGAGAAAATGGGACTAGTGACAACTGGTAAGAAGGCCGATCTGTAGAAAGGACCTTTTTAATTCCAAGTTTCTGGAATTGAATCGAGTTCGATAATGAATAAACTCGATGAAAATACCAAATCCTTAGAAGATAAAAGCTTGTAGAAAATTTGGTGAGTTTGAAAGAAGAATTTCAACAGAATTCGAAGAGTTTGGAAGGAAAGCTTCAAGAAAATTCAAGGAGCCTAGAGGAAATTCCTCAAGGGAATTCGAATAATTTGGAAGAACTTCTCGAAAACACGAAGAAGAACTTTGTGGTGTGGCAAATCGATTAGAAGAAAGAATGAGGACCGTCGAGACCAAGACAGAGAAAATCAAAGATGAAATCGAGATAGAAATTAATAAAATAGAAGGGGAACAGGAAAATTCCTTCCCAAGGAGAAAGGGGTCAAATATTTCGGTCTCGTGCAAAATTCTTGAAAGGGGTACCAGTGAGATAAAACTGTAATATTGGAAAATTATATAGTGTTCGCCAAAATGTTGAAACCAATAAAAATTTCTGAGAAACTATCAATAAAAAAGTTTCCCATATGGTTTCAACATTTTGGTAGACACTGTATAAATAAGCAAAAGTATCACTACTTGAAACTGGAATCACCTTTGCACGATAAAAAGGACAGTTGCTCGATAAAACACATACATTTTGTGATGAGTAATTTTTTAGTCTGATCTAACCATAACGAACTAACCTTTGACGGCGTGCACAACTAGTTTCGGAAATGTCAAATATTTATATTATTCATTTACTGGGAGGGAATGTGCCTTCCGATAAATGGGTATAAAAATTTGTAATTTAATCTGCTACCTGCTGGGGACGAATCTACCAGCACCCGCTAGAAGGTGATATTCAACATGATGAGATACAAAACGAAAAATGTAAATAAATGTACGTTATAAGTACATGTTGATAATAATTGAATATAGATTGAATGCTACTGCTAAAAAATTAAATTAGGAAAAAATGAGGAGCCAACGATCTGTTGATGATTCATTCCAAAATTATATTTGAGATGAATCACTTTCATATCACAGACCAAATTATAATTTGAACACATCAACACTGGTGCCCTGTGCATAAGATTTGTTCGAATATTTCCAAAATAAAAGGTCTCATCACTTCTAGTATTGAGGCGAGGAATATGAAAGTTGATTTTTTGTGAGACACACGTGTAAGGAGTTTTCTATTGCCGAACGCCAGCCTATGATGGTACGTCCAGTATATATTAGTCATGTGCCGCGCATCGTCATATGCCGGTTTTTAGGGATCTTCAACAAAAACGTTTGGCTGGCGGGAGGCGAGAAAAATAGCATGGGAATGGGAAGTAAGTTGGTGTTGACTGGAGAGTTGGTACTGAGTTTCTGAAATCATTGTTCCTGGGGTGATTGTTTAAATATATTCATTTGTGTTGAAGTGATACCTATGGTTGGAATAAAAGGTAGGAGTTATATTTGTTTGAAATTGCTTGGAATTATCTTCGACAAATGGCTATAATACCTGTTTGAGTGAGTAATTGTTGGAGTTTACTTTCAATAAAAGAAAAGCAAGTTGTTATTTAGAATCAGTATGTTTCATTATATTTTTCTTGGATGTACTTTCCATTGCTTGTTGATTATTAAACAAAGAAAATCATGTGGGAGTTCCGTTCGTGGCAGCATAAACATTTTGAAGAATTTGTGTTTTGCTCTTACGATCATTGGTACGGAGCTTTCCTTCAATACTGAATATTTAATACTTGTTGATATTTGTATTGATGTTTACAAAAGTAATGTTTTGAAAAGGGGTTTTATTTGGGTATTTATTGGTTGTACATGAGTCTCAGCACATTGGAATTGAGTGAATATATTCAGTTTAGCTATCGAAAATTCAAGGACTTGTAACGTGCCTGTGTGAGAAGCTACATGTCATTCGGTGATTTGCAACGTGCCTGTGAGAGAAGTTGCATATCACCGTTGTATTCATTTCAGCCTGATGGTTCGTAACGTGCCTGTGTGTGAAGTTACCTATTATTGGGCTGATTTGAGTGTTTATTGGCTTGCAACGTGCCTTTCTGAGAAGTTGCCTGCTTTTGTTGGATTTTCGAGAAACCAAGGACTTGTAACGTGCCTGTGTGTGAAGTTACATGTCATTCGGTGATTTGCAACGTGCCTGTGTGAGAAGTTGCATATCACCGTTGTATTCATTTCAGCCTGGTGATTGTAACGTGCCTGGGTGTGAAGTTACCTATTATTAGGCTGATTTGAGTGTTTATTGGCTTGCGACGTGGCTTGGTCAGGAGTTGTCTGCTTTTGTTGGATTTTCGAGAAGCGAAGGACTTGTCTGCCTGTGTGAGAAGTTACATGTCTGTGAGCTGTATTGGAAATATAATAATTACTAACGTGCCTGTGTGAGAAGTTACGTGTTATTATATGTACAGTACTGAGATGAGGTACATTGACTTGCAACGTGCCTGTGTGAGAAGTTGCAAGTCAAAGTTGACTTATCATCAGTTAATTTTTATGAGTTTATTGAAAATGAGATTTGCTTGATTTGAAAAAAAGCTCTAGCATTGTTAAAGAGAATCCATTGTGTTTCGGCTCATGATATCAGCCTTTTGAAGCCTACCCAATAATTCTTTGGATTATTGATATTTGATAATTCCGCTGGAAGAAACCATTTCCTGATTTATGTATATGTGTGTAATTAAATTCGTAGCCACAATTGTTTCAATAAATAAATCCATTTTTCAGAACTAGGTGAAAAAAAAACCTAACACACGAAATAAATTAAATTAAATTGTACAGAAATAATGATATTGTAACAAAGAGACGACGAGTGTTAAAATAAATTATTTCTAATCTATTGTAACGAATTTTTATGAAAAAGTCATCGATATAGCAAAGTACATGGACTTTCGGAATTCGTTATCATTTTTTGTCGCATTCCATAGCGATAACATCGAGTCTTGACTCTTGAGTCTTTTTGCCCCAGTACAGATATTTTACAGCAGACACTCAGAAGGAACCCGCGCACACATCCCCACTCATAGCTAGAGAATAGTAGAGAGGTCTTGGTGGGGAGAACGAGTCGAACAGGGAACAGGTCCCATTGAACCATTGAAAACGGGCGATTGTGTGATCACTCGAAGAAGTCAGACGTGTTTTGATAATTTCCAATACATTCGGTGTCTTTTGCCGTGGCCCGAACTCATAGTGATACCGTTTTACTCCTACATACTAACAATAATTTTTCGTGTGATGATGCTTGGCATTAAGAGATACGTTATCAAACGAAACTAGTATAACCAAGCATCCCGTTTCAATATATTGCGCTATTATTACAATTCCGTTTATTTTTATATTTTACTAACGACTCGACATTGATATACAGGGTGTCAATTTGAAAACTTCCCACCCTTAATATCTTCCTTTCAGTAAACAATATGAGTAATCGAAAAAACAGGTCAATTTAATTGTCAAGGGGGACACTTTCAAGGACTATTTGTAGCCCTCGTGGTTCAACCCCCTAGGAGGGGTAGATGTTACCCTTAGAATTTTAAATGGGAAGGGGGGTCAAGTGGCACATCATTTTGATGGGCGTTCAATTCTTGTTCCAATGGTACCCTGACTTATTATTTTTTGATGAGCATTTTCCGAAAAATTGCGTTCTAAACTAACAGAAGTAATTATTAGAACGCCTTTACTGAGATGCATGGTTTGGCCAGAACTGGTTAGAATATTAGGTGGTACCGTTCCAACCCTTTATTAGGGGTAACATTAGCCATTAGCTCCAAACACTTTACATAAAAAAGTAGTCTAATAGTAAAACGTAGATGGTAGTAAAGTTGTGTTTATTAAATGCTGAATTTTTAAGTGTCATCGCAGAAATTGTACAGATAGCCTTCCTTTTTTGCTACTTCTGCTGTAAAAAGTTTCTGTTTTCCGGCAAAAAATTGGTTAGCAAATTTGAACTATGTGGTAGTATTGTGAATACCGTTGTACCTGTTGGGCTGTTTAGGAATTACTTTAATAAGTGTATAAAAGTGTAAAAATGGTTTACATTCTTCAAGACAGAATTGAAATGATTGTAATTTATGGCGAAGTTGGAAAGTGCGCACGAAGGGCGGCATGTCTTTTTAACGAAAGACATCCAAATTGTAATGTAAGTCACCGGTATGTGCTTGATTTGGTGAATAAGTTTTACGAAACTGGTTCAGTGACAAATAAAAAAAGAAATAACCCCAGAGTACTAAATGAAGCAGCTCAAATTGAAGTTTTAGGAACATTTGCTGCAGAGCCCACGAGCTCCTTACGATCAGTATCAGAACAGACGGGAATGTCACGCGAGACTATAAGAAAAGCATTGAAAATGCATAAATTTCATCCATATAAAATGCAGATTCTTCAAGAGCTCCACGAGGATGATTATGATAGAAGAATAGAGTTTTGTGAAATCATGTCTCATCGAGTCAATACCATCCCTAATCTTCTGTTGAACATCTGTTTCAGCGATGAGTGTTCATTTTTTCTGAATGGCAATGTTAATAGACAAAATTGTCGCTATTGGAGTGACGAAAACCCACATATTTTTCGGGAAGGGCATACACAACACCCACAAAAAGTTAATGTTTGGGCTGGTATTCTTGAAAATGCCATTCTTGGTCCATTATTTCTGGAAGAAAACTTGACTGGCAATCTGTACCTTGATATGCTTGAAGAGACTATCGATCCTCTTATAACTCACGAGCTAGAAACTCAAATTGATGCAGAAGGTAATGAACTTTTGCAGGAGGATCTGTTACATTTCCAGCAGGACGGTGCTCCACCTCATTATTTTCTTCCCGTCCGACAGTGGTTAAACGAGAGATTTCCGGGTAGATGGATTGGCAGAAGGGGAGCAGTTGAATGGCCTCCGAGATCACCGGATTAAACACCCTTAGATTTCTTTCTTTGGAGGCATCTTAAATCCGTTGTTTATAAAACACAACCTTCTGATATTGACGAACTTAAAAGACGAATTACAGCAGCATGCCGGTCAATTCCTAGTGAAGTTTTCCGTAATGTTAGAGGGGAGTTCGAAAACAGACTGTATTACTGTTTAGAGCAAAATGGACAACATTTCGAACAGCAAATAAGATAAGCGTAAGTAGATTTTATGTTGGAAATGTCTTTCTCGCAAATTAAATTTTATTGTGTAGAAGGAAAATAAGGAATAAGGAAGGAAAATAAAATAAATTTATTCCTGTCATTCAAGGGTTGGAGCGGTGCTACCTACTCTTCTAACCATTTTTATTAAAAAGAGTCAATACAATAATGCATCTCAGTATAGGCGTTCTAATAATTACTTCTGTTAGTTTAGAACGCAATTTTTCGGAAAATGCTCATCACAAAATAATAAGTCAGGGTACCATTGGAACAAGAATTGAACGCCCATCAAAATGATGTGCCACTTGACCCCCCTTCCCATTTAAAATTCTAAGGGTAACATCTACCCCTCCTAGGGGGTTGAACTAGGAGGGCTACAAATAGTCCGTGAAAGTGTCCCCCTTGACAATAAAATTGACCTGTTTTTTCGATTACTCATATTGTTTACTGGAAGGAAGATATTAAGGGTGGGAAGTTTTCAAATTGACACCCTGTATACGTTATTGCAACGAAGCTATCTGAGTCTAGCGTTTCGGTTGTATTCATCATCAGACACTGTGACACCGTCTATTCCGTATTAAACAATAATATTATTACAACTCCGTTTATTTTTATATTTTGCTAACGACTCGACATTGATTTATACGTTATTGCAACAAAACTATATGAGTCGAGCATTTCAGTTCTGTTCATCATCAGACACCGTGACCCCGTCTATTCCGTATTAAACAATAATATTATTACAACTCCGTTTATTTTTATATTTCACTAACGACTCGACATTGATATATACGTTATTGCAACGAAGCTATCTGAGTCGAGCGTTTCGGTTCTATTCATCATCAGACACTGTGTCCCCGTCTATTCCGTATTAAACAATAATATTATTACAACTCCGTTTATTTTTATATTTTACTAACGACTCGGCATTCTTATATACGTTATTGCAACGAAGCTATCTGAGTCGAGCATTTCGGTTCTATTCATCTTCAGACACCGTGGCCCCGTCTATTCCGTATTAAACAATAATATTATTACAACTCAGTTTATTTTCATATTTTGCTAACGACTCGACATTGATATTTAGGTTATTGCAACGAAGCTATCTGAGTCGAGCGTTTCAGTTCTATTCATCATCAGACACCGTGACCCCGTCTATTCCGTATTAAACAATAATATTATTACAACTTCGTTTATTTTTGTATTTTACTAACGACTCGACATTGATATAAACATTATTGCAACGAAGCTATCTGAGTCGAGCGTTTCGGTCTATTCATCATCAGCCACCGTGACCCCGTCTATTCCGTATTAAACCCCCATGGGCAATTACCGCCGACTGAAAGCTGAGGCCAAAGCAAACGGATGGAGGAGAAAGAGCTGTTGCAATAACACTGGCATTCCGTGTAGAAGCAACGAATATTTTACAAACCCTCTCAGGCCAAGTACAGGAGGACAATGAACAACTGATAAAACATCTAGAACTACGGTATGGGCAGAACCACCTAGAAGCTGACATCGAACGCTTGGTTCATCTTGCATATCCAGCTACGCCGGAAAATGTAATGGGGCAGCTAGCGGTTCAGGCATTTTTGGATGGACTTCGCGATCAAGAAACCAGACAAGCATTGACATTAGCCCGTCCAGCAGACCTGGTAGATGCACTAGCAAGCGCTTTGGATTTTGAGGCCGCAAAATAATCATGCAAAAGCCAGAGTAAAGTTAGACTGCTGGAGGAAGACCCAAACAGGAGCCCGCTACTATTGAAGCTGCTCCAAGAAAAGTCATAAGGGAAGCGATGCCGGAAAAGAGTCGGAAAATGCCGAAATTGTAGAAAAATTGGGCAATTCCGTAGCCAATGCCCGACATTAAAAAAGTTGAGACCGACGAGGGTGGATGAGAAGGTCCAATCTGTCTTGAGTCCAATTCGGTTGATGATGATGCATACGTCGCCATTCTGTAACGACAAAACGAAGGTGTCTTTGTAGACGGTCTCATCACAACATGCCTCACACCATGCTGTTAGATACAGGTGCGACTAGGACGATTCTTGGGCCTACTTTTGCCAGAGCACCAGTACGAATCGAACAGACGCGACGACTTGGAAGCGTCACACGGGGGCAACAGGGGAACCAACCACGGTATATGGTGAATTACCAGTTGAACTGGTTTCAGGTAGCACTAAACTGAAATACCGGTCACTAGTTGCGGACATAGAGGAAGAAGCAATTATTGGAATGGACATTATGAATTCTAAAGAATACGAGCTGAATTTTAAAGACGGCTTCCTACGCTTGAACAAAAAAGAGCTGGTACTTCATAGAATAAATAAAGAAATGATTCGTGCTCTGCTGGCTGAAGTTGTAAGCGTACCTGAGAGGGCTGAGAACATCCTGGAGGCTCGCTTGTGAGGAGGTGCGAGCAGTGGAAGCGTGGTGATGCTCAATCCCAATGTGAGAATGAGAAAATTGGAAGAGGAATAACACTAGTGAAGACCCCATTGCGTGCAGATGAATTTGTGCCGGCAACGGTGACGAATGTCAATTATTACCCAGTGGCCTTGAAGAATCGAACAATTTTAGTGCACTGATCGTCAATTTCCTCTGTTATTAGGAGTGTGCGCGGCACCGTTAGCCAAGCCAGCAACTTGTCTGTGGAATCGGAGAAGTTGGTTGTCACTTCTTCCAAGGACATTGAACCAGCTCAACAGCCTAGATTGAGAGATTTAGTCAAAAATTATCAGGCATCTTTGATACAGGACAAGGAAAAGGAGGTCGAACGAATGTGGTGCAGCACAAAATTGATTCTGGGGATTCCCGACCGATTCGACAATCAGCCAGAAGACTTCCTCTTGCCAAGAAAGAGGAGGCTGACAAATTAGTCAGCAATATGGGTAAGAAATGAGTTATTGAACCACCAGAGAGACCATGTCCTCTCCAGTTATGCTGGTGAAGAAAAAAGATGGATCAACGCGCTTTTACGTAGATTATCGTCAACACAACAACATGACGTAGGGCTGTTACCAGCTACCGAAAATAAACACCCCAGACACGTTAGCCGGTTTCACGATTTTCTTTATCCTTGATCTGAAGAGTGAATACTGGCAGGTAGAACTGGCTTAAGAAGATAGGAAAAAGACAGCCTCCATCATCGCCTCAGGACTGTGGCATTTCACCGTTATACGATGATGGACCGGAATTTAGTGGACCTGGCAATCCCAAAATTGTCCTGTGGTTTTGATGGGCCGGATTGGAGAGTTATAAAAAGTATGATGGAGAAGATATTCAGATGCAGCAGCGCCAAAAATTTGATGTGCTGTAACCATCTTCCACGACCGAACATGAAGACTGTTAAGTAGTATTTCCCTCAAACTTCACGGTGCAGATATGGAGTCTTGCAAATTTCGACACACTCCAAAGATGACATTTTGGGACGACATATCTCTAAGAAGGAGTCGATGTAACGATTTTATCCCTACGGAGAGTACAGACCTGTTTCTCGTACTCGTGCACAAGCCTGTATTCCTGATAGTATTAGGTCATACTGACATTACAGTCGTCAACGCTTCTAGAAGTGCGACATCTAGATGCGAATGGAAGTAGTTCCAGAACTATCTAGAAAAGAACCCTTCGTGTATAAAAGCATCACGCCGCTAAGAGACACAGACAGAATGACTAAGATGTCGTGAGAGTTTTGGTGAAGATGGTAAACAGTCTAGTTTGAAATAAATAGTGTTATATAAATCAGATAAATTGTGTTGTTTGAATTAGAAAATAGATTTCATGTTTACAAATAAATTATTTAAACCCATTTAGACTTTATATTTATTACACTAGTTTGAAGATTAAAACGCATAGAACAGACAATGGTGGAGAATTTTGTTCTAATCAAATGAAAGACTTCCTTTGTGCTATAGGTATCGATTACTAGACCTCCGTTCCTCAAACTCCTGAACAAAATGGAAAAGCGAAGCGTGTGAACTGCATGATCACGGAGCCCTAATAGCACACATTGTTCCTGGAACGTTCAATTCATGTTTCAAATAAGTCGCAAGGTCCCGGCCTTCTATGGTATATGTAAGGAACGTTCCACTGATAATATTCCCGGATCACACACGCAAAATCATTCCAAGAACATATTATTCTGACAAAGTCTCGTTTAAAAAACTAAATCAAATAACATATCCCTGCAAACTTTAACTGCCGGAAACGATCAGCCTTTTGATTTTAAAAATGGCTGAGTGATGACAACGGCATGCATTTGTTGGACCCATAGAAATATAATAGTGTTTTTCTACGCCCATGTCTGTAAACGTCAAAGATCGCACTGTAAACATTCCTTGTAAATGACATATAACAATAACATGTACGTAATGAGATCTCATAACATACACGTGCATTTTGAGAAGAAAACTTAAACTTCTTGGTTTAATTTAATTACAATCAAATGTTTATTTACGTAAGACTTTATTTGGTCTATTTACAAAAATTTAGTCAATTGATAAACATAAAAACTTTTAGCATTAGCGAGATATATTTATGATTGAAAGAGTGATGCCTCTAAATGTAGACAGCACGTTATGCAATTTCTCTAAAAATAGGACACGTTTTCTTAAGTAGCATGCTATGAAAATAAATGTCATGTCATTTATATTGTCAATTTCTTGAACAAAATATAATTGTATCCGAACATTTTCTCAACTTTATTACGCACTCATGAAATTTATGCACTCGCCGCTGCGCGGCTTCTTGCATAAACTATTTCATTTCATGCGTGTTATATTGTAATTATGCCTCAATCTACGCAGTCCCTTATCGGGTCACCTTGAGATAACGACTTCCCATAAATCCAAGACGTAGAATCAGCAGAACAGATACTCTTTGTTATTTTGAGTCTGCTGCTGATAAAGCTACTTGAAATACATAAATAGACCCTGCGAGGTCAAATATAGTTAGTTGATTTTGATATTCCAACCAAGTATTATTATTTTGTAATAAAGTTTTGAAAGTATTTGTGTTTTTTAAAAAAGATATATTTGAAAGTTCAAATATAACAATTGGCGCAGTCGGTAGGATCTGAAAAACGTTACTAGAACACGGAGACACCCCAACTAGTAGCGGCGGATCCTTATCCCTCAACAGAAAACGAACCGAAAACCCCAGAGGAGTCAACACTCGAAGAGCAGCGGAAGGAACACCTGGTGAAGCCCCTAGCTGAACGACTTCGAGAACAAGACGAATCGGAATGAGCATCATACTATTGTAAGACAATTTTGAATCAACTCGATTATATTTCGTGTGCAATTAACTAATAATCATACTGATTGATTATTTCTAGTTAAACAATATTGGTAATTGTACAGCCAATTACCGTGTTGGAAAAGTCGTACTGTTCGACTATTTCAAAGTTTGATTTACCTGTATCCAATAAATTCTTTCCAATATGGCTGAAAATAACCAAGATAGAGATAATCAGCCTAGACCGGAACATGAAGGCGATGCAATTGAGCCGTATAAATTATCTGAAGTGTTTTCTTTAGTGCCTGAGTTTGAAGGAGACCAAATTTTTTTGAACAACTTTTTAAATGCATGTGACTGTGCATATTGCATGGCCACAGTGGACCAACGAGTTCTATTGGTGATTCACATTAAAAACAAACTTAGAGGTAGAGCTGCACAACTAATAAGTTCTAGGAACCCTGTAACCTACACGAAATTAGACATCTTTTAACATTATATTTTGGTGACGCTCATGATCTCACTTCAGTAAACCACGCTCTCCAACGTATTAAATACTAATGAATCGCCTATAACATTTTTCAATCGTCTTCAAGTTCACAATGCCAAAATGCACTCCTGCATTCAAAAATCTGGTCTTACTGTAGAACAGAAAACCGCTCAATGTGGTCTTATAGAGACTATGGCATTAAACACGCTTTTAACCGGTCTTGAACCTCGAATAGGTCAAATAATCCGTGCTTCCAACCCTGGAGACCTACTTGAAGCCCATATCAGAATTAGGAGAGAAATACAACTTTCCTATTTTGAAAATAAAAAATCTGAAATCAGTCACGTTCGTAACAAATGGTTAGGAGAAATCAACCACCCGCATTCCAAAGAACTTGTCACTCTTGCGGTCGTGTAGGTCATATTTCCACTGAATGTCGAGTAAGACATCAAAGAATTCAACCCCAAAATCCTCCTCAAAATTTTAATCAGAATTATGCAAGACAACCAAGTTCCCAATATAACCAGTACTTTTCGAAACAACAGAATCCTCAACCTAACCAACAATACAATAAACCCCAAACGAATCAACCCCAGTTTCAACTCCAATTTCGACCCAAATCCCAAAATAACCAAACCCAATATCGACCATCGGTAATCCAAAGAAATCCAAATTTTTCAGAACGTCCTAATCAACAAATAGCTCACTTTATGACATACGAAACTCAGGAATATCATACCGGTAATAATCAAGATGATTATACTGCTAATTATCCTCAAACCGATGATTATTAGCCTAGTAACAACGATTATGATTACTATACTGATAGTAATCAATATTATCAAAATGAAACACTGGAACAATCACAACCTGCAGAAGACCCTTCGACATACCAGGATTTTCTGTCACTCCCGAATACAAACCACCCACCGAATCAGTTCCAGATGAGCAACAACCAATCAGTCGATCCCATGTGCGAATTCCAAATCCAAATCCAGTCATATGAGTTCATTATTTTCCATGAATTCAAAGAACCTTTACTACATCAAAGACGCTTCGAATACTTTTAGAATCCTCATCGAAACTGGTGCAGGTATATCCATTTTTAAACCAAAAACATGTGAAAAATATTCCTACAGATTCCCTGAGAATGTCACTATACAAGGCATTACTGATCAGAAAATAACTGTCAATGAATCCACTTTGATTGATTTTAAACCAAAAGACCCACACAAGGTTTACATTTATAATTTAGATATTGACTTTGATGGCCTACTTGGATCTGATTTTTTAGAACACTATAACTGCATAATAGATTTAAAAAACAAACAATTAGGTAGTAACAAATTTTAAAACAGTTCCATTATTCAAACCAAACCAAATTAAAATTGAACCACGCATGGAACGAATTTTTAAATTGAGTTGTGACCTTAGGAATACTGACGCTATACTGCTAGCGGAAAAAAAAGAAAAAGTCAGACTTCCTAACGCCTTAGCAAAAATTGACGGAAATGGTACATTTTATACTTCCATTATAAATATGAACGCCATACCCAAATTAATTGATTTTTCGGAAATAAAATTAGAACCCCTTCCAGCCGAAGCAGTAATTTTGAATATGAACCTATTATATCCCCAAAACACGTCCCCAGTAGATCAAATCCAAGAGATTAAAAATCAACTGAGAACTGACCACTTGAATGAAGAAGAGAATCAATTGATAACTGATTTATGTCTTCAGTACGAGGATATTTAGGAGACAATCTCACATTTACCAACGAGATAAAACACGGTATAGAAACAAAGGATGCTAGACCAGTTTTTACTAAATCCTACAGGTACCCACAGGTACACAAAGAGGAAGTAAAAACCCAAATCTCCAAAATGCTAAATCAAGGCATTATTCAACCATCGATTTCGCCTTGGTCGTCACCTGTCTGGGTTGTACCCAAAAAGCTAGACGCCTCGGGAAAACAAAAGTGGAGAGTGGTCATCGACTACAGAAAACTCAACGAGTTGACTGTAGATGATGAGTATCCATTGCCAAATAATTCTGACCTTTTAGATCAGCTTGGAAAGTGCCAGTACTTTACCACGCTCGATCTGACTTCAGAATTTCATCAAATCGAAATTCAACCAAATGACATTCAAACAGCATTTTCTGTTGAAAATGGCCACTATGAATTCGTTCGTATGCCATTTGGTCTGAAGAATGCTCCCTCTACTTTCCAGCGAGTAATGGACAACATTCTCCTGGGCATACAAAACGAACGATGTCTCGTCTACATGGACAACATCATTGTTTATTCCCCTACCAACCATGAGCATATAGCTAGGCTCACCGAAGTGTTTAAAAGACTTCAAAAAGCCAATTTAAAGATTCAGCCAGATAAGTGTGAGTTCCTGAGAAAAGAAGTTGCCTATCTTTGACATATGATCACCCAGGACGGAGTTAGACCAAACCCTTCAAAGATAGAATGCATTTAAAATTTTCCCGAACCAAAAAACCAAAAAGAAATTAAATCCTTCTTAGGTTTAGCCGATTACTACCGACAGTCATATACAACTTTGCCAAAACTTCAAAACCCCTAACACGATTATTACAAAAAGACACCCCTTTCAATTTTGACACTGAATGCAAACGATCATTTGATGAATTAAGGAATGCGCTAACATCTAGCCCAATTCTCATCTACCCGAACTTCGAAGAACCATTTTTATTGACAATTGACACGAGTGCCTTTGCCATTGGAGAAATTTTGTCACAAAAGCCTATTGGCAAAGATCTCCCAATAGCCTATGCGTCCAGAACCCTCTGTAACACTGAGTCGAAGTACTCTACTTCTTGCTATTGTTTGGGCAGTACATTATTTTCACCCTTACCTTTTTGGAAGAAAGTTTGAACTAGTCACTGACCATAGACCTCTCACCTGGCTCTTTTCAATAAAAGACCCCGGAAGTAGATTGGCACGTTGGCGACTTAAACTTGAAGAATATGATTACGAGATAGAATACAAACCCGGCAAAATAAATAGAAATGCCGATGCTCTTTCCCGCAATAAAGTCAACCACTTCAAGGAATGTGTAAATTTTCAAAAGAAAATTTCTATTCTCACATCCAACAGTGACGAAAGTGAGAAACTAGATAACCCTGAAGAAACTGAAAGCGAATCTGAAGAAAAACAAGATGAAAGTCAAAAAGAAAGTCAAGAAGAAAATGAAAGAGAAAACCCTGTAGAAAAACCTGAAATCCCCCTAGAAATTATTCAAGAAGATTACGAAAACTTCTTGAAGCTTTATAAAACTAAATCGTTGATCGATTATTCCAAAGTAGAATTTGACAATTCTCAACTTCTTGATAAACATCACAAAAATATTATTAGTTTTTTTGGCAGAATAAATTAGTCGCAATGCATTATGAAATCATTGAAGATTTTTTCGGAGAACATCCCGATTTTCATCATGATAAAGTTAATATACTTGCTAGGAAATCGGTCAAAAGTAGGAAATACTTCATCATCCCTCTTCCGTATGACCCTACAACTGTCGTACAAATTTTATTTTACATCATTTATTCCTCCCAAGATGATTTCAATTTCCAAGAAGTATATTCAATTGAGAATAATCTGGAATTACCTATATTGGAAATTTTCACTTTTATATTTGCAGATATAGACATAAAGTTGAAAGTCTGTCAAAACATAGCAACAACCCCTGATGCAGACCAGATCCCTATAATCTTAGAGCAGAGTCATCTAGGAAAAACTAACTTATATCGTGGCATCAATGAAACGGTTAGAGAAAAATATAATTGGCAAGGACTTGTGAAAGACGTTGGAAATTTCGTTAAGAAATGCGAAATTTGTCAAAAAGTCAAAATTTGCCGAAAAAACCTCAGTACACCCCTTGTCATCACTGAAACTCCAAAAACTTGTTTCGAACGTATTAACGTTGACATTTTTGAAGTTCCGTCTAAATACTATGTACTGACAGTAAGAGACGAGTTAACAGAGTTTGCTCAAGCTTATTCTTTGGAAGATAAAACTACAAGATCTGTTGTAAACACCCTACTTATTTACTTCCAACGTTTTGGTGTACCTTTGAGAATTCATCGCGACTACGGTCGTGAATTCACTAGTCAAATTATGAAAGACCTTTGTACCTTATATGATATTAAAATAACATACTCTAGTTTTAACCACCCCCAGTCTAATGGATCTATAGAACGATTCCACGCGACATTCTCCGAAATGATGCGTACTCATAAAGCAGAAAATCCCGACGAACACCCACTAAATGTTTTACCTTATGCTGTCATATGTTAAAATAATACAAAAAATAAAACACACGGTTTTACCCCTCAAGAGTTAGTATTTGGACATACAGCTAGCAGACCTGCAGAGACGGTCTACAATCAAAAAGACCTCATCTCAAAATATGTTAGGGACCTAAATAATGTAATGTCATTCTATTATAAAGCTGCTGTAGCTAAGACAGATAGACAGAAAGAAAAAGCAAAAATTAGATTTGACCGAACGGTTTCCGAAACTGTCTCCGATTACAAAATAGGAGACAAAGTTTATGTAAGAGAGTCCCAAATTTCAAATAAACTTGAAAACAAATTTAATGGACCTTTCGAAATTATAGAAATCTACCCAAATTCCGCAATGTTAGTAAATTGGAAAACTAAAAATTAAACTAAAGTCAATTTGGATAGATTGAAACCCTTTCACGGAGATTAATTTCTTTCAGGACACTCCTGCTGTCATCAACAGCCAATTCCCAATACACCATTGAACAAGTTAATATCTCAATAGGAGTTTTCTTCCACGAAGAAGGAACCCTCAAAATATCTAATGAAAAATGGACCCTTCTTCTTCTTATCATCTTCTTATCATCTATCAAAGAAGCTTTAGATAACAACAATAAAATTTTAGAAAATTTGATATATTTTCTCGAAAAAGATGAACCCAGTATAATATCATTTAAAGCTCAAGTAAAGACAATATCAGCCTCATTACGACTAAAAGATAGAGAAATATTCGCTGATACTGGAAGTTTCGAAAAAAGGACCAAACATGGCCTAATAAATGGTGTTGGCACATTTTGGAAAGCCATCACAGGAAATCTTGATGCATCTGATGGTGAATACTTCACAAATTGCATAAATAAAATCAGTCAAGACGAACATCAAATTGAAAACCTTTTGAAAAACTAAATTTTGGTTACCACCTCCGTTATCAAGAGTTTTAACTCAACTATTCAAAAACTACAGGTTGATGAAGAAACATTCAACCAGGATATCAAAGAAATTGAAAAAACCCTAATGGATAGGTCAGATACCTTGGCATTCTATGAAGCATAAGTAAAAGCCCTCGAAATATGTGAATCACTCATGGAAAGTTATTTGTTCCTTGAAAGTGCAATTGATGACATTACAAATGCGATCACTTTCGCTCGCCTAAAAATTATTCATAATTCGATTATAACCTCAAGTGACTTGGCTTTTTCCCTTCGGGAAATATCGCAAACACTCAGCAAAACCAAATTGCCTTTACCAACAAATCATGGATACATTGCTCAATATTATGAACTTATTGAATTGCAGGCATTTCAAACAGATCATAAAGTAGTATTTGTTTTGAAAATTCCACTCGTGGAACATGAAACATATACCCTTTATCACTTGTACCCAATACCGATTTTGGATACTCGAACAGGACTTCATCATATTTTATTAGCTTTTCAAAAATTCATTGCGCGTGACGATGATTCAATGTAGTACATTTCCCTTCGGAGTTTAGAAAATTGTAAAGTGATCCAACGCGACGAGCGAATCTGTTCCGAAGTGCTTCCGTACCCAATTGACAATAACGCCATTTGTGAAGCCCAACTCCTCAAACAAGTTTTGAAAATCCCAGAATCCTGTCTTTCAACATTGATTTATTCAAAGGACTACAATGTTCAGGAAATCTCCCAAAATTTATGGTTGATTTCTGTATCTGATCCACTACCAGTCACGATCAAATGTGTCAACAGGGAAGTGATTACAAAAATCACAGAATCCAACTCTCTCCTGAAACTTGTATCCTTTTTTTATTTTTTTTTTACTAAAGGCAACACATTGGCGAACGGTTGCTCAGTTTTTCTGGAAGCTGAAAGTCGTGGGTCGAATAGAAATGAAAATAACCATACCTCAGGGCGCCAAACAGTTTTATTTAAAGTGAATATAGTCTATTTACTGATAATTTCAACTATGTTAATATTGGTTGTAAAGTAATAAGAAAAGCGTGCATTGAGTTTCTGGAAAATCAGTGAAATCTCAACCGGAAATATTAAAAATAAATTATGAAAAATATGTTCATAATATACCTTTCAAGTAGAAAAATTTTCAGCGATTGTATACGTATACCATTGCCTCACAGTTCACTTTTAATCTGTTAATTACTTATAAAAAAAAAATCTTAAAACTGTAAAACATCAGTAGGTACAGGAAATAATTCCTGTTAAAATTTATATAAAAAATTATGTCAAACTCTTATCTGATTTTCCTTGGGGTGTGCACAAGTAATCTCCAATCCACAAAATCATCATCTGAACCATCAATCATCGATTTCAGGGAAGTTTGTCATTGGGAAATGTTCCTAGACATTTTTTTTCTAAATTCCGTTAATTTAATAACCATTAACCATAGGGGTGGCTTCTTTCATTTAGTGGTTTTCGAGTGTAACCGATAGTTGGTAGAAATACGTAAGAGGCCTGGAATTAATTTGAAAAATTGATGTAAAAAGTTTACACAGAGATGAACTCTCGTTCTCTTACCGTTGGTGGAAGATGGCCTCAAAGTAAGAAGTGTTTCTAAAGTGATTTTTGAAAGTATTCACTAAACAAGACTCGTGCTTTGTGATTGAAACAAATCCATCTCAGATGATATAACCACAAGCACTTACTATTTCTTATGTGATTTCAAAATCAATCAGTATCTAATCAACACTTCGAGAATTCAAGCAGCAATGAATTCCCGACGTCGAATTTTCTGTCCATTCTGCGGGGACACCAACTTTCAGGGCAGCGAGATAAATCGGCAACGAGCCAGCGCTTCCCAAAATGTTTTGGAAATGCTTTTCCGTTTTTTAAATAAATCGGTAGCAATCATCAAATTCAATGATGAAGAATGGTAGTTGAAGACTTTGTGATTATTTATCGCTGATATTGCATCATTTTTGAGGGAAGATTATTCAGTAAAAAAAACTTTCTATTCAAAACTCTGAGAATAGGAGTGAAATTGGTAGAGTTGGGTTTTATACTGTGTATTAGCTTTTTCTTTTGAGTTCTCGTCTTTGCGATAGGATTACTGAGGTGTTCATACAGAGTGGTCAATAATGATATTACTTAGACTATGTGATATTATTTGAATATTGATTTCTGTGGCGATTAAAACGCTACAACACCCCCTTCCGAAAAAAAAATATTGAACATATAATGTTTAATTTTACTTTGAGTCAGATTGACATATGAAGTAATTTACAATGTTAAATGGTGCACTGGGTGAGAAAGCCATATTTTGAAACATCTATGGATAATTTTTGTATCTTCGCGTACTACTCGCCAAGTTGTATATTTTGGAACTTCTAAAATATTTGCACTAGTCAGGAAAATGGTCAATATCGTGAGGGGACATAATTAGAAAGAAATCTTGAAACTAAAGTGGCTACCATAGTTGGCAATTCACCAGTGCCTTTTATCAATAATATAGAGGTGGATCTTATATCTAATAAACCTTAACCTAAATGAACGTTCTATTTACAACAAGCAAAAGTTGTGTTAGCTAATAATGAGCTAACGTTTAAACTCATAACCGGCAATCTCAGCTAGATCCGACCGAAACATCGGAATTTGAACCATAGTATGGTTTTATATCCTTGACATACCATTCGCCAACATAGTTGTCATCCATAGTCTTCAATCCATATATCTCCAACCTGGAGACTTTTTTGACAACTGTACATAGTACTAATTTGGACGAAAATCGCTTTTCAGCATCCGACAAAACTTTATTTCGGCGCCATACTTTGTCGCCTACTTTAAATATCACGCTTTCGCAAATTATAGTTTTTCGCATTTCTCTCATGAGATTTGCGGATTTTACTTTGAACATCTTCAAAAATTTCGGAAAGATTTTTCATATCTTCCAAATAATTGGTTCTGTCTCCAGGACACAGAAAAATATCTTTTGTGGAATGTACTTGTCCATAGTAGGATCCCTGTGATAGGGACATTACGACCAAAAAGTAGAAATGATGGGGAATAGCCAGTTACCTCGTGAACTGACGTATTGATTGCGAACCTTATCTCATTGAGATGTTTGTCTCAATCTTTATGTTCCTTGATATAACAACGAACAGCTGTTCCAATAGTTTTATTTGATCGCTCAACAAAATTGATTTGTTGATGGTATTTGGCATTCAGCCAAATTTTTTGGACATTATATTTGTCGATGAGTTTTTTGAATGTTTTCCCCACAAATTGAGAACCATTATCACAGACAACTATTTGTGGTACACCAAATGTGAGGAACACGTCATTTTCCATAAACTTAACTATGTTGGAAGCGTCAGGTTTACGAAGTGGGCACATAAGTGTGTACTTGGTAAACCAGTCGCCCACAACTAATAAGTGAGAAAACCCTCGTGGACTTCTAGGTAAAGGACCTATGAGGTCTACCGCGATGATTTGAAAAGGGAAATTCACTTTTCTTTCGGAACCCATCAAACCTATTCTTCCAGCACATGATATCTTTTGTGAACCACACACTTCACAACTTCTGATATACTTAAGAACATCTGCTCTCATTTTGGGCCAATAATAATTTTCTTTTATACGAGACAACGTTTTGAAAAACCCAAAATGACTTGAAGTAGGGATATCATGACACTGTTTGAGAATTTAAAGTTTTTGTGATTTTGGAACTAGGAGTTTCCACTCAGATAAATTGGATTGAATTCGGGTACGGGAAGGACAATACTTGTAAACCTCATCGTCAATGACTTCCCAGTTAGAATATTCTTGAGGATTATCAAGGATATTTTTGCAAGGACGAATATAAAAGGTACCTAGGTTGTCTGGAGAAACATCTAAAAGTGAAATTTCAGGAGGTATTAGACTTGCTTCATCCGGAATTCTTGACAAAGCGTCTGGTACTACATTGAGAACACCTTTTCTATGTTTTAATTCATAAGAAAATTGTTGCAATTTGACAGCCCACCTTGCTAGTCTTCCGGGTGGTTCTTTCATATTGTTTAACCAGAGTAAAGAGAAATGATCGGTGTAAATGGTAAAATGGGTGCCTTCTATATAAGGACGGAACTTGTCTATGCTGAAAATGACAGCCAAACATTCACGTTCTGTAACAGAATAATTACGCTCTGTTTTAGAAAGGGATCTACTAGCGAAAGCTATTATACATTCTCCATCATCAGTGTTCTGAGTCAGGACACCGCCTAAACCTGTATTAGACGCATCGCACTGTATAATGAAAGGTCTAGACAAATTTGGGCTCCGAAGAATCGGTGTTGAAACAAGAATTTCTTTGAGTTTCAAAAAGGATTTTTCAGCATTTTCGGACCAAACAATAGACTGTCCTTTTTTGCGACCTTTGAGGAGATCATTCAACGGCGAAACCAATGTTGAAAAATGATTAATGAATTTTCGATACCAAGTAGTCATACCAATAAATCTTTTGACTTCTGTGGTAGTTGTAGGCCGAGGATAATTAACCATACAAGAAATCTTTTCTGGATCTGTTTTGAGACCATCCGAGTCCACCACAAAACCTAAATATTTTAATGAAGATTTGAAAAATTCACATTTTTTTAGGTTAACTGTTAAATTGGAATTTTTTAATCGATCCAATACTTCTTTGAGTATTTTCAAGTGTTCATGAAATGATGAGGAAATTACAATAATATCATCTAGGTAACAAAAAACATTTGGTTCTAACTCAGGGCCGAATATTGCATCCATCAACCTTTGCTGGCATTGGGCACTATTCCTGAGGCCAAAAGGAACTCGGGTGAAATTGAAAAGTACCCTTCCTGGTACTGAAAATGCCGTTTTCTCTTTGCTATTCTCATGAAGTGGAATTTGCCAAAATGCCTTCCTAAGGTCTATACTAGAGATGAAACGAGCGTTTCTAAGCATACTCAAGATTCTCTCCACGCGAGGGAGCGGGTAGGCATCGTGTTTAGTAACTGAATTCAGGCGTCTTCCATCAAAACAAAATCTGTACTCGCCAGACTTCTTTTTGACCAAAAGAACAGGAGAATTCCAGGCTGAATGTGAAGGTTCTACAATTCCCAGTAATAACATTTCATCGAGCTCTTTATTCAACAAATTCGTCATAAAAGGAGAAAGCGGGTACTGTCTAACACGAATCGGTTTTGCATCACCCGTTTCAATTTCAAAAATCATTTTGTCAGTATGGCCTAGGCGATTATCAGAACTTATCTCTTTGAATGACTCAAAAAGGGCATCTACTTCATTCCTTTCTGACTTGGTCAAATGTTCCATACTGTACAGTTTGATTTCTTTTTCAAAACTATTTGTGACATTCAAATCTATGTCTGCTGAGCTACTATGAACATTCCAAACATTATTTCGAAAATTAATTTCAACTGAAAATATCTTCAGAAAATCACTACCCAAAATGACCGATTGAGCTAATGAAGGAACAACAAGAAAATTCAACATATTACACACATTTCCGGCACAAACTGGCAGATCAATTGAACCGCTAACAATATGTGGAGACCCATCGGCAGTATGCACAGCCTTCACACACGTTTTATCTAAAACTACATTGAACTCATCGATTAATTTCATTGCTTTACTACCTAAAATTGATTTAGAAGCACCAGAGTCGAGAAGTACAATTAAATATTTTCCAAATATATTTATCTCTATGAAAGGTCTATTTTCGGAAGGCTTCTGTACAAGAAGTGGCGAAATTTGGGGAACATCATTAAGGAAACCAGTTTCCTAAAATCGAGAGACAATCATTTTCCATTCTTCCCATTTATTTTCACTGGCAAATTTTGAATTAGCTTTTCTGTCAACATGATTTTGGTAGTAGAAATGCGATATTTTTTCATCTTTCAAAAATGAATTTTTGACCTTTTGACCTTTCAACACTTGACGGTCTCTTTCAAATGTCGTATCATTTAGTTTTTTGTACAATTACAAGTACGTATAGTTTCATCAGATTTACCACAGTTGTAACAAAATTTGCTCTTTGGAGCTGTACAATGTTGATGATTATGATTTTTTAGACCACAGTTCCAACAAGTCATATCAGTTCCATTATTTGAAAAATGATTTGATTCGCCTGTGACACCTCTCGTTTTTTTTGTATAATGTCTCTTATGCTGGAAATTTTTTTTGTTCTTCGGAAAAGTTTCATTTGGAACGGAAGAAATAGTACTGACAGATACAGTCGAGTTCGACGTCGAAGGCTCATTGCTGCTCAAATAAACGAGTTCCGGACACAAACTTGAAGTTTTTGGTGGTGATCGATATTCACTCGCATACTGTAGAGATTCATCAATTTTTCTACACCATTGTAGTAAACTTTCTACACTATCAATGGCAGTGGGAACAACGGATAATCTTTCGTTATAAATAGGCAAAATACCTCTTCTAATAAATTTAAGTTTTACACTTTCGTGAACAGGCTTTTGTAAATTACCGAAATAAGTTTGCATAACCGCTATATAAATGAAAATAGGTTCCTTTTTGCCTTGTGTTCTTGCCCTGATATCTTCCCAAATATGATCATCAAAATTCATAGGAAGAAAATAGGTTTTTAGTAGAGAAACTAAATGATCCCAATCTCGAATTGTAGTTTCAATCGATTTGTACCAAATATAAGCTTTTTCTGTAAAAAGATCTGCAGACGAAGCTAAAAGTTCATCTTTTGAAACATTTCTGGCCTTAGAGAGTTCATCGACCTTGTTTAAAAATGAAATAAGTGTTTTTGATTCCCGTTGAATTTTGTGACATTCCACTTATAAACTGGAACGGATTTTGAAATAGTCTGTGCCATATTACTATTCGGTAGTTGAGAAAACATAACAGTAGAATTTGAAGAAGTAGAAGGAGCATTACCTGTTGCTGGTAAAGGATGTATATTGATCACACTATCAAATAATAAAGTTTCTAATTCCAAACAAGTAGCTAAACTTTCATTCTTGAATATTTCGCAAGTTTTATTTATATCTAGGTCAGGAACTTGAATACGCTTAACTCTATTTGTGATGTATATTAATCTAGATTTGATTCTTTGAAAAGATGAGTCACTTTCAGGACCAGTGAACTCATCAATAAGAGTTCTCAGTTGGACGAAAGTATTGTTGATAACAGTAACTTCATCTTCAAAAATATATTCTGGATCAACTAAGTCTATATTTCTACCGTACTCCGTATCTAGACGTCTCTGTAACATTTTTCTCTTCGTCGATGCATTTTTTCTGGTAGTAACTATACCTCTTATTTTCAATTCATAGTTCAATTCATCAGTCAATAAATGAATTGGTTTCATATCGCGAAACTCCATTTTTCGTTCAATGAAACAAAACAAAACGAAAATATTCTAAATTATTCGTCGTTTGCCTGTACTATAATTGAAATTAAAATTCCAAAATAGGTTTACACTCAGTTCACCATAAAATATGAATTCCTTTGACTTTTTTCATTTATCAAGGGAGGCATTGGAATTCATACAAAAACTTGTGGCACCGACTACGGATAAAAAAGGGTCGAGAGTATGAGAAACTTTTTCACCAATGGTCGGCGAAACTATTCAGAATGTAATTTTTCGTAATTTAGGAATCTGTTTCCAAAAACTCATTGCACTAACTAAAAAAATAGGTATGGGTATTTTTATCTGAAGAAAAAAAGGTTTAGAAATTCAGTATCAGGCCCCGCGTTGAGGCGCTAATTTATGTGTAGCCTTTTTTTATTTGTTTTTTACTAAAGGCAACACATTGGCGAACGGTTGCTCAGTTTTTCTGGAAGCTGAAAGTCGTGGGTCGAATAGAAATAAAAATAACCATACCTCAGGGCGCCAAACAGTTTTATTTAAAGTGAATATAGTATATTTACTGATAATTTCAAATATGTTAATATTGGGTGTAAAGTAATAAGAAAAGTGTGCATTGAGTTTCTGGAAAAACAGTGAAATCTCAACTGGAAATATTAAAAATAAATTATGAAAAATATGTTCATAATATACCTTTCAAGTAGAAAATTTTTCAGCGATTGTATACGTATACCATTGCCTCACAGTTCACTTTTAATCTGGTAATTACTTATGAAAAAAAAATCTTGAAACTGTAAAACATCAGTAGGTACAGGAAATAATTCCTGTTAAAATTTATATAAAAAATTATGTCAAACTCTTATCTGATTTTCCTTGGGGTGTGCACAAGTAATCTCCAATCCACAAAATCATCATCTGTACCATCAATCATCGATTTCAGGGAAGTTTGTCATTGGGAAATGTTCCTAGACAATTTTTTTCTAAATTCCATTAATTTAATAACCATAAACCATAGGGGTGGCTTCTTTCATTTAGTGGTTTTCGAGTGTAACCGATAGTTGGTAGAAATACCTAAAAGGCCTGGAATTAATTTGAAAAATTGATGTTAAAAGTTTACACAGAGATGAACTCTCGTTCTCTTACCGTTGGTGGAAGATGGCCTCAAAGTAAGAAGTGTTTCTAAAGTGATTTTTGAAAGTATTCACTAAACAAGACTCGTGCTTTGTGATTGAAACAAATCCATCTCAGATGATATAACCACAAGCACTTACTATTTCTTATGTGATTTCAAAATCAATCAGTATCTAATCAACACTTCGAGAATTCAAGCAGCAATGAATTCCCTACGTCGAATTTTCTATCCATTCTGCGGGGACACCAACTTTCAGGGCAGCGAGATAATTCGGCAACGAGCCTGCGCTTCCCAAAATGTTTTGGAAATGCTTTTCCGTTTTTTAAATAAATCGGTAGCAATCATCAAATTCAATGATGAAGAATGGTAGTTGAAGACTTTGTGATTATTTATCGCTGATATTGCATCATTTTTGAGGGAAGATAATTCAGTAAAAAAAACTTTCTATTCAAAACACACTCTATGAAGTAACAAACATTTTTGTGTTCTCTGAGAATAGGAGTGAAATTGGTAGAGTTGGGTTTTATACTGTGTATTAGCTTTTTCTTTTGAGTTCTTGTCTTTACGATAGGAATACTGAGGTGTTCATACAGAGTGGTCAATAATGATATTACTTAGACTATGTGATATTATTTGAATATTGATTTCTGTGGCGATTAAAACGCTACAAACTCCAGCCTTAGCCAGGTACAGGAAATAATTCCTGTTAAAATTTATATAAAAAATTATGTCAAACTCTTATCTGATTTTCCTTGGGGTGTGCACAAGTAATCTCCAATCCACAAAATCATCATCTGTACCATCAATCATCGATTTCAGGGAAGTTTGTCATTGGGAAATGTTCCTAGACAATTTTTTTCTAAATTCCATTAATTTAATAACCATAAACCATAGGGGTGGCTTCTTTCATTTAGTGGTTTTCGAGTGTAACCGATAGTTGGTAGAAATACCTAAAAGGCCTGGAATTAATTTGAAAAATTGATGTTAAAAGTTTACACAGAGATGAACTCTCGTTCTCTTACCGTTGGTGGAAGATGGCCTCAAAGTAAGAAGTGTTTCTAAAGTGATTTTTGAAAGTATTCACTAAACAAGACTCGTGCTTTGTGATTGAAACAAATCCATCTCAGATGATATAACCACAAGCACTTACTATTTCTTATGTGATTTCAAAATCAATCAGTATCTAATCAACACTTCGAGAATTCAAGCAGCAATGAATTCCCTACGTCGAATTTTCTATCCATTCTGCGGGGACACCAACTTTCAGGGCAGCGAGATAATTCGGCAACGAGCCTGCGCTTCCCAAAATGTTTTGGAAATGCTTTTCCGTTTTTTAAATAAATCGGTAGCAATCATCAAATTCAATGATGAAGAATGGTAGTTGAAGACTTTGTGATTATTTATCGCTGATATTGCATCATTTTTGAGGGAAGATAATTCAGTAAAAAAAACTTTCTATTCAAAACACACTCTATGAAGTAACAAACATTTTTGTGTTCTCTGAGAATAGGAGTGAAATTGGTAGAGTTGGGTTTTATACTGTGTATTAGCTTTTTCTTTTGAGTTCTTGTCTTTACGATAGGAATACTGAGGTGTTCATACAGAGTGGTCAATAATGATATTACTTAGACTATGTGATATTATTTGAATATTGATTTCTGTGGCGATTAAAACGCTACAAACTCCAGCCTTAGTGCAATGCATATATTGGAAATACCAGAGTTTATTCGAAGTACATTGTCGACGAACTCAAAAACATCACGTACAAAAATCACGCAGTTCAAATTCCATATCAGTGTTGTGAGCACCTACCGGAGAAATCAAAACTCCCGGAACTCAAGCCGCTTAAACTAAGTAAACTAAATACCGAAGACCTCAGCATTTCTGAACATAAACTGAACCAATACTCTGACGATTTGGATAAATTTATCAATGAACCCTTCGTAAACATATTTCCTGGTTTACGTATTTCAGGATCACCCTTATTGTCTTAGTGATTATTCTGTATACCTTCATTAAATGTCGCCGAAAGGAAGGAATTAGGAAAATAGGTTAGCTTTTAATTACATGAACATGCCATATTTCGAATCTCAATCATGTCTAGCTTATCGAATTCATCCTCTCTGTTCTTTAAAACCGATGGAAGAAATAAAAACTAATAGAGTAACTATGCATAGCAGTCCTAGTCAAAGTCAGTATGAGATTAAGAAGAGATTAAGAAGAGGATAATATTTATCGTTCAAAACCAGATAACCCTACAAATGTAAATCATTTTCTTCGTGCAGGGAATGTAAAGAAAATTAAGGTACATCTTTTTTGTAATGATATGAGGAAAGAAAAGAATTACTAGGCAGTGTGGACTTTTCATTTGAACAAATGAAACTCTGTTCAATTCTGACACCCAACTTTCTTTTTGTAGCACTTCGTAATGAGTTCCTCAGGTGTATGGAGAGAATGAGCAAAGATACTTGATGAAATTGGAAACTAAAAATGAAAATGACATTTTTTTGAAAAGTTCCCCCAATTTGAAGAAGTTGATTTATACAAAGCGAATGGAGAATTATCAGATGAAAAGACTTTTTTGAATGTTATAGGTAAGGTTTTCATTTGGAAGATTCAGAATCTTTATAGCCACGTTTTCATTTTCAGTACACGAGGAAAACGTCTTCATGAGATTATAAAGAAAATACTATAGCACTATTGATTAGTCTCAAATTAGTCTAATCGATGAACTGTAATGGATGGAATGAAAAAGTTGGATTTGAAACAATGAAAAACAATCAAGATTATTAACATCAAATAATTTTAAAACAAAGTATGTTTCATTCATCATAAATATCGATACAATATGGAAAGGTAACTTTCAGAAAAGGTAGCGGTGAGATATATTGTGCGAAGTTTGGGGTTTTTAAAATTTTATTGATGGCATAACTGAAATGCATGCATGGTAATTTTAGTTGGTACATGTCTTTTGACCAACAAAGAACTATTGGGTAAAATTATAATATGTTCTAAGTATAAACGAATTTATATAATATTTGAGATTTGGTTCCACATACACAGTATTATTTTCAAAAATAAGAGTGCATTATACTAAAAGTAGATGAGATTACCAAAAGAAATAAAATTTTTGTATGATATTATTTTCTATTGTCTAAAATCTTCAATTTCACACGATTATGTAGTAAAGGTATAGCTTTCTTGTACTTGTTAACTCTTTTTGAAAATATTTCAACTAGTTATAAGGAATTTTCATTTTAGTTTCCATACAAAAAAATTCGTTGGAGGTTACTGCCACTCTTAAGTCATCAAAGTTTGGATGTGCAATGCTCCAGACAGAGAGCGAGGACCCACCAAGAGGGATTCAAATGAAAGTAATATTCTGACTAAACTGTGTGTGCCTAATATTTAAATATATTTTAATGTGGAATATATGTTTTAATATATTCATTGTTTTATTTTAAAATGATGCTTTTCTAACGTAAACAATAATTTTTGGTACCTATACTTAAACTAACTAGTAGAAACTGGAAATGGTTAATAACGATGCTGCAGAGCGAATTTACGGGGGCTGGGGGAAGTCGTGATTACCTACCCAAATGTTGGAAAATTTTTGTAACAAAAGATATGGGGTGGAAAACAACTGTGATACTGGCTACCAAATTGTTAAAACAGTACATATTGTGTTACAAGTGTGTGAAGTCAAGGTTTATGCACTCGTTCGGTTTGCAAGCAAACTTCTCATTCATGATAATCTTTTACTTCACGCACTTATTACACAATGTGTACTGTTTTGAATATTTTGGTAGTCACCATCACAGTTGTTTTCCACCCTATATCTTTTGTAACAAAACCATTCCAATATTTGGGGGGTACTTATCCCGTTCCCCACCCCCTGTAACTTTTCCCTGGAGTCTATTCCAGAAATGTCCATTGATGGCTAATAAGTGTTCCCTCAAGTTATTCCCTGAACATCGATGGAATGGTCCTACGGACTACCATGGGGATGCCCCTGGACTAGTCCACGAACATTTAAGGACGTTCCGACAATGTCCTAATAGGACATACCTTGAATATACAATTTGTCTTACAACTGCTCTACTGGGAATGTCCCTGGGATGTTCCGCGAGTTTTTGCGAGATTATCGGAATATATCTGTTGTTGCACCTGGACATTCTTGGAACATTTTAGGAATACACTTGTGCTATTAGGGAGGTTAGATGTTCACCTACTGATTTGGGACTTCCTCACAAATTTTGGTCAGGCAGCAAACACGGCATGCTACCTTTTCAACAGATCTCCAACGCAATACACAGAAGCCAAACTTCTAAAAATTTGGACAAGAAGGAAACTGGCCGTTTAGGATATTCGTTTATTTGGTTTCAGAATGTATGCTGATTTTCCAGTTCCCCACCGAAATATATTGTACCGAAAGCACGTCGTAACATACTTATTGGCTACATCGTGAGTGGTAAAGCGTCAGGCCCTTTGATCCGAAGACATCGGAAGTATTTGTGTCTCACAGCTTTTGGAAAAATTCGAAAGAAATTTTGAGAACTTTCCTCTGGTCTATGATGACACGGGTAGTCAAATAATGAATTAAGCTGAACGTATTCAAGAAGTTCCAGATGGCTCCACTGGTAATGCAGGCGATGAATCTGGGGACTTTCCAGTTAAAACAGATGATGGACCTGACAACCAAAATAGTTCATCTAATGATTTGACTAACCAAAATGAATCAAATGATTGAACCGATTATCTTCCCATTTCAAATGTTGACATTGATCAGGTGGATGATAAGAACGACGATCCGACTAATTGTGCTAAACTACAGCAGCTACGGAATGGTCCAACAACAAAGAGGAGAACGTGCTAGACGTTCACCTAGCAAGTTCAAGGGTTATGTTTCTAATGCAATGAGCTTAAGTGAAACCAATGATCCAAAGTCCGTTGATAAAATCAAAAATCGTCCCCACCATGATTGTTGAAAACAAGCTATAGACCTTGAGTACCAATCCCAGCTGGAATATAGAACAGGGGAACTTGAGGATGGGTCTAAAAGCAAAACGAGATGTCACTTGTAAAATAGTGAAGCACTAAGCTAGGCTCGTTGTTCGAGGCTGTGCCCAGCGCAATAGGCGAGATTTTGAGGAAACCTTTTTTCCGGTGGTGAGGTACAGTTCGATTGGGTATCTTCTGGCCCTGGCAGCTCAACATTGATGAGATGGATGCAGTTTCAGCTTTTCTCCAAGGAGATCTCACTAAGGAGATATGGATGCATCAGCCTGAAGGCTATATCAACATTCGAATCAAGTGAGTTATCTCAAGAAAAGCGAATCGTGTGTGGAAAATCAAGATGGATGAATATCTGAAGAGTATCGGTTTGAGACAGTCAAAATTAGACCCTTGCATTTACTTCAAGTCAAGTCAGGAAAATATGGTGATTGTAGCAGTCTGACATGATGACCTGCTGATCTTTCCTGACGACCATAAACTGAAAGACGGGATGAAATCTCAGTTAATGAAAAGCTTCAAGATAACTGACATTGATGAAGCCAAGTTTGTACTAGGACTTCAAATTTCAAGGAACAGGAAGAGAAAAAAGCTTCGGATTGATAAAAAAAACGTATATTGAGAACGTTTCAACTCGGTTTCGAAAATAGCACACGGGAAGCTGGAGTACGACGCAAACAGGTCTTCGTGATGTGGAACACATCCTTGTCTTGGGGAACAAAGAAGCAATAAACATCAGCGTTATCCACCACTGAAGCGGATACATGGCATTGTCCACTGCTACTCAAGAAGCTCTCTGGCTGGAGGGTATGTCAGATGAGATAGTTCCCTGCTCGGAGCAAGAACACACTCCACTCAGAATATTCGTTAATAATCAGGGTGCACTCAATCTTGCTCAGAATGGTTCTTACCAATCAAAAAGATATGCGCCACCATTTCAGACAGAAGATGGCTGGCTCCCGTCAAATTTTTGTAGGAGGAATACATCCTAATCGCACGGTTTTACAAATCCGTTCAGTCCGAGATTGATAATGTTTGTTAGGGATATTTTTACAGATGAATACGAATAATTTGAAAATGTTCAACATCAACATTAATAATGCTTTGATTTCCCGAAACAAAAGCAAGCATTGTTTCATGTATACTCATTACTGAATCGTTCAAATTTCAAATATGAAGATTATTCACAAACGGTGAAAATTTAAATGTGGTTATTGGTTAACATCATAACAAAGTCAAGCATACGCTGCACACGTCTGTTTCGTTCGTTTATTACCTATTGGACCGGTGACACTATGGCCTCGTGAGTATTATCTGCTCAACTCTGAGATCATAATACCGACCGCGCCTATAGACTCACTACATAAATAAGTTTTTTGGTTCCAAGTAAGTGGAAGCTGGTGTAAGATATGTTAAAAAGTTACCAAAGTTTGAAAGTTAATACTAAGATTTATCAGAGTAGTAGCTTCAGAGAGAAGAACGACAGTAAAAGAGGAATAAGAATGAGATAATCCGTGACATTACTCGTAGCGAACAACGTCGAAATATTATTTAAAAACATTTTTGAAAGTAGAAAATGATTTTAAAAAAATGTTGATTGTGACCAATTTAACATGGAAGCACCATTATAAAACATAAAGGACCCCACACACCTTATATGGGAAAATGGCTCTCCGTGTAATTCCTTGAATTTTTGATATGTTATGGAATTGATAATTCTGATGAAATGTTTCAATGGGCGCAACACCATCCTATGACTAGTTTTCGAGATACAGGGTGTTGAATATGAGAAATATTCACTTTTCATCACTCCATATCTCCCAAGTTATGATTTACTTCGGATTTATCTTTCGTGTTATCATCGTCACATCCTTGTATGACGAATTTGTGAGAAATTCATTTCCAAATCTTTTCGTCGTAGTACTGGGCGATTTCATTTGATAATAATGCTATTTTGAGACTTTCATAATTCTGCTGTTTTATAAACAGAAAATGAGAAATAAGGTAGAATTATCACATAATATTATAAATTGAATTCATGTATCATCACAGTTGATACAATTTATACAAGGTGATGCACGAATATGGAAAAATAAAGAATTTTGGTTTTTGGGACACCTTGTAGTAATAAACCCACCTAAGATGACAAAAATCTTGTGAAGAATGTTAAATGATGTGTTTCATCGTATACAGAGTCGAATGATGTCAATTTGAAAAATTAGTTATACTTTAATAAATAAAAACCTTGATTTTTTTCATCACCCTTTAGCTCATATGGGAGTCCGAAAAGGTAGCGATATTTTTTCATGAGAGAACTCGAAGTAGTTCATATCGTTCATATCGTATAAAATTTTCAACGGAATCCCATGATGGGTTTTTCATATACAAAGCGAACAATTTGTGAAAAAGTCCATATATTTTCATTATTTTACGCTAATAAATGACCACTTGACTTCACTGAATTGTAGATGTGTAGACTAACCAATCCATTGAAGTCTCTTGATGTGAATGAGAAGATACTTATGTTAGATATTTATTCAAAACGTATAAGTAAAGAATACAATGAAGTGAAATAAGCATTATTTCAACTCATTTCCACGACACCCCAGAGGTAAAGTTTCTGGCGCGTTTTTTTCTATAGTGGTGTCTACTCCACTATAGGTATGGATAATTTACCAATAACAGCTTGAACGGCCTAGCCAGATGGCACAAATATATCCCATGACTATAATAAAGATGCCCGTCATAGATAATGTAGGAGTCTCAATGTTATAATATAAGGAACATTCCAAGTGGATAAATCTTAGGCACATGTCATTAGGATGTATGTCGTAAGATACTAGTGTTATCAGGTAGGTGATACGTTAATAATAAGTTATTTGAAAAAGCTGTTTAATTTAACGAGTTCTATACACATATTAAAAAAAAGTATTAACTTAGGAATCATATTTATACATAAATTGAAAGAAGTTTAACGGGATGTGATATATCTTTCGGATACCCGTATCCGCGGATATAGTGACTTCAGTAATAATAATACTCCCTCATAAACACTTAGAGAGTGTTCCCAAAGATTCATTCGACTTCTGAGAAACAGTTAGCATGAAAAAATAACTTCTTTTTTGAATCGCCTACTAGACGATGCTGCAGATGATAATTTTTTAGAGGAATACGGTACGCTATTGTACGGTATTATAACTGATCACTATTTTATTGAAAAATCAAAATCTAGAATGAAAGAGGCCCGATGAGGAAGAACTATAGCAAACCCGCTGAAAACTGTAGTGAAAATATAGCAATGGGGAAATGTACAGATCTTAGATTTTTTCACACAATTCTATATATGAAAAACCCGATATAGAATTCCGATGAAAATTTTCTACAATATGAATGAAAGTATTTCAAGTTCTCCCATGAAAAAATATCGCTACCTTTTCGGACTACCTTATCAGCTATAGGGTGATGAAAAAAATCAAGGTTTTTATTTTTTAAAGCATAACTAATTTTTCAAATTGACATCATTTTACTCTGTATACGATGAAACACATTATTTAACATTGCTCACGAGAATTTTGTCATTTTAGGTGGCTTAAGGTGTCCCAAAAACCAAAATTCGTTGTTTTTCCATATTCGTGAATCACCTTGTATAAATTGTATCAACTGTGATGATAGATGAAATGAATTTATAATATTATGTGATAATTCTCCTTTTTTCGCAATTTCTCTCTATAAAACAACAGAATTATGAAAGTCTCAGAATTGCATTATTATCAAGTGAAATTACCCTGTACTACGAAAAGATTTGGAAATGAATTTGTCATGAATTTGCCATACAAGGATGTGATGATAATACCACAAAAGATAAATTAATACTAAACCATAACTTGGGAGATACGAAGTGATGAAAAGTGAATATTTTTTAAATTCAATACCCTGTATTTCGAAAACTAGTCATAGGATCGTGTTGCACCCATTGAAACATTTATCAGAATAATAAATTCTACAACATATCAAAAATTCAGGAAATTTGACGAAGAGCCATTTTTCCATATAAGGTGTGCGGGGTCCTTTTGCAAACGATTGCAATGAATTTTATTTCATTGGGTAGACACCCTATTTCATATTCCTATTTTTCATTGTCAAAAATCTTACAAAATGTTTTGCGGTTCTTTCAGAAAAATTTGATAACAGTACTGAAAGGCATTTTCAAATCGCACACCCATATCAAAATTACGTTAAAACGCGTACAGCGTCCATAAAAAAGTTCTTAGTTTATAAAATTTGAAAAGTTTGCCGTTGAAACCAAATTCAGTCTCACAATATCACTGATCTGAATTTCATGGATATCTGTTCGTCAGTAAAAATGTTAAAATACAGTTCTTGTTCTATTTGAGGACATTCTTGTGAATGGTAAGTAAGCGCCACTGATAGGTGCTAAGTTCTTGTTTCTTGTTATATGCAAGGATTTTCTTATCTGTCAGAGGCGCAGACAGGAGGGGGGCTTTGGGGTTGCAGCCTTCCTGAGCAACCAATTGATATCGTTAGTCATAACATCCGGCTGACGAAAAAAAAACACTCTAATAGATTATATGTTCGGCCACCCCTCCCAAACTGATATCCTTTCATTTCCATTTAGTATATACGAAACTGCAGTACCAAACATTATTGAGGCATGGTATACAAACAGAAAGTTTTATTGTTCAAATAATTGAATATGACATTTGGTAATATGATGATTGATGAAGGAGTCCAATATCAATTTTATCTACAGACAATCTCGCGATGAACGGAACATATATGATGTAACTATTGCCGATTTCCCTTCCAATAAACAACGACAGGCATGAATTCCAGGAATGTTTGAGTTTCACTTTTCAGGATGACATCAGTAACACATTATGTTAGCAACCTCTAGCTCATCGCTGAAGAATTGTGAATTGGTCTTATTTCCTTTTACTACCTATGTTCCGTTCAATTTGAAAAACTGATTATATTGTAAAAGTATTTTCTATTATATAATAAACTTACCACTGTGCAGAAAATAATTGGTGACAAAAGCAACCATAAACTGTATGGTATGGAAGTCATATTGCGTATGAATGGATCAGATTTTTCATCATTGTGACTTTATTGACCTTTTTGACGATATGATTTGATAGATCTCTAGTTATCTCTTATCAGAATGTTTCATATGCTATCAATCTTCAAGAAAACAAAAACGAGCCATTTTAAAACTTTGCTGTACTTTAATGTTCAGTGCTGATATGATTTCGAGTCAAGGCTGTCGAAAAAAAATTAAACTCCAAATGAAAATGATTTTTATGGCATTTTTTTGATTACTTATTGTATTATAATAAATAATAATCTACAAGCAGAATGGGAACATATTATCAAACTGTATGATTATACTACTATATGAAAGTAATCGAAAACAGCACGGCTGTGTGAAATTAATGTTGTCAATAATATCGGATATTGACCTAATATTTTATTATCATTATAATATTTGCTGGCTATGGGGGTGGCCAGTCCTGATGCAACCCCATGTCCCAAACCAGTATAAAGAACATGCCTAATCACACAATAAAATGTAATAATTTAATGCAAGTATTGAACCATTATCATTAACCATGTCCATTTTTCAAAGCTCTTTGGGGCCTACAGCAAAAAAAAATGTCTTCATTCAAAAGGAGGTAGGACGAAATATTTCTGTATGGCGTTGGTGCCGCTCAATAGTATATTATGCAACTAGTGGAAAAAATAGGATATTTCATACAGTGTATAAAATAACCAGTTTCCTCACGAGTTCCACACTATACTTTTCCGAAGACCAACCTGAAAAACAAATTCTAATTGTTGATGGGCCGTGGTTGTCGTGCTGGTAAAGCATTCGTCTCTCAAGCGCAGGGCATTGGGTCTGATTCCCAGCATTGCCATCGGTTTCGTGCATGGCATAACACGTTGAAAGGTAAGGGCTGCGTCTTCCCTAGCTCGCACAAGTCTCTCGAAGACTTCTATGGGTTGCGCGTTGCACCAGATTGACGGAAATATCAATTTTAACAATAACAATACTTCACGAATACGTATCCTTTGGACGCAAGCAAGATTATCCCCAGAGAGCGACTTAATCAATCAGAAAAGCCTTCATCATGAGGTCTTATAATTCAGTACAACCAAAAGATGTCAGGTATATCCAATTTCTGTTTCAACCCATGTTGTCCGTTACAACGAACAGAATATTTGCATGTACTATGTCAGTTATTTTTTTTGCGCAATAAGTATACTTACATGCAAAAAACTATATTAGGTACTATGTTTTTTTCCAAATCACCGCCGGCTTCGAATTGACTGATAATTCCATAAAGGATTGAAATGTACAAATAGTAGCTATCCCTTTACGACACCAATATTTTTACTCCTAGATGCGCATTTCGATAACAACGTATCATCATTAGAAGGAATAATAAACTAGTTTAATATTCGAAAAAAAAATGTTTTTCACAAGCCAAAGACTTGATTTAACTTTTCGATCTCCCATTGAGTTTCCCAAAGAGCACCAACTTTTATCACAAATTATTTTCTCTTTGAAATCAATATAAACAAGTATTCCATGTTTCAAAGTTTTTGGGACACGCTGTATATCAAGGAATAGGATAGGCAATTATTCCATACTAATTCAGTACCCCAAACAAAAATCATATGGATATCGTAGCAAAAAGTCTAAAATATTTATATTGGTGGATTTATTTCTGAAGCACCCGATCATAAATATCTGAAGATTATGTAGGAAGTAATTGTTAAATATTGCTATTTTCGTTTCCAATTCAGAGTTTCCTAACTGAGCCACAAGTCCATGAGGGAAGCTTCCTGTAGTTGACTCTGCTTGTTTCCTGTTTTCACTTATTGTTTCCATTTCCAACCAAGTGTTGATCACCCTATACTACTACACCGTACTGATCAAGGCCAAAAATTCAGAAACACGTGTCTACGATAGTTTTTCCAATTGAGGGCAAACCTGTTTCATCATTTTAATTTTTTATCTATCCTCTCACTAGCCCACTTTCATGTATAGGTATTTTCCTGGGTCGGATTATCACGCTGGCGCTGGCTGGTTGCTATAGCTGTCTCTGAGGCGATGTTGTATATTCTCTGAAATTTTGGAGTCTCCTAACTAAGCCACAACAGTGTGGTTGGCTTCCTGTTTTCACTTTTTGTTTTCGTTTCCAACCAAATGTAGTTCACTCTTTTACTCATCTACTTCGTACTGACGTTGGCCAAAAATCCAGGAACACGTGTATACGGTAGCTTTTCCAAATGAGGGCAAACTCGATACATCATTTTCATTTTTCATCAAGTGTTGTTCACCCTTTCACTTCTACACCGTACTGTCGAAGGCCAAAAATACAGTAACACGTGTTTTTTTGTAAAATAGCTGAATACACTGCTGAAGATCTTTTTATTTTGTCAACTGACAAATAATTTCAAAACATTTCCTTCACCTTGTTGGTCTTTTCATCTGGAACCATCAGTGTGTCTGCAAGAAGTGTACTCTACAATAACCTTTATGAAAAACTCAAATTCACGTGATATACAGTGTGTCCAAGATAAGGATGGGATAGCATTAGGATCTCGGAAACGGTTGGAGTAACAACGTTGGTTAAATCAGAGAAAAGTTGCACAAATCAAATGCCTTTTATATGGATTTTGCAGAAGTGGAATATCTTTTTCGGATTTCGAAATATTTTGAATAAAGTAGAATTTTCGATATTTGTTTTTATTTATTTCTGACATTATTTCAAAACACATCAAGAAATAAAAATTGTATTTTTACTGCCATTTTTTAAGATCAACGAAATGACGTCTACAGATTTTTACTATTACTTTTCGTTTCCGAGGAACCTTCATCAACTTTTTTTCAAATACGGCCTTGTTAGTTTTTATTACAAAATTCAAAGCCATTTTTTATTCTTAAATACGTCAAATATCATTTATAGTTGTTCAAATATGTCTTTAGCTTATTTCAGACATTATTTAAAATCATTCAGGAATAACGTACAATTACGGCTCTGGGTGCTGGAATAGTTATTTTCCTAACAAGTGCGGAAAGTGATACTTTCCCGCACGCGACTGCCGTTGACCCGAACGACGCGAAGCGGAGTTCGGGCAAGCACTCAAGGGCGGGAAAGACAATTTACGCATGAATTAGGAACATTATTTTTTCTACGACCGCATAAAGATTCAAAAAGCACATTGAAAATATTGTATTTCAACATACAAAACATTCCAGAAAAATCCACTAATTATTATTAATATTAATGTTGAAAACACAATTTGTTGCATTCTACAAATGCGTCAGAATAACCGGTCCAGAGTAGTTAGTTGGTGGTAACTGGCTGTTAAGAGTATGACTCGTAGATTGCAAAGTGCATGGAGATGACGGAGACGGCATCGGTTGCAAGTTGCCAGTACATGAAAGAATGTTATTCGACATGGTTTTCTTCTGTTCTATGGAGTCCTCCAAATAACTCTCAGCAACAGCAGTTGACTTCCAGCCTCCAAGACGTTTTATGTAGGTTATCCCTTCGCCTGAATCTGCTAGAAACGTTGCCGAGGATCGTCTAAAACTGTGTAACGTTCTGGGTTAGGTAGGCCTAAGTAGGTAGCGATCTCTGCCGGCATTTTACCAAATGTGTTTACGCCTACGCACTGAACAGAACATTTGCCTTTTTTGTAATTGATAAAAAACGACGGTGCGTGGTGGTAGGAGGCCGTAAATTTACATACTTTCTATGGAGCTTCAAAAAGGTTCCATTATTTATGTCTTCAGATATAACAAAGGATCTTGAGGTATGGTTTTTTGAATCGGAAATTTTCACAATAATTAGGTTTCCTTTATCTTGAATATCGTCAAGCGTGATTTTCACAAGCTCCGTTCTGCGAAGAGCACCAGCTAAATCAAAAATGGTACTTACTTTAATCATAAGATATATCTCATCAGGAGCTAGCATAAACTTGGATATGACTTCTTTGGTAAAAATCTGCGCTTTATGTGGTCGAAAACTAATATTTTGTTTCATTAGGAACGATGTATATTTATGAAACTTGCTTATGTCCAGGTTTTGTTTTATTTTAACTAAACATTTCACCATCGAGTAACGCGACCATAGGGTATTGGATTTCAGTACCTTACTCAGCTCGGAAAAATACGCCAAAAAAACCTCTTTTCTGAAGCTATTCAATTCTTTTTTCTTACACCAGTTTAAAAATTGGTTGTATTGCTGTTCGTATCTTTCTCGTGATTTACTTGGTAACAGGTCTGAATTTACCTCATCTGCGGCCTTTAATATTGCTTCTGGGAGCTCTTCGTCTGACGAAACCATTAAAATATTGCTTTTATTGAAAATAATTTGAAAAATGCCAGAATGGGACACTTCGACAACGCTTCGAGTTGAAACTTTGACGTCTTGATGACAACTTGGTTGTCACAACAAATCTTTGGTTACCACACCAAACTACTTGACTCAGCTTAGTTTGATTGTAATGTGGATTGATTTTGAGAAATGTATAGGGTAGATATATATAAGTATCGCAATTTCTTCATTCCAATGAATGAAAAATAGTCTGGGTTAGATTGAATATTAAAACCTATATGAGTTTGAATAGTAATATACAGGTAAAATCAATGAAATGTACATTTAATAACGATAAATTGACATATTTTACTTTCCCGCACTAGTGCGGGAAAGTAACACTTTCTAAACTAAAATGCGTGCGGGAAAGTGAGTAAAAAAGCACGGTCGTAGAAAAAAGTATTAATTTGAGAATTTTAGATTTGAAAGTCAATAGATACTACCTGTGTTCATCATTATTCCCGAGGGTGAAACCGCTGGGGAATTTTGGTGTATATGTCTTGGGTATTGGTGGCATTAGTTGGGAATTAGTGGTATTACTTGAAATTTTTTGGGTATTAGTGGGCATTACACGGGAATTAGTGGCATTACTTGGGTATTACAAGGGAATTACTTGGGAATTAGAGGTATTACTCGTGTATTGCATGGGAATTGGAGGACTTTTTTGAGAATTAGAGAACATTGATGGGAATTATAATGATGAAGAATAAAAACGTATGAGCTTTTTTTAAGCTCTTGAACATAGTATTTGGCAAAAAACCTAAGATTAGGTCAGAATTGAAAGAAAAAAATAATAGATATCAAAATGTATGTTTCTTGATCATTTTATTCTGGATCATTCAATTCCGGCATGAACTTCATTTAGGTAGATCTCGAATTTGGAGAAATTACTGGATAGATATACCTTGACCAATAAAATCTTTCTCCACCAGTATTGATAGGTTCTGGGCCCTTTGATCTGAAAAGGAATGATTCACGTGGAATATCGGCTGAATACAAAGTTTTGAAAGCTCATCAAATGTAGATCATCCATGGGAAGTATTTTCAGTTGGTATGTGAATGTGAAGGGTATCTGAATAAGCATATTATAAACAACTCTATGTTTCAAAAAGAGCAGATATTCTCTGCAATAGCATCTTTTGTTAAATCATTTAGTCAAACAGCCGAATAGAGATAAAACTTAACCCATCTGCTTACCGGATGAAATAATTTTTAGAAAGTTTCATAAATAGACCAATACGCCTAAAATGGCTTTCCTGTCAGAATGTGTTCATGACTATAGACATTGAGTTCCAAAAGTTAGCACCACATGAAAAACTTTTTTATTATCGATTTGTCAGAAAATTATATGATTCATAAAAATTGGTGCATTGCCAAATACTTCTTGTTCATTTATCAAAATTTTAAATTTCCAAACGGTATACAGGGGAGATAATAGAAATAGAATTTTGATCAAGTCTATACTACCATGGCTGTCATTCCAAATTTAAATTTTGTTTTCAATAAGTAATTTTAAAAATTTTAAACGTATCGTATTTTATCAGAAATTTTATGACATCTTTCCAATTTTATTTGTTTTATATCAATTTTCATCTCGCACAATGTGTCACTCATTGTTGAATAAAATCGCGTTTAACATTTAAACTTCAAAGAGTGATTATTTCAAACGATTGGCCGAAGGACTTTTTAAAAAAAGATTTATTTGAACTAACGTGACAAAGGACAGAAATTGAATAATGAATAATTACATTTGAGGTATATAAATAACATCGGTTCAAGTGATGTATGTTGCTGAGTCGGCAGACTGGCTTCGGGGAACGACCTGGGAACATGCATCCGTAATGTTATACCATCGTATGATATCTTGATATAACTCCTCACTCCTTAAATTTCGGCTTCGGGCTGGAACAGGGCTGAAGGCGAACTTCTGCTTCCCTTTTCTTCAAGTTTAATTTCGATTTTGGAATTGGGTTCTGTTTTTTGTGCAGTATATTTTTCGAATGCTGAAAAATACTACAACAATAACAGATATGCAAATGATTAACCATAAGGTCCAGTTATTTGATTGGAAATTATCGATATCATTTATCGATAATTGATTGGTTGCGTCGATGTGTTTTTGAAGTTGGTGGATATCTTCTAATGGGATGTTCTCTATTGTTAATGGTTTTCCTCGGAGTGTTTCCATTTCCAAAACTTCGTTGCTGATTTTTGGCAAGATGAGTGGCCTTCCAGGGTTGGTTTTTTGGTGGTTCTCGAATTTATAATGTTTATATTCGAGACTGCAGTTTATTGGTATTCTTAAAAGGGTGTTGCCTTTGACTGTGAAGAATTGTTCCTCCGGGCAACTGGACTTCATTTTGGTTTCTCCCGAGGTGATTGTTATGAGGTATTCTTCATTGATTTTGTTGAATATTTGTGTAGGTGGTTTTATCGGCACTTGAGGGCACCTAACATCTTTGTCCTGGATGAGGGCTGCCACGCAGTCTTCTTCTGGGTGGAATCTCAACTGTTCTTGGCTGCAAATGTATACATCTAACACTCGCATACAGGGTTGGTCCATATACTGGTATATTTCTTCTTCGAGAGCAAAATAAGGTTTTTTGGTAATGATTATGGTATTTTTTTCGGTTGGTATTGGGAATAGATGGAAATATTGAAAGGTTTTAGGATAAATTATAGGAAATTCAATGGCAAAAATGATTTTTGATTCCAAAAAGTAACAATTCGTCTCAATTATCGAGTACCATGAGTGTATATCTAATTTTAAGATTTCTTTAGAATTACAGTGATTGTGCAGTTCAATGAGGATATCTTTCAAATTTTGACTACTCAAAATATCAGGGTGAACTGTGTGTAATTTTGCAAAAGTTATTGCATTTTCTATGTTGTCTAAAAATGTGATGATAACATTTGCGTTCAAAAATATTTGATCCAACATACTCGAATACACAGTGTATTTATAAAATTGATCTGTTAAATTAATGAGATTTGGTTTATAGTTTTCGATATATTTGGACATTTCCTTTTGATTTTTGATAATTGATTCAATATGTTTTGAAAATTTGTCAATTATTTGTTTAGAAATTGAAATTTGTGAATTAACTTCTTTTACTATTTGCTGTTGATTATTTTTCAAAATTTCAATTGCTTTGTTATATCGTTCGCCATCTGATGAATCTAAAGTACCAAAAAGCCATTTCTGCACTGTTCCTCCAATATTTATTAGACCTCGTCTGTGTCTGATTTTCGGGTTGTTTCGGATATTGTCAAATTTATGTAAAATTTCGTAAATCAATGGTTTCAAGTGCTCATATTTATTGGTTAAGGTTCTGAAATAAATTGGTTTGTCATTTGGTATGTCTCTTAATTTTTGAAATTTTTTTGATAAGTTATGTATTTCAAACTCTAGTGTACCTAAGTCAATGTCATTCAAAAAAATGTGTTTATTCGTTATGATTTTTGCATTTCCAAATTTAAAAGGAAGGATTCCTGGAGAAGGGTTTATCGATTTTATTTCAATTCTGGGTTGGCCTTGGTCAATGCCATTGCCATTAGGAGGTTCAGGATTTTCAGTTTCTTCATTTTGAGCCTGTAACAAAGGAGGCTTTCTTAATTCTTTTATGTGAATTGTTTCAACTTTGCCTTTAGTATTTTTTAATTTTACCTTATTATGTTCCAATAATTTTACTATTCTATATGGGCCTAAAAACTTGTTGTTCTTTTTGTTCCTATTTTTGGGGTTTTTCTTGAAAACTTTTTGATTGATTTTAAATTCGTCATTTGAGTTACCTTCTGTGATCACTTTTGCTATTACTTTCTCTTTTCGAGATTCTAATTTTTCTTTGACTTTTTCATATACGGGGGTTAATTTTTGTTTGTGTTCCTGGACGTACGCTGCAAATAGTTCTTTCGGGGTGAAAATTTTGTCTGGGTTTCTTGAGTTAGTATGGCCAAATACTAATTCAAATGGGGTAAAATCGGTTGAACTGTGAATAGAACTGTTGTAACCTAATATGGCATAATTGATAAGATCTGTCTCGTTAGGGTATGTTTCTTTCAATATTCGTAAATGTTCAATAAGGGTAGAGTGAAGTCTTTCTACAGGGCTGTTAGACTCGTGGTGTCCGGGGGTGGTGAAATTTATTTTAATTTTGTGTAATTTCAAGAGTTCTTTGACCGTTTCGTTGTTGAACTCAAGGCCGCTGTCGGCAGTTATATTTCGGGGGGTACCAAAGGAAGCAAAGTATTTTACTAAAGCATCACAAATGTTAATGGCTGATTTTCCAGCGATTGGTATTGCTTGAGCAAATTTTGAGAAAGAATCGATAATTGTTAGGTATATTTTTGAATCATAGAAGAATGCATCAATGTGAATCAGTTGAAAAGGTTTGGATGGGGTTTCTGTCAAAACTAATGGAACATATGGGTTCTTTCGGGAATATTTAGCTCTATTACAAATTTCACAGGAATTTATGTAATTTGTTATAGATTTTTTCATATTTATCCAGTAATAATTTCGTTTTATATATTGCAAAGTTTCTTCGATTCCACGATGATTTGTTTTTCCTTCGTGATGATTTTTCATCATCAAGATTTGTTCTTCTAGATCCCTAACTGTATTTACTCGTTTTGTACATCTGAACAATTTTAAGGTTGGTTTACTGAAATTTTCTGAGTAAACATTTGTGAAATTATTGATTAATTGTGGATTATCAAAGTGAATGAAGTAATTAATGTTGGGTTTCAGATAATCTTTCATGAAATTAAATATTAGAGGTTCATTTTCTTCTAAAGGAACTTTTAGAGTTATTATTTTGTGTATCCCGTATGTTTCTTGTTCGATTGAAATTTTATTTTGTTTGTTTTTGAAAACGTGAATTTGATATAATTTGTTATTGATAATATCGTCTCGGATCGGGATTCCATCGTTTATTACTTCTTTTGATAAAGAATGGGGTATTTCTTCCGATTGAGAGTGGTCAATTTGATCGTGGGGTTATTGGGTTCATAGGGGGGTTGATTTGGATATCAGAAATTATATTGATTTTGTGTTGTTTTTCAAAATTATTTTTACTTGTGCTTGGCATTTGATAATCGAGTGGATTTTCTGCGAGATCTTTCAGAAATTCTAGGGTTTCTTCATTGACATTACCTGGGTTGTTAAATACCGAGTCAGTTTCGTGCATATTGAGTTGTATACGGGAGAGTGCATCTGCATTAGAATTTAATTGTCCTTTTTATAAATGATTTTGTACTCATACTCTTCTAACTTTGAGCGCCAACGAAATAACTTAGAATTAGGTTCTCGGATGTTGAAGAGCCAAGTGAGTGGGCGGTGGTTACAAACAATTGTGAAGGGTCGTCCAAAAAGCTATGGCCTGAACTGTTTGCAAGCCCAAACTATCGCAAGAAGTTCCCTTTCGATGGTACTGTATCTCTGTTCGGTTTCGTTCAGAGTGCGTGAGGCATAAGCAATGGGTTTGTCTTGTCCGATTGTACCTTGGGATAGGACGGCACCAAGGGCCACATTAGAAGCGTCAGTGAATAATATGAATTCTTTCTGAAAGTCGGGGTAATGGAGTATGGGGTCATTGCACAAAATTTTCTTACAGGTTTCGAAACTTTGGATAAAATGTTGATCATGAATGATTTTTGCGTTTCGTTTTAAACAGGAAGTCATGGGTTTAGTAATTTTGGCAAAATCCTTAATGAATTTTCGATAATATCCCATCAGACCTAAGAATGATTTGATTTCTCTTTGGGTTCTTGGAATAGGAAACTTTTGAATTGCTGAAATCTTATCCGGATTAGGTTTTACTCCATCAGGGGTGATGACATGGCCCAGATAAGCAACTGATTTTTGGAAAAATTCGGATTTGTTCAAATGGATTTTGAAATTGGAATTCCTTAGTCTGTCAAATACCCTTTTAATTCTGAGAATGTGTTCTTCTAATGAAGTACTGAATATTATTATATCATCCAGGTACACTAAACAAGTTTCGTTGTTCAGACCCCTTAGGAAGGTGGAGGGGAATTTTTAAGACCAAATGGCATGCGTTTGAACTCATAGTGACCATTCTGTGTTGAGAAAGCAGTTTTTGGAATGTCATTTTTGTCCATCTCTATTTGGTGATAACCTGATGCCAAGTCGAGAGTTGTGAAATAGTTTGCTCTGCCAAGTTTGTCTAAAATGTCTGTAATATTTGGGTATTTATCATTCATAGTCTTTTCGTTCAATTTGCGGTAGTCGATAACTATCCGCCACTTTTGTTTGCCTGTTTTATCTAACTTTTTGGGAACCACCCAAATTGGGCTACTCCAAGGTGAAGTGGACGGTTGAATTATCCCTTGGTCCCGTAAGATTTTGTGAAAACTGGGATTTCATCTTTCATTTTTATTTGATGAGTTATTTCACTAGAGAAACTAAGAGGGATGTTTTCGCAGTGGAAAATATCTCTGTACTCATAACATAACTTCCTAATAGCATCTTTTTCTTCCTTATTACAATGTTCCAATCTAAGATTTTTGAGGTTACTTTTCAGAAGGGTTTCCTGGTTTTCGTTAAAATTTTGATTCGATTTGATATTTCCAATGAAATTTATTTCATTTGGATTCAAAGGTTCAACCTGAAAAGGTTCCGTGATAGTAATTTTGACCGGTTTCGTATTGGAGTTCGTTATAGTTGTAAAAGCAAAATAGTTTTCTATGTTTACAATAGCTTGAGGGGATTCTAATTTTTTTCCGAAATCTATATAATCTAGTAAACCTAGCCCGTTTTTTTGACAAACAGGAAGTTTCACCACTTGTTGTGTCCTACTTGGGATAATCAAGGTGTGATAAATTTTATCTGGAACTCTGTTGGTTGTCATTTCTAACTGTTCGAAAATAATTGGAATGTGGTTCATTGGAGTAATCAGCAATTTTCTATGAATGTCTACTACAGCTTGTAATTGTTTTAAAAGATCCATTCCTATAAGGCCATCGTATTTTTCATTGAAATCAAAAATATAAAATTTATGGAATTCTTCAACGTTAAAAATCTCTAATATGGGAATGACAGCCAGTTCATTGTGAAATGAAATACTGTGAGAAGTTTGAATATTAAATTTTTCATTATATATGCAATTTTTGAAAAATGTGTATGCTAATTTTGGACTCATGAGACTTCGTGAACTACCTGTGTCAACCAAAAATTTTGCTTTCATTTTAGGGACATAGATATACGGTAAATTGTTTTGTAAGTGATTAAGATCTATATTTGTTATGTGGTATTATCGTTGGTCAAGATTTGTGGAAAATTTTCATCAGAAGTGAAATTGTCTGTTTCAGTCATGGTTTCAGTACTCGGTTGATAATAAGAATTGTCAGTGTTGTATTGGTAATCGATATTTTCATGAGAATATGATTCGCCATACAGTTCTGCAGTGATTCCTGAAGCCATATTTTCGTAACCTTGAGTTTCAGCTGGGATAATTGAGCACTCATTTGGATAATAATTGGTTTCTATGTTGTGAAGTTCTTCTGCATTGAAATTACGCGGTCCAGAACTTTGAAAGTGGTTTTTATTTGAATTAAAAAATTTGTTTTGTATTGTTGGATTACGAGAGGTGGTCGACATTGGTTCTGGTTTATTTTTTTGTACTTGTCCAGTAGGTTTGAAAATGTTACGAGGTGTACCAAAAACTTGTTCATTTGTGAAATATTTCTGAGTAGGGGCGTTTTGTCTTGGTTGAATATTGATAGGCTGAGATGGAAATTAATACCTTAAATTTTGCGGAGGTAAAATATTTCTATTTTCAAAATTTTGGTTACTGAAATTTTGTCTCTGGAAATTTTGAGGTGGTAACTGCGGTCGTAAATTTGAGATTGATTGTGGCGGATTAAATTGATTATAGTTGAAAGACTGTGGTCTTGGAGGCATCATTCTATTTTGTTGAGTTGAATTCGGAAAATATCCAGTTTGTTTTTGATTATGAATAAAATTTTCTTCTTCTAAGACAAAAGATATTGCAAGTTCTAAAGAATTTGGATTCCTTAATCTAACCATATCTTGAATTCTACCACTCAAACCACGAATAAATGTTTTCAAAGAGAGTTCGTCATAATTTTGTATTTTAAAGGTACGTACTTGATTTGGAAGCTATAGTACTTCTGCTTTTCTGAATTCTTTGACCGAAAGAGAAAAACGATTCATTTTTATAAGGTTTCATGATGATTAATTCTTGTACAAGACAATCCAAATTTCTCTGATCTCCAAAACTCAGTCTAAGGAGACTTTTCAAATTAGCCCAATCTCTAATTTCCGGTCTACTACCAATTAACATTAAAGCATTTCCGGACAATTTTCCTATTACGGCTCTGATTAAAAATTTATTTAGTGGATCATCAGCATTTTGTGCATTCGTATAGGTTGAAATCAAAAAATCACAATGTTCCAAAAATACTTCTGTATTTTTGCCATCATTATTTCCACTGAAATTAGGGATAGTATCGATATAAAGTCTAAGTTATTGATAATTCACTGTTCTTTCTTCTGAATTTGGCATGGTATTATCAGTTTCTAAAGCTAAACTATTCAACTGTCCTATTAATTCGTCAATTTTGATTTTTCAATAAAGAACTTGAGGAAAAATTTTATCAATTATCTTTACTATTACTATTATTAACTTGAAAATGTTAGCTTCAAAATTATCTTCACTATTAATATTATAATCTTGAAAATGTTAAATTCTAAATTATCTTGAGCCTACAGTATAACTATGTTTCAGATTATTATTTTCACTAATAATCGAAACACAATTGATTTTCACCAATTCAATCACTAGCATCTAAATTAAAAAAAAAAAAACCATATGCATTGATTTCTAATTGATTCAATTCAGTCACTTTTGCCACAGAATACAAATGAAATGATAGGAAAAATGGATGGCTCACCTATTCCTGGTCTTCTCCACTCTTCCTGGCTCGATTTCTTGTTTTCTTGGAACTCCGTGGCCTCTGGCTCGTTATACGAAATTTTTCAGGTTTCTTTTTCGTCAAGAGTTGAAACTCACAAACGAATTCACGATGAGACGTTTTCGAACAATCCTATCACGACTGCGCTAATTATTTCAAACGATTGGCCGAAGGACTTTAAAAAAAAAGATTTATTTGAACTAACGTGACAAAGGACAGAAATTGAATAATGAATAATTACATTTGAGGTATATAAATAACATCGGTTCAAGTGACGTATGTTGCTGAGTCGGCAGACTCGCTTCGGGGAACGACCTGGGAACATGCATCCGCAATGTTATACCATCTCTCATATCTTGATATAACTAGTGTAATAATCTACGGGTGCTACATATCACCAAATTCGGACATAAACACATTCAATGAATTTCTGAAGGATCTTAGAAAAGACATGAAAAAACATGAAAAGGAAATACTAGTAGGAGGAGATTTTAACTCTAAATCCCACATGTGGAACTCACCGGTGGAAGACAAGAGGGGTCAAATCCTCTCCGAATGGTTATGCGAGGAAGACCTCATTGTACACAACGCAGGCAATGTGCCAACTTTTGTGAGAAGAGATAGCAAATCCTATATTTACTTGACTTTCAGCACTAACAAGCTTGCCAAGTTGGTGAGCGGCTGGAAGGTTATAGAAGAAGAGAGCCTAAGCTACCATCAGCATATAGTATACGTGATCAACGGGAAACAGAGTGCCGACGGGATCAAGAAATATAAAGGATGGAGAATAGTGAAGGAAGACCTGAAGAAAGTCTCTGATGAAGTCGGAAGGTCATTCTCTATAAGAGGGGACATTGTCGACGTTGCTGTACTGACAAACATAATACAAGCCGCATGCAATAAAATGTTTCCGAAGAAAAGAAAAGCTCCTGTGTACTGGTGGTCTGACGAGGTCGCAGAAAAACGAAAGCAATGCATTCAAGCAAGAAGAAAAATGGTAAGGGTGAACAAAAACAATCATGAACCACTGAAAATAAGAAGTCGGGAAGAATATAAGCAAAGCAGACATAATCTGAAAAAGACAATCCTAGAGGCCAAAAAGAAATCGTGGAAAACATTGATAGAGGAAGTAGATGCGGACGTATGGGGAATGGGATACCAAATAGTAACCAACAAGTGTAGAGGTAAATCACCGATAGGACTGCCGGAAGAAAAACAAATGGATTTTGCAAACACACTGTTTCCATCTCACCAGATCACAAAATGGGATAGACTACCATTAGCACCAGAAGATATACCACCTTTCACAATGGATGAACTCATGAAAGCCAACGAAAAGCTCAAAGAGAAAAAAGCTCCAGGTCCAGATGATCTCCCTGCGGAAGTTATCAAGGCGGTCCTTAAGGCGCACCAGGAAAAATGTCTGAGGATAATGAACCTCCTATTAAAAACGGGGCTTTTTCCTAAAGAATGGAAGATAGCCAGACTTGTGCTAATCGAGAAAGGCAATAATGCATCGTACAGGCCTATATGTATATTGAACATCATGGGAAAACTCCTCGAATACCTGATCAAGGAGAGACTGATGAAAGAAATAGAAAGAAGAGGAGAAAGTATTGCAGATGGAGCAAATGAAAGGATAGGCAGAAAGAGATGTGCCATGATAACGCTGGATGTACAGAATGCTTTCAATTCGGCACCATGGGAAGGGATCCTGAAAGAAATCAAAAGAAGAAACATGCCTGCAATATGATTGCCAGTAACCTGGAGGAGAGGGTCCTATTAATAGGAACCAAAGGGAAATTGAATATATCGTGTGGGGTACCACAAGGTTCGGTAATTGGCCCCACACTATGGAATATTTACTACGACGGGGTACTAAATTTAACGGTCCCTAGGGGAGTTACCCTAATAGGGTACGCAGATGACCTAGCCGTACTGGCGGTAGCAAAGGATGAGGAGAGCCTAGGGAGAACATCCAATAGAGCTCTTAAGGATATAACCGAATGGATGAAAGCAAAGCAACTCAAGCTTGCCCCTCAGAAGTCAGAGGTAGTACTGTTGGCAGCAGGGAGAAAATTGAAAAGCGTCACACTGGAATTGGAGGATACGAACATCCATAGCCAAGACTCCATTAAGTACTTGGGTATATATATGGACAGAAACATGAAAATGGGAGCTCATGTGAGAAAAATTGCAGAAAACGCGGGAAAAGCTATAGGTAATATATGCAGGATAATGCCGAACGTCGGAGGCCCCCGAGAAGGCAACAGGAGGATACTATGCTCTGTCGCCCAGTCGATTATGCTCTACGGCACATCAATATGGAAAAGAGCTATAGAAAAAAAAAATAGAAAAATATTCTACTGAGCGTCCAAAGAAAAGCAGCCATAAAAATAGCATGCGCCTACAGAACGGCATCAACCGAAGCTCTGCTGATGATTGCAAGAACCCCCCCAGAAGATCAGAAGATTTTCCCACTCCCGAAAAAAAAAAAAAAAAAAAAAACTACTACTACTACTACTACTACTAATACTACTACTACTAATACTACTACTACTACTACTTATAGGAAACAAGGGAGAAATGAACATTACCTGTGGGGTTCCACAGGGCTCCGTAATTGGTCCCACATTGTGGAACATATACTATGATGGGGTACTGAATCTGAAGGTCTCTAGGGAAGTTAGCCTGATAGGATACGCAGATGACCTAGCCGTAGTGGTGGTAGAAAAAAATGAAGAAAGTCTGGTGAGAACTTCCAATAGAACTGTGAAGGATATAGCCGAGTGGATGACAGCGAAGCAACTCAAGCTTGCCCCTCAGAAATCAGAGGTAGTACTGCTGGCAGCAGGCAGAAAACTCAAAAGCATTACAATTGAATTGGAGGAAACGAACATCTGTAGCCAAGAATCCATTAAATATTTGGGTATCCACATGGACCGAAATATGAAAATGGGAGCCCATGTTAGAAAAATAGCAGAAAAAGCGGGGAAAGCTATAAGCAACATAAGCAGGATAATGCCTAACGTTGGTGGCCCCCGAGAAGTTAGCAGAAGAACACTCTGCTCAGTTGCCCAATCAAGCATGCTCTATGGCGCAACAATATGGAAAAGAGCCATGGAAAAAAAGATATATAGAAATATATTACTAAGTGTCCGAAGAAAAGCAGCCATAAAAATAGCATGTGCATATAGAACAGCATCAACCAAAGCTCTGCTGTTAATTGCAAGAACCCCTCCAATAGACCTGCTGGTGGAAGAGAGAACAACGATACAAAACAGCGTACCGAAAGGTTTAGCAAGGTCACAAATTATGGAAAAATGGCAACAAACTTAGGAGATAGACGATGGGACGGCCAACTGGACAAAAAGACCGATAAGAGAGATAGAACCATGGATGAACAGAAAATTGGGAGAGGTGAATTACTTTCTCACACAAGTCCTAACGGGGCATGGATGCTTTCAGGCGTATCTGTTTAGATTTAAAGTGAGTGACACAGAAGAGTGCAAGTACTGCCGAATGACAGACACGGCTGAACACACAATTTTTGAATGCATACGTTGGGAAGAACAGAGAAGAAACGCAGAAATGACGACTGGACAATTAACACCGGAAAACATGATAGGGAGGATGCTCAAAAATATAGAAAACTGGGAAGCCATTAACAAACTCTCCAAGACCATCCTGACAAAGAAAAGACAAGAATTAAACGAATAAGGAGGAAGTACTGATGAAAAAGAAAGAGCCCTGAACCATCACTACAGTCTGCTACTCCGAAGTAATGCCCGAGGGCGGTTCCAGAGTAGCCTGCTTTTGACTCATGAGTGGTTTTTTAGTCGGTACGAATCCGACACTACCTGGTCACAGGGTGACCAGGTGTCTTTCGAAGATTTTTCCACTCGCCGAAAAATAAAACTACTACTACTACTACACCATGGGAAGGGATCCTGAAGGAAATCAAAGGAAGAGATGTAGCTGCTTACCTGTCCAACATGATTGCCAGCTACCTTGAAGAAAGGGTGCTACTTATAGGAAACAAGGGAGAAATAAACATTACCTGTGGGGTTCCACAAGGCTCCGTAATTGGTCCCACATCGTGGAACATATACTATGATGGGGTACTGAATCTGACGGTCCCTAGAGAAGTTAGCCTGATAGGATACGCAGATGACCTAGCCGTAGTGGTGGTAGAAAAAAATGAGGAAAGTCTGGTGAGAACTTCCAATAGAACTGTGAAGGATATAGCCGAGTGGATGACAGCGAAGCAACTCAAGCTTTCCCCTCAGAAATCAGAGGTAGTACTGCTGGCAGCAGTCAGAAAACTCAAAACCATTACAATTGAATTGAAGGAAACGAATATCTGTAGCCAAGAATCTATTAAATATCTGGGTATCCACATGGACAGAAATATGAAAATGGGAGCCCATGTTGGAAAAATAGCAGAAAAGGCGGGGAAAGCTATAAGCAACATAAGCACGATAATGTCTAACGTTGGTGGCCCCCGAGAAGTTAACAGAAGAATACTCTGCTCAGTCGCCCAGTCGATCATGCTCTGTGGCGCAATGCCCGAGGGCGGTTCCAGAGTAGCCTGCTTTTGACTCATGAGTGGTTTTTTAGTCGGTACGAATCCGACACTACCTGGTCACAAGGCGACCAGGTGTCTTTTTTCCACTCGCCCAAAAAAAAAACTGCTACTACTACTACTCCCTCGGGGGCTCACACCTAGTGAGTACGGGACATGGCGATCCTGAGGCACCCTAGCTGGATACCCACTTTGCTTAAACTAGTCTTGGGTGGAATCCTCTTCTTCTTTCATCTATCCTATCTGATCTCTCTTGGCCAACTCTTAATTTTTCCGGCCCCGTCGCTATTAGGTTTCGAGGGCTATGGGTCTTCACATTTCATTCTAATTCGGGCTAACTGGCGGACTGGACTTGAACTTGGACATGAGACGGCTCTGATTTGGACACAAGGAACCTAGCACCAGTACCTTGCATATACCGTAACTGCGCCCCACACCTCAACGACTTCAACAAGGTGCGGCTGGAGAATGTCGTGTGGGATACGTAACCGGGGGTCTTGCCTTCACCGGCCAACCTGTGAGGAGAATACCTCTATAAAAAATCGACAGCTAATGGAATGGGCGTCACCGAGAGGAGCAACGTTTAGATCGACCCATATCGTGGGAATTGGATGAATACTGAAGTAACAGAAGGGGTAAACATGGAAGGGGAGAAGAATACGAGTGCTGCTTCGAAAGAAATGGTGCTAGCGATACAAGAAAAAGAGACTGAGACTGTAATTGCAAACGTCCCAGATCCTTTCAAAAGAAGGGATCGAATAGTAAAATCGACTATAAGACGCTGCTCACTAAGCGTGGGAGACTATCCTGAAAACCTTGGGAGGTAGAATACAAATGTCGAAAACCAGAGAAACGACGAGGAACAAGGAAAAAGAAAAAGAGACGACACGCCAGAAAAAAGTGAGGAAGAAAGAAACTTACTTGTGCAGAAAGCACAAAAGGACTACGATCTACTAAAGGAAATAATGAAAAAAATGTCAGATGAGGCAAAAGTACTCAAGAAGTTGACACTGAAAATCCCGAACACAAAGAAGGAGATCAAGAAGGCTGTAAAGAAGATGGACGCCTATACAGATAACATGCCGGAGACTACGAACTTCGTGGCAGAGTTACTAGACGAGATCAAGGTAGTAGAAACTAGAGAAAAACGAGAAAGATTGGAGGTTGTGACGCACACCGAAGTGGGAGCACATCAAACACCTAGACAAACGAGAGAAATAGGTACACAAACGTTAGATGAAGAAAAAGAAGGGAAATACAGGATAACTAGAGATATCGAAAACAAATTGGGTGATGAACTCTCTGAAGACAAACTAGAAAGGGTAGTATGCCGGCCATGGCCAAATGAAGTCTACAAGAGGTGTAAAATATGTGCTGATAGCGCGTCTATAGAAGAAGATGAAAACCTAGTTATAATAACAAATAGCGGTGAAAGAGGTAACGATAGATTATTGAAGAAGGCTATGGAAAGAAACATGCAGATCTAAAAAATCATAGAAAATGAAAACCTAGGACCAGGAAAAATGATCGGTGGTATTACGGTTAATGGCTTCATTGATGAGGGACATGTAATCAAAAATACAATTGAGAGATATAAATACCTAGTCACCACGTTGGACGGAGGAATGTCAAGTGATTGGGTAAACCTAAAGGCAAACCTGGACTTGGATGCGTTGCCGCGACGCCGATAAATGAAATTATGGTCAGAAAATACCTGGAATACATAGGCAGGCAAAAAGATGTCGACATAGTACTGTATACGAGGAAGGGAGCAGATGCAAATGCGGACTGGGAAAGAATGAAAGCAAGAAGGAATGAAAATCCTCATAAAACCCATAGACGGCACATCATATGTAGAAGTTATTAAAAACATGAAGGAAAACGTGGACACGGAAGGGATCATAGTGGACCAAATCAACAAAACCAATAACGGAAGTATGCAACTGAAGATAAAAGGAAAAGAGCAGAAGAACCGAGAGATGTTCAAAAAAATACTCTGAAAAGTTAAAGAAAATAGCAACAGTCAACACAAGAGAAAGGAATCGAACGATTATGTTACTAGACATGGATGTAACAGTGTGTGAAAGACAAGTTAATGACTGTGTAGAGAGTTCAACGCTGACAAAGAGTGCCTGGAAGATATCAAAGTCAAAATGGGAGAGAAAACAAGTGGGGCATATGGAACGAAGCTGTGAGAAACAGAAGGAACTACACTACAAATGCGGAGAACTAGGCAACAAAAGACAAGCATGCGAAAGCGAACAGAAGTGTTACCTGTGTAATGCAGCTGGACATGAAGCAGAGTCTATGCAGTGTCCTATAAGTATAAAGTAATTGAGAAGAGGAGAAGGATGATGAGCATCTGAAATGGATAGTTTAAATATATTACAAGGAAATCTAGACAGAGGAAGGGATGCAATGGTTCTCGTGTATAAAATCGCAGAAGAAAAATAAGGGGACATAATTATCATGGCACAGCCATACAGGAAACATGTATTAAACAGTCGGTGGTATGTGGACACTAGTTTTGATGTAGTTATAAAGGTGCCGAGCACAAAAATACAAATAATGCAGACAGGCAGCGGGTCCGGATTCGTATGGATAGAAACCAACTCGGTATATGGCTGTTATTTATCTCCTAACGTAGATATAGATCGATTTGAACAATTCCTATACGAACTCAGACAAGATATGAAAAAGCATACGAAAGAGATGGTTGTCGGTGGCGACTTTAATGCAAAGTCACACCTCTGGCAGTCGAAGACAGAAGATAGAAGAGGCCGAATTTTTGCGGAGTGGCTAGGCGAAGAATCCTTGATCGTCCATAACATTGGTAATGCACCTACCTTCGTAAGACAGGACAGTGAATCATTTATTGATGTGACTTTTAGTACTAGGAGGATAGCGGGTTGTGTGGCGGACTGGAGAGTGATGAAAGGAGAAAGCCTCAGCTATCACCATCACATTTGCTACACAATCAATCAGCCCAATGTAACAACAGTCGGTATTTATCCTCTGGGAAATCTGGTTGGCGTATAATGAAAAGGGACATAGGAAAGCTGTCTAATGAAGTAGGCAGAGCACTCACTGCAAAAGGTGAAGAGGTAGGCGTAGAAGAGCTGAATAACATTATCGGGATGGCGTGTAATAGAGTTTTTCCAAAAAAGGTGACCAGGAGAAAACCGGTATATTGGTGTTCGGAAGACGTCGCAGAAAGAAGGAGACAATGCATAAAAGATAAAAGAGCTGCTGCTAGAGCGAACAAAAAAAGTCAATTTTTGAAGCGAAAAAGAATTCTTGGAAAAAATTAATTGAAGAAGTAGAGCTTGATACTTGGGGTTAAGGATATCAAATTATTACCAAGAAGTTGAAAACTTCACAAGCTATTGGACTAACTAATGAGCAGCAACTAGGCGTTGCCAATGAATTGTTTCCAACACACAATGTAGGAAGATGGGACAGGCTACCAAGTAATGTGCCCGAAATACCACTATTTACTAGGGAAGAACTTGTAGAAGCAGCAAAAAGAATAAGAGAAAAAAAGGCTCCAGGACCAGACGGGATAGCTCCTGAAGTAATAAAGGTCATCTTAAGGGATCATGTAGAAAAATGCATGAATGCACTCAGTCATGCGTTGGTCAAAGGGAAATTTCCGAAAGAGCTGAAGGTGGCAAGATTATCCCTAATTGAAATAGTAAAACCCGGGCAGACAAATAAGGCGTATAGACCTATCTGCCTATTAAACGGTCTAGGGAAACTGCTAGAGCAGTTGGTAATTATAAGATTAAAGAAAGAGATACAAAGGACTGGGGGCCTAGCCGAAGAACAGCATGGATTCCGGGAAGGAAGATCAACCATTGGTGCACTTAAAAAGGTCCAAGACATGAAGCAAATGAGAGAGTAGGCAGGAAACGATGCGCAATAGTAGCGGTGGACGTCCGAAACGCGTTCAACTCAGCTCCATGGGAAGGGATACTACAGGAACTAAGGAGAAGAAGGATTTCCCCCTATCTCTACAATATGATAGCTAGCTACCTAGAAGAAAGAATACTTTTAGACGGAACAAAGAGTGTGATGGAGAAAACATGTGGAGTGCCACAATGATCTGTCCTGGATCCAACCCTCTGGAATATATACTACGACGGGGTTCTGAAAATACCAGTTCCTCGTGGAGTTACACTTGTCGGGTATGCAGATGATCTAGGAATAATAGTGGTAGGTAAGACTGCTGAAGACTTAGAAGAAACATCAAATTCGGTGATAACAAAAGTTATAAGATGCCTCAAAGCAAAGAAGCTAAACATTGCGCCTGAGAAAACAGAGGTAGTTATTCTAGCAGGCGGAAGAACGGTAAAATCCATCAGGGTCAGAGTTGAAGACGTAACCGTGGAGAGCCAGGAAAGCATCAAGTATCTGGGTGTACACCACGATAGGAATCTGAGAATGGGTCACCATATCAGAATGACAGCTGAAAAAGCTACAAAGGCACTAGGAATCATCAGTAGGCTGATGCCCAATGTTGGAGGCCTCCGAGAAGGTACGAGAAGGATACTATGCACAGTGGTTCAGTCAATAATGCTATACGGGGCGACCGTCTGGGAAAGAGCCATGAAGAAGAATATCTATAAAACCATACTACTCGGAGTACAGCGGAAAGCGGCAATCAGAATAGCCAGTGCATATAGGACAACCTCGACGAAGGCATTGCTTCTAGTAGCTAGAACACCACCTATAAACCTCCTGGTGGAAGAGAGGACAAGATTACTAAACGGGACCACGCGGGCTGATGCAAGGGCTGGCATAATGACATTGTGGCAAGAAGAATGGGACATGGATGACGGCAAGGCAGCGTGGAGCAGAAGACTCATAAGGGACGTGAAAGCATGGGTGGAGAGAAAATGGGGGAGGGTGAACTTCTATCTAACACAGATTCTCACAGGACACGGAGATTTTCAGGCCTACCTGAACAGATTCAGGATTATAAATGAGAGTGAATGCAGAAACTGTGGAATAGAAGATAATGTGGAACATACCTTTTTCGAATGCGTGAGATGGGCCTAAATAAGGACCGAGACAGAAAGACAAACTGGGGAACTGACGCCAGATAACATGATTAGGAAGATGCTGAGATCCGAAGAAAACTGGAAGGCAATAAGCAGAATGGCCATGATAATTATGTCCACAAAAAGGAAAGAAAGACAAACATAGGTAATGAGCTCACAACATCATCTAGGCTGTCTTCTATGAAGTAATGCTCCGTGGGCGATTCCAAAGAAGACCGACTATAGCCTCTGAGTGGTTTTTTTAGCCAGTAAGAATCTGACACTAACCGGGACGGGCCACCGGGTGTCTTTATGAAGATTTTTCCACTTCACCGAAAAAAAAAACTGCTACTACCACTACTACTACTACTACTACCTACTACTACACACCTAGTGAGTTCGGGAATCGGCGATCCCGAGGTACCCTAGCTGGATACTCACCTTTCTTCAACTAGTCTTGGGGGGTTCCCTTATTTTCTACCTTTACTGTCAGGCCTCACTTGGCCAACTCTTGTTCTTTCCTGATCCCGACGCTATTAGAGCATTCGAGGGCTAGGAATCTTTCATTTCTCCTGTCTATATCTGCAATGGAGTAAACCAGAAAAATCCGGAACCTAAGACGTTAGCTACCGTGTCGAGGGGTGCGTGACCACACGGACGTGGTCACAAACGGTGCTTCCGGGATACCGGGTGTCCTCCTGGAATATAAAGCCTTACTAGCTCTGCGCCAGCGAACTTGGTTTTTCCCTAGCTACTCGTGGGATTAAAATGGATATGGAAAATAAACAAAATTTTACAGGAGAGATAGCAGACAAGAGAGAATCAAATATACCGAAACCGTTCCAAAAACAGTATAAAATAGAACACTCTCCAAAAAGAGTTCAAACATTAGAGACGGGAGAGAGCTCCAACTCAATAACAGAAAATGATAAAAGAAAAAGAGAGGAGACCCCAGAGAAAAATGAGCAAGAAAAAGAAGAATTCTCACTGAAGGCGGAAAAAGAGTACATGACACTCAAAGATATAGCCAAAAAAATGGCAGAGGAGCTAGAAATGGTTAAAAAAGTTATCACGGAGATACCAAAGACAAAAAAAATAAATAAAGAAAGCCATCAACAGACTGGATGGCTTCGTAAACAGAATGCCCAAAGCGATAGCAGTAATGGCGGAGGTGATCGAAGAACTAAACGCGGAAGAGAGGGCAGAGAAAAGGCAAAAGCCCGAATGTGCACCACAGATACAGATGATCAAGGAAACAATGGAGATAGGCACCCAAACAGTGGAAGGTGCACCACAGATACAGACTACCAAGGAAACAATGGAAATAGGCACCCAAACACTGGACGATTGGCAGGGGAGAACTAATATGCTGAGCATAATAGAGAAAGAACTAGAGAAGGACCTGAACGAAGAAGAGATAGTAGAACTTATGGGGATGCAATGATCAGAGGAAGTCTTTCAGAAATGTAAGAGAAGCACAGAGGTAGAACTGATAGAAGACGGAAGGGTGGTCGTAATTATTATGAAATAAGGAGACATGGATATGGACACAACTACCAAAAAAGTAGCGGAGAGGAACCAACAAATCTCTAAAATCCTAGGACAGGGGAAACTTGAAGCAGGAAGTCTGGTTGGAGCAAAAACGGTTAAAGAAATGATGAAAGAGCAAGGGGATTTCAACGAGATAGAAGAAAAATACACATACATTATCACCACAGCGGGGGCGAGAGAAGAAACAGACAGAAGGGACATCAGAACGAACCTGAAGAAAGTCCTGGAGATATCCAGAAGGAACGGCACCAACGAAATAGTATGCGTAACTAAAAAAGAGCTGGATGATGAGAGCATTAGAAAGTTCTTAGAATATGAAGGTAGAAAACGGGAAGCGGATGTCGTGCTATATGGGGAAAACAACACAGGGTGGAAACAAACTAGGAAAAGACAGGACGAAGAGGTTTTTATACTGAAGCCAACAGGGCAAATGACATACGCCCAACTCATAAAAAATATGAAGGAAAAAGTAGATACAGGAGGTATAGTTATTGACCAAATCAATAAAACATATAACGGCAACGTACAGATTAAAATAAAAGGCAAAGAAGAGAAGAACAGAGCTCGCTTCCGGGAAGCTATGACCAAAGAACTGAGCGGAGAGGCCGAGGTACATATGAAGCAGAATACCCAAACGTTTATGATACTGGACATAGACGTGACGTTATCGGAGGAAGAGGTAGAAGATGTTCTGATGAAGGAAACAAATGCTACAAAGGAAGATGTGCAAATTAAATTATCGGAAAAAATTAATGATAGAGGAATCAAATACGCCTTCATCACAATCAGAGAAAACATTGCTAAAATACTGGAGGAAGACAAGGATAGGAAAGGGATGGAACAGGTGGCGCATCAGAAAAGTGGAGGAGGTTAAGAAATGTTATAAATGCCATGAAGTAGGGCATAGAAACTGCAGCGAAAAAGAAGAAGAGTCAAGATGCTACAAATGTGGGAGACCGGGCACGTAAAGAAAGAATGCCAAGGAGTGCAAAGGTGCTATAAGTGCGAAACAGATGGACACAAAGCAAATTCGATGAAATGCCCAGAATATAGAAAGCTACAGAAAACGCGGAAGAAGGAGAAGAAGGGTGGGGAAACGAGCTCGTAATATGGATGATCTTATTATATTACAGGGCAATTTAGACAGAAACAGAGGAGCTATAGACCTGATGTATAAACATGCAGAAGAGAGAGGGGCAGATATAGTCATCATGGCAGAACCCAACAGAAAAAAAGTCGTGAACAGTGATTGGATAGTGGATAGAAACATGGATGTGGCAATATACAAACGCAATAAAAAAATTTACGCAACGAACAAAGGGAATGGACCAGGCTTCGTCTGGATTGAAACCAAACGGTTTATGATCTACGGATGCTACATATCCCCAAATATCGATATAAACACTTTTAATGATTTTCTGAAAGAGCTCAGAGGAGATATGAAAAAACATAAAAAGGAGATAAAAGTGGGAGGAGACTTCAACTCCAAATCAGACATGTGGAACTCACCGGTGGAAGACAGGAGGGGCCAAATACTCTCCGAATGGTTTTTTGAGGAAGATCTCTTAGTGCACAACAGGGGCAATGTGCCGACTTTCGTAAGGAAGGACAGTAAATCCTATATTGACCTGACCTTCAGCACCAACAAAATTGCAAAATTTGTGAGAGGCTGGAAGGTCATAGAAGAAGAGAGTCTGAGCTATCACCAACATATAGTCTACGAAATCATAGGGGAGCAGAGCAGAAACAAGATCAAGGGATACAAAGGATGGAGAATAGTAAAGGAAGACCTACAAAAAGTTTCCGAAGAAATTGGACGGTCTTTCGCTACGAACGGGGATGGTGTCGACGTGGTACTACTTACAAAAATTATAAAAGCTGCATGTAACGAAATCCTCCAGAAGAAAAGAGTGAAAGGTATTAGAACTCCCGTATACTGGTGGTCCGAAGAGGTTGCAGGAAAACGTAAGGCATGTGCTCAAGCTAGAAGGAAAGTGGTAAGGTCGAACAGAGGGAATGATGAACTACAGAAAAGACTGAGTCAAGAGGAATACAAACAAAGCAGAAATAATCTGAAGAAAACAATACTAGAAGCCAAACAGAAAGCGTGGAAAAGACTGATAGGAGAAGTAGATGCAGATATCTGGGGAAAGAGCTACCAAATAGTAACCAACAAGGTTAGAGCCATACAACCGTTTGGACTTACCGAAGAAGAACAAATGGAACTTGCAAACACAATGGTTCCATCTCACCAGATGAAAAAATGGGACAGACTACCAACGACACAAGAGGAGATACCACGGTTCACAATGGATGAGCTCATGAAAGCCAACGAAAGACTGAAAGAGAAAAAAGCCCCTGGTACGGATGAACTCCAAGCTGAAGTCATCAAAGAAGTCGTTAAGGCACACCCGGAACAATGTCTGAGAATAATGAACCTCCTATTAACAACAGGACAATTTCCCAAAGAATGTAAGATAGCCAGATCAAGGCAAGAGTTCTAAGAGACATAGAAAGAAAAGGCGACCTAAATAAAAATCAGTTCGGATTTCGAGAAGGAAGGTCAACAACAGATGCACTGGCAAAGGTACAAAACATCGTAGGCGAAGCAAACGAAAGGATCTGTAGGAAAAGATTCGCCATGACAACTTTGGATCTACAGAACGCTTTCAACTCTGCACCATGGGAAGGGATCCTGAAGAAAATCAAAGGAAGAGATGTAGCTGCTTACCTGTACAATATGATTGCCAGCTACCTTGAAGAAAGGGTGCTACTTATAGGAAAAAAGGGAGAAATGAACATTACCTGTGGGGTTCTACAAGGCTCCGTCATTGGTCCCACATTGTGGAACATATACTATGATGGGGTACTGAATCTGACGGTCCCTAGGGAAGTTAGCCTGATAGGATACGCAGATGACCTAGCCGTAGTGGTGGTAGAAAAAAATGAAGAAAGTCTGGTGAGAACTTCCAATAGAACTGTGAAGCATATAGCCGAGTGGATGATAGCGAAGCAACTCAAGCTTGCCCCTCAGAAATCAGAGGTAGTACTGCTGGCAGCAGGCAGAAAACTCAAAAGCATTACAATTGAATTGGAGGAAACGAACATCTGTAGCCAAGAATCCATTAAATATCTGGATATCCACATGGACCGAAATATGAAAATGGGAGCCCATGTTAGAAAAATAGCAGAAAAGGCGGGGAAAGCTATAAGCAACATAAGCAGGATAATGCCTAACGTTGGTGGCCCCCGAGAAGTTAGCAGAAGAATACTCTGCTCAGTCGCCCAGTCGATCATGCTCTATGGCGCAACAATATGGAAAAGAGCCATTGAAAAAAAGATATATAGAAATACATTACCAAGTGTCCAAAGAAAAGCAGCCATAAAAATAGCATGTGCAAATAGAACAGCATCAACCAAAGCTCTGCTGTTAATTGCAAGAACCCCTCCAATAGACCTGCTGGTGGACTTGGTCACAGGGCGACCAGGTGTCTTTCGAAGATTTTTCCAGTCGCCGGAAAAAAACTACTACTACTACTTCTACAGGGAAATCTAGACAGAGGAAGGGAGGCAATGGATCTTATGTATAAAATCGTAGAAGAAAAAGAAGTGGACATAATTATCATGGCTGAACCATACAGGAAACATGTATTAATCAGTCGGTGGTATGTGGACATTAGTTTGTATGTGGCTATAAAGGTGCCGAGCACAAAAATACAAATAATGCAGACAGGCAGCGGGTCCGGATTCGTATGGATAGAAACCAACTCGGTAGTGATATATGGCTGTTATATATCTCCTAACGTAGATATAGTTCGATTTGAACAATTCCTATACGAACTCAGACAAGATATGAAAAAGCATGTGAAAGAGATGGTTGTCGGTGGCGACTTTAATGCAAAGTCACATCTCTGGCAGTCGAAGACAGAAGATAGAAGAGGCCAAATTTTTGCAGAGTGGCTAGGCGAAGAATCCTTGATCGTCCATAACATTGGTAATGCACCTACCTTCGTAAGACGGGACAGTTAATCATATATTGATGTGAATTTTAGTACTAGGAGGATAGCGGGTTGTGTGGCGGACTAGAGAGTCAGCTATCACCATCACATTTGCTACACAATCAATCAGCCCCAATATAACAACAGTCGGTATATCCCTCTGGGAAATCTGGTTGGCGTATAATAAAACGGGACAAGGAAAAGGTGTCTAATGAAGTAAGAGCACTCACTGCAAAAGGTGAAGAGGTAGACGTAGAAGTGCTGAATAACATTATCGGGATGGCGTGTAATAGAGTTTTTCCAAAAAGGATGACCAGGAGAAAATCGGTATATTTTTGGTCGGAGGACGTCGCAGAGAGAAGGAGACAATGCATAAAAGATAGAAGAGCTACTGCTAGAGCGAACACAAGAATTGATCTTGTAACCATTGGTGCACTTAATAAGGTCCAAGATATCGCAAATGAAGCAAATGAGAGAGTAGGCAGGAAACGATGCGCAATGGTAACGGTGGACGTCCGAAACGCGTTCAACTCAGCTCCATGGGATGGGATAATACAGGAACTAAGGAGGAGAAGGATTGCCCCCTATCTCTACAATATGATAGCTAGCTACCTAGGAGAAAGAAGACTTTTAGTCGGAATAAAGAGTGTGATGGAGATTACATGTGGAGTACCACAAGGATCTGTCCTGGGTCCAACTCTCTGGAATATATACTACGACGGGGTTCTGAAAATACCAGAACCTCGTGGAGTCACACTTGTCGGGCATGCAGATGACCTAGGAATAAAAGTGGAAGGTAAGACTGCTGAAGATTTTGAAGAAACATCAAATTCAGTTATAACAAAAGTTATAAGATGCCTCAAAGCAAAGAAGCTGAGCATTGCGCCTGAGAAAACAGAGGTAGTTATACTAGCAGGCGGAAGAACGGTAAAATCTATCAGGGTCAGAGTTGAAAACGTAGCCGTGGAGAGCCAGGAAAGCATCAAGTACCTGGGTGTACACCTCGATAGGAATCTGAGATTGGGTCACCATATCAGAATGACAGCTGAAAAAGCTGCAAAGGCACTAGGAAATATCAGTAGGCTGATGCCCAATGTTGGAAGCCCCCGAGAAGGTACGAGAATGATACTATGCACAGTGGTTCAGTCCATAATGCTATACGGGGCGACCGTCTGGGAAAGAGCCATGAAGAAGAATATCTATAAAACCATACTACTCGGAGTACAGCGGAAAGCGGCAATCAGAATAGCCAGTGCATATAGGACAACCTCGACGAAGGCATTGCTTCTAGTAGCTAGAACACCACCTATAAACCTCTTGGTGGAAGAGAGGGCAAGATTATTAAACGGGACTACGCGGGCTGATGCAAGGGCTGGCGTAATGACATTATGGCAAGAAGAACAGGACATGGATGACGTCAAGGCAGCGTGGAGCAGAAGACTCATAAGGGACGTGAAAGCATGGGTGGAGAGAAAATGGGGAGAGGTGAACTTCTATCTAACACAGACTCTCACAGGGCACGGATATTTTCAGGCCTACCTGAACAGATTCAGGATTATAAACGAGAGTGAATGCAGATACTGTGGAATAGAAGATAAGGAGGAACATACCTTTTTCGAATGCGTGAGATGTGCCGAAATAAGGACCGAGACAGAAAGACAAATTGGGGAACTGACGCCAGATAACATGATTAGGAAGATGCTGAGATCCGAAGAAAACTGGAAGGCAATAAGCAGAATGGCCATGATAATTATGTCCACAAAAAGGAAAGAAAGACAAACAAAGGAAATGAGTTCACATCATTATCTAGGCTGTCCTCTATGAAGTAATGCTCCGTGGGCGGTTCCTAAGAAGACCGACTATAGCTTCTGAGTGGTTTTTTAGTCACTAAGAATCTGACACTACCCGGGACGGGCCACCAGGTGTCTTTATGAAGATTTTTCCACTCCACAAAAAAAAGTCTACTACTACTACTACTAATACCCTAGTTTCACATTTTTAGCTCCCTGCGTTTTAGAAAAAAACTGTATTTTTTGATTATCGCTTAGGCGATGATGTAATTAATCCAAACTATAATTATTTGACAATTTGACACAGAACATTCGATGGTAATAATCCATTCGACATGTTAAATTGTAAAATAATTTTAATTTGGAATAATCACATCATCGCCTATAATAGTATATTTATACAGTGCGACAATAAGCAGAACATCTGCTTTCATGTTCTGTGTAATTTACTGTTTTCACCTTTGCGAGAATCAATAAATCCTGTTTTTTTTTTTCGAAAACGCAAGGAGGAATTATGAAACTAGGGTAATTATTTAGCCTAAAAATATTGCTAAAATATCAATATTTCGAATCACTGAAAAATGTTCTGTTGCAAAAATGGCTTTGCTGTGTTTGGCCGAAGCTGGCAAAGCCACAGATTTTTCTATGAAGGAAAAGAGTAAAAAAAATTAAATACGGTAATAAATTAGCCTCAATGTCCCATCCCGAGTCAAAATTCGTGTGTGACTTGTTAGCTTCTTTGGTATGGTAATTCCATTGAAACTATTTTCTGTCCAATTCTTCCACGTGATACCATTCAAATTTATCGAGGTAAGGGTACTATTCAGATCCGCACTTATACTTGTCATTTTGGGTGCATGAGATGAAATAGTTATTCAATCAACTGGTGTATCGATGAAGGCGATTCATTGTCGAAATATTTTAACGCGTGAAGTTAATTTTCGAGATCATTAATCGCATTCTAATATAAGAGCTAGTTGATTACAATATTTTTCCGTCACCTCACTCTTGTTGAAATAAAGGAATTCTAATTTCTTCTGGCAATAAAGTTAAAGATGCTACTTTAGCAGTTTTCGCAACATCTGGCAACATAAATGTATTGTCAATGTCCATTTTAGCGTCCATAACATATACATTCGTTTATGTTTGGTTGCCTATGCCAACAATCATGCTTTCATAGAAAAATCGACCATAAATTACAAATCGATCATTGATAGGAGTCATTAATGGTCGATTTCATTTGCATTGAATAATATTGAACAGAGATGCGAGGTAGGCGGAAATAGCTATTTGTGTATTTAGAGCGCAAAGTGATTGATTGCCGCTCGACAAAGAGAGTTACTCTTTGGAGAGCGGCAATGACACTTTGTGCTCGAAATACACACATGAATTATTCTACAAACGCAACTCCTCAGACATAAAAACGCTTACACTTCATTCAACATAGGCACATAATATTACCTATGAGAAAATTTACATTCAATAGTATTCCCAAATGTATAAGCTATCCAAATATCCAATAATTTACATTTCTAACAAAAAGAAAAAAAATTGAAAAAAAAATAGCGAGTCCAGAGTTCGAACTCACGCCGAGAACGCTAAATCAGTTTCTTACGAAGAATCTCTGCCATTATAACATCGCAGTACCTTAGATTGCTATGAATTTCTTGTGATCACTCTCCTTCATGCAAGAATGGGTTTGTTTTCAACAAAAGCTAGGGAGATCGAGCGTTTTTTCAATATTCTCGCTCTAGAGCGTAAAAGCTGTCACAAAATGACATTCCTCGGAAAACGTCAACTTTGCGTTGGGATCTGATAGCGTCAAAGGCTACTTTGGTGAGCTGTAGTAGAAAAAAATATTTAACGAAATCTGACAAAAATCAGATAGTTGAAAGCATAATTGAATTCTCTTTTCAACGATGTGTCACTTGACTCCCCATGCTATTTGAAATTTGCAAATTGATGTGCCCTACCGCTCTATAAAGCAATCACAATACTTTTATTTCAAAAAGTAGTATTGGTGATATCATTCAAAACTGTTTACGTTCCATAGGATTTTGAATGATATTTGTCGAAAAATCAATACCTATTGTTTATTAGAATGTACATCGGATTGAAATGAAAAATTATAAGATGGGACTGGGATCTAAATTTACTCTGTTTTTTTATAGTACATAGGGTCTTCCAAGGATACCAGAAGTTTAAAAGATTAGAAAGCTGAAATTTGGTGAGCATGTATAATTCGACTGTCTGGGGTGCTATTCTCGAATCATCTGACTTCCAATTCGTATACGAATAAATGAGACAAATATACATGTCACGTGTATCAGTGTTGAACAGAAAATCAAATTCGCATTCGTACAATCTCGAGAATAGGACCCCTATTCAACCCAAATTACAACCAGACCCCAATTTATTCAAAATGTACCCAAGATTTTCATTTCAGATTCTATCATATACTATTTTCGTCTGGTAACTACGATTGTTTTCCGATTCTTAGCTCAGGAAACTTATTTTATTTGAACTTTTCACAAAACTAACATTTCATCGACAACATTTCTAATACTTTCAGAAATAATTTATAAGTAGTCAAATACTGTTATTTATGATAAGTCAATGTTTTATTTTACGAATTTCGGTATCATTTATACATTTCTTTATGTAGAAAATATTTAACATTTCTATATATCTTCCTAAAATTCTCGAGTAGTAAAATTGTGCATATCTAATATTTTAAATAAATCTGAACATTTCATTTCTTTTTGCAACGTCCCATAATAATTTTGATAGTTTATTTTGAGTTTGGATAGTTCTTACAATCGGTAATGGGAACTTTTCTTTTAATTTTATCTCTTCCTTCTGATAATTGTTGTACAATAGTATCATTGCACAGAACTGTTCAATGAGTTTTTCTCGTTCTTTGTAACGTTGTTGTAAACAAGGAGTGGAAGGAGACTGTGAATCCTCATCTGAAATAGCATAAAGACCTATCAATATCAATCATTTCATAGCACCAGCAATAGAATATAATGAACAAACCATTATTTAATGGTAAATGATCGGCCATGGGTACAGATTCTAGCAAGCATCTCTCTATCTCCAGTGGAACTCCAAGTGCTTCTTGAAATGTCATAGGTGAATTATCGACGACAGATTGATAGGATATCATAGTGGACAAACTAGATTGTTACCAACACGACTTGGTAGGAATAACTAAAAAGGAACACCAACATTATATCGTAATGTCACAGCGAAAATATTGGCTTTCAACAGTTCCTATCCAAAACCAAATTGAGTTCTGTTTCTCATTAGAACAGTTTGATCTCACCGTTTCTCCTAAGCCTTTGTCTTGACTTTTCATGCAGGAGAGATTCTTGAAGATTGGTTTCAAAATCTCTTTTATTGAAATGGTCTGAAATTGATCCATTACTGCTTTACTGTATTATTCTTCGTAGGAGTATTGTTACAATATTAAACTAGTAATTAATAACTAGCGATACAAAATACAAGAATTAGACATGATTTTATTATGATTTATATGAGCCACGGGCCTTAGTAACTTTATATATTCGCAAATTGACGTAAATATAACCAAAGTTACCAATTTCAGGATAACAACCTAGATTTCCCTCCAATGACGTATTCTCTCCCTTTCCTCAGTCTTCCCCTTGGCTAAATGCTCACTTATTTTATAACCCCTTCCTATCATAAGAACTCTGTGTCGTATCTTCTGCTGTTTCTAGCAACCTCCTGCAGTCTAAGTTGCATTCAGGAAGTGTCCAGTAAGTATAGTATTTAGGTGATGATGCATTTGTTAATAGATTTCCAATTCCTAAATTACATTTAGGTATTCAACTTGTAAGGAAAGTATTTTCATTCATGAGAGGACATTTTGTGATTCGTAAAAAATAACATACTCTGATGGGACCCCGCAAACTCCTTATGGAATTTGGGTCATGGTGGATTTTTTTGAATTTTTGATATGATGTAGTCCATGTAATTCTCAACCAATGTTACCATTGCGCCAACTCAAAAAAAGGAACAGTTTTGCTGCTAGGGGGCGTTGAATTCACCCCTTGCGCAGATTAGACTATTTATTTTTGAACCCGGTAACAATATTTTCACTTGTTTCATTGTTGCTAATGTTGCACAATATTGTACTGTTTTATAAAAAAAATTCTTACCCCCTCCCCCTTTTTCCCCAACTCCTACCACGAAACGCAAAAAAAATATTTCCCGAGTGCCTTTGAATGAATCGTCGAATGTTTAAATATGCCTAAATAAGGGAAATAGCAGTTTTTTATGATTATCCCCCCACCCCCCAAATGACACAAAACGAAAAAATTTCGGTGGATTTTTCGGAATTTTTGATATGATGCAGATCGAGTTATTTCGAATAGAAATAAATTGGGTGACAAACCCCAAAAATGAATAGTTTTGATGCTAGAGGGCGTTGAAATCATACCTTGCTCAGAACAGACTATTCATTATTATAGGCGGAAATAATAGCTCTACGTATTTTAGTTTAGATTATGCTGATCAAATATGTAATTTTTTATAAATTGAAAATCTGAAACCTCCCCCTTACCCCTATCCCTATTTTAAAACACGAAAAAAAATTAATTCCCTACTACTTGTAAATGCAAATTGAGGAAATCGTATGGTTGTTTAATTTCACCTTTCCCTCCCTTCAAAAAAATATTGGTGGTGTTCGCTGACTTCAATATCAATTAATTGGGCTAATATCTTGAAAACAAATAAAATCAGACATCCACAATTTGAATTTGAGGTGGTGCCTGAATAAATTTTTTTCGTGTTCTGAAATAGGGGTTGGGGGTCAGGGGGAGGTTCTAGATTTTCAATTTATAAAAATTCACACAATTGTTCGGCATAAAATAAAACAAAATTTCGTATAGATATTGTTTCCGCCTATAATGATGAATAGTGTATTCTGAGCAAGGTATGATTTCGACGCCCCCTAGCATGAAAACTATGCATTTTTGGGGTTTGTCACCCGATTTATTTCTATTCGAAATAACTTGAACTGCATAATATAAAAAATTCAGAAAAATCCACTGAAATTTGTTCGTTTTTTTGTCATTTGGGGGGTGGGGGGATAATCATAAAAAACTGCTGTTTCCCTTATTTAGGCACATTTGAACATTCGACGATATATTTGAAGGCACTCGAGAAATATTTTTATTGCGTTCCGTAATAGGAGTTGGGGGAAAAGGGGAGGGGTTAAGAATTTTTTTTATAAAACAGCACAATATTGTGCAACATTAGCTACAATAAAACAAGTGAAAATATTGTTACTGGGTTCAAAAATGAATATTCTAATCTGCGCAAGGGGTGATTTCAACGCCCCCTAGCAGCAAAAATGTTCATTTTTTTGAGTTGGCGCAATGGTAACATTGGTTGAGAATTACATGGACTACATCATATCAAAAATTCAGAAAAATCCACCAGGACCCAAATTCCATAAGGAGTTTGCGGGGTCCTTTAGGAGGTTTTCAAAAATAATTAATTGTCTTAAATGCTTAGAAATGAGTAATGTAGTAGTACATCTAATTTTTGTTCAATCTGGAATAAGTTATCTTATTCAATAACTTCTTTTCAATCATTGTTAAAAAATTCAATGTGCCAACATTGCTTGTACTTCATCGATTCAGCAACATGTACCTATGTATTACATCGAAACCCAGGATAAGCACATAAGCTGTGTTGCCAAAATGTCTGTTTTCTCATTTTTTGCCTTCACAGACTCTGATGTATAATAGATCTTATTTGAAGATGTTCCGGAATGGTTTGAAAGTTGAAATTTTGGGAAAATGTTTCTATTTTGTATGTATATAAATAAGTGTGCCAAATCTTATGGGATCCAGAAAAGCATACCTTCTTTTGCGATGAAAATTGTCTATAGATACTTGCAAATAAATGAATGCAATTAATCCAATATGAATCTCATTTCCATACATCAAAAGCGTACAATTGAACTTATTCGTTTTGAAAAAAAAAATTTAAAAAATTCTTCAATTTCCACTAAGAACAAGGTTTATGCACACATGAAAAGTTAGGAAGAAAATGGTAATTTATTTTTAGAAACCTTCGTTTCTGGCACGTTTTCAGGGAAGTGCCGTCCATGTGGGCAAGGTCGTGCGGCGCACGACGGCACCAAGGCCTTAAAGACTACGGTCGTTGAATTTTCACTTATAATATCACAAGAGCCTAATTTATTTCCGGAAATTTTTTTGAGGGCACAAATATTTTGAAAATTATTAATTTTCTTAAAATATTCGTGCCCGAAAGAAAATTTCCAGGAATAATTTAAGCTTGCGTGGTATTCGGTACGAAAATTTCACAGCATAATTTGGAAAAAAAAATATTAATTCAATCTGACACTTTAAATTAATTTCACTGCTTGTCAAGTCCACTATGTTTCGTTAAATAAAAAATATTACTAACTTTAGTTACACCAAATGCTAAAACTCAGATGGGTATTAGATCAATCTATCGCCCTTTCATAATTGTAGGTTACTAAAGGTAGTAGAAATGTGTTTTTTGTTAAAGTAATCCATACCACTTCTAATGTAAAAAATATAATATTAACATTGTTTGTTGCAGTAGGTGGCCGTGATATAGGCGGCCATGCTTTTGACAGATGAGGTTTATATTGGTAAATTACTTTGTTACTGTATAGTAAACCAGCGAACAAAGATATTCTTATGTAAAACATTTCTGTAAGCATTTGCGTTAAACAATTTGAGAAAAATAAAATGCTTTGAAAAGTACAATTTATGTAAAAACTGCATAGAGTTGAGTCAAGTGCAAATATGTCATCCAAAATTAATATATTTAACGAATTTAATGGAAGATTGCGACCAGGAAGCGTTAGAGTCGAATGGTTTGTTTACGAAAATCCAAGAAAGTCTGCTGCAGATGTCAAGTAAATATGGCCTTTTGCGTAAAAGAGATTTGAACAAAATTGTTTTAAAATATTACATATATGTCTTAAGAAACAGACATCAAATTAGTTCGTCACCTCCCTATTCACCATTAAGAAGTGAGGATGGGTTAGAATTCAAGCAACATTTAAATCTTACTATGTTTGTAAATCCTACGTTTTTTTAAATATAAATTGTTAATGCATAATAATTAAACAAATTTGTGTTTTCTGTTTAATGAAACTTTATAGCGAATAATGAATAATAATGTTAATTCTTATAGAAATTTTGCATTATTCACAGGTATATCTACAATATTTAGTGGTTGTAGATCATATGTTTACCTTTTCAACTGTCAAAAAATGTCCACTTAAATATCGTGGCGCCACGAAAAAAATTCCGGAATTTTTTTTAGTTGCCATGGTAACTAGTCAAAATTAAGGCATCTTATTGGTTAAAAAGTAGAGGTGTGAAATTTTCAACACAATTGCATTATCCACCAATACCGACCGACGATCGGCGACCAGTACCAGTGGTGAAATATTTCTACTCCTATTTCTGTGCGGGCGCGAACATCCGCGTAGCCTTAAACGCGCAGGTTTGAACTTGCAAAATTTTGCGTGTTCTTGTATTGGTAAGCGCATAAGACATATAGGGTGCCTTATTTGCTATTACCTATCTACCGAAATTGCGAAAAATAATTACAAATAGTAAATGATAATTAACATGGATGCAAATATGGCAAATAATTATCTTCCTTTTTAATAACTTTTGTTTATGAAACAAATAAGATTCAGTGTTTATTAATTTTTATTTATTTTATTTAGATGGACAGAGAAGAAACAAAGAAATTGTCTGGTTACCAGAACTTGCTTAACAAGCGAAACGGAAGGAAGACTTGGAGAAAACCAATTTCAAAATTAGTCACTTTTTTCGAAAGGCCACACAAGACACTACATCTGATATCAGTTATTTTCTACAATCAACTCAATCAAACTTGCCATCAGAATTAGAAAAGCATGCTAATGAGGATGAAGATCTAGAAGAATTAAATCTCGATACGTTTCAGTCAATGTTGGTAACATCATGTTCGAGTAAGCAAGACGAATTATCCGAAGAAGCGCCCCTTTCTTACGATCCAGGTCTTTGTCCAAGAGTATTGTCTTCAATTCAGGTGCAGATATATATTTTAATCGAATTTTGTTAAATGTTGAAAATGTTCAGCGTCATTGGTTGCTATATTCTAATGACAAAAATGCAGTTTTCTGCTTCTGCTGTAAAATATTCAATGACGCCAACAATCTATTGACTTTTAAAAACACTAAATTAGGTAACCAAGGCGGTTTCAATGATTGGCATCATTTGAGCGAACATTTGAAAATCCATGAAAAAGATAAATCTCATATTAAAAATGTACGTGTCTGGTCAGAGTTACTAGAAAGATTAAAAACTAATCGTTGATTCGGAAATGCAAAATTCATTTAAAAATGAAACCAAACATTGGCGTAGTGTCATTGAAAGAATAACATATACTATTCAATTTCTGGCTGAACAAAACTTGGCTTTTCGTGGTCCTAGTAACGAATTATTCGAAGGAAATAATGGATTTTTTTTTAATGTATAGAAATGATAGCAAAATTTGGTCCAGTCATGTGTGCACATATTAATAGATCTCAAAATAAATATTCCACTTTACCTTGGGGATAAAATTCAAAACGAAACCTGTTGAATAACAAAACCTTTATTGATACTCCTATGGCGAGTTGATTGTTAGGTAACCAAAAATGTTATTTTTATAATGATGTTTGTCAAGAAATTCGCAACTGTCACCAATATATGAAACATAAAATATATATTCAAATTAAACACTTCTACCAGCTTATTACCAGCAATTACATACAAATCGAGTGGTAGCTACGGAGTTGTCAATTAGAACGTCACAGTCCACTTCAAAAATCAAGACTCCGACACCACAAGATTACGATCCGAATTCAAGTCAGCAGCATCCAGTTGTACCCTGGTAGGAGCATACTCGTTTCTTAGAACAGTTACTTATCCCATTCACTTCCAAATCCTATTCCCGTCCAATTACCCATACCTATCCAAATACCTATACCCAACCAAAAACATATCAATATACCAACTCATATCATTTTCCTAAAGTAGATTCTACCTTGCACAAGCAATTTTAGTAGAAAATTGACTTCATCTAATTTTCCATATAAATAAAATCATAGACGTACAAGCACAATAAAATTTAAGAAGGTCATATATTCATTCAGCTTTTTCAAGTATGGCAGATGATTTGAGAAAACTAGTCCTCAAAAGAGGTCAAATCAAGTCTCAGTTGACAAGATTTGCAGGTTTTGTTGAGGCCGTAAGTAATCATACTAATTTGATTGAAATATTAATGCGTTTGCAGAGAATTGAGCAATACTTTGATGAATTTGATCAAGTACAGTCAAAAATTGAAATTATTGATCAAGTTCCCGAGCAACTTGATGAAAGGGTTCAATTTGAAAACAAATTTTTCTGCATTACATCCAAAGCAAAAAAGTTATTATCACCATTTGCTTCATCAACTTCAGGTGATTCACTCGATCAAAGTACATCAAACAGTCAGTTCAACGTCGAATTACCACAGATATCACTACCAGAATTCAATGGTGCATACGATAAGTGGTCAAATTTCTCAGATACTTTTTCATCCCTCATTCATAAAAACACTAGTCTGTCTGATATTCAAAATTATTTCTATCTTCAATCATGTTTGAAGGGAGAAGCGGCCAAGGTGATTGACTCAATAGAAGTAAATACTGAAAATTACCCAGTAGCTTGGAGTCTACTCAAAAATCGGTTTGAAAACAAAAAAGTAATATTGAAAAGTCATTTGGAACGTATTTTCGACGACCTTTCAAATGTGAATAAAGACTCTCATACTGCTTTGACAGTATTCTACGATAACTTACTTAAACATTATAGGGTTCTGAAAAATCTGAATGAGCCAGTAGAGCATTGGAATAGTATATTAATTTACCTTTTATTATCAAAATTGGATACATCCACAAAAAGAGAGTGGGAAATCGACACATTGTCAGAAATTTCACCAAAAATACAATAATTTATTTGAATCAATTGATAACAAAAATACAAATATCCCTTCAGTCTTAAAAAAACCGGAGAAAGCATTTTCTCACGTTGTTTCAAACAATCCGAGTTGTATTTTTTGTTATGGAAATCATTTAATTCACTACTGTAAAGATTCCATCAAGATTTAATGAGGTAAAAGAAGGCTACGAGCATGTACTAACTGCTTACGTAGGGGGCATTCAACTTCAGATTGTACAGGTAGTTCATGTCGTACTTGCGATAAAAAACACAATACTTTACTTCATTTTGAAAATCAGAAACCACATACAAACACTATGGTTGAATCAATCCATTCTCACGATTCACACTCGTCTAATAACCATCACAATCCACAATGAAATAACCTTGTTAAAATGGATCATTCTCAAACCTTACCAGTAACAAGTTCAATTCCAGTCGAATCACAATCAAACGCAGTTATACATAACAATTCAGATAATGAGTTTTCCAGAACAATAATAGCTCATACTAAAAGTAACAGTACAGTTTTACTTTCTACGGCATTGGTATATATCATGGATAATCAAGGATATCCAATTTCATGCAGAGACTTGCTAGATAGTGGCTCATAATCAAACTTTATGACCTACAACTTATTCAACAAATTGAATATTGCTGCCCGCAATATATCAGTACCAATTTCAGGTATCAATTGCTCAAATGAAATAGCACAATAAAATAAAATCAAAAATAAATAACTTTCAAGCAAACCTTTCTTTTTTGGTGATAAATAAAATCACTGACAATATCCCACAGCGCACATTTGATGGTTCAATCACGAATTTACCAGAACACATTGAACTCGCCGATCTTTCATTCTACAAACCTTCCGATATAGACATATTGATAGGTGCGAGCATATTTTATGAACTACTTTCATTCGGTCGGATAAAAATAGATAATAAGCAACCGATATTACAAAATACCAAGTTGGGTTGGATTATCGGTGGCCCTTTATATAATCATCAAATTCAAACCAGCCTATCACTTCGTAATTTTTCTCAAGTTGAAACGTCGGAAACAATTGGTAGCATTTTGGCATATCAAGGAATGTTCCAATAAGCAAGTTATTTGTTCCAAGGAAGAGGCTGAGTGCGATAAACATTTCTCTGATAATTTTGAACGTGACCCATCAGGTAGATTCATAGTTAAACTACCATTCAGAGATAACTATAATGAATTAACCTGCGGTAGAAGTCCATGGTGTCTCGAAGTGGAGTGGTGTGGAATTTACGAAGAATAAAAACTCGAAGTCATCTCCACAATTTAATATAAATGACTGGTTAAATGGTAATGGATAGGCCAATAACCATCGAACAGTTAGATGTTGGAAAAGTACATGTTTCGGACCTATATAAATTATGGAGAAGAAAAACACATGTTATGTCAATATGGTGAGGCCATTCATAAAAATTGTAAATAAACTAAACTACATGTCTAATATAACAATAAAGCCATATTATTAAGTGATGCTGCTTTTATATTTAAAGTGAAGGCTTAAAGCCTTCAACCAAAATTGAAAATGAATCCACCAGCACCTGGTGCAGAGGCATGCACGGAAAGGGATGTTATTAGTTATATCTTTCAATTCATAAACAACACAAGGGTAAAACGCGAGGAAAGAAAAGTAGGTAAGTGAATTATCACAAAGAACCAATACTAACAATTGTCAAATTAGTACAACTACTGACGTGCAAGCACTGAAAAATTTCCAATTGGTAAATCGTAAAAGTAAATTAGCTTGCTTAAATCCGTTTTTAGATGAAAATGGAGTCAATAGAGTTGGAGGAAGACTGAAAAACACGAATTTAAAATATGATAATAAACACCCAATAGTCATACCTTCCAAACATCATTTTACTACTTTATTGATAAGACATGAGCATCACAAAATTTTACACGCTGGTCCACAGTCAGTATTATCACGGATCAGGCTTCAGTATTGGCCTCTTAGTGGAAGACAGGCTTTGCGCAGAATTTTGCGCAAGTGTATCACTTGTTTCAAGGTGAAACCCGGACTAATAAGGCAAAAAATTGGTGATCTACCTACTACTCGGGTATCTTCATCTCGACCCTTTTTAGTAGGTGGTATTGTGGTCACTATCTCATAAAAGATAGTACGCAATAAAAAAGGCATCAAGGCTTATGTTTGCATTTTTATATGTTTTTCGTTAAAGGCAATTCACCTGGAACTGGTGAGTGATCTTACTGCTGAAGGATTTCTCGACGCTGTCAAGCGCTTTGTGTCGAGACGTGGCCTCTGCAGTGATTTACATTCAGATAATGCCACTAATTTTGTTGGCGCTGAAAACATACTGAACGAAAAAGCGACTTTTGCTAATAAAGACCTATTTCAAAATTATCTTCTTCAAAATAAAATCACCTGGCATCATATACCTCTGTCACCTACAGCACTAAAAAGAGCTGGTTGTCCTAGCCAGTGGGCAAGGGCGAAGACATGTGGCGCCTCTTTGGAAGCTGGATAATGAGCGTATGTGTATATATGGAAAATCCCATAAAAGTTTTGTAAAAGAGTAACCTGGAATTCCTACGATAAGCCTGCAACAACATCTGCAAGATTTGGATAGCCAGTAGCTGTAACATAGTTCTTTTTTAGGTTTTATTTTAAGGAACATGTTCGAGAGAACTGGCCCTTGTGAGGGCAAATCCAACGACGTTCCATCCGCATGCCAAGCGATCCCTTGAGTAGGGGGGTGTTATCTTCTGCCAGAAGTACTATAGTTTTTGAAAATACTCAGTGGAGTATATCTGGAGGCGAGAGCTCTAATAGGCTCCGCCTACCGGTGTTTCTGTGATACCATTGGCCGACTTAAATGTTCGGCAATGGTATAAATAAAGGCTCAAATGGCTGTTTTAGGCAGTCATCCAGAAGTCGCCCGAGGGCTCGGACAGTTTCCAGGGGTGAAGCCCTCACTTCTGGATGGTTCAGTAGAGTTAAGTGCCCGTGTAAATAGTATTTCTGGCTTTTTAGGTATCTACGGCCTGGCATGCGAATTAATGGAACCTCGTTGGTTGGCAACACCAACTAATCCAAAAAGAATTCGTATGTCAGACACGTTCCTGCTGGTTTTTCCAAATAAGTGAAGAGTTGCGGAGTTGCTGGGATTAAACGACGATGCTGTACTTCGGACAGGTGGTATTGAACTAGCCATAGGAGACAATGTGCCCTGTCTTTTTACTGTCCGAGTGCACGTTGTTGTTAATTTCTGGCAAAAGGTAACAGGGGCTCGGCTCGACCAGAACCGCACCCTGAACGGCAGCGTCATGCGAGCTGCGAAAAATTCGTGTGATATCCGGCCAATTTCGAGAGTATATGCCAGGGGCGAGCTCTATTAGGCTCCGCTCCTCTGCTAATTTTAACGTTCTGGATCCGTGACTGGTCGACACTTTTCAATAAGTATAGGCCAGTGTCGAGGATGCGGTGTGGTGAAATTAGAAAATTCCGAACATCTTTGTTCTGGATTTGCCTCGGCCAGCCATGAGTTCGGCACCGTCCTCGCAGAGTAATAATTCTCCATAATATCTGATTATGGGAATTATTTAATAGGCTGAATATTTTTAGAAAGTTAACACCAGAAGAATCTAATTCCCTAAGTCCCTATTCTGACTTAAAACTAAAGAAAATTTAACATTTAAGAGATCTATGAAATTCTGACAAAAGTGAAATACTAATTTTTCGGCAATTCTAAATTCCTAAAAGATAGATAATTCTGACCGATGACTACCGGAGGCACCACGATGGCTACTGCACGGCCACCTGGTAGTCCCTACGCTCCCTAAACCCTATACGACACTTTTGCACAATTCATGAATTTTTCCCGAAGTTATCAAGGACTTTTAACCACGTGTTCCCTTAGCCGGAAGGGAAGGCTTCGTTTTTAGCCTCGCTTACTGAGTGCAATAGTTTTCCCCACGTTCTTCTATACTGTGAGAATACACAATGATATCGTCTAGATAGACTTTACAAAATGAATCGGTGTATCCCACTAGTACGGATGACATGAGTTTTTGAAAGACGGCTGGGCCATTTTTTAACCCGAAACTCAAGACCTTAAATTGATACACTTGACCGTCAGGTGCACCGAACGCAGTATATTTTTGCGATTGCGGGGTCAACGGGGCTTGCCAAAAGCCATTCCTGAGATCCAATGTTGAAAATATGGACGCTTGTCCCATCTCCCTAACTGTCTTCTGAATAGGTGGCAAGTTAGGAGCTTCCGAGATTATGAGTTTATTAATCTCTCTATAGTCCACGCAGAACCTCAATTTCCCATCCTTTTTAGGGACGAGGACTACGGGACTACAGTAGGGCGAGTCACTTGGTGTAATCACCTCCGCCTCTGACAGTTTTTGAATTTCGTTATGAATGACCTTCTTCCTCTCCTCCGACATTTTGTCGTATCTAAATTGTCTAAATGGTCTTTTCTCTTTGACCTTTATATCATGCAATACTGCTCGAGTAGTTGGTTGGCGGATAGTCTCCTCGAACACATCGGGAAACTCCTGTAAAATCTCTAAAATTTTGTCTTTTGTCTCCGGTGAAAATTGTTCAGGGGAAAATTCTGCAAGTTTGATATTGGAAATGCGCTTCTCTGAAGCCATACTCCAAAATAGGGTTTGTCTAGTTTTAGTCCCTATATAAACGCATTTCCGTTTTACATCCATTATGGCTTCTTGTTGGTCCAAGAAGGGGACACCTAGTATTATGGGTTCATTCAAATCAACTAGTACAGTTGCTGTAATGTGATATTATTGCCCTTCCATTTCTAGAGTAATATTAACCTGCCCCAGACTATAACTCGTACTATCTCGACAGCCTAAACGAATAGCCATTGGGTTAGGAAGATTTGTTAGATCACGGTCTCCAAGTAAACTTGCTCTAATAAAATTTGTGCTGGCTCCAGTATCTATGAGTGCCGATACTTGTTCTCCTTCGAACATAACAGGGATTCTTGGTAGTTTCCGGTTTATTGGCCTACCTTCATCGAGGGTATCCATATCAAGGCTAACTAATGACTCCAGTCCTGGAATGGTTCCAGCCAAGTTGACATTCGGCTGAGGGTTAATATTTTCAGAGGAAAATATAGTATATGGGATTTCTATTTGACCTTCAGTCGTAGAAAAAGTATTTAATATGTTTACACAAGGATCACTTGGCATGGAAAAATTATTATAAGTATTTACACAAGGTTTGTCAATGTTTTGACGACTGTCTAATGATTGGATGAGTCCACCATCGTCTCTGGAACATCCCTTTGGTGGTTTCCCATAGGGAGATCCTCCTCTACGTGGTTTGGCCTTGAGGGCCTCCTTGGCTCCTATTTCCGGTGTTATTATAACTACCTCTACCTCTCATGGCAGAGTAAGTTCCCCTCACATAGTCTCTTCCGCCTGTATTAGGTCGGTCGACCTCATTATTCCGATTATTATTACTATTATTGGTGCTTCTCCAATTTGGATTATTACTATTATCGTTCTGAGTGTTTTGGTTTGCACCAATTCTAGTTTGGCCTTGATTCTGGCTAGACTCTGAAGCTATATTATTATTTCTCGGCGATTGATAATGATGACCTTGTTGGCCTTTATTAGTTTTTTTTGCAGAGAGATCACTTTCAATGTTCTTACAGAAATGTATAAATGACTCGATTTGGGTGAACTGACGTACCCTTAAATACGTTCTGATTGTCGGGTCAATGAGTTCGGTTATCGGTCTAATGATTTCGATCTCTCCCATTTGGGGGATTAAGCGATTAGCTAGGGCTAATTTCCCTGCTATGAAAATATCGACTTTTTCACGTCCCTGCCTTTGCCCGTACAGCTTAGACATCAAGCGTGATAATAATTCTGGGTGATCGAATCGTTCTAGGAACCTATTTATAAAGAATTCCCACGATATTGTTAGGCCATTATAAAGGTTTATCCAACTCAAGGCTTCGCCTCTCAGCTGATTTTTAGCAATCGTAGTCCATTCATCTGGGTCTACTTCTGCTTTTCTAAGTTCTGCAGTAATTTTCTTCAAGAAGTTTCGGGGGCTTTCTGCATCAGTGCCTGCGAAATTAGGTAATTTACTCTTGTCGAGTAGTTTAAATTTTTCAACTCCCGTAAGCTCTTTTAATATTTGCACAAGTTGTGCCATCGAATCACCTTGTGACTGTGAGGGATTGTGTTTATTAGTGGAAAAAGTATAGTGTTCTACAGAATCACTCTCCCTTCCATTTCCAAAAGAGACCTTTCTAGGCTCATTAGTATTTAAATTAGGGCGCCACCTGTTCCCAATTCTTCTTAGGTCGCTGGGATCGGAAGGGGGCGACAAAAGTTGTGAAAATGGATTTGTCAGCTCTGCTGCATCTCTCTGTAGAGTAGCAGTAGTTGCTTGACTTTGGGAGATATTTGACAAAGGGGCAATACGAATCGCGAATCTCGAATGAGTGCCTTGAACGCTCTGGCAGCGTGTTATCTTTTGCCGAGAAATGAAAATTAAATGAAGATTGAAAAATTATTTGGCGAGACCATATCTGGAGGGAAGACTCCAGTAGGCTCCGCCCACCGCGGCTTTGCTTCGGCATTAGCCGGAGCAAATGTCAGCTTTTATTATTTTAGAAGCCCGTTTTGGAGCTGAAAGATGTACTTGACCTCAAGGTCAAGGTTGAAGCCCAGCGCCCCCAAAAAGGAAGGATCTCGCAATGCCATAAGTGCCAATGGTTCGGGCATGCACAAAAGTGCTGCCACTCAAAGGCCCGATGTGTAAAGTGCGGAGGCGACCACGCCACGCACACATGCACTAAAGCCAGGGAGGAACCGGCCAAGTGCGCCAACTGTGGTGGTAGCCACCCAGCCAGCTACAGGGGATGTCCACAGTTCCCGAAACCAAGGGTTGCAACGCGTCAACCACAGAGACAGGGCCAACCACAACCACCATACAGACCGGCAGCTCCGAAACAAGGACAAGCACCCAGAAACGGTCCACAGCCTCAGCCCCAACAGGCTGTACCAAAATGGGGCCCCCCAAGACGAGATGCAAGTACTGAGGCCGCAAAAACTCAGGCACTGATTCTCGAAACACTGATAAAAGAACCCCCACAGGTGCTTACCCAACTCTTGGCGGTTATCAGCGCCATGGCCACAACCTCGGAACAATAATGCCAGCACGAATTCCGAAGATCTTGCAGATATGTTCTTGGAACATAAACGGCGCAATCCAGCGCAGAAATGAACTTCTGGAACTTATCTCCAGAATCTCGGCAGACGTGGTGGCACTACAAGAGACCAGGTTGAACCCAAACAAGGACTTTGGCATGCCAGGATACACATGCTACAGGAATGACAGACCAGGACCCAGAGCTCGAGCAGGTGGCTCGCTCCTCCTGGTAAAATCAGACCTGGAACATAACGAGGACATGCTTCCGGAACTATCACTCGGTGAATCGGTAGCGATCAGAGTGAAAGTAGACGGAATCAATCTCCTAAGAGTCTCCTCAGTCTACATTCCTCCAGGCCCCAACCTGAGGAAAACGGACTTGGAGAAACTTTTTCCTGACCACCACCCAACGGTGGCAATAGGAGATTTCAACGCGAAATCTAGAGATTGGAACTGCCGCAACACCAACCCACGTGGCAGAGACCTATCTGACAACTTACTACCAGACTTTGACGACATTGCAGTGACGGCGACACACGAACCTACTCACTATCCTGGGAGGGAAGACCAACACCCGGACATTCTGGACATAGCCCTCATACAGAGTATTCCAACTCTGGCGGACATCTCTGTACTGGACGAGGGATCATCAGACCACAATCCAATCCTACTAACAATAGGGGAGGGAGAAGCGGAAATCGTTCACACGACAAAGCGGATAGTGGACTGGTCACGATTCCAAAGGGCTGTCCACAATGATATTAACATCCCCAGGATCGACACTGTAATATAAAAACCTACAACTTTCAGGCTTTAATCCGCAAAAACGTACACATAAGTATAAACGTGACAATATGCATATGTGACAAATCAAAGACTATAGTAAGGGCGAATATTCAACAAATGAGTGAATGTAATAGTAAGGGAGACATCAATTATATGACATTCTCCCCATGTTTATTAAAGTTCATAGTAACTCAAATACTCAGGAGGATGTCGCTCTCTAGCAGAACGACGGACTCTGGGTACATCAGGTTCGGTATTACTGGAAGGATTGTCAGTTATTTCAATTTCAGAAGATCGTTCTCGTGACTGAAAATCTGCAGGAATCTTATCATCGGATGTAGGATTAATTTTCGTTTGTAGTTCACCTAAATCCATTTCAACGTTGGAATCTGATGATGGAGTTATATCTCCATGAGGTAGTTCATTCAAATTAGTATCAATGTTGGCGTCTGATAATAAAGTTATATCTCCACGAGGTGCTAAGTGTTTCAATGACACGGTTGATTCTCTTCCATCTCGGTGACGAATTAGAGCATATTCTGGATTCGCCTCCAATAATTCAACTTCTTCCACTAATGGGTCGTATTTGCTGTGACGATTGAACTTTTTCAAAAATACAGATGTAGTCGGCTTCAACCAAGTTGGTAACGATGTTCCATAGGCTGATCGACGAAGGTGATTGAACATGCGTTCATGAGGCGTACAATTTGTTTCAGTGCACAAAAGAGAGCGAATGGAATGAAGAGCATCTGGAAGGACTTCTTCCCATTTTTGTGTTGCTAAGCCTTTACTTTTGAGAGCTAAGCTTAGGCTTCTCCATATGATTCCATTGTACCTTTCGATTTGTCCATTTCCTTCCGGGTTATAGGGTGTTGTTCGACTGGTTGCAACTCCTTTGTGATGAAGAAAATTAACTAAGTCATTAGATAAAAACTGTGATCCCCGATCCGAATGAATGTAAGCAGGCATTCCAAAAACTGAGAATAATTCCACAAGACAGTTTATAACAGAAGCAGTAGTGATATCCTTGCAAGGGAATGCAAATGGGAATCTGGAGTATTCGTCAACAACTGTCAAGAGATATTTGTTTTTAGTACAGCTGGGCAAAGGTCCTTTGAAATCAATGTTCAGTCGTTCTAAAGGTGAAGTTGCTTTTATCAAATGTGAATTTTTGAGTTTGAGGAATCTTGGCTTCAGCTCGGCACAAACAGGACAGGACAAAATCATTTTCTTGACATCTTCGAAAGAAAATGGCAAATTTCGATGACGTATAAGATGGTACATTCTTGTGATACCTGGATGGCAGAGTGATTGGTGTAAATCAAATAATTTATTACTACTTGTGGTTCCACAAATTCTAGAAAAAGCATCAGCTGCTTCATTGGATCGTCCAGGACGATACACGATATCGTAGCTGAAACACGATAATTCCAACTTCCATCTTTGAATCTTTTCGTTTTTGATTTTACTAGAATGTCTTTTGTGGAACATGAACGAAACAGCTTCTTGATCTGTAATGAGTTTGAAATGTCTTCCGATCAAAAAATGTTTCCATTTTCTTATGGATTCTATGATGGCATAAGCTTCTTTCTCTATTGAGGAATGTGTCTTTTCTGATCCTGAAAAAGTTCTGGAATGGAATGCTACAGGTCGCCCTCCTTGGTTCAACGTGGCAGCTAAAGCAATGTCTGATGCATCTGTTTCAATGACTAATGGTTCATCACCAGTGACTGTCCACAAAAGTGCTTTAATTACATCGTCTTTCAATTGATTAAACATTTTGGCAGCATGAGTTGATATAGGAAATGACTTAGAGTCAATAAGGATTCTGATTTTATCAGAATATTTGGGTATCCACCGTGAGTAGTGGGCAAACATTCCAATTATTCGTCGAAGAGAAGGAAGATCATGTGGCACAGGCAACTTCAAGAGTGGTTCCAATCTACTAGGGTCAGGTTTCAAAGTACTATTTTCAATCACATACCCTAGAAGACATATAGATGTTTGTGAGAATTTAGACTTACTTTCATTAATTGTAAGCTGATATTTGTCGATGACGGACATAAACTTCATAAGATTTTCGTCATGTGTTGACTGATCCTCGCCGCATACGGTTATGTCATCCAAATAGGTGAATACACCTCTCAAATTTTCATCTGATATTACTTTATCAAGGGTTCTTTGAAAACATGCTACTCCGTTAGTAACTCCGAACGGAATCCGTCGAAATTGATACAGCCGACCACTTGCTTCGAAAGCTGTGTAAGATTTTTCACTGCCTGCAATAGGGATTTGGTGGTAAGCACTTTTCAGGTCGATGGAACTGAACACTCGATATTTAGCAATTTTACCAACCAGATCCTCAATATTCGGAATTGGGTATGCGTCTAGTAGGGTGAACTTATTGATGGTCTGCGAATAATCTATAACCATTCTCTTTCTGTGATGTTCATTCTTCGTTACCAAAACTTGTGCTCTCCAAGGCGATGTACTTTCTTCAATTATACCCTCTTTCAGCAGATTTTTGATTTCGTTCGTGATAAATTTCTCATCTTCTTCCGAGTGACGTCGGGGTTTAGAAGCTATGGGTCTACAATTATCGGTTAGATTACCAAAAAGAAGTGGAGGGGCGACTTTGGCTTCAGTGAGACAGCATATAGAGAGAGGAGGTTTAGTTCCACCGAAACTGATGTTAAGTTTGGAGTGCTGCTTCATAATATCGTGGCCAATTATTAGATCAGTGCACAATTGTGGGAGAAGAGATACTTTGAAATTTGTATAAACATTCCCCAGAATTTCTAAGTCTATATAGCAGTAACCATGTATTGAAGAAGACAGAGAAACAGAAGCCATTGAAACTTTTCCATTGCTGGGAAAAATGTTGAATTTATGCGTCTTAGCGAAAGAATAGTTTAGAAAACTATCAGAGCTACCCGTGTCTATCAGAGAAGTAGCGTAGATATTGCTTATTTTAACATTAACAAGACTTTTAGATAAACTGGTAGGGTGGTTTGTGGAAGCAATAATGTGGGCTGAGGTAGTTTCAGACGAATACTGGGAATGGTTAGAAGAGGTAGGATCCATTAGTGTGGAAGCTGAAGTTGATTTGTTTTCTTTCGCCAATTTTAACTTCATACAAACTGTAGAAAAATGTCCCAATTTCCTACAGTACTGGCAGATCTTGTCCCGCGCAGGGCAAACGATGCGAAGATGCTTGTTTCTGTCACAGAAATAACATTTTTGTATGGTAGCAGCATTGAAAGGAATATTTTCGACATGATTCATTACTTCTGAATGGTTCGGATATTTTCCACCAATATTGGAAGATGATGTTGCATTGACACAAGACTGATTAGATATAATATTATAAGATTCAGAATATTTTTGTGCACCTTCCAATGATCTTGATTGAGACACTGTCTGGTCTAGTGTAAGAGTACTATTTTCCAAAAGACGTTGACGGATATGTGGTGCTACTAGACCTCTGATGAAGGTATCTCTTATGAAGTCATTTCTATTTTCTTCAGCTGTTACTGCTTTGAAATTGCATTCTTTGCTCAGTATCTTGAGGGACTGTACATACTGATCTATTGACTCACCATTTTCTTGTTTTCTTGTAGCGAGGATGTGTCTAGCATATATTTCATTCACAGGTTTGCTATACGTATTTTCTAGTGTTTTGATAGCATTTTCATAGGTCGTGCATTCACAGATGAGTTCAAAAACTGTTGGAGATATGTAGTTGATGAGGAGTTTGAGTTTTTCCTGATTTTCCGGCTTTGTACTCTCAAGAAAATTTGTGAAAGTCGTATACCAGTGTTTCCATTCCTTGGAAGCATGAGTGTTGTTGGCATTCACGTCAAATTTATCGGGACGTAAGAACTTATCCATCTGAGACTCTTTCTAGTTTGCGGATTAAATTGTAATATAAAAACCTACAACTTTCAGGCTTTAATCCGCAAAAACGTACACATAAGTATAAACGTGACAATATGCATATGTGACAAATCAAAGACTATAGTAAGGGCGAATATTCAACAAATGAGTGAATGTAATAGTAAGGGAGACATCAATTATATGACAGACACACCACGCCAACTAGAGGCGGCGGTGACCGAACTCAAACAAGGAATACTGACAGCAATGGAACGGTGCTCCAGAGACATACAGACGACAAACTTCGACTTCCAAGGAGGGATCCCACCTGAGGTCAGGGAGTTGATCAGGCTGAGACGACGTCATAAAAAACGTTACCAGAGAACGTTGACGCCCGATGACAAGCGACAGCTCAACCACGTGTCTCGACGGTTGAGAGAAGAGCTGAAGCTACTCAGAGAGCGACAATGGTCTGAACGTTTGGACGAACTCGACGCCGAAGACAACTCCCTATGGAGGACTCAGAAAGTCCTCAGACACGGCCAAAGGAAACCGTGCCCCCCACTTCATGGTGAAATGGGCATCGTTTTCACGGAGACTGACAAGGCAGAAGCTTTTGCGGACTCCTTCGAACGTCAGTGCCGTGAGAACGAGGTCGATTACACCGATGAGGTCGAGGACACGGAAACGCACGTAGACCAGACGATCCGACGGCTCAGAAGGACTGACGACTCAGACATTCTTCTAGAGCCGACATCTCCAGAGGAAATCATGGCCATACTTAGACACGCCAAGACCAGGAAAGCACCGGGCCCAGACGACATACCAGTCAGGGCACTAAAAACCTTACCTAGGAAAGGACTAGCAGCCCTGACAAACATCATAAACGCTGTACTCAGACTTAGACACTTTCCACCCAGCTGGAAAGAAGCTACGGTCATCATGATTCCGAAGCCCAACAAGAACCACACGTTCCCGCAAAACCACCGCCCCATCAGCCTAACACCTGCCATGAGTAAGGTCGCAGAAAGGGTGATCAGGACTCGACTTGAGACAATGTCTGAAGAATTGACCATCCTACCAGATGAGCAATTCGGCTTCAGACAGGAACACTCAACAGAACTCCAGGTCACCCGGATAGTGGACGCCACCATCCAGAGCTGGAACCGCACGAGAAGAGGACATCTTACAGGAGCAGTCTTCCTTGACGACTCCAAGGCCTTCGATAGAGTTTGGCACGATGGGCTGATCGCAAAACTGGTTGATGCCGGATACTCCATACCAATGGTCAGATAGACTCCTTCCTAAGGGGTAGACATTACCGATGCAAAGTCGGAAATGCTCTCTCCTCACGAAGGAGGCTACAAGCAGGAGTACCACAGGGAGCAGTACTGTCGCCACACCTGTTTTCGATCTACACTGCAGACATGCCTATGTCGGACAACCCCATGACCAAACTTGCTCTCTATGCAGATGACACGGCAATTTTTGCTGAGTCATCTCATGAGAGAGGAGTAACATCGAAGCTGCAACTTCAGATAAATAAGCTGGAACCGTGGTTCAATCGTTGGAAGATTGGAATCAATGCAGACAAAAGCAAGGCCATACTGTTCACGAGGCGACGTAGGACACCCGAGGGCCATGTTACTATGAACGACGAGAGAATTCCATGGGTAGACGAAGCCGCTTACCTAGGAGTAACCCTGGACAAGAAACTCACGTTTCAGAGGCACGTCTCCCACAGATTAGCTATAGCGAAAGCCGCAAGGCATAAGCTGTACCCACTCATCGGACGTAGGAGCAACATGGCACTCGAGTTGAAACTACGCCTCATCAAGACAATTCTTCTGCCTATCATACTGTACGCATCCACTGCTTGGGGGCAGTGCGCGAACAGTTATAGGCAGAGGATACAGGCCTTCTTCAACGTCTGCCTGAGGATAGCAACAGACGCACCACAATATATGCCCAACAGGTTCATATATCGAGACTTAGACATCCACCCGGACTATATCGACAGACTGATCAGACAACATGTGGGGACTACTCTAGACAGAGTAGAGACTCACACAAACCCGCTGCTCACGGAGCTCCACGAGAACAGACGTGAGCAAGACGACAGAGACAGAGACAAATACAGACGTCCAGTAAACCAATGAGACAACGACACCCCTGAAGAAGTACGGCGGAGGCGAGACCTTCGGCGACGCCAACGTCTACTTCAACAGGCACCAAATCACGATTAATCATGCTCTTATGTTTCAGATACCACGAAGAACCGACAAAGTAGTAATTTCAATTTCAGTTAACTCAGCACACAACACTCGGCCCTCAGCCGAGAGTTTTTTCAGGCCTTCAGCCAGTTTCAGGGGGGCACCATGCACAGTAAAGTAAAGTCATTGTTTAAAAGTCAACTCATGTCAGATATAAGGGAGCTTCAAGCCGAGAATTGGCTGGCACTCCATATCAAACGGTCAGATTTTATTCTGCTAATCGCCAGTCATCAGGATGAGGAACCGCTTTAACGAGCAGGAGTGGTGGATAGGGGGGGTGAGCTTTCGAGTACGTACGAGTGCTGGGGAGTTCATCCTTCCGGGCCTCAACCTTAGGGGGTGCATGGCCTGGAATAACCAGTCACTCGGGAGCTTCCGAGGAGGTATGTGTATACCTGGTGAATGCACCCTACCCGGGTGACTCACACGACTTTTTGCGAGTTATTTTTGGTGCTGGAAAGTAACCAAACAGAGCCTTTCTCATAGTAGATGGTTCATTTTCGGCGAGTAATGGAATCTCCGGCATGCCCAGATTGCATTGGTTTGGAAATTCGTTGGAAACACCAACAGAATTATAAAAGAATTCGGAGTTAACTCCACTACGAACTATGCCTGAGTTCTTTTCAGTACTCTAGTGCATAGTGTTGCTGCTACCAGTCAACTATAGTCCGAATCCAGCGATAATCCGAGGCTGCTAAAGAGGAACGATAAATATTTGCTTCAATGCCGGCGCTTCGAGGACAAAGACTGAGCTAGTCGGAAGAAACCTGTCGTTATTTCCGGAACCCGAGCGTCGGCGGATGTTGACAAGCGCTTTATTTATAGACGGGAAGCCCGCGCGCCGAGCGCGATTGGCTGAGGCGGACTGACCAATGAGCGCGCAGGCGGAGAACAAAACTCGGTCGCAGTTCCGATCGAGAGCGCAAAGAGGTCGGACGCTCTGAAGAATGCTCCTCGGAAAACAATTATTTTTGGCCAAACTAATTGAAAATAAATGTTCAATTGTTGCCAGATGATAACACCAGCTATACGGGAACGGGGCAGTCGTCTCCGAGCCATGGAGGGAGCAGACGTCAGTCGTCTGCTCCGGCTCAGTAAATTTGCGAGTTATAGTAACGGCTACAGCCTGGATTTGACACGCAAGTGGAACTTCGTTGGGTAACAAAAACCAGGTCTGAAAGAATTCGTGATGGACGCTCACATATGGCGTTTTGCTTCTAGTTTTTTTCAAAGCTCGAAGCCAAACGGAGTCGCTGCCTTGATGAGATAATCCCCTGGACTGGACTGGTGCTGACTGCGTACGTTTAACTCTATCCAAGCTACAGGGAATTGAACAAATTTTGAACTCGCTTCGGAACGTTTGGACTAAGTTCCGTTGAGCTAGTCGGATGCTGAGGGAATTTCCCCTTTCGATAGTTCGTTTTCGTTGTTTTGTCATTCATTCCGGAGAGATGTCATTCGCTGTTATCTTTTGCCAGAAATACTACAGTTTGGATACTCACTAGAGTATATCTGGAGGCGAGAGCTCTAATAGGCTCCGCCTACCAGTACTTTTGCGATGCCATTGGCCGACTAAAATGTTCGGCAATGGTATAAATTTGAGCTTGGTTGGCTGTTTTAGGCAGTCATCCAGGAGTCGCCCGAGGGCTCGGACAGTTTCCAGGGGTGAAGCCCTCACTTCTGGATGGCTCAGTAGAGTTAAGCGCGCGTGTAAATAGTATTTCTGGCGTTTTTAGGTATCTACGGCCTGGCATGCGAATTAATGGAACCTCGTTGGTTGGCAACACCAACCAATCCAAAAAGAATTCGTATGTCAGACACGTTCCTGCTGGTTTTCCAAATAAATGAAGAGTACCGGAGTGGATGGGATTTTTGCGACGAGATTCTCCGAGCTACCTGGAATTGAAGAAATTTTGTACTCGCTTCGGAGCGTTTGGATTAAGCTCCGGTGAGCTAGTCGGAGGCTGAAGTATTTTCCCGCTTCGTAGTCCCATTTTTCCATTTCGTTTCCGAATAGATGTCATGGCGCCCAACGTGTGGGGCCTAGTGAAGTTGTAGCTTCCGAGCTGTCTCCGGATGGAGCAGGGGCCCATGAAATTCCAGTAAGGTAGTCTCGGAAGTCAGTAGCCCGGACTTGAAGATACTTATCGGAAAGTTTTCTTGGATGCACTTTCGGGATGATTCTGAAGCAAGTTAGGCCAGTGAAATCGAGGACGTCCATATCCTTCGTGGGTTTGTCCGCAGCCAGCCTGTTGTTCCTGAGCCGGATGGCCAGGGCAAATGAGCTGTTTTGGTGGAGGTGCCCAAGGGCCGAGTCCGATGGTCGGATAGGTCGGAGCAACTAGCTGTCGGTCCGCTGAGGGAAGGCAACGGGGGCGATGCTGGGAGCACGCCAACGACCTTGAAGGGGAACACACCGAAGCTAGTTGGCCAGGACGCCGGTCCGCCGGAGATGGGCAACGGAGGCGATGCTGGGAGCACGTCGACGACCCAGAAGGGGATTAAACCGGGTCCTGAAGGAGCGGAGGCGCTGCGCCGATGGGCGAGCGTCGAGTCCAAGTAGGGGGGCGAGAGACCGAAGTCAAACAGACAACAGAGCTGGTTGTCCTAGCCAGGGGCAGGTGCGAAGACATGTGGCGCCTCTTTGGAAGCTGGACAATGAGCGGATGTGGATATATGGTACATTCCATAAAAGTCCCGTAAAGGAGTAACCTGGAATTCCTACGATAAGCCTGCAATAACATCTGCAAGATTTGGATAGCCAGTAGTTGCAACATAGTTCTCTTTTAGGTTTTATTTCTGGGTACATGTTCGAGAGAACTGGCCCTTTTCAGTGCAAATCCAACGACGTTCCATCCGCATGCCAAGCGATCCCTTAAGTAGGGGGGTGTTATCTTTTGCCAGAAATACTACAGTTTGGATACTCACTAGAGTATATCTGGAGGCGAGAGCTCTAATAGGCTCCGCCTACCAGTACTTTTGCGATACCATTGGCCGACTCAAATGTTCGGCAATGGTATAAATTTGAGCTTGGTTGGCTGTTTTAGGCAGTCATCCAGGAGTCGCCCGAGGGCTCGGACAGTTTCCAGGGGTGAAGCCCTCACTTCTAGATGGCTTTGTAGAGTTAAGCGCGCGTGTAAATAGTATTTCTGGCGTTTTTAGGTATCTACGGCCTGGCATGCGAATTAATGGAACCTCGTTGGTTGGCAACACCAACCAATCCAAAAAGAATTCGTATGTCAGACACGTTCCTGCTGGTTTTCCAAATAAATGAAGAGTACCGGAGTGGATGGGATTTTTGCGACGAGATTCTCCGAGCTACCTGGAATTGAAGAAATTTTGTACTCGCTTCGGAGCGTTTGGATTAAGCTCCGGTGAGCTAGTCGGAGGCTGAAGTATTTTCCCGCTTCGTAGTCCCATTTTTCCATTTCGTTTCCGAATAGATGTCATGGCGCCCAACGTGTGGGGCCTAGTGAAGTTGTAGCTTCCGAGCTGTCTCCGGATGGAGCAGGGGCCCATGAAATTCCAGTAAGGTAGTCTCGGAAGTCAGTAGCCCGGACTTGAAGATACTTATCGGAAAGTTTTCTTGGATGCACTTTCGGGATGATTCTGAAGCAAGTTAGGCCAGTGAAATCGAGGACGTCCATATCCTTCGTGGGTTTGTCCGCAGCCAGCCTGTTGTTCCTGAGCCGGATGGCCAGGGCAAATGAGCTGTTTTGGTGGAGGTGCCCAAGGGCCGAGTCCGATGGTCGGATAGGTCGGAGCAACTAGCTGTCGGTCCGCTGAGGGAAGGCAACGGGGGCGATGCTGGGAGCACGCCAACGACCTTGAAGGGGAACACACCGAAGCTAGTTGGCCAGGACGCCGGTCCGCCGGAGATGGGCAACGGAGGCGATGCTGGGAGCACGTCGACGACCCAGAAGGGGATTAAACCGGGTCCTGAAGGAGCGGAGGCGCTGCGCCGATGGGCGAGCGTCGAGTCCAAGTAGGGGGGCGAGAGACCGAAGTCAAACAGACAACAGAGCTGGTTGTCCTAGCCAGGGGCAGGTGCGAAGACATGTGGCGCCTCTTTGGAAGCTGGACAATGAGCGGATGTGGATATATGGTACATTCCATAAAAGTCCCGTAAAGGAGTAACCTGGAATTCCTACGATAAGCCTGCAATAACATCTGCAAGATTTGGATAGCCAGTAGTTGCAACATAGTTCTCTTTTAGGTTTTATTTCTGGGTACATGTTCGAGAGAACTGGCCCTTTTCAGTGCAAATCCAACGACGTTCCATCCGCATGCCAAGCGATCCCTTAAGTAGGGGGGTGTTATCTTTTGCCAGAAATACTACAGTTTGGATACTCACTAGAGTATATCTGGAGGCGAGAGCTCTAATAGGCTCCGCCTACCAGTACTTTTGCGATACCATTGGCCGACTCAAATGTTCGGCAATGGTATAAATTTGAGCTTGGTTGGCTGTTTTAGGCAGTCATCCAGGAGTCGCCCGAGGGCTCGGACAGTTTCCAGGGGTGAAGCCCTCACTTCTAGATGGCTTTGTAGAGTTAAGCGCGCGTGTAAATAGTATTTCTGGCGTTTTTAGGTATCTACGGCCTGGCATGCGAATTAATGGAACCTCGTTGGTTGGCAACACCAACCAATCCAAAAAGAATTCGTATGTCAGACACGTTCCTGCTGGTTTTCCAAATAAATGAAGAGTACCGGAGTGGATGGGATTTTTGCGACGAGATTCTCCGAGCTACCTGGAATTGAAGAAATTTTGTACTCGCTTCGGAGCGTTTGGATTAAGCTCCGGTGAGCTAGTCGGAGGCTGAAGTATTTTCCCGCTTCGTAGTCCCATTTTTCCATTTCGTTTCCGAATAGATGTCATGGCGCCCAACGTGTGGGGCCTAGTGAAGTTGTAGCTTCCGAGCTGTCTCCGGATGGAGCAGGGGCCCATGAAATTCCAGTAAGGTAGTCTCGGAAGTCAGTAGCCCGGACTTGAAGATACTTATCGGAAAGTTTTCTTGGATGCACTTTCGGGATGATTCTGAAGCAAGTTAGGCCAGTGAAATCGAGGACGTCCATATCCTTCGTGGGTTTGTCCGCAGCCAGCCTGTTGTTCCTGAGCCGGATGGCCAGGGCAAATGAGCTGTTTTGGTGGAGGTGCCCAAGGGCCGAGTCCGATGGTCGGATAGGTCGGAGCAACTAGCTGTCGGTCCGCTGAGGGAAGGCAACGGGGGCGATGCTGGGAGCACGCCAACGACCTTGAAGGGGAACACACCGAAGCTAGTTGGCCAGGACGCCGGTCCGCCGGAGATGGGCAACGGAGGCGATGCTGGGAGCACGTCGACGACCCAGAAGGGGATTAAACCGGGTCCTGAAGGAGCGGAGGCGCTGCGCCGATGGGCGAGCGTCGAGTCCAAGTAGGGGGGCGAGAGACCGAAGTCAAACAGACAACAGAGCTGGTTGTCCTAGCCAGGGGCAGGTGCGAAGACATGTGGCGCCTCTTTGGAAGCTGGACAATGAGCGGATGTGGATATATGGTACATTCCATAAAAGTCCCGTAAAGGAGTAACCTGGAATTCCTACGATAAGCCTGCAATAACATCTGCAAGATTTGGATAGCCAGTAGTTGCAACATAGTTCTCTTTTAGGTTTTATTTCTGGGTACATGTTCGAGAGAACTGGCCCTTTTCAGTGCAAATCCAACGACGTTCCATCCGCATGCCAAGCGATCCCTTAAGTAGGGGGGTGTTATCTTTTGCCAGAAATACTACAGTTTGGATACTCACTAGAGTATATCTGGAGGCGAGAGCTCTAATAGGCTCCGCCTACCAGTACTTTTGCGATACCATTGGCCGACTCAAATGTTCGGCAATGGTATAAATTTGAGCTTGGTTGGCTGTTTTAGGCAGTCATCCAGGAGTCGCCCGAGGGCTCGGACAGTTTCCAGGGGTGAAGCCCTCACTTCTAGATGGCTTTGTAGAGTTAAGCGCGCGTGTAAATAGTATTTCTGGCGTTTTTAGGTATCTACGGCCTGGCATGCGAATTAATGGAACCTCGTTGGTTGGCAACACCAACCAATCCAAAAAGAATTCGTATGTCAGACACGTTCCTGCTGGTTTTCCAAATAAATGAAGAGTACCGGAGTGGATGGGATTTTTGCGACGAGATTCTCCGAGCTACCTGGAATTGAAGAAATTTTGTACTCGCTTCGGAGCGTTTGGATTAAGCTCCGGTGAGCTAGTCGTAGGCTGAAGTATTTTACCGCTTCGTAGTCCCTTTTCCATTTCGTTTCCGAATAGATGTCATCGCATCGAGTGTATCTGAGCGCGGTCTCAACCAGAACCGCACCCTGAACGCTCGAAGCGAGGGCCCGCGAGAAATTTCTCGCCGGAACGGAGGTTTCTCGGTATCCTGAATTCGGAGATCTCCCGATTCTGAGATTTCCTCGAGAGAAACCGTGCGAAGCGGAAAATAAAAAAATATATTATGCAAATCAAAGTTTATCCTGCTTCTATAAAAGACGAGCTGATTTGTAATTCTACATCAGTTCCAGTCCAGTCTTTGAACTTAGTACACTTCGTAAATTTATCTCCGATATTTTACCAAGTTTTCCTACTGCAAAAGTGCTTTTGCATTATTCTTCGATGGTTTTATAGCCGCTATTAGATATCAGTCAAATATCCAAACATAGCGAGCTGCTGCTACTTGGCTGTCGATATTATAGAAAGAATTCGTTTTCCTACGGGAATAAATCCGTCGACTTGGCCATTCTTCGAGTTTTCCACTACCAATCTTCGGGAACTGTAGTACCGAAGCACATCTGACTTATTATTTCTCGACCTGATAGAAATAAAATCCCAGTGGTACGAGACTTGTTCCGGCGTTCCTGGTTCCTGCGTTTTGCTGTTCCTGGCCCCTTGGGCAAAGAAGTGCTACAAAGACAATAGAAACCGAACGCTTGTTCGTTTCTTACTGTGGTGAATATTAAAACAGATAATTTTCTTTTGGTTTACTATTCGGGTTATCACCCCGACTAGTACACTAACCATCGACTCTCGTGTTTACTGACTCTGACAATTTTCCGGAACGATTTCCGGGTTAATATTTATTAATCATAAACTGTTTGCCCTTTTCAGCTACTCGGCCTGCACTGATGTGCGAGCTGTGAGTAAATTCCTTGGGAACCTCTCAGTGAGTACCTAGGTACTTTGAACTTGGCACTCATCAGGCCCCCAGAGACCGGGGGGCCCTCACTGAGGTACTGAGGCTTGGACAGTGGGTGCAAGACCCCACGGTACATGCCTCGAACAGCTAGCCAGGGTGAATTTTTAAGAAAATTAAAAAATCCCGAATTTCTGCCTAACCGACACCTCCCCGATCTCCACATTTTAGTGGTCTCTGGGAATCTGCTGTTCGATTAACAAAATACCATTTGAAAAGGTTGTTGAATGATATTAAATTATCATACGAAGAGTTTTATACGCTACTTGCACAGGTAGAATCTATCTTGAACTCCCGTCCTTTACACCCCTCACAGATGACCCTAATGATCTGGAACCGTTAACTCCTGGACATTTTTTCATCGGAAGCAGTTTACTGGCAGTTCCAGAAAGTAGTGAACAGGATACTCGTAGTACCCATGTATCAAGATTGAAGCATTTGAAACTCTTTCTACAACATTTTTGGACAAGATGGTCGAATCTGCACAATTTACAGCAGAGATCTAAATGGCGAAGTAATTCTACAAGCAGCGTAGACGTGGGTTCTCTTGTGTTCCTGAGAGGAGAAAATACTCCTACATTGTTATGGAAGCTAGGTCGAATCAGTGAGCTACATCCTGGCAAGATGGTGTCATTCGAGTTGTGACTGTTAAAACTAATGCCGGCGTATTGAAACGATCAATAACTAAAGTAAGTGTGTTATCAAATAACTCTTAATGGAACCATTTTTTGGTGTTAATACCCCGTTCTCTCATATTTTGTTTCATTAATTTTGAGAGTACAACCTTTCAACGGGGGGACTATGTTGAATAACATCAAACCTTTATTGATACGCCTATGTCGAACTGGTTGTTAGGTAACCGAAATTGTTATTTTTATAATGATGTTTGTCAACAAATTCCCAACTATCACCTTTGTATGAAACATAAAATATATATTCAAATTAAAAACTTCTACCAGCTTATTACCAGCAATCACACACAAATCGAGTGGTAGCTACGGAGTTATCAATTAAAACGTCACAGTCCACTTCAAAATCAAGAATCCGACACCACAAGATTCCACAAAACCATTGAATTAATCGGTAACATCCTGTTCATATTTTCAATGAAATCAAAATTAGAAATAATATTCTAAAGGAGCGAAATATTTTTCTATATTACTTGATTGTACTCCGGATGTGAGCCGCCAGGAGCATATTTCTGTTTGCTTAAGATACGTTAATTTAAAAAACAATAGATTTAGTGTGGAAGAACGTTTTTTAACATTTCATCCCGTGAGTGATATAACAGGTGAAGGTTTAACCAACTGTTTACTAAAAACTTTGGAGCATTATGGTTTAGACATTTATAATATGCGCGGCCAAGTTTATGATAATGGTTCAAATATGAAGGGTAAGCATCAAGGTGTACAAAAAAGAATTTCAGGCATTAATCCTCGAGCAATGTTTGTACTTTGTTGTAACCACAGTTTGAAGCTTGTCATAAACGATGCTGTGAAATCCAATATTTCTAGTATACATTTTTTTTCAACTGTTCAAGAATTACATTTTTTTTTCTGCCTCAACCAATCGGTTATCTGTTTTGAAAAGTAACATTTCAAGTCTGACGTTGAAGCTTTTGTCAGACACTAGATGGTCTAGCCCAAAGAGACTAAACTAACAAGGAGGGTTTAATAAGCTCTAGCCAATCAGAATCTTGTAGCATTAACGCGTCATAGTGACGTACTTGGATATGAGTACAGAGTCGAACTCGAACCAAGCAACAAAACTGTCAGCACTAACTCTCATATACCAAGAGCTAGTCCGTCACTGTCTATAGAGAACGGCGGCCATGACACGTCCAACTACGTCACATTTCGTCACAAATGTTCTTTCATCTCTTTCTACTAGTGTCCCCATTGTCTTATGGGGATTAAACTCTCCTTGTTAAATTTTAGCCTCCTTGGGTCTAGCCGAATTGATGCATAACCCCTCTAAGATTTCTGTTGGGCGAAATTTACGATGCTCTTTTTGAAATTTTATCCGGAAATAATTTTGACAACCCTGCAAAACATCTAGCTATCTCCTTAGGTAAAAAAAAATAAAAAATAATGAGTTTGTGTGTTTGGTAGTCTTGTAGTACAAGATTCTAAATGAAGTGGATGTTGTCACTAAGATTCTGCAATCAAAAAAAAAATTTATATTTTCCAGGCTTGCGAAAGTTTGAATAAACTCAATGAATTTGTAAAACATTATCGATCTGACAAAGGCTTCATTGGCTTATTAGTAGATGCCAAAGAACTAGCTTCTTGCTTGGAATTTGATGCAAAATTCATATCCACAGAAGTACCAGCCGATTGAAAATCAAGAAATGAAATTTAAAGTAAATTGCTTTTTCGGAATGCTAAACATTACTCTTTCATCCGTACATGAAAGATTTAAACTATTATCGTGTCATTCTAATGTTTTCAATTTTTGTGGAATGTTGAGGATTTCTGCAAATATTCTTACCAAGATCAATTTGATTTTTGTAAAAAACGAAGAAATCTTAACTGACAAAGATCGAAACGAGAAAGATATAGACAGAACAGAACTTTTACACGAATTACAATTTCTGCAAAATGACGACAAAAAAGAGACTTTTTTAAATGACCTAACTCATTTCCAAATATTACAATTGCATTGCGCATATAATTAACCATTCCAGTTTCTGTAGCTATAGCCGAGAGGTCATTCTCTAAATTAAAGTTGATTAAAAATTATTTACGATCTAGAATGGGCCAAGAGAGCGGGTTAGAAAATCTTGCTATTATTTCTATAGAATCTAACTCTTTAAAGCAACTTGAAATGGAAGATCTTGTAAATTTGCAAAAAGTAAAGCTAGAAAAGTCCAATTTTTGTAAATCCTCTCCATCATGTATCTTGATCATGGTTTATCTGTCTTAAAACAATTGCTGGTTTATTTCTAAATTTTTTCAATAGTTTGTAACTTTGATACTCTCTTTGTTTTGTTAATGTTGTTTCATATTCTATTAATATTTTTTGTGTTCATTTCGTTTGTCACAAATAGATATAGACATATATAGTCATTAGTACTAAAAAGTATAGTGTTTTCTTCAAAAATTTTGACAGTGAATTATGAGAAAAGGGTGGCAATTTTAGCTCAATATTATAATTTTGATGGTGAAAGGCACCTATCATTATTCCGCACGACGCGACGGCGCCGAAAATACTTGGCGCGTCCCTGCACGTCTTGCAAATTTTTTCACGATATAAACAATCCCAACCATCCCAATAAAATATGTTCTGAATAGGTTCAACCACCATTTTGGTTATCTCAACAACTTCTGAAAATTTCTCTATAGAAACTAGTGAGTTGAAAAAAAGGCATACAAGAAAAAACGGGTTTTCAAACTTTCATTATAATATACTCATAATATTTTATCAATTAAAACATTGACAATAGATACAATAGATAAGTAGAATTAATGAAATATATAATAATCACTGACTAGAAAATTCAAATAAAAATAATGAAGAAGTCTGAGCAAATCCAATTTTATTCTTCGAATTCGTTCGGATCTTTCCGCTTTGTTTTCTCGCAGATACTCTCTCATCTGTTTGCTATAGATTAAAATAAATAATACACTTAATAGATTTAGATAGACTTGATTTTAGACTTCTGGAATATCGACTTGATAGGTCGGTGTTCTTTCATAGATCTGACTTCTCCGCTGGACATCTGAATTCTGGGCGTATTTATTGTGAAAGCCTCCATCTTGTGCCTGTATTCCTTAAATAACCGATCTAAGGTGGAAATCACTTCGTCGACATTCTCTTTGGTGAATACCATTGGTGGTTTCATTTTGATAATATTGCAGTGTGGTCCATCTAAACTAATAAGAATGTGTTCTTCCCTCATTCTGAAAAAAAAAAATGAGAAAATGAAAGAAATGCAGTGAAATCGTGTCCTATTTGAAACTCGTTCTAATGATTGTGACTGAAATGGTAGACAGACACAATAGGGAACATTAATTGTTTTTGAAGAGTTGCTTTTCTACTTGTGGTTTTGCGACATTTACATCATGATATTTGGTGATGGAGTGATGTTGATTCTTTTCAGATAGTTTTTAGGTTCAGTATACTCTACGTCCTATCAGAAATATACAAATAATCCAAAATTACAAAAGTAGACCTCATTCCATAGACCTCCATTTGCAACACCGAAGCAGGTGTGTACTTCCGATATAACGGGATTTCTTATAGCAATAGAAATATTTTCATTGGATTGGGAATCCACAAATATTTTTTTCGAATCATGCACATAGGCATGTGCCCAAGAAACGTCTAACGGGTCAGTGCCTTTATTCCAACTGCAAGATGTGGAAAGATGAGCAAAGATTCATTTTTGAACGTCTTGAAGTGGCCCACTATTTGCAGATTCTCTTTGGATGTGATGCATTATTTTCAGAAGACAACAAAGGTCAGAACAATTCACGAGAAAGACCGAAATTTTGCCTTCTGCGACAGTCAAGATAACCTTGACACTTGCAATTAAGTGTATCAGCTGTTGGCGAAATCACTGTTTTTTATGATTGAGTTTCATCTCAGCCTGTATTGGTCTAGTTTTGCAGTGAGTCGTAAAAACCTTTAATGTGTAGATAATAAAAAAATAATATTCTCAGCTAGTAAACAAATAACTATTCATCGAAAATGACATTAAGAAAATTGATATTAATTGATATGAATTGATATGAATTGGATAACAGAAGGGCTGAATTTCAGTATAAAGCTCTTGATCAAAATGTAGGCAGAAACAACGCTATCTACTCAACTTACCTTTGTAGAATGAACTTAGCACACTCTGTATCAGGTTCTCTTGATTCTCTGTCCATGACTACATCAATTCCAATGAACAGTCCAACACCTCTAACGTCCCCTATACATTTGTGCTTTCTCGCTAAAATCTGACAGTTATCTTGAAGGTACTCTCCAACCACTACTGCATTTTCTCTCAAATTTTCTTTTTCAATTGTATCAAAGACTGCGTTGGCTATGGCACAGGATACAGGATTTCCACCGTACTGAAAATCAATTTCCAAACTAAAGAATCATGAAAAGTTAAACAATTATTTGTCGCTAAATCATTTCAGTCTTTATTGCATTATCTATCACACCCCTTATATAGAAGCTCGCTCAGTAGACAGATCCCAAAAATGGACAAACATGGCCGCTTCACAGCTGCTCTCTCTCTGAATTTTGGATAAATAGTCGTTATATTGTAACAATTTTGTATTGTCATTATGTCTATGTGAGGTTAGTCAGGTCAGGTATAGTTGGCTAGTAATTCACACATTTTGAACTCGGTTAGCATACAGCTGTTTCTTTAGGTAGGTTGGCTTGCTCAGGTTAGGGTTGTTTGTAAATTGCGAGCGAAGAACTAATTGACGCATTTTCGAGTCTCGCAAGCTAGGTTAGCTTGCTCAGAGTAGGTTTGTGTGTCAATTGCGAGAGAAAAAAAACATGCATTTTCAATTCAGTTTGCTTTATTGTTTTCTCACCTTAGAACCCCGCTACCCCGCCATTAAATTTTGTAAAGTTTTTTGTAAAATTTGTTTTTACGAAACTCCCAGGTTTCCGGAGAAAACCCCTCAAAAGCAAAGCTTGTGCGAGCAAGGGAGATCCGGGACCTACAGTTTAAATAAAAGTGGAATCCGAACCACTTCAGCTCAGTGACGCACTACCGGGGATCGAACCCGGACCGTCTGGGTGGAAGCCAAACGCTCTAACACCTTGACCACTTCGCTGATCCGCTTGTTGAATTACAATATTTTAATTTGATTTTGGCGCATGCTCAATAAATTCCAATAAAGTTGCATGGCGTTTCAAAAATGACAGAGTGTGGCATCAGCCTTAAGGGCAAGTTGGCCAATATCGAAACGGAAAGAAGATATAACATGAACTACACCCTATAGCTCGTTATATTTGTTTGGAACCGTAACACTCTGACTGCGCAAAGTACTTGGTCATATACATACAATCAAGCTACGAAAATTATATGGCGACGGCCCGATGAATTTTAGTATTTGTAAGGATTTTTCCGAGTTTTTTTCTATCACTAGTTTCCACAACTCTTTTCGAATAGGAGCGTACCCGACCAGCATATTTTTTGGCTGCAATTTTCCACGTCCGAAACCGTCGGAAATGTTTAGAATTTTTACGCGTCTGTTTTTCACTATATTTACCGATTCTTCCGATTTTACTTTCGCGAGATTTCGCAATTTTCATCAATAAGGAGGGAAGGTACAAGCCATCGACCGACATATTCCTTCCTTAACCTTTAGAGGGTCGGACGAAGCCAGAGGGAGAAAAACCTTATGAATAGTGAAAAAAATTACAACTTTTTTGTTTTTTCTGGAAATATCTCAAAGATAATTGAAGGAATCGTTTAACAATCAATGGTAGTTTTGTAGACATTTATAAAACCTACGAAATCGATTTGCATACGACTGGATTGGTGAATTTTCCACTGAGAAAATCCGGGAAAACCTCGAAAAAGAGACCATTTTTAAAAAACTTATAATTTCAATAAGTCTGAAGCTGGACAATCAATTTTGCGGAAACTGATAGACAATATTATGTGGTTCAACTGTGCCCAAGATGTTTTCTGTCCGATATGTAGTTTTTACACAATCGCGTTATGAACAATTTAAGGGCACATCTTGCGAGATGCGCCAATTTAAGGGAAATCGTCGTATTCAAATTCTGTGAACGGCATCTGGAAGTAGAGATCACTATCTACAATTTGTATATTTTGGATTTCCACCAGAGAGGTGGGAAATGTGTTGAAAATGTCACTGCTAGTAGAAACGCTTCAAAATGCGTCCAAAATCACCTGAAGTCGCACTGAAGTTAACTTGTTGAGTTGAGTTCGGGCGACTTCAGGTGCACTTTGAATCATTTAGAGTAACTTCCAGTAACATTTTCAACACATTTCCCACCTTTCAGGTGGAAATCCAAAATATACAAATTGTAGATATTGATCTCTACTTCCAAATACCGTTGAGAATTCGAATTTATGACGCGATTGTGCAAAAACTTCACATCGGACAGAAAGCAACATGCGCACAGGTGAACCACATATTATTATCTATCAGTTTCCGCAATATTGTCTGTCCAGCTTCAGATTTATAAAAATAATGAATTTTTGAAAAATGGTCTCTTTTTCGAGGTTTTTCCGGATTTTCTCAGTAAAAAATGCACCGATCGGGTCGTATAAAAACCCATTTTGTAGGTTTTATAATTCTTTACAAAAGTTCTCTATCGACTGTAAAACGATTCCTCCAATACTCTTTGAGATATTCGCAAAAAAATACAAAAAAGTTTAAATTTTTTTCACTTTTTCTTGTTTAAAAAATTCCACAAAGTGATTTTGCTGGGGCGAAAACCGGGGTTTCCATTTACGAACTATCTTACAAAAAGTAGTATAAGCCGTTTGCGTCTTTTATTTTGTGCCTCTTATTTTTATTTACAGCTTGGCCTGAGATACTTTTGCTACATTAGACCGTCAGATAATGTCAGATTTTGCTGCATGATTTTTCCTTTTCTGGGATTTCAACCACTGAAAATTGTCAGTATTGAGTTCAAAAAATGAAAATTTTGCCATCGGACGTGTGCTAGGCATACGGAAGATTCATTTTCCGCTTGCAGAAAAAACAGTTGTTTTTTATGGCACTTTAGCACAATAACAATATAATAGTGAAAAACCAAAGCTATAAGATTTTGACCTACTGAAAGGGTTGAAATAAATAAATAACTGCAGTAGGTTAAATATCACATCAACTGAAGACATTGTACGAAAATGGAAGATTTCGGATAAAAACTAAAATAATTCATTAATTTCTCGATAATAAAGTTGATGAGTAAAACTGATTCAAGGTCCCCACGTGATACAAGTCTGTTTATACAAGAAACTTCATTAGTGTTTCCTCAACCAGCAGGGCAATAATCACAATAGGAATATTCCACGTAAGTCAAATTAGTCTGATGCTGAGTTCTTCAAATTGAATGATATTTGTTGTGTTTATCACATTAGTTCGTCGATTCAATCAGTAAATAGACGTGAAAAAAAGTGTAATCATTTCATTTGTTTATTCAATCATCAGCACTTTAAATTCAATAGAGATTGCGTCTATTTGAGTTGTAAAATTAAATTAGCCAAATATTTATTTTAGAGTGATTTAAAATATATTTCGTTTTTTATTTCCTCAGTTTGTGTGTAACATATCATTTCTGATAGATAATTCTGCACGGTACAAAGTTCGTTATAAATAATATGAATGGAAGAGAAACATCTGTTGATAAACGAGTTGGTGGAAAATAAAGTTGATATAAGTTCTTTTTACTCGATATGAAAAATTTTCCCTGTAGGGTTCAATACCAGTGTCATTCTGAAACTTTAATAATAATGATTTATTGTAATTAATCATTCAGAGATATTTTTTTTTAATGTGTTCACATGAAGTTTGTCCCGTGTGAAATATAGTTAAAAATAATGGTCTCCTATGTTCTTTTTCAGCCGATGACAGATTCAGTAGCATACCAAGTAAGTCAATGAAGCAAATTTAAGTGAAATTTGTTACTGTCGAAACGAAAATAATTTGAAGTTACTCGATAAACAACGGTGTATCATCAGTAGTAATGTCACGAGAGCATCTAAAATAATCGATTATATTTCCGAGTTAGAGGCGAAACACCACGAGAGCGTTAGCTCGAGTGGCGTATTAAGGAATACCTCCGTCGAGTTAGGAGGTAAGTATAAACGATTATTTTCGTTTGCTCGAGTGGTATTCGTCACGATTATACGATGAAGCTTGATGATTTATTCTTTTTTGGCGTTTACAATATGTCACCATGACAACGTACCTATTGTTGGAGGAAGCGAAACACCAAAACGGTTATAAAACGTCGTTAGCGGTAGCTATGTTGACTTATCAATACGTGGTAACTACGTAAAATTCGCAGTCGCTATTAGCAAATTTCATGAGTTGTATTATCAGTAATAATAGGAGGTAGAGTGGTATTCGTTACGATTTGTACATCAAAACTTGAGGATTTTTTCGTTTTTGGCGTTTATTAACAAACGTTAACAATGCATCACTATGACAACATTCATATTGCTGGAGGAAGCAGAAGTCCACAACGGGTTATACAACGTCGTCAAGAAAATATTCGCTTATCAGTACGTGGAAACTACGTGAAATTAGCTGAAAGTCACTATTGACTTATTGCATGAAGTCTTTAATCGAAATCAAATAATTCAAATGATTTGAACGTACTGAATGGTTGAAAATAAATCATAAAAATATCATTTTCACTTTATCTGATAATGACGAATATGATATTTTGTATAAATCGTAACCACGAAACATATGGGAAATTGGCTCTCTGTCGAATTGGCTGATATTTTATTATGTTATAGTAGGATAGGACTTTAGGAAAATGTGTGCGTTTAAACGATTTTGTATTTGTCATTTCTGAGATATGAGCGGCCAAAATTGTGAAAACGTCGTAATTGGGAATGATTGGCAGAAAAACTTTGTTCCTAGTCGAAATAAGACGAACTCAGGATGAAAATGTATTTTTTATCGGAACTGGTTAACATATCGAATTATAATTTTATGAAAGATAGTACAATAGGTTGTATACGGGGATAGTAAAAAAAGTCGTTTTTTGAGATTTTTCTTCTAGCACTATTTCAGAACTAATGAGTCATATTTTGGTAGGACATCACAGTTTCAGTCTATTTTAGGCGTTAAAAACATGATTAGTTTCTTAATAACTCTCTATGTTTGAAATACGAATTTTTATAATTTTGGATTATTAATTACCCCTATACTGAAAACACTTGACACATCATTTTTTACTAAAAATAATTTATTATTGGCCAATGTTGATTGAACAAAAGATGAGGTAACTTTCCGATGAATGCAGTTGTTCAATATTACCTTTCATTTAAATACAGGGTACGTTACAATTTTTTCTTAGGGCATTTTTATTGAATATCTCAAAAACCATTCAGTTAATTTGAACCTTATTTTACTTACACTATTTTGAAAATGTGAAATTTTTGTAAACTTTGTATGTTGCGTTTCTAAGATATTCACTTCTAAAGTTTACGGTATTACGATATATTTGGTTGTTGAATTCATTAATTATAATACGTTGTTGAGTTTGCATGTATTGATGCAATCTTGTTGTTGAGTGTAGTTTGCGTTGTTTATAGTATCGAAAAATTGATTTGAAAAAGTTTTTTATTAGAATTTATTTTATCGAAAGGTTCCCTAGAGTTTTGTTCAATCGATAGTAATATACCCATATGTCATGAAATGATAAACTTTGAAAATGCATATCTTATAAACGCAACATGCAAAGTTAACAAAACTCTTATATATAAAAGTCAATATTCTCAAAATAGTGTGAGAAAAATTATGACCTAATTAACGGAATGGTTTTTAAGATATTCAATAAAAGCATTGTAAATGACCTAACAAAAGGATGTAATTAACTCACCCTGTATCTGAATGAAAGGTAATATTGAACAACTTAATTCATCAGAAAGTTGTCTTATCTTGTGTTCAAATAACAGCAGTAATACATTTTTTTGTGATAAAAAACGTCCAGTTAATTGTTTTCAGTATAGGGGTTTAATTCAAAATTTTAAAAATTCATAGTCCAAACAGAGAAAGTCATCAAGAAACGAAACACTTTTTTTATCGGGTGGAATAGACTGAAACTATAATGACTTGCCAGAATATAACTTACTGGTTCTGAAATAGTGCTAGAATAAAAATCCCGAAAAACGACTTTTTTACTATTTCCCGTATACACTCTAATTTACTTCCATTAATAAGATTATAATTGGACATGTCAACGAGTTTCGATGAGTACATTTTCATCCTGAATATGTCTTATTTCGACTTTGTCAATCCCACCCAAGTACGACGTTTTTAAGAACTTTGACCGCCTATATCTCAGAAACGACACATGCAAAATCATTTACATTCACACATTTTTCTAAAGACCCATCCTACTATAACATAAGGAAATGTCAGCCAATTTGACAGAGAGCCAATTTCCCATATGTAACGATTCGGAGTTAGGAGCACACTGAACTTACCGTGTTGAAGTACTCGACGCCAGTTTTCATGAAACTGTCTGCGATTGCTTGAGTTGTGACGACACATGCCACTGGATGCCCATTTCCCATGGGTTTACCCATCGTCACAATATCGGGAACGACATCGAATTGCTGGAATGCCCACCATTGCCTCCCGATCCTTCCGAATCCCACCTGGACTTCGTCCGCGATGCAAATTCCACCAGCGGCCCTCACGTAATTGTAGACTTCGCCAAAGTAGTTCTTCGGGGGTATCACCTGACCCCCGCAGCTGACCATACTCTCTGCTATAAAAGCGCAAACGCCTTTGCCGTCTTCTTGGATTTTCGCGCATAAATCCCGGACTTCCTTTGCATAGAGCTGGCCTATTTCTTCCTTCTGGTAGTCGGTATCACGGTACTTTCCTCTGTAAGAGTCTGGAAGGGATGCCTGAAATAATGTAAATATTATCAACATATCGGAATTGGCACATTCCGACTTAGTATCCAGGGACAACTTGGGACGTGGGTCGAGGATGATCAATGGAGGTGGCAAGGAGTCTTGACACCTTCATTCTGGAACCTTGTGGAAGCTAGCTCTTATGAATAGACTCAACATCAAGGATAATACCGCCCAAGGATATGCAGACGACTTGTTCATAATAGTATAGAGAAAATTAAACTGCTAATGTTAGGTGCCCATGACGAAGAAAATGAATCAAGTATCTTGGAGTTGGAGTCTGAGCTTACATGGGAGCAAAAGGAAATTCGAAATTACCTTAGTGGCAATTATACGAACTTAATGCAATATTTGGGAACTCAGACATAGTACGATAAAATGAATTTATTAGCAATAATATTGAATGATCAAATGGTCAAAGAAGGAAATCGCTAGCTGCAAGGAGAAACAGCTCGTCGACAGATTTATCACGCACGACTCCGTGCAGAATAAGCGTAACCTTCCGATGGACTGGATCGATTACCGCAAGGAGTTTGATACATTTGCTCAAATACCTTGCGGTATCCCATCAAATCTTAAGATGAACTGAACAATTGATGCAGTTTGGAGACTTTCTTTGCCACAAGATCTGGTCAAGTTAGAGTTCGAACAGTGCAGGTAACCTTTAGAAGGGGCGTGTTTCAGGGTGACTCCCTCAGCCCTCTTCTTTTCTGCATCTTCGTATCATCATTGTTCGTTGCACTCAGAAAAACCCTGGATACAAATGCGGCACCTTCATCAACCGGAGGTATAACCTGATCTGTCTGAGTTCATTTATATAAATAATAATGATAATAAGCGCGTCGTGGGAAACCTGAGACCATAATGCATTTGGATTTGTTTGTCTAGCTTATGCGGTCTCAGCCTATGTCCACTGGCATAAAGCGGCATCTCCTCCCGTATAAACGATTGCCTTATGCTTCGTTGTGAAGAATGACAAATAATGCCGAATATATTAAAACAAATTCAACCCGATAAGCCTGAAGTGGTGTCCTCTTTCACCAAAATAGTATGGCAAATTTCGTCATGGAATTTTCTGCTCCAGGCGAATCGAATGGCTCCCGATAAAAGGAAGAAACACAGACTGAATATCGAGATTCAATCTTTGAATTCCGCAGGCCTTACCCAAACCATTCTGTTGAATGGTGGACCCATATGTCCTTGGTGGAATGATGGACACGCCTCGAATCTGAGTTATACTGGCTTGCCGTGAGACAGTAGAATTAGAAGGCCGTTATCCTTGGTTCACTTCGTCTGCTCAGTGCACACTGACTTGGGAAGAGGTTATTGGGGTGAATTATATCAGCACGCCTTCAAAATGTATCAGGGCTTTGGAGAAAGGGATATCCTCAGAGAAAACATAATTAAAAATAATATTCCTCATGAATGCTCATATGAGTGTACCCAAAGGCATAGCCTTAACACCTGGATCCGCTGTGAGGGGGGGTCGGAGCCAATGCAAATTCCAGGAATGAATAAGCTCACCTAGAACTGTGACAAAACCCAAATTTTGGTATCAAATTCCGTGAAAATCTATTTCAAATACATGTTTCACTTTCAAATCGTGCTACGTTTCTTTCTTTTAATTGCTTTTTCAGTGTCCACAGATCAAACCAGATTTTCTAAGCCTCAATGTTTCCATCCATATCAAAAGAACATTTGCTCAACTCCAACTTTGTTATAAATACATTATCGTTCCACTTATTGAATTGATCCGAAACAAATGTGTACAATATTAAGTAGAAAGCACACATACTTCATTGAGTGTTCCATGTTTTGATTTTTGAAGATGGGTTTCAAAACCATTCCGAAACTTGGAGGCCTTGGAGCACACACCTAGGATGATACATTTGGATTTCTACTGTGGTACTTGGTGATACTACGCTTTTAGATAGTGTCAGCAGTCGCTGTATAGTGGCCAGAGATTTTGAAAATCTCATCAAGAAATGAGATTAACCAGATATAGAAGCTGGCCTACTTGGCAAAGACGTGGGGGCTGTGAGATCGATCCTGACAGCAGACATAGATGGATATTTCCGAGAAAGAAGGCGAGAACGAGAACGAAATCATACACACAGAGAATATAAAAGAAAACTTGTTTGGCAAGGGTCAGCGACTCCATTTCTGAAACCCGAATCCGTACTCACTGTACCAAAATGTATAGTGAGGTTAATGAACAAATAGACCAAAAAAAAAACGACTGAAAAAACTTACCAGGACAAAGGAACGGAACACTATTAATTGTAAAACCGTGCAAAAAACGATCTGAGCAGTTGCTAACTCTGAGCAGGAAACAGCTGAGAATCATTACATGGCTTCTTACTGGGCATGCTCCTCTGACTGAACATGTTAGGCCAATCAATAGAGCATTTTTTCCTAACAAAAATACTAGTAGAAAACTGACTGTGTCACCACATGGAAGACAGTCCGTAGTTATATTCTGTTATGATTTCGACTCGCAACTGTCATTTATTAATTTGTTATAAACATTTAAATAAAAAAATGTCTTCTTTTTTATTGTTTTGCTAATAAAATGAAAACTACTAGAGCAATCTGGTTGCTCCAATGAAAGGAATTATAGATAATTGAATACAAACAAAATGGAGTGTTTTACCGGAAGATTTTATGATTTTTTCAAAAACTCCGCCATATTTTAAGATATAGGGTTGATCCTTCTAATGAAAGTATTGAATCATGTTTAGTTTATGTGTGCAGAAAACAGGCTCGAACGGATCATTAGTTTTGGCACAATTGCAATTTGAATTTTTTTGCGCTTTGTTGCAGCGTGCCTGGTTGATTTTTTTTTTCTCACAAGGTGGTTGAAACCCTTTATGGGCACCTTATCCGGCCTGACACGCACATCCCATAAGGTAGTGTGGGAGTCTCTTGAGTCCGAATTGAATCCCCCTCAGGTATACCCACTAAACACTCCACCTCGTGCGTGGTAGGCTCGTCCAGCCACCCAAGGCTGACCCGATGACACATTGGCAGATGCCCATTGTATCGTACCGTACCACTTTCTCGGGCCATCAGAAAAATTCTGCAGTCGCTGTGGTTTGAACCGGCAGCGTGAGTGATTTAAACATTGACGCTTTAACCACTCGGCTACCTGGCCCTCGTGCCTGGGTGATAGTCCGATTTCATTTACTAAAACAGATTTTGAAAGTAGAAGTACAGTACCACAAAACGTGTATTCTTATTTTGCGCTGAAATGCTGCGAAATGGGTGAAAAATGCTTGCAAACATGACTGAAAACAGCCGAGCTGGTGGAAGTGGTCGAGCGGGAGTTGAGGGGAAGCGTATTATCACGTAACCCGTTCATTAGAAGAATTCCCCTCATCTCCCGGACTCTCCTACCACTCGGTAACTAACGCGGGCTCTGCCGTTTTCAGTCATGTTTGCATGAATTTTGCAAAAAAAAAAACAAAAAAAAAATAAAATACTTGAAATTGAAATCGCGCTATCTCTAAATCATCCAGGCACACTGCAAGATAGTGCAAAAAAATTTAGCAAAATTGCAATTGAGTCAAAACTAACTATACGACAGCGCCTGTTTTGTGCACACATAAAGTACACACGATTCAATATTTTCATGAGAAAGGCCGATCCTACTTCTTCAAAAATGACGGAGTTATAAATTTTTCAAAAAATTGCCAAATTTTCCGGGTTTTCCAGTTTTTCTCCGTTACTAATGATCCGACCGAGTCGTAAAACATCCCATTTTGTTCCATTGGAGCAACCATATTGCTCTATTAGTTTTCATTTTATAAGCAAAACAATTTTTAAAAAACACGTTTTTTGTTATTTACATGTTTATAACAAATTAATAAATGAAAGTTGCGAGTCGAAAACATAACAGAATGTAACTACGGGCTGTCTTTTAAGTGATGGCACAGTTGGTTTCCTACTAGTATTTTGGCTAAAAACTCATTTTATGCTCTATTGCTTGGTGTATGTACGAAATAGGACTGTGGTAATATTACATTCGATGGATGGATGATCTTATTTTGGGCATTTTTAACGAAACGACTCAATGTTGAATCACTTTCAAAAATGTAAACTACTCCTTCCAATATATTTTTTGTATTTTTTGCATACCTCGATTCTTTTCATTAGATGTTCAGTATTTTACTTTTTTTGTGAGAAAGTTTCCAAAATTGTTTCCCCATTTTGGGTTTCAAAGGATGCACAAACTTCCAACCGAAGTATTGAATCATACAAAAATCAGTAATAAACTAGTTCACTATTGTTGTTGTTATTTCCGTCAACCGATTGCAAACTTACGCGCAACCCTCGGAAGTCTTCGAGAGACTATATAGAGCAAGATCCCAGGGCCGCCAGACGTCACTTATTTTTAAACGAACGAAATGTTGAACGATTGAGTAGTGTTTCTATGTACTATGATCGCATGCCTACCTAATAGTTTGGCCAGATGACCATTTTTCAAATATCAGGGAATCAAGGTACGAGAAAACATTAATTACTCTAGTTCAATACTCTGTCTACAGATAAATTCATGTAAAGCTTGGTGGGCTTTTGGACAGCGTAGCGGGCATCCACCTCTGAGTTCTGAATTCAAATCTCGACTTCGATAATTTTTTATTTTTTTTGTAAAAAATCCAGCCAGGCACGTCACACTAGAGTCAGTCATTTTGGTTGAAAACGGCATCGACTCTGGGAGGATTTTTGTTTAAAAAGAAATTTGACTTGAAAACAGAATATTAGTACATAAAAGATTTTGTTAAGATTTCCTTAGTGCAAGGCAAAGACTCGAAACACCGGATTTTTGTACCCCCTGATTCTTAGAGCCAGGGTAAATAAAAGTTGAAAATAATTTCCAAAAATTATTTAGGAATAAAACTATTTCGGAAAATATCAAAATAGCACAAAAAAAATTGTCGGAGAAGAGATTTGAACACGTAGCTCCGGGGTGGATGCCCAATACGCTGTCCACAAGCCCACGAGGCTTCACAAAGATTTATCTGTAGACTCCGTATTGAACTAAAGTAAGTAATGTTTTTACGTACTTTGATTCCCTGATATCTGAAAAAGGGTCATCTGGCCAAGATAGCAGGTGGGCATGCGATTATAATAGTACATAGTAACACTACTCAATCTGGGATCTTGGACTAATATGATGAATAATGTTCTGTGAACGCTGAATGCTATATCATAATAATAATAATAATATTTATTCACACACCTGCATGGTACAATACAATTAAATATTAATAATTAACTGTGAATAAATGAATACTCGATAAGTGTGAAACACTTGTTTCGAGAAGAAAACCTAATAAACAATTACATGACAAAATGTGTAAACATAAAAATTTCTAAATTCAATCTAAATATAAAATGTAAAATTATAGTCATCATATTGACTCATAAAAACAAACATATATATATATATATATATATATATATATATATATATATATATATATACAAATGTACACATACAGACACTTTCACGCATACATACATACATACAAACATACACATATACACACATAAACTATATGAAAAGTACAAACATATGTCATAAAAAAATTTAAAAAGTATATAAAGTTTGATATAAGGAATGAAATGTATGAAAACAAGATTATTTTTTTATTTTTTTGTTTCCTTATCTACTCGAATATTCTATGTAGTTCAATTCTCTTACTTCGAAGTATTTGTTTTTTTAGTTCTTTTTTGAAGCGATTGATATTTTGTAATCAATCAATCATAGAAAGTAGCTTGAACTTTTATCTAACATCTTCTCAGCAATAAGAAATCCGTATATCAATTTGTATCAATGCTGATCTAACTGAATTAAATGTGTGATATGTTTTTCTTTGAGAGATTATATTCCAATGATATTTGATAATGAAAGAGTTTCATGCGGCAAACCTTTAGATTTTGTAAAAATAATTATTTACTCACCACATGAACATGCTCCTGTTGTCCAACACCGCCAGGAAGGTTAAATTTGTAGTGAGAAATATCAATCAAAGTAGTCAAATGGCCATGGTAAGCGCTAAAAAATAACTATATTCGTATCTGACGTATCACCCTATCCGTTATTGCCCCAATAAAACAGAAAAATAACATAGAATCTTTTTTCCAAGCTTGTGTGCTGTTTCTGTCATAAATCTGATTAAAAAGAATGACCAATAAATTGATCTCGGTGAATAAACTTTTCAATATTTGAGATTTTTTTATAATGGTGAAACAAGCTTAGAAATCACATATATTTGCTGCAAAACAGCTGGAAGTTATAATTAGGTATGTAACTGAGAGGCTGCTTCCAAAGATTTATCAGCCTCAGGCTCATGTTCACAACACAAAGACGTTGGCACTTGTTCTTCATTTGTTATTTGATATGTACGAGTAGCTGTAAGAAAAAAATAAAAACAAAACAATTAGATTGGTTCCTCTCCATTCATATATTTATTAGAAAATGACATGGTAACATGGACATTTCTTTTCATTTTATATGAGGGCAACATTACATTTGTGAATTGTACAAATATTTGAAGAATAATTATATAAGAAACGATCAACATCATTCTCTATTGATATCAGCTTGTTTACATTAAATAGTGCATAATCAGTACATTGTACTGGCTGGAAAATTTTATCGAAAAAACACAAACTATTATCATTATTTTCTAAAAATAGTTCTTGAAATAATTGCTTATCACAATAGCCACATCTATTTAATGATGATGACATAGTTCTTTATCTGTTATGCAAGTACAATCACATCAACGTAGACTGTAAATGTAGAAGTTTTCATTGAAGCAATCACATTAGCCTCTTATAAGTATTTTATTGACCAGTCTATAGGCTTCAATCCTACGGTTGTGAGAAAATCATTTGCTTTAGAAAAATGTCCGTTCCTTTCCCAATTTCCTGACTTGTTGTTTGGAGACGGATGACCTGCAGTCAATACCTTATTTCCTTCGTCAATATATGTCGACATTTCTCTGGCATCCATACCCCACAGCATAAAAATCAAAAATCTCTCATTATTATTGACCATTTCTTGCAGTTTTTTCAAAATTCCAATGACAATCTGCTCCCAGCCCTTCTCACTGTGCGATCTTGGTTTATTGGCCGTAACGGTAAGAACAGTATTCAACAAAAGTACTCCCTGTTTTGCCCAGTGATCCAGGCAACCGCAATTCTCCGCAAAAGACGTGTTTTTTACATCCCTCTTCACTTCTTCCAGAATATTCACTAAAGAAGGTGGGATTATTTTGGTATATTTGTCAACACTGAAAGCTAATCCGTGAGCCCAGCCGGGAGTTGGATAAGGATCCTGGCCGATTATTACTACTTTAACGTTTCCTGGTTCGCAGAACTTCGTAAATGACCAAATGTCTGATTTTTTCGGAAGAATTTGCTCTTCGGGAACGTCACCCAAGAATTCATTTAGTTTTTTGAGGTAACTTTCGTTCTCGCGAAAAACATCCGCGAGGAATGCGCACCATGACTCATCGATAGCACTGCTAGTGAGTACATGAGGAAATTTTTCAGCGTAAAACTGCAGCGATCGATCGTCATTCGTCATGACTCGCAATCTACGGTATACTGTTTGGTTTTCATTTGGTTTTCGTGATCATCCACTTAATCGTGAAAGAGAAAGTAGGTAGCATTCTGTGTTCCAATCATGTGTTCTTACAATAATTCTGTCGCGTTGTTTATATTATTTAATCCAATTGCATTACCACATAACCAACACGCGCACAATAAGGCAGCTTCTCGTGTTTCAATCGTGCAGGATTTATTGAAATTGGGAAATTGGGACGGTTTTTTTTATTTGCAAACTTTGATCAAGCAATATATTGCGCATTCGTTTTTATTATATACTTAGTATAAACTATTCCGTTAATGAATTGGAACCGATTTTGGGACTGCAAATAATATACGAGAATACATTGAAACATTTTAAACCTTATATCACCGTTCGCCAGCCCACTATCAAAATAATTTCGTAGATAATGGAAATTTTGTTAGGTCCAACAACTAACACCAGTTTTTCGCAAGTTGCTTCTACATTTCTTATAAGCTAGGGGTATTCCCATCGAACTGAAAAATTGTAAGAATTCAACCAATTCCTAAAAATAAATTGTAGTTTTAAAAAAATTAAATAAACGCGGGTATATAATAATATGAACAAATAAGTAGAAAATGAAATTTAAGGTTGAAAGAGCGTGGGGTGCTTGATGATATTTATCTACAATTTTTTTGTATTGCTGTTGATTTTCGTAAGAGCTGTGATTATGAAAATGCTCCCCGCGCTTTTTTAAGGATATTTTTAATTTTTTATTTCATATTCTTCAAGTTTTGAAAAAATATTTACTTACCTATTATCATTATCATTATTAGGCAAAATTTGTGGCGAACTGACAAACATTATTATTTTCATTATAAAGTTCTTGTATTGTCATCGATCCTTCATATGTGTGACAAATTCTAGATTATTCGGATGTCTGGAAGTTTGACACTAAAGATTTTTTCTGTTAGGACTATTCCAGTCGGACCCCGTCTCAGAAGCTCCGATACATCCAGATAACCCAATGACATATTACCGTTAATAAAACAAACAAAAATACCCTACCTACAGACCAATCACACTAGTACATTTTATCTCGAAAATTATGGAAAAAACCTATCAACGTCGAGATCGTGAAATACTTAGAACACTCAGAAATTGTGAACGATCGTCGATGTAGTTTTCGTCATCAGTTATCAACTGCTTACGTATATCTCACAAATACCTCTGAGCTGCTGCAAAATGCACTAAGGGCCAAGAACGAATGGTGTTATAGGGAAGGTGTGAGGACAAACCCTAGCAAAGTCACACTCATTCCCATCACAAGCAAAAGAATTGTGGAGAACATGAAATAACCCGAATTATTCGGCGAAACACTACGGCGAGAGTTGCTGATCACGTCAAGGCACAGTCCTGGACTGTCCTCATATATAAAGTGCAGCTCACAACCATGCCTACTTCTCTGGAACAGTTCGAAATGTGTCTCGCTTCTATAGATATATTCATGTTCGGTACTCTTCTGAAATATCATCGGTTGTTCCACAAGCAGTTTCATTGAGACTGACTCAACGAGTTCAGTTGGGTCAGTTAGAGCTTTGCCGAACGTCTCATTCCCAGGAATTGTTCTTTGAACGAACAGAAATGTTTCGGAAAGGTTTTCCGCGAGGGATACAAGCTCCAAAACTTCAAGAAAAACACAAATCCCTACCTACTCACGATGTTCTCTGAACATTAGACGATTTTTCTTTTCGTCGAATACTGCACGCACATAGTTTATTGAACCTGGAGACAACATAATTTTATTGCCGTTTCGAAATTTTACACTTTTTCAAAATGGGTACCATTTTCAGGGCTTGCCATAGCAACTAGATCATGTTCCTCACCGATATTGAATTTTACTAACGACCAAACCGTGAGCTGGTCAAACAAATTTGAAAATCACTTGCAGAATTTGATTTTTTGTTTCAAATATCATCTGGTTCTTAGGACTAAAAATCAGCCAAATGAAAATAATACTAGTACGAGGATGCTTTTCTAGATCTTGCCCTCATATAAAACAAAAAAAATTGCAAGTCAACAAAACATGACTACATCAGCGAAATTATTATTATATGAGAAAACTTCATCACAAGGGCATATTCAGGATCTTTCCTCGGAGGTGGTATTTTTTTTTTATGTGCCATGAAGCGGCGTGCTATAAAAACTTGTAAATAGTTTCACAAGCATAATCTTTGTTGTGGTAATTTGGAAGTACTGAATTTTTGATTTATTCAACAAAAATTTTTGAAATTATTCAGCTTATTTTAAGGATTACTGATTTTTCCTTAGGATGATCGTTCTGGTGGTGACGGGTAAGTACCCCCATTACCCACCCCCCTCTCGAATACGCCCTTGCTTCATTATAACAATACATCAATCTATAGTCATATTTGGCAAACAAAATATTCAAGCACGGGTATGTTACCAAAATATCTAAATATGAAAAAATTTGAAGGTCCCAGCAAAGGCTCGTCTGGTGGCCTGAAAACGCTCTTGGTTATCAGAAAAATAAATTTAAAAACTTACTGTTCTAGTGCGATAATGTCCTTATTTCCGGTATATATTTGTGCCAATCTTAAAGCGAGATCATTCGCTTCCGAACCAGAATTAACAAAGAAACACACTGATAGTTCATCAGGCATTGTGCTAATAATTCTTTGGGCGCACAGAACGATGTTATCATGAAGGAAGCGATTATTGGTATTCAGAACTGTCATTTGTTCACAACCTGCTTTAACCACATCTGGATGACAATGACCAACTGCAAAAACAATAAAAAAATTCAAAATTTTGATTATCTTCGTATACTTAATCAATGATGTATTCCAAAAGGCGTGGATCAAATACGACAAAATAATTCTACAGTTTCAATAAAGTAACCCCTACTGATAACTTATATTAGTTCATGGGCAAATAGGTGCGTTTTTGAAAGACAAGAGTGGTCCTACTTGTATTTGTCGGAAAGCATACCACGTCTTTCCTTAATTGGCCATAGAAAAAATAGTGTAAGCAATCGACATAACCACCATTAAATGATCATAGCGTAACATACAACTGAATAAATGCTTACCGTGTGCGACATTATTGATGCAATCTAGGAAAGCGTCACCCCTTTCGTCATACATGTATTGTCCCTTGGCCCTAACAATTTTTAGGGGATCGTTGCGGAAGAATAGTTGGCATGATTTACTGGAAAATAATAGATTGATTAACAAATAAAATATTTTTCGACGACCTTGAAAAACGCACTATAAACACTGGTGCAAAATATTTCATTTCGCAAAATTTCATTTATTTATTAATATTCTATAAGTAAAATCTCGTAGTACTTTGTTTTTCAGGTCAGTCGTCGGAAAAGTGTAGTGTAAATTTCGTGTGGAAACTGGATATGGGTCGTGGTTCATCATCTCGCCACACTCGTATGGAAAATCCTATTTTCCGCGTTACTTGTACAATATACAATTTCAACTTAATCTACAAAATTTCAGTAGACAAGGTTTGTATGTTCTCGAGAATTGGCTGCTGCTTCATCAGATATCTTGAATTTTATATAATTTATGTCAACCAACAGAAGTTAAAATTATTCCCAATCTTATTGAAGCATGAAATAAGTTCTGGTATGAAAATGATGTAAAATGACATTGCCGATTTTATTTCTCGATCGGCTATACCTGTCGATCAGATCAGGTCATTCATGAAGTAACAAGAAACTCACTACATACAAAAATTCTAAGTAGTCGCAAAATGATGAAAACAAAGAAAAAATCATCATTCATCGTTTCCCAATTTTGAGACCATTTTCAAGTTTGGCATAAAAATAAATATATTATTTATTCATACTTTTGTTGATACCTCGGCTAAAAAAATCTAAAAGAGTGGCAAACTTGAAGAAACATTGTTCACTATGTCATAAGTATCGTCGAAACTTTGCCACATCGGCCGATGACAGCAACATATTTTTTTTTTTGTCAACTTTACGCTAAAAAATATGTTTGCAACCTGATTGGATTATGGAAATAATGCAAAAGTTTTTTGAGTTGGTCACGAACGTAGGGAGTAATTTCCTAGAAAATATGGAAAAATTTAACACAACCACTGATTTCGGGAACTTTGTCAAATTTGAATTGAATGAAAGAATGCCACAATTTTTCATTTTCTTATTTGACAAAGTTCCCGAAATCTGTGGTGGTGGCAAATTTTGTTTTTCAGGAAATTGCTGCCTACTTTCGCGACCTTTGCATAATTCCGTGATAAATTCAGGATGCAAACACAATTTTTTAGTCTAATGTAAAAAAAATAAGTTAACGTCATTGGCGAAGGTGGTAAAGTTTCGGCGAGAGTTATAACACAGAGAGAAACGTTTCTTAACGGTACGTTACGTTTTATATTTTGCCAAACTTGGAAATGGTCGCCAAATTAGGGAACGATAGAGGATGATATTTTCTGTGTTTGCCATCAAGAGATTGTTTTGAGAATTTTCTCTACAAATTAACTACAATTTGTTCAAATTTAAATTTTTAGTAATGTCTTGTGTGAGGGGCAAATTTGTAAAGTTTAATTGAGCACTAAAATACAACTATTGTGAAACTTAATCTACAAAATTTCAGTAGACAAGGTTTGTATGTTCTCGAGAATTGGCTGCTGCTTCATCAGATATCTTGAATTTTATATAATTTATGTCAACCAACAGAAGTTAAAATTATTCCCAATCTTATTGAAGCATGAAATAAGTTCTGGTATGAAAATGATGTAAAATGACATTGCCGATTTTATTTCTCGATCGGCTATACCTGTCGATCAGATCAGGTCATTCATGAAGTAACAAGAAACTCACTACATACAAAAATTCTAAGTAGTCGCAAAATGATGAAAACAAAGAAAAAATCATCATTCATCGTTTCCCAATTTGGAAACTTGGAAATGGTCGCCAAATTAGGGAACGATAGAGGATGATATTTTCTGTGTTTGCCATCAAGAGATTGTTTTGAGAATTTTCTCTACAAATTAACTACAATTTGTTCAAATTTAAATTTTTAGTAATGTCTTGTGTGAGGGGCAAATTTGTAAAGTTTAATTGAGCACTAAAATACAACTATTGTGAAAGTTCGCATTGTTTTTGCTTTTTTTAACATTTTTGCTAAAGTGATTGGCATAACAGAACAAATCAATGATTTACTCATCGAAAAATTTCATGTAAATGCCATAAAAGTCGTACTGAATTTTCAAGTAGCATTCCTTGGTCATGTAAAAGAAGAAAAAGACCAAGATACGTAAGTGAAGTAGTAAAGGCGGATTTACCGGATTGATAATGCATAATTTATTGCGTATGCGTAATTTTATTGCATAATACATAAAAGTTCAGCACAGGAACTCGATTGAACTTTTACGGATTATGCAATAAAATTACGCATATGCCATAAATTATGAATCCAGTAAATCCGCCTTAAGAAGATATAAAAAAAAGTAAGGTAGTCGAAGAGGCATGTATAAGAGAAGTGGAATCAGAAAATAAACTAATTGATTCTCTACAAACCAATTTAGGAAAACAAAGCAATAAAAAAACACGGATCGTTTCGATGAGCCATATAAAAAAATACTGGATCACAGAAACGTAGCTAGAATGAACTTGTTAATACAATTTCGCATATGTTCACATGTATATTATTCTCACAAACTTCTTTAAACACGGTTTCATTATGAAAATTTCAAATCATACAGTACATAATATATGCAAAGTGGCCCATTTAAAAGCGAGTCACCCCTCTAAAACTGATATTTATTATCCCATTCAAAATTTGTTTTTTCTTCAATAGAAAGAGCATCAATATTTTTAGTTCAATGCCATGCCATCTTGAATTAGAAATGAAATTTAAAATTTCAAGACGTACTCTGAATTTGATTCATAGTCAAAAATCCGAAAACCGAGTTAGCAATTTTTTTTTTAATAAATCTGTATACGAAACTGGATTTGCAATACCTTCAAATGGATGTCAGCAAAATTTCATTGAAAAAAACTTTGATTCCATACTGAAATTTAGTATAACTGAAATTATAATTACGTTATCAAAATATTTTGGATAATCGTCCGAAAAAAATCACAAGTCTGAAATACTAAAATTTCTCTAATACGCCATTTACTCATTTGTATAGATTTGGGTATCGTTAGAATAAGACATTTATGATCAAAATTATTTTTGTTGTCTGAGCTTGCTTATTCGACAAGCAATCTTCATATCTTCAGCATTTTCTATAGGTACTATTATTTCGAATGAAAATATTTTTTGACAATATATTTCATTCATACAATTAAAACGATAGATCAAGTTTTATAACTTATCTAAGAGTACACACATTTCGAATTCAGAAACAATTTCATACTCCTGATGAAATTTGTGAGTTGCAGTATTTCGAATTCAGAAACAATTTCGTACTCCTGATGAAATTTGTGAGTTGGAGTTCAAGACGACTGAAATTTTTCGCAATTAATCTCTATTAGTTTTCCTGCTATGAATTTTTTTTATGTCAATCAAAAAGAAGTTTTTTTTTACCCAAAATATCGTTGCCCAAATCAATACACCTTCAAACTGGGACATACTATAGCAATTTGCAAACAATATAAATGTACTATGAATAATTGAAACATCAATAAAAGCTATAAAAGCTATGAAAAGCTATAAAGAGAAATTGAGAATGAAAAAAATACGAATCTCACCCAATGTGCTTCTCCCTGAGAGCAATAGTTTCGTTTTTGGAGATCTGCTGCATTTCGAAATTAATCAGAAGAACTGAGGGAAGATAAAATTTTGTAATCAAGTTAGGTATTGAATGTTATGAATAATCGGTAACAACTGATGAAGATCGCGACAGTGGTAGGCAAAGACAGTGGTAAATATCATACAATTGGTATTTATAATGGAGATCCTATGCGCGCGCAATATGGTAATCGATAACGCTAACGCAACAGCACGTGATTCTAGCACGTTTATTATTCACATGTCAATGAAACAATTATTTGATGAGAGTAAATAATAAAATCATATCATATACACTAGTCAACGCATGAAACGAGCCACATCGGGTCTGAATCATATCGCTGCGTTCTATGTTATTCAAATTAGGTATGATGTGTACACCTAGTAGTACGTATAGGGAAAATGGAACAAATGAGGAAAGTTCACCTTAATTTTTTTAGCAATTTTCTGATACACCACTTCATACAATGGCCAAAGGCCGTGCACCGTGCACCGTGTACCTTTGAAATTCCTTTGAATGTATAACCCTTAGCACGACAATTATTGCAGATTGAATGATTAAAAAAATTTGATACTTTCAAACGAGGCTAATTGAGAAAATAACTGTATGTGGTCGGACTAAGAATAGCCCTATGGTAAATCCTGCCTATCGTAAGAGGCGACTAAAAGAGTAACCATAGGTGGTAAATGGTCTCCACCATCGTCCGGTAGAATCCCACCATATCGGCTCTATTATTATACGCTGTGAAATAGATTATTCCCCGTTTCAGTGTTTGGCGAATAACTTCTGGATGCCTGTTACCTTTCCCCGTTTGTTTTCAGACCTTATTCTAATAGTAATGCTGATGAAATACTCCGGAAGCAAAATACATCTCCATTCGGATTTCCGCGTGTTAAGTACTCGAGGGAATACGCCAACTTACAATTTAAAGATATTTTTGTAATATCCGCAGATTCAACAAGATCATTTATCACGTCTACCATCAATTACAAGCTGAAAAACCTGATACAACTTTTAGTCCAAGCAATAGGAAAAAAAGCGTGCAATAATTAATATCCGAAAAGAAATGAGCGTATAGGAAATTGAAATTCAGCATGAGTTTCTATTTCATGCGACTTGATCGTGATTACCGAACATAACATAAAAAATTGGCAAAGTTGCGAAAAGCGGTTTTTGTTGATAACTAAAAAATTACAACTCCGATCAAAAAAAGTCAAATTATGAAATTGTAGGCATTAAAAATATCTATTAATTGAATGATTTTTAATTTTTCGATATCGTCGATACTTTTCGAGTTATATCGGATAAACCGTGAAAACTTGGGTTTTCTATAACTCCTTAACTGTAAGGTATTCAAACTTGTTACTCACCGTTATGTGTAGCCTATGAGAAGCCAAAGAAGTCTTTTTTTGAAAAATTGATAAATATTGATTATTTTTTCAAAATAAATGAAGTTTTCTCAAAAAAGATGCTCTCTCAATATGGCTACTTTTGCTCGGGGAATGGTGCTACAGTAACGATTCATGGCAATTGTTTTTCTGTAAGAGTTGTTCTTTGTATATTGATTTTTTCGATTTTAAGGGTCAAAAAATGACTATAAAAATTACACACTTTTTCTAAATACATTGCTTAATTTTGTTTTAATATAAATGACTTGTATGAAAATGGATTCCTAGCATGATTTCAGGCATTAAAAAAATGAATTCCTACGATCACTAGGTGCCGAGATAATTTTTTTATTTCAAAAGAATCTGAAAGACGCAATAATCACAGCAGTTACAGCAGTCACCTTCATGGATGTTCGGGTTGAATACCTATATTTTCAATAAAAAAATACTAGGTTATGTTTAGTTCATTTGCAGTATCATTATTTGATGAATAAAGTGAGTCGTGCAGGCGCGGGTCGCGATAGCTGTAGCGGGTGGCGGGGTGGGGATAGCACTGAAAACTTATTTCGTGCGTTCAAAGTGGCTTGCGCTTGAAAAATATTGAGTATCTCGGATTCTGGATAACGTACAAAAATCCCTTTGTACTTAATTTGGGGTAGGTCGTCGAGAAAAACACGAATCATATTCACAAAATGATAAAATAACATTTACGAAATTATTACAGAAAAAATATTCATATATTATATTGATTCACTAATTTTCCTTTTTTAATTGGAGGATTGTCCACTGAATCATTTGGCTCTTCTTCTTTTCCTTATTATAATAATAATATTAAACTAAAATAATTGAGTAATCTTGAAATAAAAACCGTTTTGTTCAATATAATAAAATGAGTACTCACCAGAGGTAATAAAAAAACTTGTTACTTGTTGTTCACGTACGTTTTCTTTTGCAATGTACACTAGTACTTGAAATTGAATCAATAACGACTTTTCAACAGAATTTGTATCCCCACTGCACCACCCGTTAGAATTGCATCGCTCCGTGCCTGCACGCCTCAATTTGTTCATCAATTAATAATACTGCAAATGAACTAAACATATTCTAGTATTTTTTTATTGACAATATATCTCCTTGCTTAACAACCAATCAGTCTATTTCAAATTTTGAAATTCAGCCAATAGAATCGGAATTACAGTGACTATTTCACTCACCTACGAAATGAACCAATCAGAAGCTCTAGTCAAGTTCGGCTTACCGATAATACCAAACTTGACTCTTGACTCTGATTGGCCTATCAAGTTCGGTGTTTTCAGATTTGTTTACAGTGCATGTGACAGTTAAACGTCAAATATAAGTGATTACGCTGTGCACGCATTCAAAAATGAGTAGATTTGGGATGAATTCTATCGAATCAATCAACGAAAAAATCGATGAAAATGTACCGAAAAATACAAGGAAATCGAAGGAGTACATTTGGAAGTAATTTACCAGATTTTGCGATGAACGAAAATACCTATTAGATGAAGCAACGCCTGTCGAGAGACTAGCTATTATTTTGAAGGACTGGGGCTTCAACATGAGAAAAATCGATGGTTCTGATTACAAGGAATGTGTTGTGAAGACGATTTGGAATACCAATGCTAGATTATTGCAAGAAAAATTCTATAATGAATATGAACGAAGTTTCGACCCATTCAAACATTATTTTTCAATCGGCCAGAAATGCACGAGATACAAAACGCAAGTTGCTTCAAGGTAACGTACAGAAACGAAAGATCAGTTCGGCACCGTTGACCCATGAAGAACATCAAGCAATATGTACACAATGGGATGAAGATACACCCACAGGACTCCAAAAGAAATTTTTCCATATCGCAGCAGTAGAACTTGCTTGGAGAGGAGGTGAAGCTGCATATTGTTTGTTAGATTATTTTAAAGAAGAATTAGATAATAAGGGGGCGCCTACCGGCAGAATCGAATATAACACAGTTTTTTCAAAAACTTGCCAAGGAGGTGGTCAGCGATGTGCGAACAACAAATGGTTGATTGAAAATGTGCAAAATGCAACAATGTGCCCCGTGAGACTTTATAAAAAGATGATTTCAAAACGAGGTAATAATGTAAGATCTAATAGGTTGTTTCTCACCGTGAATGGACATTGGAAGCCTGGTGATCATTGCACTCCTTGGTACAAAAATATGCCTCTAGGGATCAATACGATCAGTAAATGGACCAAAACATCAGCTCAGAATATAGGGCTTGATGTGAAAAAGCAAAAAATTACCAACCATTCAAATCGAGCAACTGCAGTCAGTGAACTTTTCTGTAGAGGAGTAGGAGAACAGGAAACCATAAAAATTACTGGACATTCGAGCTCTAATTCGCTGAAACCCTACATCCAACTTAGTAAACAACATCACGAAAAATGTCAGAAATTATAGCAATCAAGATGTAACAAATATTGCAAGTACAAGCGCGTGTTCAAATAATCAAGCTCAAAACATTGTATATAATAATTGTACCATTTATAATAATTATAATTGAAAAATATTTCAGTATGTTATGGTTATTGTTGGTATTTCTTTCGATGTCAATGTTTTCTGTTCATTAAAATTTATTGATTTCTCAGGTCAACTTTTTTGCCAATTTCCTCTAATCCTGCCGAATTTCAGATTTTTTATCTTTCACTCTGTTTGTTCAGAAATGAATCGACAGACTTATCGCGAAAATTCAATCACTTGTGGTATTACTACTGAAAATTTCACACCTCACTTTTAGAGAGAACCAAAACATTCGTTCTTATTTAGATGCCATGGCAACCCAAAAAATTTCCGGAAATTTTTATCCTCCTGGGTACCCTGGCCGAAATTAATAAGTGGAAATTTTTCTGTCAAATATTTGACAGGTGATAGTTTATATTTTGCTTTGATGTACAAATGGAATTGTATTTTTCATTTGAAATGAGATAATATTTCATATTTATGTATTTATTAAATATTTCGAATGTGTCTGAATATTTTCTTCACGATAATCGCAGAATTTGCAAATTCTGAAATCAAATTTCAGAAACACTTCAATACACCAGTTGTCTACATGTAAATCAAAGGCCCCGTGGCGAGTCGGTAAAGTGTCCGCCTCGTGGTCGTGTGGTCACTAGTTCAATTCCTAGTGGAGCAAGAACATTTTTACTATTTTTTTGATTAATTTAAAAAAATCAAATTGAAATTTTGTTAAGTGTGTTTTACATATCAATATTTTCATGCATCTTTTTTGTACTATGCATATAAATAGTTCAGGTGAACCATAGTTAGTTATTTCTTATGAATTGTTGGATATATTTTGGTGTAAAATTTTCTTACCGAATCCCCCGCATGCTTGAATTAATTGCAGGAAATTTATCTCGTACATGAATTTTTTAAGAAAATTACCCTCGTCGCTGCGCGACTCGGGTAATTTTCAAAAAATTCATGTACTCGAAAAATTTCCGGCAATAATTCAAGCACTTGGGAGATTACAAGTGAAAATATAGCTTGTCGCTGTATTTTCACGGTGATAAACCTGCTTAGTTTTTGTTTTACTAGCTGTCCTCGTTTCTAGGGCTATTTGACAGCAGAACAACTTTGACGTGATGTGATTCATGCCGGCTAATACTAAACAGACCATATTCCTCTGCTTTCTTCACATTCAGCCCTATGCTGTATCACTTCCTTTATGTTTAGCGGTCAGACGTTCTCCCAACTTAATAGCAATTTGCCATTAAAATGGGACGTCTGACCGCTAAACATAGGGCATAGGGCTGAATATCACCTAATGAACAAGCATACAGCAGCATTTTTCGAGTTTTTATCAGTCACATTGAAATTTATTCAACAAAACCAGCCTGGGGTCATCATAATGGGAGATTTTAAATTTTTCATCAAAGCAGACGAGGCAGGTCGCCAAGCTCAGTTCTTCGATATGACTATTGTCTAGAGCATCAGCTGGTCGACCTACCTATACGTCAACAACCTGTTTGTCAATACACTCAAACTTTTCTTTGGCACCAATCCTCCGAAGTATAGAAGTTTGTGCTCCACTTGGGAACTCCGACCTCATCTCCCTCTACTTTTTTCCATGGAAAAGAGCGAGTTTCTCTTTTAGAGATCCAACACAAAGCACCGAGACAATTTCTGAGATAATAATGCTGAAGATGCATGTTATATCGGATTTTCATCAATTGACTTCTTAAAAATTGACACTGGGTTGGATAAAACCACCGGTAAAATACTTTAGTTGAATATACGTTCAATGTTTACGATGAGAATATAAATTAGAGAGTAACTAAATTCGACTCGTAGGTCGTATTTACGATATTGTTCATACATTTTCAGCATCTCCATGTTAGCTTGCAGGTGTTATTCGCTGGCGTTGTTCAATCAGCTCTTAGCTGCGGGCGGTGCTGTTTTTCAGGCAGGTCTTTATAGTTCAATAAAATCGTCTCCGGGGGTACCTGTTTTAGGAAAAAAATACAGTAGTTTGTTTTTCACTCGTTATATATGTTTTTTGGGGTGCTGAATCTGAATTTTAAATTTGCTACTTCCCACGGATATGACTTCACAACGAAAATCGCAAATATCTTCGAATTTTTTTTTTTTTTTTATTCAGTTTTTGGCCAAAAAGTCATAAAACTACGCAATTTTCATTATATACCATTTTATACAAAAATAAAGTACATTAAATTTACTACAAAAAAAACGCCCCTTAAATATATTTTTGGTTGAACGGTTTAGCCGCTAGAGCGCGCTGAATAATAGCCAACATTTCCTACTTTGTGGAAAATCCAGTTTACTAGTTAGTTTTTCGCTTGTAACTCAAAAACTATGCTTGTTATTACAAAAACTCCCAGATTAGGGTAGAATTACATTGAATTCCCTTCAAATTGTACAGCGTAATCACTGGTTTTGGCAAAACCGTTTAACCACTAGAGCGCGATGAAAATTTATATAATAGCCATATCCCTTCACCCAAAATTCAGCTGAGACTTATAATAGTCACTATTTATTTGATCTTCATAATAATTACTACATATTGATAATATCCACTTTTTGTCCAAAGCATGTTTGGGTATTCAGACACAGAATAGATACATGAAAAGTTTCACAAAAATAATTTTTATAAATTGTCATATTAATTATAAACTTCGATACTTATAACTTTCTAAACGAAAAAAAAAGTTATGGACAGCTACCGTCTACGACGCTTAACGGTTGAAGGCCCTGGTTGAAATTAGAAGTAATGATACTATAGGATGAATAGTTGCATTTTTTCAGTATGCAATATTGTATACCTCTTTCATCTTCAACCACCGCGTGGGCTGTAGGCTCAATGGTGCGTTGTGAAGGCCTTGAGGTATGCACGTCATCTGAAAAAAGAAAGAAACATGATGATGGGAAGCAAGGAAGCTGCATGAGAATTCAATAAAATTGATAATGTAAATGTGGGCATTTTAAATGTGTGGTGCAATGAAAATTACCATGTTCTTTTGAAATGAGTTGGATTGGAGGTGTGTTATCCATTTCGTCCAAATCCTAGTCTTCATCCGCGAAATATTTTCTCGTATTGCTGCAATTTCCTTCACAGTTTTGACAAAGCCGGGTGCAATTTAGGCCAGCCTTCTTACATCCACAATGCCCTTTGCAGTCCATCTTGCACTTGCAGGGCTGTAGCAGTTTGTCTGGTGCACGGGACTCGAGAGTAGTGACGGGCTGGAGACCGTATCTATTCTTTATCCGCCCCAGTTGTGTAGGATCTTTCACAAACCCTAGCCACGCCTGAACTTGGAGGTAAACTCTCAATGAGTGCTGCTGTGCTGCAGCCTCTGTTGGAGGGAGAATGGCGATGTTAGATGTCACCTTGAACGAAGATGTTATGAACAGTCTATGTCGTAATTTGTTTAAGGTCATTTGTTTGCCGGACCCGTAGAGAGCAAGGAGGAATGTTTCTCCTCCACTTACAACTGCCTCTAGATCAGCCTGAGGGTCTTCAAATATGTTGATGGTAGTTCCAAAATCTGGGTTTTTCTTCAACGTTTTCACATACTTTATTTTTCCCTGGTTATATAGAGCTGCCGTTGTATCACAACCGCTCATAGCGTGTAAAAAAAGAATATGGGCAGCAGTGAATGTGTCAATCACACTTGGCGGGTGGTAAATAGTATTGCATGTACTTTCTTTTCCTGGCTTCAGGAAGTACACATTGGAAGGAGTACAGAGCCCAACCATTATGACAAGAAGGTCGATATCCTCTCCCACTACAGCTACCGTGTTACACTCAGATGCCAGGCTAATAGCTGTGACAATTATCAGTCTGTCTGCATCTTCATGTGCTTGGCTGCAGACAATATTCGCTTGATCAAATTTTGAGATGAGCATGTCTATGAATCGACTCTTGTTTTTAGAATTGGAGAGAAACTTCTCTTGTGATACAGTGGGAACCATTATATCAGTGAACATTATTTCTGTGGCATTCTTTTCGTTTGACCTTCTCATGCGCTCCACGTATTTCGTGCTCTTGTCACATTCTGAGTAGCCATCAAAAACTATTTGGGCGCTTTTCTTGTATTTGGACAAAACATATGAAACATATCTGTCACAAATACCTGAGAAGCTCACTCCAATTGGCCACACCACACGGTGCAATAAAAACCCACCATCAATGACAAATGTGCACTTTTCCAGAACTGTGTTCCCTACAGGCTTGAAGGCTTTGAAGAGAGATGACTTAGTTCCCTTCCTCATGCTACTCTCATCAAACAAAGATGATGGATAAGGACTCAGCTCGTATTTAAGAAATTCTTCCAATTCTTCTTCTGACTCTTTGGCAATGATCATTCTTCGAAACAGAGTGGTTGGGGTGATGGGAACCGTTTGACCATGAATATTTACTGCGCACTTCATTATAGTGAGGGGGTTCACTCGATCGCGTCGTTTGAATTTCACAGATCTGAAATCATCCCCAACAATGCGATCCATGCCCTGGGTACCCACTTCCCTGGCCAAGTGACAGTTGATCCTAACATCTCCAACAATCCCTGTACTGATGGATATGAGTTCAGGAGTTTCTGGGAAAGGCGGGTGCTGCTTAAACCAATCCAACAGTTTCTTCATATCGTGACTGTCTCTTGTAATACTTGAGTCCCTGCTATCAACATGTTGTTCTGAGGTACTGAAATTAACTTCACAATAGCCTTCAATTTGTTCACACACTTGTTGAAGTGAAGACATCCCCTGTGTCCATCTAGCCAAAATACTTGGAGTTACGTCTCGTTGTCGAGTTAATCCACCCTCATTTTTTATGTACTTCATCAGATTTTGTTCAATTGTCATGTCACTCCACGTACCACTTCATAACTTATCAGTTCGGCGGATAATAAAAGCTCCATGTGAAGTGAATGAATTGAATTCTTCCACTGGCATATTATTCTCCAATTGGTCCATGTCTTGGAGATAGAGTTGAGCACATTTGGCAAAAAGAAAATGCCCACTAGCGTGAAAATATGGTAGCATGTTGAGAATGGTTTCAAGATGGAGTTTCCAGTTACCAAGTCTCTCAAATTCAATGAATTTCTTCACCAAAGTTATCATCTCAAAGTATTGAATCCATAACTTAGCCGTAGGACCATGAAGCACCAATTGTTGAACCCGTGCTGCAAACCCCTTTTCAAGTTCCCTCACCAATTCACATTTGTACGCTGTCAGAACCTTTGATCGGTGTCCACAGTACAAAATCTGCTGTACTCTATGGTGGACTTCAGGGGAGATGGAGGTTGATTCAAGTATAATTTTGGCCAGAGTTGTATGAGCTAAAAAATTAGCTCTTGCATAGGCATGGCCTGTCATTATTTTTTCAGTACTGTTGACAGCATACACAATAAGAAACAGTTCACTGAGCCCACTCCCTTCCATGATGTAACCCACTGCCCCCATGAATGTCATCAACAAGTGAAATCCCCCTAACCTCAGTACGACATTGCACAGTTCATGGTCTCCTGCACGACTCTCTAGAACCTCTCGTGCCTTCAAATAAAGAGGCTGATCAAATGTCACTATAGTGGTCACCTGGCGTAATGATTTAGTTTTTTCAGTGGCGTTCAGAGGAGCAGTGTATATAGTGTTGTACTCACCTGGAGGGGCATTGATGAAAGGCTGGCAGCCAACAAAAGTGGTTTGGTATGGCCTATTTCTTGTCCAATACCGGGCAGGTCTTTATGTTTGCCATAAATCCACAACAAATCTGGCATAGAAGGAGTATCAACAGTACATGCTACTGGAAAAATCTTAGTAAGATCTTTAATCTTTATTCCAGCAAGCCCCACATCATTTGTTCTTTCAAATGTTTTCACTTCTATAGCCCCCTTCATAGCGACCTCTTCTGCCGCAGGTATTTTTTTCAAACGAGGGAAACTGTCACCTCTAATAACTGCACTTTTTGGGGTGATGCAAACAATACCCCCCATGGCATGGAAAGTGTTGTGCCCATCGATTGTTTGTACGTTGAAGTCAGCATTGTCAAACACCATTTGGGACAATGGTATTCCGTGAACCGCTAGAGGTGGGCGCATGATCGACGAATTTTCGAAACGTGTGACTTCGGTGTAAGATGAACAAAACCCTAGAGCTGACAACATATCAATCAGTTATCTGGATCCATACTTTTTGTACAGCACTGCCGCCAAACCAACTTGCACAGGGGAGACAAATGACGATGGCCTCACGGCTGTATTTATATCATGAGCGATCGCTGCCGATTTTTTTTTCATTTTTGTAAGTTGCCACGCTTTTTTTCTAATATAACACCATCAGTGAAAACCTTGAGAGTCTCAGGGATGAGGTCATCGCTCCCTTCGACAAACTGTTCTGGTGGGGGGTACGTTGTCAGATTGTAGACTTCAGATCGTATGTCCTCAACAATAATTGCTGCAGCTGTCTCGACAATGCGACGTCGTTCCACTTTTTCAGATTTTTTTTTCTGTTCAGTGTACCATGCATCAGTGAGAATTTTATAACCTGTGTTTTTGAAACACACAATATAAGGTTCACGTGTCATGACAAATATGTCATTGCCATACTTTTCAATAAGGCGAGTTCTAACTGTTTTCCAGTGAGGGGGGGTTATCACCTTCAATCTTGCTCAGAAGTTCCTCTGAGGTGAATTGGCATTCTTCATCACTTTTTTCGAGGTAATTGAATACTGCTTGCAACTGTCTATCAACTTCATCTTTGGGTCGACCACGATCCCTGTTGACTTCTAGGGGAGGGGCACGGATGTGTAGGTTTTTCATGCAAGACAAATGGTACTGTCCATCAGCAGCTACCAAGTCTGGAAATGATTGAAAACGGTGCATGATGGCTTTACAATATTCATCATTACATTGTGTCTTAAAAAATTCGCCTTCAGGTTCAAATTCCTAACTAGAAACACAGGATTGGGTGAAGCTGGGGTCAACTTGTTTTGTTTCGCTCGATAGTTTGGAGGTATCTCAACCCCACACAAAAAGCAATAATTTTTTAAATTAAATATGGGTTTGCATGATCGAAGTTCGTGACCCTGACTGTATCTACCCTCCTCAGCCCTCTTGCTGGCCGCAACAATACACGTTTCTCTCACATATTGCTTCCTACATCTGTCATGCACTTCGATTGAGGATACCCTCTTGAATGAAATGACCTTACCATCCTGTCTTCTCAAACTAGCTTCAACGAATGACTTCAACCCTCGGGGTTCCATCTGTCAACACTTGATCACAAATAGCACAATTTGTATAGGACATAGCCACTTATTCTTATAACTGTATGACAATACTGATGTTTAATGTTTTTAACAAAACACGCTCGGAAATTCGACATTGAGAGGCCACTCTGAATTTTTATTTTTTATACTAGATCATCTTTCGAAATTTTACTAAATTCTAAAGACCACAAAAATGTTAGGTCATATATAACTTCTGTTTTATTGCGTATTACAAAGACCAAATAAATAGTTTTTAATGAATAGATAGTGATAATATTGGTCTATATTGAATTTTTGGTTAAGGGCTACGGTTCCGCATAACCTGACATAAAATTAGAATGCGCTCTAGCGGCCACACGGTTTGGCCAAAATAAGAGATTATAGTGTGCATTTTGTGGGGAACTAAATGTCATTTGAGCAGAAGATGAGCATTCTTGTAGTTACAAGAATAGTTTTCGAGTTACAAGTGAAAAACTAACGAGAAAACTGGGTTTTTCACAAAGTAGGAAATTTTGGCCTTTCTTCAGCGCACCCTCGCGGCCAAACCATTCAACTAAAGAATATATTTGAGGGGTGTTTTTTGTAGTGAATTTGATTCATTTTATTTTTGTATAGATTGGTCTACCTCGAAAATTGCGTAGTTTTATGACTTTTTGGCAAAAAACTGAAAAAAGGACAAATATTTTGATTTTTTTGCGATTTTCGTTATGAAGCCATATTCGAGGGAAGTAGCAAAGTTGAAATTCGGATTCAATACCCCAAAAAACATATAAAGCGAATGTGAAAACAACTACTATATTTTTTCCTGGCCAAAACACCGTTTGTTTGGACTATTACAGCATTGGTATGGTATTTGCACTGCAAAGTTTCTGTAAGTAATTTTCCTGCACTCGTCAATGGAGAACTTGGAATGAACTCTCGTGCTTCCGATGTGTTGCACTCAGGCTGAAGTTTAAACAACTAATTGGTCCTAATCATTTCAGTCACTGGTTCCATATTGGTACATTTGACAGCGATCGGTAGGTCATCTGAAATGGTGGTTTTTGGAAATGTTGTCACTTTTCTGTGTGTTGCTAGGATTTAAGTGCAAATTCATACGGACCTCTAACTATAATGATTGATATGATATGCATACCAATGACATGAAGGTACAATGTTGCTTATGGTTGTTCCAGTATAGTGGAAATGCATTTTATAGTTATTTTCCAATTATTGATAAATTAATATGAGGGATAGGTACGTGAACACATACGAAGGGGACAATGTAAGGAACGTTCCGTGAACAACGTCATCACTTTGGTATGCCATGCCAGTCGGAATTTTAGAACAGGCCGAGAACCATCTATCCGAGAGTAATTCCGAAAAACAGGCCTTCTTGGATATAAATAGACAGCTCAGATGAGATAGGGCTGATACAATTAAATTCCAAAAGTCTGATTTGAAGTAGTATGACCAGTAGGCAATGACGTGACTACAATGTAAAAACTTATAAGGAAGAATGGTCGAGTTTTCCAAATGAGCTTTTGAGTTCTACTACCAACTACTATATTGCGCATCATATTAACATCATGTTAACATTTCTTCACGACACGGCACTATATTGTAAATATAATAAGATAAACAACACAGTTAATTTTATTCCGTCTCTTTTCTGTCGATATTCATTCCGCCTAGAGCGGAAAACTGCAAGACGAAAGTCATATCTCAATATTTATAATCCAAAACAGAAATAAATTCAAAAAACATCAACATGGATATGGAACCCGCCTGGAAGCGAATAACTTAGAAATACCAAATTGGACAAAGATCAATCACATATATTGTACCCAAATTGTTCAATCTTGCTCCAGATAAAAACGGAACGAGTGTTAAGATATTCAAAAGTTCAGTGATCAAATGGCTCAAAAACGAAAATATAACAATAGCATGAATAACTCCTGCCAAATTAATTCCCCATACTAACATATAGTTTAACATTCTTACCAATAGCATCTCAAATATTTCAGACACATATCTGTATTTTAAATTTCATTATTATAATATCTCTTTACACGAACAGTCGTTGCCGACCGATAATGAACCCTTCACTCCCATATACACCTACTACCTATGCTTATTATGGCAAGTTCCATGTCAGAAAACAACTCCTCCCCTGGCTAAGACCACGACGGGTATTGAATTAAATCTAACAGATACTTGTGCAACGTTCCTCAAAACATCACATGACCCAGTTGCAATTGCCCTCTGTGACCAACAAGCAGAATTATGTTTTGATTCGAACAGGGCGACCACCAGCAGACTAGTTTCGAGGTTGTTGCCTCTCATCAGTGCAAGGGTAGGTCAACACAGACAGCACTGAAGCCATCTGTTCCCCGTCCAAACCATAACACACTCCGCTGCTTGGTCAACTCTGGTTCACGCGATGAAGCGGTTTCTAGGCCGATCCACCTAGCGGGCAGAGGGAGAATATTCCAAATCTCCGGGTTAAGAGATTTATGTCGAAACAGACATGTTTTTGGGAGATCGTTTAGTAACGAACAGTCGTTGCCGATCGATGATGAACCCTTTACTCCCATATACACCTACTACGTAGGCTTATTATGGCAAGTACCTGTCAGAAAACAACTACTCCCCTGGCTAAGACCATGACGGGCATTAAAATTATTCTAACAGATACTTGTGCAACGTTCCTCAAAACATCAGAGGACGCAGTTGCAAGTGCCCTCTGTGACCAACCAGCAGAATTATGTTTTGATTTGGACAGGGTGACCACCCGCAGACACTCTGAATCTCCGGGTTAAGAGATTTATGTGAAAACAGAAATGTTTTGGAAGATCGTTCAGTAACGAACAGTCGTTGCCGACCGATGATGAACCCTTTACTCCCATATACACCTACTACGTAGGCTTATTCTGCTGGTTAGTCACAGAGGGCACTTGCAACTGCGTCATCTGATGTTTTGAGGAACGTTGTACAAGAATCTGTTAGATTTAATTCAATACCCGTCGTGGTCTTAGCCAGGGGAGTAGGTGAAAAATATACAGGATTGTTGATTTGCCATTGAACAATTCCTGCAAAAAACACAATATCTCGGAAAAGGAGTTGATTTGAATGATAATATACAGGGTGTTCCATTTGAAAAAATCAAAATATTGATGTTTGAAAATGGCCAAGTTTGTATTGTTGTATCGAACATCCTGTATAATTTATACAATACTCACCATATTCACAATGAACTGATCCATTTCAACTATCGACTCCCGAATTATCTCCACTAAATATTTCGAAACGTGAAATAGGAGATTTTTCAAAAAGAAGTATGCAAAATAGATATTTTTTAGATAACTCGGCAACGCCGCAACGGAATCTAAAATAGAAAAAAATTGTTGAACAGCCAATGAAACAGCGGATCGGAATATATGAAAATATACTGGGTGTATCATTTGAAAATGACCAACTTTGGTCAGCCACGCTTCAATGATGCACCCTGTATGAATACGAATAATTTTGGAAGATAGTCTTGAATGGTCCGTTTAGCAAAAAAATTATAAGAAATCGAAATAGTGATTCACAACGGAGCAATCGACCACGGGAATCTTGTTGACTCACACTGTATATGTTTTATTTATTTATATCACATTAGGACTTGTATCTTATTACTATTATCATATCATGGCAATCTTCACAGATAAGACAAGTTTTCTAAAAACTTAAGTGAATCATCGATACCTATGTTACCGCTGATGAAAATCAATTAATATAGAAAATATGTTTTGACAATCTCTTTCTTCTACGAAAGCGTAGAAGGGCCACAACAAATTTTATTTTCATTTCAAAATAAATTCCGACTTGCAACTCGGAATTCCGACTTGCATCTCGGAATTCCGACTTGCATCTCAGAATTCCGACTTGCAACTTGGAATTCCGACTTGCAACTCGAAATTCTGACTTGCATCTCGTAATTCTGACTTGCATCTCAGAATTCCGACTTGCAACTCGGAATTCCGACTTGCAACTCGGAATTCCGACTTGCAACTCGGAATTCCAACTTGCAACTCGGAATTCCGACTTGCAACTCGGAATTCTGATTCACAACTCGTATTCATTTGTATTATATCGATTCATATACCGGGTGTCCCTGAGCTTTGAGGCCAGCAGATTGTTGTTGTTAAAATTGTTAAAATTGTTATTTCCGTCAACCGATTGCACCCCTACGCTCAACCCTCGGAAGTCTTCGAGAGACTTGTGTGAGCTAGGGAAGACGCAGCCCTTACCTTTTAACGTGTGATGCCAAGCACGATACTTCAGTTATTTACTTAGGAAACAAATTGGAAAAATTATGTGTCGTAGGGGACCACAAGACTTTCCAAATAGTGTAGCGAAATCCACCCCTTAGCAAATTATCTCCGAGGAATCACCCCTAACTTTAGTTTTTTTAATTTCACACCCATGTTTGTTGTTGTTTAACTCACAATCTTTTTTATTTCTTATTCAACGATAAATCATAATAATAAAATGTATTAATTTGGCTGAATTAATTGTTCCACATTGTGGAGACAAGAAAAAGAGGGTGTTAAAGAAAAATAGACAACAAAATGTAAACTTTTTGTGTGTTTTTTTATTCTTACAGTTAAATTGCTATCAGTCGTGATACTGTTGTTAAATATCAAAATGCCTTTCACCTTCACTACAAACGAATACGTTGATATGATTTTAGCTTTTGGTGAATGCCACAAGAATAAAGGTGCGCAGTGAGGATGTATAAGCAGCGCTTTCCTGGTCGTCGACAACCATCAGGTCGCAATACTTTTTCTCATGTAGAAAACACAATGCGAACGGGATCACTGACGACTGAGGAAAATTTTATTGTTTTGGCCTACGCCCAAGTAAATCCTCACATTTCGGTTCGTGCATTGGGATCAGTAGTAATTTGCAAAAAGTACAGGTATAATCTTTTCAAAATCTATTTACACCACTCAGATCTACATATTTCGAAAGACGAATGGCAGTCATTGCACACATTCAAATTTTATTCCAAGACAATCCCAACTTCCTCAATCAAATCTTGCCGTTATAATGGCACTGTTGAACGATATGGTCACAAGACAACTCTCACTGGATAAGAGGAATCCATTTTCTCATCGGTCCCCATCGGCCATATAGATCTGCATTTTTTCGGAAAATTGTATTCCTGTACTGTTAGAAGATACTCCAATCGAAGAAATATCACAAATGTGGCAACAAGATGATGGATGCTCCTGCACATGACCATAATATAGTTACTAGTTTCCTCAATAATATCTTTCAAGACCGTTGGATTGGAAATAGTGGGCCGATTCGATGGGCTGCATGTTCTCTAGATCTCACGCCACAGGACTTTTTCTTACAGGGATATTTGAAACGAGTGGTACTCGAAACTCCAACAATAATAAATGTTGAATATTTGATACAGAAAATATCAGAGGCTTGTGATACCGTTACTTCTGAAATGATTAGAGCTTTCTGTACTCCTGCACTGATTCGACGACTTGAAGCATTTATGACAAGTGCTGGCCAACATTTTGGACAATTTCTGTAGTGTAATGTATTATTCAAAACGCAGAAGAGTTTATAAATTAATGTTTCATTTGTGTCTTTTCATTTCCCATAATTCTGTATGCCATTCCAGCTACTATGATATCATATCATTGAATGAGAAGTGAAATGGACTGTATTGAACAAAAACAGGCATACGGTTGCAATTTGAAGAACAAAAGTTAGGGGTGGTTTTTCGGGGGTTATTTGGTAGGGGGTGGTTTTTGCTATGCTGCACGAAAGAGATTATGATCTCGTACAACAAAAGTTTTTAAAATTTTTATTTTCTGTAAATAACTGAAATATTTGCTGGTTTGAAAGCTCTGGGACACCCGGTATATTATATTATTCAAATTATATTATAATTGAAAACGTCGTGGGACAAAGGATATTGAAGTACCTGTATTTCTTGGAAAAATCGTTTCAGACTACAAGTATGACAATTCGTTGAAATTGTTTTATCAGGAGGAACATAAAAATGTCAAAATATACAGGTTGTCGCATTAATAATTTTGAATCTGATGTCACGTGACCGAAAACAAAAAGCTCATTGGGTAACATAATATCAAAAAAAAACTGCACCAATTGCTTTAATTCAGAATCCGAAAATCAGAATTCTCCACTACTTTCGAGTTCAGAGATATTCCCTGTCCTAATCTTCGTGGGACACCCTGTATATTATATTATTATTATTATCAACATATTCGAAACAATAGATTCAATTCGAAAGAGAAAGTTGTATATGAATTCAAATTCCGAGATGCAAGTCGGAAATCCGAGATGCAAGTCGGAATTCCGAGTTGCAAGTAGGAATTCCGAGTTGCAAGTCTGAATTCTGAGATGCAAGTCGGAATTCCGAGATGCAAGTCGGAATTTCGAAATGCAAGTCGGAATTCCGAGATGCTAGTCGGAATTCTGAGATGCAAGTCGGAATTCCGAGATGCAAGTCGGAATTTCGAAACGCAAGTCGGAATTCCGTGATGCAAGTCGAAATTCCGAGTTGCAAGTCGGAATTCTGAGTTGCAAGTCGGAATTCCGAGTTGCAAGTCGGAATTCCGAGTTGCAAGTCGGAATTCCGAGATGCAAGTCGGAATTCCGAGATGCAAGTCGGAATTCCGAGTTGCAAGTCGGAATTCCGAGTTGCAAGTCGGAATTTATTTCGAAATGAAAATAAAAGTAGCTGTGGCCCTTCTACGCTTCCGTACATTAGCACGACGTTAAATGTATTGTTCCTGAGTGATTGAAACGAAACCAAAATTTTCTAGCACGAATCTTTGCAAGTGATCGTCTCACATTTGAAAATGCCATGCCATGTTTTCATAATGTTCTGAAATAGTATATTGTGTATCTAGTAGTAAAAGCAATACATTCCCGGACGACAATGTAAATTGTTGGCCGAGGCGTTTAGCCGAGGCAAACAAGCATTGAAGTCTGGGAATGTGCTTTTACTACGAGGTACACATACTATTTTTTCTGAAATCGCAATCAGCGTTATCAAAAACTAAGGATTTCTACATATTGTTTGCGTGAATTCAATAACTGTCTAAAATGTAAACAAGCCGGCAAAAATATTCCCGTATCGTTTTCGATACGGGAAAGTACTTTCCCGTACCGTTTAGGTCCGAAAACGGTCCGGGAAAGTTCGTTGCTTCCCATATAGCACGCGACGTCCTGAGTACGTCCATTCTAGGTCCAATTCAGGTCTGAATGTCCTGGACGTATTCAAGACGTACTGAAAATGTCCATTTCTGAACGTACTGTGTACATACGAATTCGACATACTGAATCCGTCCATTTCTGGATGTTTTCGGGAGAATAGGTAAAATATTATTCAGAAATCATAATTTTTCACTAGCCGTGATCATTTAGTTCGTAATATCTCGGTAATTGTCGTAGTTGGTATCTTTCAGCGTTATAGCCCCCGTGAATATTTAGACAACAAAAAAGTGCACGGCATAAGCGATCTGTGATTGGTCACTGTACTGGCGGTGAGTTTAAATGACAAGACAAGAAAAAGGCAAACTAAGTTGAAATTGCGTGAATTACAGCCAACCTAACCTGAGTAACCTTACGTAGACTGAATAACCATATAAAATTGTTAGCGATTTAAAGACCATTCATACAAAATTATTAGTGATACCAGCATTGGCTGGAGCACTAATGCCGTACATTTTAGTGTATAGTCTGGAAGCAATGCGTTCTCTATCTTTGAGAGAGTAAAAGTGAAATAGCAATACATTCCTACGAATTTCTCAACGGTCATTTGACGAAACGACGAAAGCGCATCTTACCTTACGAAGTCTAACCTAAAATAAAATTCCGAATATTTCGGTTGCCGACAAAGTTTTTTGAGAAATTTAACAGTGCCATAAGTTTTTTTATTGCTTCTTGCATTTGAATCAATTAGGTACAAGTTTTCTTTCCACTGATTTTTGTTATATTGAAGAGGTAAGTTGACTTTGAATACATAATATGGATCGTTCGAAAATAAGTAAACACTTAAAACATGCCAGGCAAAGGGTTAGGACATTCGAGCAATCTCTTTCGTATAATAGGTCAGTAAAACGATCTCCTATTGAGTTAATTGAGAAACCTTCAACTTCTTTAGAAATACCCCATCCTTCAACTTTTACTTCAAATTTTAAAGATTTCGATTCAGAAACCACTTGTAATAGTAGTAGCAATAGCTCTAAACTTTTTCTCGATGAAATTTCCAATGAAGAAAATTCAGATTCGGTCATTTTCAATAATATAACTAACAACTGTCAGGGACCTGTTGAGTTTAATATTAAACAAAATATCTCCAACAAAGATAATATAACCATTGTTTTAATAGAACATAGTTAGTCAATGCCTGTGGAAAAGGTATTGGACACAAACGCGAGTGTCATCTAGCGTGATTAGTTACAAACATGAATATTTGACGTCATTTTAATGCAGGTTTCTTCAAAAAACCCTGATTTTAATGCTTTTCCATTGTTTTAATCAAGTTACGACATGACTTGGAGGCCAGATCACTGGAGTTACGACATAACTTGGATGCGAGCTCACTGTCGCCATCTACATGTCGCATCCATTTTGATCCAATTATAATCCCATAAGGTTGACTAACTATCTTCTATATAAACAATGATATAACTAATAAGTTATCAGAGTGGGCTTTGAAGCACAATGTGCCCCATATTGCTGTTAATGATCTCCTCACTATCTTAAATCCTCATTTTCCTGGCCTACCATTGAATGCACGAACTCTCTTACGAACACCTAAAACAGTTAATGTTCGTACAGTAGAGCCTGGTGAATACTGCTATTTTGGTTTTGAACATGCTATTGAGCAACTCCTGGAAGGTTCAAAGAAATGTCAAGAATTGAATTTGATCGAGGTATGTATTAATGTTGATGGTTTACCAATATCTAAGAGTTCAGGTAGTCAGTTATACCCTATACTAGTGAATTTGTATCAAGATAAAAATTGTGTAGAAGTGATCGGTATATATCATGGCAATGAAAAACCATCTAGTGCTAATGAATTTCTTGCGGATTTTGTATGCGAAGCTAAAGACGTGGTGAATAATGGATTGATATTCAAAGAAAAGTTGTATTCAGTAAGAATAAAAGGTTTCATTCTAGATGTACCAGCCAAATCATATATTACTTATGCCAAAGGTCATTCAGGTTATATGTCATGTACAAAGTGTTACACAGATGGTGAGTTTATAAATAATAGGGTTTGTTTTCCAATTACAACAAATGTTCATTTGAGGACTGATGAAGAATTCAGGCAGAAGGTTCAAGGTTCAAGGTACCTCTGTACTTGAGCAAATTCCATACATTGATATGGTGAAAAGTTTTCCGTTGAACTACATGCATTTAATTTGCTTGGGAGCAGTTAAAAAATTGTTAGTTTCTCTGTGGTGTTGTGGTAAACCTTCAACAAAACTCTCTTGCAAGGAAATCTCTCAGATAACAGTTCTAATACAAGAACAAATTCCCAATATTCCAATAGAATTCAGTCGAAAACCAAGATCTTTAGATGAATGTAAAAGGTGGAAAGCTACAGAGTTTCGACAATTTCTACTTTACACAGGTCCAGTTGTATTGAAACATATTTTAAGTACAGATAAATACATCAATTTTATGACCTTACATGTTGCAATAATAATTCTGGCAAGTCCCAAATATAAGAAATTGATAGGTTATTCAGAAGATTTATTGCTGTATTTTGTAGAAACATTCATAACTTTGTATGGAAAAGAAAATGTGTCACACAATGTTCATAATCTATTACATTTGTCAGATGATGTGATATTATTTGGATGTTTAGATGATTTCAGTGCTTTCCCGTATGAAAATTACATGCAAAATTTTAAGAAAATGATTAGAAAAAGACACAAACCGCTGCAGCAAATTATTTTAAGGAAAAGTGAGAGAGAGCAACTCATTTCAAACCAGTCTACATCTGACTACCCCAAACTTTCAAGAGAACGTTTTAAGGGGCCTGTTATTTTGGATTGTATACTTCTGGCACAATATGCAAAAATTACTTTCGAAAATTTTACATTAACAACCACGGAGCCTGATAATTGATAAATGATAACATAATCATTGTACAAAATTTTGCCCTTACTGCTGAAGGTATCATAATTATTGGCCAAGAATTTTTGCTCAAAGAGGATTTTTATGAAAAGCCATGCAATTCTTCAGATTTGGGTATTTATGTTGTGAGTGCATTGGGTGACTTAAATTTTTGGTATCTGGATAAAATTTCCATTTACAAAAATGTAAAGTTATCATACAAAGAAAAACACATTGTGTTTCCTTTGTTACATTCATAAATCATTTTTTATTTAATAAAGTGGATGTTCTTTTAATAACTTTTAGGTTATATTTTCTGTTTTTAGTATTTCCATAATCATTAAATTTATTGAATATTTCATTGGCCTGCCTGCCTACATGTTTTTTAGTGTTTTTCTGACATAACTTGATAAGGTCATCATTATTTGACGTTTGATTTTGTACTTAGGCTACCGAATATATATTAAAATTCCATTTTATGTGTTCCAATCAATCAAATATGAACATATGGACCATTGTGAAATTCCAAAATGAGAATGCGGTGGAAGCTGTCCCAACAGGATGGATGATTGGAAATACTGAATGTTATTGGCCTCCTTGGACAACAGAAAAATTAACCACCGCCATTAAAAAATCAGAAAAGCCCAGCTCCTGCTGGCCTTCATTCAAAGTAGAATGTTTCCGAAACAGCACATATGGTATATAATATAATTCTAATTATTTCTTCTTCTCTTGCGTGTATTCAGGTATCTGGGGGACCAAGGCTGGGGCCCATTTCCCCAAATTTCTGAGTACATCTCTATTTCCGTGTCAATTTTGGAAAATATATAGTTTCAAACTAATTTAAATCAGTAATAGATACACTTACAGTTCATAATGTTGAACTAATTTTTTATGGGCTATACCAGTTTCCAAAATAATTTGACTTGTTCAGATTTTTTACTTGTTCAACAAACCTGAACTTTCATTGTCGATTCTTTCAAAGTTATTAATTGATTACAGATTGTTATTGGCTAGCCCGGAGTAAGGCCAGAAAAGCTGAGGAAACTAGTGACCTAAATTCAGAATCTGACAACCAAATGAAAAGAATCAGAAAAAAGAAAATACTTTCCTCATCAGATTCAGAAGATGATTCACAGTTCCTAAGATCACCACCGAAGATTAATAAAAGTATTCCAGAAATTGGTAAGAAAATCAAGAAAATGACATAGGAGTTTTAGGAGCATTTTTTGTTGAATGAAAAATTATATCAGTCCTTGACTATTTATTATTCACAAAATGTTTTAATCTAATATTTCCAGATCGAAATAAGTCTCCGAAAATAGCAGAAAAACAATGCCCTGCTCCAGCCTGCAGCAACGTTTCTCCAACATATTTGCACGAAATACTTGATGGACCCACACCCACCTCCAGCAGGGTTAGAACAGGTTAATATTATTTATATTTGTTTCTCTTCATATTTTATTGAATTTTCATTCATTTACATTTCATATGTGATACAATACAGTATTCTATATTATAGGATATTGGATTGCCAAAAGACTCACTGGATTGAAATGAATGTTACAGAGTGATTCTCATACCATATTGAAAAGTATATTATGAATTCTTAGAAATTTCATTCTTTTTTCAGTAACATCAAATAACAGTCGAAGTGAATTAGAAACCAACACATGTTCATGTTGTCAGGTACACAACAATGGTAATACAAAAACTATGTTTTAATGTTTATATTTCATTGAAAATATTTTCAGGAAAATATTTGAAAGAAATTTTGCAACAGAATCATTTGTTACGAGCACTTATAGGGGATATATCAGTAGAAATACGTGCATTGAAGGAAAACCAGGGAAACACTGTCACGAAGTCATTTTTCACCAAATTCAAGTTCCCCCTCGAATTGTTGAAGGATTTCAAGGAATTTTAAAATTATTTGGAAGATCCAATAGTTTTTGCCAATGCTGTAAGTAAACATTCATATATCCCTGGTACAGGAATGAATGTTTTTCTTGCATTCCATATTCTTGAGGTTGAATTGATCACTAAAATAAGTTGACCCAGCATGAAAACTGAGGAGTAACATGAGTTATGGAAGCAGATTGATCTCAGAACTCTACTGTATTTTTCAATTTTTTATTTTCATTCAATGATTTTATTAAAAACATCACTTTTCTAGTTTGTTTTATGTCTAGATTAGACCTATGTCGTTCTTGCCCTCGAAATATTCCATTTGAGCTTGATAGTTTCTCATTATTTTACAGGTTACTGAGATTTCTAAAGTGGGTGGGAGCAGTCCCTACAATTTTATAAAAAGAGCCATGACATTGTTAGTATCCAATGAGATGGCTGTAGGTTACAGCTGGCTGGGAAGAAAAGGAAAGTCTCCTTTTCACCACACACAAATGGCCAGGTAATTAATTACGAGAAAACCATTTTATGAAAGAAATCTCTGCGATATGCATGAGATCTTAATTGTTTATAAATCTTTAATTGCAATATGTAAATGTTCAGTTAGAATTAACAATTTACTTGTCTTTTTTTTTGTGAGAGACTGACTAGAGGAATTCTTCTCTTTTCACAGAATTTGGTGACTCCCCTTGAGAAACTACCTTCATCAAAATCAAATTTATTTTTTTTAGTACACTTTTGAACAAACTTTTACTTTTAAAAATAAATTTAAATTTTTCCATATATTAAAAGTCTAATGTGTTATTCCCTTGAAGGTGCTGCTGATGAAGGAAATTCGTCCAAGACCCACAAGGATACAGAGGCAGCCATTGCGTCTTGGTTGAAGAGGGCAAATGAAAGAAAAAGAAAATAAATTAATATTATTTTATTACAAATAATATATATATGTATCATTAAAGAGACACTTCATTCATTTATAATTACAATGTTGAATGTGGATGATTTTTATTTCATTTTAGAAAAATACCTGTGCAGAAAGTACTAATAGGTCTTCAGAACGGATATTTTAGGTACTTGGCAACACAAAATAGATGTTTGGGGCTTTGATCAAGTAACAATACTTGATCAAAGTTTTAGGATCATCAAAATTTTGTAATGTCGACATATTAAGGACGTCCAGATTCCGCGCATTTGTACATCCCCAGTATGTACATTTCAGGTCCTCAATTACCTAAACTAGACGGTTTGGGAATGTACCAAAAACGTCCAATTTCGGTATTCAAGGACCTAAAACGGACGTACTGGGGATATACGAATGCGCGGAATCTGGACGTCCCCAATACGAACATAAGACTGTGCCTAATCTGGACGTCCCCAGTACTCACAGTAGGTCTTGGTCGGATATTCTCAGTACGTTTTCGGCACGTACTTGTGCTATATGGGTTAGCAACGGACTAAAATATTATATTAGCGTATTTTGAGGCCTGAAGTTGCTCCGAGAAAGTAGGCATTCTTGAACGATTTCAGAAAAAGTACTTTTCCATACCGTTTAGGTCCGAAAACGGTCCGGGAAAGTTCGTTGCTTAGCAACGGACTAAAATACTAGATTAGCATATTTTGAGGCCTGAAGTTGCTCCGAGAAAGTGGGCATTCTTGAACGACTTCAGAAAAATTATTTTTTCTTCGACCATTAAGAAAAATTAACATTTCAATTGCGTCTTCGATTAAGAAACCTACCACGTTGTAACACCGATTTTCATTTCCCACGGGCTAGCTGTATCGAAATATTTCATTTTCTACGACTTTCATGAACTACTAGACTGTCATTATAGGTAGGCATTAACGAATTTTATGAACATGAATAATATCGAATCAAGTTTGTTTACGTCTGTCTAATAATTTGACATTTCACATCAGTAGATAATTACAAAATTCGATTGAAAAAATTAAGTTATTAAAAATGATTAGCGATAGTGAGGATGATTTAACAATCAAATTAATAAATTTATATCAGAAGCTCCTGATAATGCCTATCTTCTGACAAAGGTATGATTTTCTTTTCATAAAACCAGAATAATTTCAATAAAAAGATTTATTACAATCGGATTCCATATTTTTGAATAGTTGACAGATACTTTCTATATATAATTTGAACAAATTATTTTGTGCTCTAGTAACGACGAGTGTTGATTCAGATGACACATGGACTTTGGATGGTGGGAGCGAGGGTACAAATCCACGCAGCCACATTTTTTTTTCATTTTATGAAATCGATTAGTGTGATTTTTTATGCATAAAGTTTTTTCATTTCCAAGTTGTCAAAATTTGAAAATTCTGAATGTTATTTGTTTCACGACGTAGGTAGGTACGTGTACAAAAAGAAAAAATAGATGTTTCATTCAACGGGTGAAGAAAGAAAAAATTATCTAAACCATGTAAAAATGACGGCAGGAGAGTTTATGATAAAAAAGATTATTAAAAATATTACAGATTTGTTAATGATTCAGATGGTCGTAGAAAAAGTCTAGTGTACAATGAGCATGAAATGACCCATTTCCCACTCGTAGGTATATGAAATTTTGTAGTACTCGCTACGCTCGTAGTACAAAATTTCATGTACCTACTCGTGGGAAATTTATGTCATTTCATGCTCTTTGTACAATATACTATTTTCATTCCTTTCATTATGTTTTTATGCGCCACCCTGTATAGACTGAAATTATTGGCAAACGGTGCTGCAAAGACACAAGACCCATCAAACAATTGCTAAAGCGCATGCTACAATTTCCAAGAGGCATGAAGTTGCAAAATAGCACGGTCTATTTCTCCCGTTTTACTATACCAAATTCCACATTATGCCGATATTCAGCTTTTTTTTGTCTAAAACTATCCATTATTTTTCGTTGTGCACGTGGAGACTTTTGATCAGGACATTGGAAAGTTCATCATACCAAAAAAATCTGCAGAATTCACCGAAAGCCATTTCCCATACGGTTTGTGCGTGGTCCTTTGTAAATAAGCTAACATTTCTTCGATTTCCTAAGGAAACTCAACAAGCTTTTTGCTGTACGCATTTCAGTTCAGTGATAGAGTTTGGATCACCCCATTCAGTGTGGAACACGAGACCAAATTCATCGGCAGCACGGGCTGCTATATTAGAAAGAAATGTTCAAATTGCTACTTTTACATGCTCTTGGACTATGCAGAGTAGGGGTTCGGAAACCTGATGGCTTACAGACACCATCCAGTGCCATTCTGTTGTGACACTTCAAACTCAAAAGTTCACGGCTTACCTACCTGTTGTCTGGGGAAGTATAAACGTGAATCGGACGATTTGGTATGCATTATTCTTTAAAGATGCTTTATTTCTACTCCGAAGAAGGAATCAATGAATTAGAAAATAAAAATATTTTTTTGTTTTTCTGAAGGAATATGAGTAAATAGAAGAAGTAATTAATTCATTGCAATATTTGTTGAATGAATCATACATTCCAGTCACTATAGATTTTTTTCTACATTTGTATTATAATTGGAACACGCCAATAATGTCCTAATTGTTTAATCCTGGTATACCTATAAGGAACTCAATAAGATATCATTGGGTGAGTCATAACAGCTCAATAATATTAATTTTTACATAGAATGTAATAAGGTGTTTGCAATATTAAACTCCATATTATAATTATTATTATTACTCTCTTTATCATTCAGGAAAAATTGAAATTCTACAGGTGTAGTGTTTCTGCTTAATAATATACAAGCAGATTTTTCAACTTTGGGTTTAATTTTGTTGCGATTGTTATATTTGAATTTTCAAAGTACCCTATCAATAAATGGTCAAGAGATTTATTCAAATAACGGAATTGATGTCGACCTTGGATACAACCCGAAGTGCTATAGAAATAAAACGAGTCATTGAATTGGTCAGAAAACTCCCATACAAGTTTTCAATTTATTTGAGTCTGTAGGATAATAGACAAACATTCTAAAATATGGAAATTTATCAGTTCGAATTGTTATTTAATCGTCATATAGAGAAATGGAACCTTAATTACATCGACAACCTGTAGAAAAAGAAAGTGTCACATATTCAATATCTATAATACATTAGTTTTCCATTTCGTTGTTTTTCATTCGAAAAAACTAGTTAATATGAAAATAATCTGGTTTTTAGAAGAAAATCCGAAGTTCAATATTTTTTTTTATTTTTCGTTTACTAACAACCAGCATACATTTTCTATTATTCTCGATGACGCACTAACCATAAACACCTATATAAGATAGATTAGATAAGTGTTCATGGTGCTTTCTTGTATACTTTATTCTACCTTCATAAACATTCCTACCCAAATCAATATTTACAAAGCAAGCTTTTTCTCATAATTGAATTTTCATCTATAACATCTTATAAATTATTCCTGAAAAAATTAAGCACCTTCAAAATTGATCATGAAATTCATACGCTTTTCCAACGCGAGGCCGGATGACGTAATATTCCGAAGCCAAGCTATAATATAACGTCCATCAATGAGAGTAGAGCATTGATGACCAACGTTCAACGTTCCCATTCGGATTGGCTACGAAATGAGTTATCAAAGTCACGTGAACGCGTTTTTAATCTATTGAAATTTTACCGTTTTGATTTTTTTTAAAGAAATTTCAAGCCTTGGAAAAAATGTAATTGGTTTGATATTGATTATGTTGAGCTATCAGGAATCCAAACTTAGATGAAAATTGAAGAATTTAGGACTCGAAAACTAAATAGACTTCTGGAGGTGAATTACTTTGAATTTTTGGAATTTTAGAAGTACAGTAGAAGGCCCGAAGTTTCATTTCTTAATATCGCTGATAAAAATATCGTGAGGTCACTAAACTTTATCAGTAAATAATTTTAATTCATCTTCAACATACATAGCCTCCTTACTCAGAGATATGTTCAATGACTACACGGTCGTTATCTGTGTTTGTACAGAAATATAATACCCAGAACTTACTACGAGTACATTTATAACAAAATTACTCTATCAATACAAACACAGACTAAATTGAACAGTAATAACGATAGTCGTTCCTAATCGAAATTTTACCACTTTTTCTCTCAGATATTTTATAATATATTATGACAAATACTCGTCAATAAACAACTATATCCTGGCTAATACCACAACCAGTATATTATATCAAACAGGTACTTTCGCAATGTTCCACATTGCAGAGTACACAATTTCCACCAGTAACATAAGTAACCAGATACCAGAATTTTGTTTTTATTCGGACAAGAGCACCACCTGCAGACTATGAAGTTTCGAAGATTTTGACTCTAATCAGTGCAAGAATAGGTTACCTTGGTCTCACGCCAGTGGAACTGGGTCTAGACCGGTCCGCCTTGCGAGCGGAGCAAGAAACAAACGATAATGGTTGCAGACCAAAGTTTCATACTTTTTCACTACCACCCACCTACAGGGTAGGCTATTTTGGCAATTACCTGTCAGAAAAAACTACTTCCCAGCAATCACAAAAACATCTCAGACATGTTGAAAGTAAGTGTTTTTGAGATATCAAACCTCCACTTCGATGTTCAGTTCATAAATGAATAGAACGTGTATGTAACAGCAAATGATCAGCGAACGCAGACATTATCAGAATGTTCCTGAGACATGACAAAATGCATTTTTTTCTCTCGTTCTTTTCAAAGGATTTTCAAAGACAAAACACTATTTTCGAATCATCTTGCCTACATTCAATCACTGTATATGAAACGTGTTCCTGGGACATCACAAAATGCACTTTTTTCTCGTATTTTTTAGGTCATCGATTAAACAAATTAATAGTAAAACATATGCAGAGGACTTCTAGGGAGAATTAAAAAAAGTCATCGTTAAAACTTATTTTATCCGTTTGGGGTCGGACTAAGAACAGCCCCATGGTAAATCCTGCCTGTCGTAAGAGGTGGTAGATGGTCTCCACCTTCGCCCGGTGAAATACACAGCGCGATACTGTGAAATAGATTATTCCATGTTTCAGTTGTTGGGACCGGTACTATTTATTTTACATTTAAATGACTTAAACGTGTCAATATGTGATAATCCCCTTACCATATACGCTGATAATACATCAGTGATTGTATTTCAAAAAAACGATATTTCACTACAAAAACGGTGTAGTGACATCTTCCAAAAGTTGAATGTGTGGTTTTCGGCGAATTCTCTCTATTTAAATTCTGAAAAGACACACTTCCTTAGATTCCGGAATTACCAAAAGTCATGCCCAGAACTGAATATCGAAAATTGTGATAATCAGTAGCTCAAAATTGTACAAGTTTTAAATTTCTAGGTATCCATTTTGACAGTACGTTAAGTTGGAAAACTGTGATAAGCTGGGTCAAAATCTTAATTCTCAGAATTACTTATTCAGAAACTTAAGAAAAATTTCGAATACAAAACAAGCACTCAACATTTACTATGGACAGGTGGAATCACGACTGAGATATGGTGTGTTTTTGGGGTTGGCCACACATGCAAATAATGTTTTTCTTGTCCAAAAACGAATTATAAGAACTATCTCTGGTGTTTCAGGACGGCACAGTTGTAGGGATCTATTCATAAAATTGAATATCCTAACGTTACCTTCACTTTATATATTTTAATTATGTAGTTATATTTTCAAAAATAAAGACCAATTTATCAAAAGATCAGAAATTCATGATAAAAACACTAGGTATAAAGATAATTTTCGTATTCTGTAAACTAGATGTTCAATCTCAAACCGATCTCCAGATAGTGCTGGTTTGATTTTCTTCAATAGGTTACCAAATGAGTTGAAATGCTGTTCCACTCTCAGAAACTTTAGGAGAAAGTTGAAATTGCCCCTTATTGATAAATGTTTTTATTCAGTCAATGATTTTTTAAATGTGTGATTTCATTTATATGGTTGTGATTGTGACAGTTACATAATTATTATATGTACGTATTCATGTTTGTTTGTAAATTTTTTTTAGTGCTTATTGTAACTATTCCTATCCAAATTTGTATTTGTCTGAAAGGAAAATAAAGTTTATTATTATTATTATTAGTAGTAGTATTTGGCCGATAACTTCCGGAATCCCTTCTCTTTTCCGTTTTTCTCTTTCATTTACAGGTCTCCCTATTAGAAGAAGTTGAAAACCAACACTGACAATTTTTTTGTAAGTGGTACATATACGAAACACGTCAGGAAGAACATCATCTCATGAACCCTGGTGTATCAGAAACTGCTGCAGCGCTGTCGCATTCAAGCAGGCAGCATACCAACGATGGTACAAAAATCGAAGAACTGAGACAAGATCAAAATATGTTGGAACATCTATAAGGAGGCAATCCTCGAAAGAGGCTTACAACGCCAAGATTTTGTCAAAACTCGTCGAGTGTCCTATCGGATCCCGCTCGTTGATCTTCTGCCAAAGCTGTGGAAAAAACTTCAAATCCGGCTCATTTCCTCCCCTGACCAAAAAAGATGGAACACACTCCACGAACGCCCAGGAAAAAGACAATTATTTTGCCAACATGTTTGCTGCAAATTCTAATCTGGATTCACTGGAAGAAACAACCCAGAACATCACTCCCATTGACAGTCATATGCCTGAGATTACTTTTCGCCAACGAACTATCAAACGCATTTTGCTAACACCAACAAAGCGATCGTTCTCAAGAAATGTGCCTCTGAACTAACGCCAGTTCTTCGCAAATTATTCAACCTCTCTTATAATTTGGGGATATTTCCGTCCAACTGGAAAATGGCAAGAGTACAACTAGTTCCTAAAAACGGATAAAAATAAACTAGCAACTATAGACCTATCGCCCTATATGTTATCTACAAGGTCATGGAAAAGGCCAGAGACTCTGGCCGTGCCATTAGGCGTTTGATTTGGCACCAAGGACTTTTCGCCAAGCTTCTATCTTTTGGCTTACCCCCTTAGTTGTGTTATTTGCTATCTAGCTTTCTGACAGACATATCTGGTGTTTGATGGAGTGGTGGTCGGCTGGTAGTGCGTTCGCCTCGCATGCGGGGGGTCGTGGGTTCGATCCACCGATTCACCAGTCTCGTGCAAGGCATCACACGTTAAAAGGTAAGAACTGCGTCTTCCCTAGCTCACACAAGTCACTCGAAGACTTCTGAGGGTTGCGCGTAGATGTGCAATCGGTTGACGGAATTAACAATTTTAACCATTTTTAACAATTTGTTGAGAGCTACCTCATGTCCAGTGCATAGCTTCACGGATGATAGTACCCTTCATACCGCATTCTCTTTCCGTAAAACTAGAAGAAAACGGGGAAGGAACGTGAACGATTTATGGACCTAGCAAAAATTCTAGAATGGGCAACTACTTGGTAGAATTCATAGCGAATAAAACCCAAGCTTTTTCTCAAGAAAGGCCGATCTCACAGTGGCCAACGTAATAATGTCAGTAGTATCCATAGTATCCATACCAATGAAATCCTCCATTTTCATGATCAGAAGCTGTCATGGGAAAGCCAGGTGAGGTCCGCCAAAAGTGCCTCCCAAAAACTTGGTTTCCTGTTTTGTGCCAAGAGCTACTTCATTTACCGTTAGTTGATTATGATATACGAGGATGTATTGATATCTAGTTAGCCTAGACCAGTTCCCTGCATAAACAAAATATTGCGTTACCATAGCAACGAACAATAACTTATAAGAAGTGTCAGTGAAAAGTTTGACGTCAAAAAAGTAAAACAGAGTTACGCAATAAATTAAAAGAAAAAATATGTCCACCGAAATTGTGAAAATCGAAAAATTAGAGCATCGAGCCATCATCAAGTACCCAGCGCCGGATTGAGACAGCCGAGCTACCGAGCAAATCTCGGGAGGCCGCAGGGTGCGAGGCCGGTTTGGGCCGAAGGCCCAACTCTTACTGAGCGTAAGGAAATTAAAAAGTTAGCGTGGACTTCTAGTATTATTCTAGTAATTACCAAGAATCAAAAAACGGCAACGCCGCAACGCTATTCGCATAAATTAAGGCCGAAGACCGGAGATTCGCGATTCGGGGAGCCACCAAGCCAACCTCTAAAGAGTTGATGCCGTCACTTTTTTAGTGGTTGGATATTGCCGATATTGGATCAACTATTACATGTGTGCTGTTTCTGGTATCGCTCCACAAGCTACATTCACAACCGACAAACGTAATATTCTTGCATAATAGCACATTTCCCAATCTCTACGTTTCAACTAAACATCAATGATGAAAAAAGGAAATTTAAGGGTGGTGCTCAGAAAGTTCGTGAAAAGAAACAAAAATTGTTTGAAGAAGGGGCTAAAAAATGTAAAAACAACCTGACGATGACGTTCCATTCAATTCCAAGATTGTTTATTATAGAAAAGAAGATCAAAAACAAATCAAAAGATTATGGCTGACTTATTCGAAGCAGAACGATAAATTCTGCTCATTCTGTTTAGGGTTTGGCAGATTTGAAAACCGATTTACTACATGTTGTGAAACCAAGCCAAACCAAAATCCATATGAACGCATTCGTGAGCATGAATCTTCTACATCTCATAGAACAGCAGTAGGAGCATATTTAATTTGGTCGAACAATACCGATATACCGGGTATGTTACACGATAAAAGTCGAAAAAATATCAGGGAGAGAAGATTCGTTCTTGCGAGAATAATTGACGTTATTAAATTAATTGGAAAAAGAGGTTTGAGTTTCAGAGGAGCTAAAAATGCAGAGACTGCGTACACACTCGGAAATTAATCTTTGGATCATGGAAACTTTATAGAAATTCTATTATTGCTATCAAAATATGATATCGTACTGAAAAAAACATATTGGCAGCTGCGTGCAACAAAGTTCCAAGTTTTATCTGAGGAAAAATAATTCTGATTTTGGTGCTGGTAGTAGCGTTGGCCGCCCTGGTAGTTTTTTGACGTTTTTGTCGAAAACTATAGTCAATTATATCATAGAAGGAATTGTCCATTTCATGAAGAAACAGCTATTTAAGGATGTAAAATTATCGAAACTATTCAGCATACAAATTGACACTACGCAGGATATTAATGTCCACGATCAGATGTGCGTAATTGTACGTTATGTTAAAGTTCAAGTTGAAGAACGAATACTTGCTCTGGAAAAAATGAGTCTGGAGTGGGTCAAGATATTTTTTAAAATGTACGGGACTTGCTAGAAAAAAAACCGAATAAACATTAAATTCTACGTTGGTAGTTTAACTAATGGTGCCTCAAATATGCAAGGTCAATAGAAAGGGTTTTCTGCCTGGTTGGAAAAAGAAGTGCCTGGTCAAGTACATGTTTGGTATTATGCTCACATACTGAATTTAGTAAACAGTAGTTGATGCTATCAATATGTTTGGAATCTTGAACACATCAGCAACTTTCATTAGAGAATCCTATTTACGAATGGCAGTATGGGAAAAAAATAGTAGGTATAAATATATTTCTCATATTTTGTTGAAACTAGGTGGTGGTCGAAAGATCACTGCTTAAGTAAAATGTTTGGATCCTATGATAATCCTGAGAGTTCTCTTCATGTAGATATTCTAAAACCTTCAAAAAAATTTCATATTCAGAAAAATTCAATGCTGAAGTACGCGGCAAAGGCCATCAATTTATTGGAAAAAAACTGTTCCTTTAGATTCATAGCAACGGCTCATATTTTTCTGAGAATTTTCTAGAGTACCACACCATTATCCAACTATTAACAAACAAAAGGTGTTGATTTGAATGCAGCCTATAAAATGGTCATCAAAACTCTTGAAAAGTTGCAAGTACAATCCAGAGACTTCGATTCAGTTCTAACAACAACCCAAAAATGTATAGCTTGGGCCGTTGAGAAGCTTGATGATGATGATGCAATTTTTATTGAAGAAACATTTCCGTGCAAGAGAATTATAAAGAGAAAAACTCTTCCAGGTGAAAATTCCTCAGACCAACCCATATAGTTAATCCCCGAGATAAGTTTAGAGTCGAAGTATTTTCTGTCATTTCTGATCGAGTTATTATGAGTATCAAGGAGCGTTTTATTGATAACAGGGAATTATTTGAAGATCTCACATGGTTGGATCCAAATATATTCGAGATCATGAATGAATTGCCAAAAACTGCATTTCAGTTCATTACAAAGAATTTGAGTAATGCATTTGAAAATATCAGTTATATTGTTGTACAAGATGAACTACGAGATTTCGCTTCAAAATGGCCAACTTTCAAAAAATTATCTGAAATTCACAACTCTGAACAAGATCTTAATGATGGCAATGATCAAACTGAAGAAACAGGAGAAGGCTCAAACAAAACCCCATGCATGTCATTCAAAAATTGTGTAATATGTGTTTTTTCTGTTCTATCGAAATTCAAGCTACATTCGTTAGCCTCACAATTATGTGGCAAATGGATTCTCCGATGCCAAATCTCTCTTTCACACACACACACACATTCGTTAGCCTACAAGCATTTATATTTGGTATATAAATACGTTCTCACACTTTCTTGCAGTCAAGTTAGATGTGAGACTTCCTTGTTCCTTGTTCTTTGTTACTCTTTTTATATTTATTCATATTATACATATGTGTGTATATATATATATATATATATATATATATATATATATACAGCGTGTCTCACGGTCGATGGTAGGTTAGACGTTTATGGTAAACGCAAAGCAGGATTTCCCTGAAAATTTCACATCCTACATTTTGTTACCTGATCTATCGATCTAAAATATTTTCAGCTTTGCGGCGTTGCCACGTCTATAAAAAAAAACTAGCAACTTTATTTTTTTAAATAGAATACCCCATATATTAACTCATTTTTTGAATCGCTCTTTCATTATAATACTTTTTTGTCAATAATGTCCTATACCTATCTCTATCTGTTTTCGAAATAAAAAATAATTTGTGTTAAATATGGTCCAAAACATAGCCCCAATTGAACTTCAGTACATCAGTACTCTCAATTCATGAAAAGTTGATATTTTGATTATAGGTTGGACAAATTCGAAGTATTTACTTAACACCAAGAAATTGACTCCATATCATACAGGGCGTGCTAAAATTACTGTTATTTCCATAATGCATAAAAGTGGTCAAAAGTTCATTTTTTCAAATGAAACCCCCTGTATATTACTCGATAAATTGAAAGATGATGAAAAATGCTTCAAGATGATATATCATGTCCCTATACCTAAATCATCAACTTTTCTTAATAAAGCCGTTTTTGTGGAAAAATAGTTATTTATGATACCTACAAGTGATGGAAGTGGCATTTTATTTTGTGAGTGGGGAATATTGCGAAACGAACGTCAGCGAGTGGAGCAAATCCATGTATCATACACATTTTTGTGTACAACAGTTACAGCTACTAATAAAAAAAACAAAAAAATGAATGAGGTCCATGGGATTCGAACACACGATCTTTGGATTACAAGGCAGATGCTTCAACTACATACACCAGCGCACATGTTTATTTAAATGTTATTATTGGTTATTCATAAAGGACTTTCTACAGTTCAATTGAATAGTAGGTACTTCGTCAGTTACTTCACAGGGAATAAATATTACCAATTGCGCAAACTGTCAAATACATGTGTGAACTTTTCTAAATAATTTTTTCTAGGTAGATGTTCTTATTGTTTCTATTAAAGAGATTTTTAATGACAGTTCGGACAGTTGTATAAAATATTTAAAGAATTTGATTTTAGGTGGCCGTGGAAGTATCAAGCTTATGACAGCTTGGTGACTTTTATAAGTAATTGACTAATGGTTATTGACGGTGTTTTAAAAAATCGCCAAAAATGAATGCTATTGACTATTCAAACGAAGTTCTTATGAAATTATTTATTATACACGGGCAGTGTGATCAAATCATTGCCAGAACTTGCAGAAAATTCAACCAAATGTATCCTGAATTAACACCAATGAACGAGAGGAAGTTTGTAAGATTACAAAATAATTTCCTTAACTATGGCTCAAAGTTAAAAGCGCCTTCAACATTACCAAAACCTGTTACTTTAAATGAGGAAAATACTGTTAACGTCTTGGCATATTTTTATGCATACCCAGAAGCTTCCGTTCGCAGTGCAGAAAAAGATTTGGGTGTATCACATGCTTCAGTACAACGAATTTTGGAAAATCACGAAATGCATCCGTATAAATTTACCAAAGTTCAAGCTCTCAAAGTAGAAGACTTTGAACGCAGAGTGCATTTTTGCGAATCCTTTCTAATACATATACAGGAAGATCGGGAATTTTTGTCAAAAATAATTTGGAGCGACGAATCAAAATTTACGAGGGATGGCATTTTTAATAGAAGGAATAAACATTTTTGGGCTGATCATAATCCTCATGTGACAAAAGAAATGGGTTTTCAAGAAAAATTTTCCCTGAATGTGTTTTGTATTTTGAAGAAAAATAAAATTAGCTTTTTTATTTATGAAGACACACTGAATGCAGAGAGATATCTTCATATTTTAAGGACGACTGTTACCGATTTCCTTGAAAACTTGCCTTTAGAGGAATATAGGAATTCGTGGTTTCAACTGGACGGAGCGCCAGCTTATTGCACTCAGGAAGTTTCCAGGAAACTTCACCAAATGTTTTACGATCGTTGGTTTAGGCGTTTAGGGCCGTGGGATTGGCCACCGAGATCACCCGATCTCACGCAACTTGACTTTTTTTTGGGGTGTTTTAAAAGAAAGGGTGTACAGTACTCCAGTGCCTACCAAAGAAGAACTGCGACGGCGAATAGTGCGGTGTATTGAAGATCTAGATCCCCATGAAATTGAAAAAGCAACGACAAGTCGCGTACAAAAGAATATTTTAAAATGTTTAGAATGTAATGGACAACATTTCCAGCATTTAATTTAAAAATGTGATATTTTGTTTACAATTTTGTTATTTTTTCTCCTAATTTTATTTTTTTCTGTACTTTCACATGTTATATTCCAGAAAATCGTACTTTTTACCTAGAAATGCTTGGTTTTTGCCACGGGTTTTACTTAGCTTTCAGCTTTTATAATGGCAACGAAGCTGTCAGAGTGACAGGGTGGCTCGCGACTAACTCAAGTGGAGACGGGAGTGAGTCATACAAAATAAATTGTGATGAGATGTAAGAACATGGGCGCCAGAAATATGATGCAGGCTCACCCTATAGATTATTTATACTGATTCCCATATAACACGAATAGTATTAAAAATTAAAGTTACCACACTCTAAATAATAAACAGCTTACTGTTTGAAGAAGTATAATTATTAAACAACAAAATTATAGTGAACTGACTGTCCGGGTACGTTCTTACACAAAAACTAAATAGCTATATAAATAACTGATTATCAAAATTGACCTTACAATCGGTCTACAGGTGCAGTTCAGTGACCAAATATATGTTCAAACATTAACCAACCTTTAAGGTGAAAGTATACAGACACTAGTATGTAGACAAGGTTAAACGTATCCAATATTCAATACAAAATATATCTACCGATGTAGGGTAGGAGAAAATAATTTGTCTCAACCAATCCGCAATAGTATGGTGCACCTTACCTTGTAGCGTTTACACAGTAGCCTTAGACTTTGAGAATATCTGCCCCACGTTGGGCGCCAATTTTGCCACGGGTTTTTATCAGTAACTCCTCGAGTAGCCAATTCATACGCTAACTCTTCTTTATCAAGACGCTCTACATGAAATTTCCCTTCCATTTTTGAATTATATTCCTAAGTTCAATAGATCATAAAAAAAAATCCCCTTTCAAAAAATATTCTCCAATACTGACTAGTGTCAAGGAGTCAAATAGTTATATTCCAAAGAGCAATAATCTCCTTTATAGGTGAAACAAAAAAAAAATTATATATGGTCACTGACAATGTATCACCCTGTATAAGACCAGAATTCAAAAAAATTTAAAATATCAAAGACTTTTATTTTCTTTTTGTGTTACCCCGTATAGAACAACCACTTCAACACAAGAAAAAAAAATTCGAAAGACTCAATTTCAACATTAATAATTATACTTATTTTACCCTGGAATCGTTAGGGCGCCAATTTTGCCCCACGTTGGGCGCCAATTTTGCCACGGGTTTTACTTAGCTTTCAGCTTTTATAATGGCAACGAAGCTGTCAGAGTGACAGGGTGGCTCGCGACTAACTCAAGTGGAGACGGGAGTGGGTCATACAAAATAAATTGTGATGAGATGTAAGAACATGGGCGCCAGAAATATGATGCAGGCTCACCCTATAGATTATTTATACTGATTCCCATATAACACGAATAGTATTAAAAATTAAAGTTACCACACTCTAAATGATAAACAGCTTACTGTTTGAAGAAGTATAATTATTAAACAACAAAATTATAGTGAACTGACTGTCCGGGTACGTTCTTACACAAAAACTAAATAGCTATATAAATAACTGATTATCAAAATTGACCTTACAATCGGTCTACAGGTGCAGTTCAGTGACCAAATATATGTTCAAACATTAACCAACCTTTAAGGTGAAAGTATACAGACACTAGTACGTAGACAAGGTTAAACGTATCCAATATTCAATACAAAATATATCTACCGCTGTAGGGTAGGAGAAAATAATTTGTCTTAACCAATCCGCAATAGTATGGTGCACCTTACCTTGTAGCGTTTACACAGTAGCCTTAGACTTTGAGAATTAAAAAGGATATCAGTAGGATACTTAGTGCTATTAGTTGGTACTTGGCGTGCAACGTCGGTTCAACTAGGCTGCTACCACACAGCTGATGTAGACTGCAATGTTGCTTCCTCGACAGTCACTCTAGCATTCCCTGAAGGCCCTAGTCAATGGCTATAGTAGGTGGAAGATGACCACAAGGAAGACATACCATACATCTACGGAGTCCAGTAACTTCCTCCAGGAAGGAAAGAAATATAGTGGGACGGAACTATAATAGTGCCCTATACATAAACCCTGAAATGCAACAAGAACTTGACACTTTGTTCAACAACTTGGATGACCTAATAACTACCTCTGTCCAGAACAGGCCTAGGTGCTCCCACAGTGGAAGATGCTTTCGGTAGGCTCTTTCAGATGTCAGATGAAAATATCCTGGTCAAAGGGTTAAGAACGGCACATAGGGTCAAGTACCCAAAAGGCCTAACAAATCAGATCCTAAAATACATGAAGAATTGCCAAATGATAGAAGAATACCATGTGCGAGACTTACCAGAAATAATTGGTTTATATAATCCCCCGAGAGGTAAGGTTCAGAAATATGCATACACAGCAATTCAATCGACTAAACGAAAACTGAAACCTTTTAGCAGTTGCAAGATATAATCCCTTTACGGACGATTCAAATAGAAATCAAATTCTTACAACTCAGTCACCAATCATGTCAAAAGTGGAAAGCCCAGCACACTGGTCACAGACGACAGTCAAAACGAATTAATCTTCTTCTTCTCAAACTTTAGATCAAAATGTCAAATCCATGTGCATTGTTGCCAAGTACACTTCTCGAAGAGTATTACACTCTCAACTTATTATTCTTTTGCCACAAGCTAGAAAAATATTATGAAGCCCTATCCTCAAATGAAACACGCCTAAGTAATACTGCATGACATAACCCATTTCGCATCTTCAGTTATGAAACCAACAAAAGTCACTCCGTGCTACTCCAACTGAATGCAGAAAGAAGTCACAACAACCCCACACGTCTATGGCGTACTTCGCCTAGTGCGCACACCCCAGACGTGGAATGAAAAGTGTTGACAGAGTTCCAAAAGTAAACAACTAAATCACGAATGACAATTAATAACCTTGGGATAACGTGAAATATGACGTTACCAAAACATGATGACTTAAATGTAAAATGGATATACCTGGTAGTATTATGCAATGGGGACGCAATTGAGAAATAGTTGGATGGATTATCAGTGAATACACTCTCGAAGAAGCAACATTGTGATAACATATAGGTATTATTAGTGTTTGAACATTATGAAATAAATGCAGAAGGCAAATATTGGTAAAATGCATGTAAAATATGATTAAAAATTTCGATATACCCTGATTAGTTAATAATTAAAAAAAATAACGTTACAAGTTGTTCCCTGGAAACTTTCGAAAATTATTTTGTAATCTTACATACTTCCTCTCGTTCATTGGTGTTAATTCAGGATACATTTGGTTGAAATTTCTGCAAGTTCTGGCAATGATTTGATCACACTGTCCGTGTATAATAAATAATTTCATAAGAACTTTGTTTGAATAATCGATATTTGCATTCACTTTGGAAGATAATTTGAAACACCATCGATAACTATTCGTAAATTACTTATAAAAGTTACCAAACTGTTATAAGCTTGACAAATCTACTGTTACCTAAAACCAAATTCTTAAAAAGCAATTTAATTAAGAAAAGTTGATGATTTAGGTATAGGGACATGATATATCATCTTGAAGCATTTTTCATCATCTTTCAATTTATCGAGTAATATACAGGGGGTTTCATTTGAAAAAATGAACTTTTGACCACTTTTATGCATTATGGAAATAACAGTAATTTTAGCACGCCCTGTATGATATGGAGTCGATTTCTTGGTGTTAAGTAAATACTTCGAATTTGTCCAACCTATAATCAAAATATCAACTTTTCATGAATTGAGAGTACTGATGTACTAAAGTTCAATTAGGGCTATGTTTTGGACCATATTTAACACAAATTATTTTTTATTTCGAAAACAGATAGAGATAGGTATAGGACATTTTTAACAAAAAAGTATTATAATGAAAGAGCGATTCAAAAAATGAGTTAATATACGGGGTGTTCTATTTAAAAAAATAAAGTTGCTAGTTTTTTTTGATAGACGTGGCAACGCCGCAAAGCTGAAAATATTTTAGATCGATAGATCCGGTAACAAAATGTAAGATGTAAAATTTTCAGGGAAATCCTGCTTTGCGTTTACCATAAACGTCTAACCTACCATCGACCGTGAGACACGCTGTATATATATATATATATATATATATATATATATATATATATATATATATATATATATACCCTCAAATGGTACCTTGTGTAGCCCGCGGTATGGATGGACCGCTGTTGAACCCAGCAAGAGGGGACGAGAAGAGAAACGTATTATACTACATATTTGTTAACAATGTCTTTGTGAAGCCCTGTATACTGTCACTACGTAGTGTAGCCCTTGGATATTTTGAATATGAGAATTGAACTTTGTTTAGCCTCGCGATGTTGCCGTTAATAAATGAGCCATTGCATACGTTCATTTTTAATTTTGCGATTAGTATTAACGAGTGCTTCTGAAATGGCCGTTGATCGTAACGTAGTGTGGCCCAATTGGCGCCAAAATAACTAACAGATCAAGAGTGATTTTGAACCTTTATTAATGAGATATGACATTTTCATTTGTTTGGGGTTTCGTATTATTTTGGAGTATCTTTGAAAAAAACTACTGTTTCAAAATCACAGTTGTCCATATATTGTTATCACGAAAAATCTGAAATTTGGCACACATATCAAGGACCGGTGACGATACAATAATTTCACAATGAGAATGTAATAATAATGATATGAATTTGTACATTCAATTTTCACCTACTTCTAACCTTCCGAAAAATCTGAAATTCGGCACAGTTATCAAGGACCGACGGAAATACAAGTACATCATAATACTAATGTAATGATAATGATAGCAATAATGAGAATTTTCAAATTGAATTTTCGCCCACATCCAATTCCCCGAATAATTAAAAATTTGGCAAACATCGAGGACCAACTCAAATACAAGTATTTCATGATATCAATGTGATAAATGATGTTAATAATAATAATGATTAGAATTTGTAAATTCAATTATCACACAACTTGGCACACATATCAAGTAATAACGACAATACAAAAATTCCATAATACTGATTCAATAATAATATTGATGATGAGAATTCCTGAATTGAATTTTCACCCACTTCCAATCATCCGATTAATATGAAATTTGGCTCACATGTCAGGGATCAATAACAATACAAGAATGGCAAAACGAATATCGTCGAGGAGGGAAAACGTACAAAATATATCGAGATTTACTCTCCGAACCATTCTGCATAGAAATGGTTGCTCTGAATTCGCTACTCTCGAACCTAAAAATCATACCGGCATGTCGCAAGATGTCAGAAATCATAGCCGGAAGAATGCTGAAGGCTGTCATCCACGGTTAATTACGTCTGCTCAGGCCACACGATTCCCGGATCCAATTGCTGCTCACTCCATAGTTTGGGGAGTGGTTATTGGGGAGACAGGGCCCGACCGGATAATTTTAATTCAAACTGAATGATAATAATGTGAATTCTAACGAAAAAGTTAAAAATAAAGATATATGATCTTTCTGGCGCCTGAGAATTTTGATTTCAACTACTTTTTACAAGAAAAAAAATTCTTGTCTTTGTTTAATTTATGGCATCAGAAGACGTCAAAGGATTTCTCACGAACTTCGTGAAATTGGATGGATAAATATAGACAAAGACGAACATATCATACTGTTTTCCTGTTTCGAAAAATCATTAGGAAAAAAATAGTCCCCCAATCTGTATAACAAAATAACGTATCGTACAGACGTGCATAACTTGAATAACAGAAATAAGGGGCTATTGACACCACACTTCAGAACTGAATTACTTAGTCGATCTTTCACCTACCTGATCTACTCGCTATGCAATCTGGTTCTGAATGAACTAGAAAAATACCTTCAGAATGCACCATAAAAACATCTCTTTAGACCTTCAAAAATCAATTTTTTAATGAATGTTGTTCTCGTTATATACCTACTCCACAACTTTTATGTACAAATTTGAATTATTTAATGTACAGAATTGTTAAGGGTTAAGTGAAAGAGTATTTTTTGTTGTACTAACACATCAAGAAATAAAATTCGCCCTTTATTTCCAAAACAAAAACAAACAAACAATTATACCAATGTATTTCAGTGTGTCTATTTTTGGGAATAATAAAGATAATAATTATTATTATTATTATAGATTGTGTTTCACGTTTTGCCAAATATGTGATGCCCAATTCAGGACCTGCATAATTCAGTTTTTTTAAATTGATTTCAATTTTTAATTAATTGATTAATTTATTTATTCATTAACTACATGCCAATTACAATATAATGGATGAGTGTCGTCAATAGCTTCACATGACAGTGAATATCGAATAATTAAAAAACTAAACACAAAATTAAAAACATTTCAAAAATGGTACACGTACCACAAATGAAAGATGAAATTTAGTAAGATTTAAAGATTTACAGTAAGTAATAAAGCCACAATTTTATTTTTGAATTGTCTGGTAAATTCAATGGATTTGATATCTGTGGGTAGCATATTGTATAGTTGAATACCGGCTCCTTCCGGGGATTCCTCAAAGTAACTATGATTGTGTTTTCTACTATATATTTTTATTGTTATTTCTTGTCGGGTATGAATGCACGTCACAATGTTTGGTATAGTTTGCAATATTTTGACGAATATTTAGTATTATTTTGAAGATATATATCCCGATTAGAGTAAGAATATTTTTTGATTTAAATGTTTCTCTACAAGATGTCCCATAATATAAATAAAACAAAATTCGTAGAATTCTTTTCTGAATAACAAATACACGTTGTCTGAGTGGCTTGACCCAAGATATTGACTTACATGACATTATTGAATGAACGGCTGCAAAGTAGTAAGATTTAGGAGAATTTTCATTGAGATTTTTTTTAAAGCCAAATTTTAAAAAGCATCTGTTTAGTATGGAGCAGATATGGTTGATATGATTATTCCAGCTCATGTCGCTATCCACCTTTGTGCCTGTAAATTTTGTATTATTTTCAATAGCTAATTCTACGTTGTTCATTGCGAGATTTATTTTCTCCTTTTCTTGATAAGGACCTGTTAACTGCAAGCATACAGTTTTTTTCTATACTGATTATAAGATGATTTCTTTTGCACCAAGCAGACAATTGCTCGAAAATCACAATTGTTTTCTTATATTTGCAGCAAGTCTTTTTTATCTGTTTTTTATGTAACAAGGGATATGAAGACGTATTAACATTCGATACATTCCGTGTTACTCGTAACGGTTTTACCGCTGTCGGTCGATATTCCTTGAAGTTTGACCAAAGTGATGTTTGTTTCCTCACCCTCATATATTTTTTTAAAGGAATATTGGATAAAACAATAACAAAGTAACAATGGAAAAAAAAATTGTGAATCACCGATGTTGGTCATATAAATGGATTGTAGCTGCGCTGTTTACATTGTCGGCAGCGGTAAAGAATATTTAACAAAATTTTTGAATTTTTTCGAGCATTTTAGACTCTTCCAAAACTTTGAATCAAAAGCATCCTCCTACTGTGGCTGTTACTGATGTTTACAATTAAAAACTAAAATGGCTCTTGAAATTATCGGAATATTGAGCCGAGTGAAATTAAATGGAACATTAGGGTTCATTGATGTATGCAATTCCTGAAATACACACAATTTTTCATACGCAGAGAGATCAGATGTTAGCAGTTTGTATGTTTTTAAGTGCTCTTCAGCTGAAATAGTTGCCTACAAACATTGAATATGCTGAAGATGTGAACATTACAGCTGGCCAACAACTCAAGGAATAGGTATAATTATGAACAACTGGCATTATTTTAGTATGTCATTAATGTCAATTCATTGAGCTAGGACCTAGTTTTCTCACAATATGAAAGCGAGACAAGGTTTGGGAGGCTAATAAATGATTACCTAATGTATTTTTTATTCTTTTCACATTTGAAGTGTCTTCCCAGTACTTTATCTGCCCTACCAACTGTAAGGAACAAGTCAAGTCTCACAAACTGGAGTGCTTCTGAAAAGGGTGAAATCGTTTATGGTATTGTAGGTATATAGTGATTCCAAGATAAAGATGTTTCCAATCTGAAACGGTAATAGATACAGTTTTGTTTAAATTAGAAGAAAGTTTCGTAGAACAAGGACCATCTATGTGGATATATGTAATTTAAAAAAAAATAGATTTTCAAATTATTTAGGAATTATTGAATTTTTTTAATGATTTTGTTTTGTGGTGTTATCGTTAGAGCTGGAACAAGATGAAAAATATTTCTCCACAATTACTTTTCATAAGCTTTCTTGCTATGATATTAGGTTTACTATGCGACGCTTCGTTATCAAACAACCTAGACCTAATTTTTTAATTTTTTAAATTTTTAAATACGGCCCTATTTCAGTAAATACAGATTTTTGAATATTTTTTATTCTAAATCTGAAGATGTCACACATAGCCATTTCGTCAAGTGTCAGATAATCTCGAATTCCTTGAGAAATTTACGAGTAGGTACCTATGAGTGTTATAAAAGTAACTTAATTCGATCATTTCCTTTTGTGTTGTTATAACTCTATTATTATTTTGAACCATAGCTAGTTAACAATTTTTGCATCAAGTTCAAAACCTATGAGTATTTGATTGTTTTTATCGAGAGCATATAATTTCAGATATTTCAAAAGATCTAAAGTTGAATGAATGATTATTTATTTGAAATTATTGACGTCATTACAAATTGGAATGATTTTTATTTTGTTAATAAGTTACTTGCTTATATCTAAGGCAAAATACACATGTTCCATTTTAGTTCCTTCAGTCTGGTTGTATTTTCGTTTATTCCTTATCCTGTCCAAAATAAGTGTTACATGTTTCCCAGATTTTTATCAAGACACATACGAGTTAAGTGTTCCCAGGTAGTCCAGGAGACCAAAACATGAATTCTCAATGAGGTACTGCTTGCGAAAAAATGTTTTTCGAAATATTGGGATGAATCGATGAGAATAGCCACAAAATGATTTCAAAAAGCTCTTGAGAGAAAACGATTCTATATCAGCGAGATTGTATGGTAGGACCAGAGAAATAATTGTACTTATCCTGACTTATTCAATAATCTGAATTCAAATATGGCGAAAGGTGGCTCGTCCCTACAACTTTTTTGTTAATGTAGAAAATGAAATGAAATTTGGATGATCTGCATAAACATAAACTGCGTCTTTTAACATGCAACTTCCGGTTTTACCGGAAGTGACGTGATTTTTAAATGAGACACCCAGTATATTTTCAGCTATTTTGTCTCCATATGACATTCTCAATACAACCATGTATCATTTGTCACTTTTTGTGACCATTTTTTTATTTCTAATTTTATTTTTCAATCTAGAGTGCTATGGATATGTTTAAACCATTGATTGCAGCTCTCAAATTATGGGGACAATACAATTTCACCGTTTCCGGTCAAAATGTATGTGCTATGTGAAATTTGATTTTCAAATTGGAATTACTAATTATTTTCAAATGGCAAGATGGTGGAGTTAGGAAAAAATACCATTTCATTACGATTAATTTGATACCGCACAGTGCACACTAATAGGCTTTAAACAAATTTACGTTGAAAAACTCAAAAAAACTACATACATTCTTTGTCAAAATGAAGCTTCTTGTGGTATTGAAATAAAATTTGAATGAACCAAGTTACCTGTGACAAACACAACTGATAAAATAAAATCATTCAAGAGGTCGACTTCTTATTTTACCTAGCGCTTCTGCAGAAGTAAATTAGGTAATTATTGTGTGAATGTTATTCATAATATTAATATGTTATTATCTTTTGGATAATCTATTTTAATAATCAGTTGTGTTGGTAGACCAGTGCTGATGAATTTTGGAGATAAAAAAATTATTAACAGAATGAGACCTACTGGAAGTGGAGCAAAATATTATTCTAATGACGGAAAAAATAAATTAGAGTCGAAAAAAAAGGGTGGAACGGGGTGAACTTTCAGGGGTTTTTCGAAAATTGCAACGAAAAAAATTAACTGTCAAAGTTGATGTTGATAAAAAGATCTGGTACTTTTGTGTTTAATATTTTTTCACATAATCTCAAAGGACCCCGCACTAATCTTATGGAAAACCGGTTTCGGTGAAAATCGCTGAAATTTCAATATGATGTAGCCCATGCCATCCTGAACAAAAGTTACCATTGCGCCAACTCTCTGAATGCCCGCGTTTGGATTCTACAGGGGGTCAAAGTTCGATATTTTGACGATTTTTCAAAAAATCCGGAATTTCATTTTCATTGTATCGATCTGAATTTTTATAATGAAATAGTCCACAATATGTGCATCAAAAAGTTCAAATGATAAAAGTTTCTAGAATCAAAACTGGCGGGTATACAGAGGGTTGAACTTTGTTTTTGGTAATTTTTATCGAACTTTTTTTGAGAAAATATTCGTTTTCCTGCAGATCCATGTGCAATTGATGTTACTTACAGTACATAAGAGGGCGATCATATTTTGCATTTGAACTAACCATCCAACTTTAAATATTTGAAAGATACGGGGCGATCAAAAATATATTTTCAATTTCGGAAAAATGTATCCCTTTGTATAGTCAGCTTTCACCAATATATTTAGCTGATGTTTTGAAAGTATGTATCTAACATACATACAAATGTGTCACCGTCTGTGCTCATTAATCTGAATCCAAATAAAGTTGCGGCGATGGTCCAAAAAATATGGAGAAGGGATGTTTCGGAATAATTTTGAAATGATTTCTAAAATCGTCCGTGAATTTTTTTTATTTTCTGATATAATGTAGAGTCATTCTTCATCAAAAAGTTCTACAGTGCCTACCACGCGAATGCCACGGTTTGAGTTATACAGGGGTTTGAAGTATAGTATTTCCTTGATTTCTCGAATGATCAATAATTTCTTTGTAACGGAAAATAACATTGTTTCCTAGACAAACTTCGAAACATTTCAATGCCCAAATTATCTGAAATGAGAATTCATGAATATACAAAGGTTGCAAGTCAGTCTCATTATGTAAATATATTTTCGGACATATGCATGAGCATACGAATACGATTCATGTTTCATACGGTGTATGAAAGTATAATACAAATTCTATAAGGACCATCATTTTCATTTTATGTTCCAGGAAAATACAGGATGAAAACAATTTTCGGAATGCTTCGAATGTGTCTGCCAGTAAAGTGCCATGCCAAGCATGGCCAAGTTACTGCAGAGTTTTCCAAGTAGAAGGGGCGTACATCTCCCTGCAATCCCAGAAATATTTTATTTTTCAAATGATGTCTTTTGATATACTAGTTTCAAGTTCAGGTAGTTCAGGTTTTATATATTCCCGAATTGTGTACAGTTGCTTTCATAGAAAAGTAGTACACTTAATTTCAGCAGTGTAAACATGACTTGCTTAATAATGAAAAATGGATTATATAATCCAATCTTCCGCATACAACCTATACTATAGGTAATTCGTCGGCAAGTATACAACAGAAAACAACTACTGCTGTACTGTTTTCTGTTGTATACTTGCCGACGAATTACCTATAGTATAGGTTGTATGCGGAAGATTGGATTATATAATCCATTTTTCATTATTAATTAATGGTCTTCCGTCAAGTAGTGTTGTTTATTCTTTACGAAATGACTTGCTAAAATTGATAACTGCCATATTTCTTTTGTGCCTCTTTAACGTTTTTAAAAAGCCAAAGACAATTTTAAAAGATCAGATTAACACAATTTACTGTACTAAAATAACAACATTTTCGTTTCCAAGACTTGTACCTACTACTTTTCTGTGCAAGTAACTGTATTATTCCATATCCAAAATAGAGCAGTCCTTGGAATGTCATTCGATTGCTGTCAGAGTTATGGATGTTTTTGATAGCAAACATATTTTGATGTGTTGAACGTAGATGAAATGTTAGTATTTTCTAATAATTAGAGAATCGGTTCATGTTTTGGTCATCAATTACCTGTTTTCTTTTATTTTCTGCTCTTCGAAGTTAAATAAGGTGAGATAATCATTATATTCAATTGTATCTCATATTGGAATATTCCCAGGTCATCATGGCCTATCAAAATCAAGTAAATTGCTTTGTATGCGATACCCGATCAAGACCAGCTCGAATGTCACATCTTCTTCATGGAGAAGAACATTTGGAAAAGTGTCAAATAGCTATTTCTAGGCGGGATGCACGAGGTGGTCCCCCTCTCATCATAGGAGAAGAAACAAGAATATGTTTAAACTGTAATCGATCTATTATGAATGAAATAAGGGACTTGACGATTGATCCAACTTGTATAAGACTTAATGTTTTGACACAAACATCGAGCCATACATGCTTCATCTGCAATGCCGCCGCTGATCAGCAAACTCTATCCAATAAATGCAGGGCCAATGTTTTTGTTCATCGAAATATATTCATCCCGGATAACGTGAAGGCGTGCAGACATCATCTCGATGATAACGGTTTCATTTTGCCATTTCTATTACCAGGAATCCAGTTTGTAAATAGACCTTATGTGATAAAGGGACAGCAACTATCCATTTTCCTTCAAGGGCTTCGTTTTGTGGCTATTGAACACTCCAGCTATGAAGATGAGAACAATTTCAGTGAGGATGAGTTTCAGGCAATATCTCCTATAACCAAAGAACAATTTCGTAGTCTTTTTATGTTCTGTGATATGGTTCCGCAGGAACATGGTTATAGATATATAACGAAAAAAGACCTCATGACATTCCTCTGTAAATTGCGTCAGGGTCTGTCGGATGATTTCTTGAAGGTAATATTCCATTATCCCTCTAGGCAAGCCACCAGCTTAGCAATTTCTAAAGTAAGACAGTCTTTGATGCAAAGATTCGTTCCATCGAATATCGGCTTTGCAGCCATCGATAGGAATGTGTATATTAGAAGGCATGTGAGTGAGTTTTCCAATATTTTATATAACCCGACCCCAGACAACCCGAAGGCCATCGTTTACATCGACGGATCATACGCCGCCATAAATAAAAGTTGTAATTTCATGATATTGCGCCAATCTTTCTGCCGGTACAAGGGACATCATCTGGTGAAACCAGTTTTGATTGTGGCCCCGGATGGATATATACTGAGTATTCAAGGACCTTATTTCTCAGACGCTCGCAACAATGACGCAAGAATTTTGGAGAATCAGTTTGAAAGAAACTTAGAAGACATGAGGGGATGGTTTAATGAAGGTGACATTTTTGTTGTGGATCGGGGTTATCGAGATGCCATACCCTTACTGAATAATCTTGGCATACAATATGAAATGCCCGCGATTGTTCCACGAGGGCAACAACAGCTTTCCACTGAGGAAGCAAATAAATCTCGATTAGTGACGAAAACTAGATGGATAGTTGAAGCAAGAAATGGACATTTGAAAAGCATGTTTAAGTTTTTTGATAAAACTATCGAAATGCCACACGTACACAATCTTAGCGATCTATATCAAATCGCTGGTGCACTCATCAACAGCTTCCACCCCCCAGTCTCAATGAGAGGTGCCAATGCTCAGCTGGCACAAGAATTGTTACGAAAATCACAGGAGGTAAATGTCGTCCAGGCTCGAGTGGAAGTGGACAATCTTCATCTGAGAAATGGTTAATGGGTCCGTATGAATGGAAACCTGATTCCAAACTTTCCTCGCCTTACGATAGAATATCTAAGAGATTTGACCGTAGGTATATACCAAGTTAAACTTTCACCTTCGTATATACAGGATAAATTGCAAAGGGAAGAAAATGAAGAGTTTCAGGTCGATATTTTCGAAGAGGAACCTGGATTCATGAGAGTCAGGGTTTTTTCGAGGTTCAGAAATGCCACAAAATATCAACTGTGGATCAAATATAATGATGGAGAAGAACCTGATGAACCAAACGAGCCCATATTAGGATATTTTTGTACTTGTAAAACCGGCGCCAGAACTTTAGGAGCATGTGCGCATGTTGCCAGTGTTCTATGGTATCTTGGTCATGCTCGACATGACCCCAATAGTCGATACCCCTCAAGTTCCCTACTAAACTCAGTAATGGACGCGGCAAATAGACCACAACAAATGGTTCCTGATGGTGCGCTTGAAATAGTTGGGTAGTGAAACGATGACAGTCATGCCGGTGAATAAACTCCTCACAATTTATTTGAATAACACCTCAAAAAACCCAAGACCGGTATGTAGGTGGTCAATTTGGATGCATGACATTTCGTCTGAAGTCTAATTCTTTATTGCGATAGAAATCACTTGCATCCTCATTCTTCATTGCAATTGAATTAACTGCAGATTCAATCATTGTAATGGAAGATTTTTCCAATTATTTAAGAATGTCGCATGCTCTATTCAGTGATATCTATATAAGACCTACCCTACACTGATGAGGGGCAAAACCCCGAAACCGGTATAACTCGTTTCGGAAAACGAAATATGAATCGTCCGAAAGGCTGTCTTCATGGAAAAAATGTACTTGCTGAATTGATTCGACTCAGTTCAGTAGCTGTTGTGGTACTATCATCATTTCTGTTTTCTCTGAATCAGCCCATATGCTTGGAATCGTGCTGAATTCATGTTATGTACTTACTTTAATTCATATTTCATATATCTGTCAGTTGCGGTCACAATTTTTTGAAGACAATGGCAGTTGCGATGACCTGAATATAAACCAAATCATCTCATTTCTCTCTACTTGTTTTTCCGCACACGATCTTTCTCGAGAATATATTGTTTTCATACTGGATTTTCCTAAAACATCGGGTGGAGACAAAGTGGTCCTGGTCCTAATAGAGTTTCTGAATATATACAAAATATGAATAGTAAACGGATACTTATATTTTTGAAAAAATTTTTTTTTTTTGGACCAACCTTTGTATATTCATAAATTCTCATTTCAGATAATTTGGTCATTGAAATGTTTCGAAGTTTGTCTAGGAAACAATGTTATTTTCCGTTACAAAGAAATTATTGATTATTCGAGAAATCAAGGAAATACTATACTTCAAACCCCTGTATAACTCAAACCGTGGCATTCGCGTGGTAGGCACTGTAGAACTTTTTGATGAAGAATGACTCTACATTATATCAGAAAATAAAAAAAATTCACGGACGATTTTAGAAATCATTTCAAAATTATTCCGAAACATCCCTTCTCCATATTTTTTGGACCATCGCCGCAACTTTATTTGGATTCAGATTAATGAGCACAGACGGTGACACATTTGTATGTATGTTAGATACATACTTTCAAAACATCAGCTAAATATATTGGTGAAAGCTGACTATACAAAGGGATACATTTTTCCGAAATTGAAAATATATTTTTGATCGCCCCGTATCTTTCAAATATTTAAAGTTGGATGGTTAGTTCAAATGCAAAATATGATCGCCCTCTTATGTACTGTAAGTAACATCCATTGCACATGGATCTGCAGGAAAACGAATATTTTCTCAAAAAAAGTTCGATAAAAATTACCAAAAACAAAGTTCAACCCTCTGTATACCCGCCAGTTTTGATTCTAGAAACTTTTGTCATTTGAACTTTTTGATGCACATATTGTGGACTATTTCATTATAAAAATTCAGATCGATACAATGAAAATGAAATTCCGGATTTTTTGAAAAATCGTCAAAATATCGAACTTTGACCCCCTGTAGAATCCAAACGCGGGCATTCAGAGAGTTGGAGCAATGGTAACTTTTGTTCAGGATGGCATGGGCTACATCATATTGAAATTTCAGCGATTTTCACCGAAACCGGTTTTCCATAAGATTAGTGCGGGGTTCTTTCTCGGAAAAACCAATTTTTTCAGTAATCAATTTTTTTCTCGCTTGAAAATCAATTTTTTTACGTCATTTGGTGGAAATAAAACTTATTATGTTCCAAGCAAGTTCTAATTTTTTTGTAGCGAGATACAGATGTTTCCTTTTTTTCGACTAATCCCAAAAAAATTACCTCATTTTCAACTGAAAAGTTTTACCGATAAAGTTCTTCTTTTCAAGCTAGCCAGCCGCCAGTTTTTTGTTGAAGCGTCTACTTTCAGATTATGTAATATAAGAGTAGCACTACTGTGGAATTTTTTTCCAAAAATCGCGAAAAAATTAAAAAACAGATTTTCAAAAAACAATTTTTTCAATTTTTGTTCTGTACCAGTATTTGTTTATCAAAATTATGAAAATTAACAGTTGAAGCCTCTCGAGAATATTGATTTCATGTTACCTTAATAGGTATAAAGAATAAACAAGGACATAAATAAGGATTTGAATATGATAGAAGGGCGAACTTTTGGGGCTAAAAATGGTTACTTACGATTTGCAGCAAAAATCAACCTCCTACAAAAAAAAGTTAGGAAATAATGTTGTTGGCAATAAAAAGATCTACAACTTTTGTATTCAAGATTTTTCCGCATGACCTCAAATTTTCAAAAATGTTTTTCGCCATTTTGACGGTCAATTTGTGGTTATGTCGAAAAGTGTTTGGTACAAAAGTTTCCGATTTTTTTATTATCCACAACTTTTTTATTCATCATTTTCGGCTAAGAAGTCACGTTTTTCCGAAAATCGCAAAAAAACGTTTTCAACTCCTAAAGTGCATTCCAATTTCACCATTTTGAGTGTTTTCGTGTTTAATTTTTTTTTCGTCGAAGTTGGAACCTCTACAACATTTTCCAACTGGTCCTTGCCTGTTACTACATTTCTTATTTTAGGCGTTTAAAATTCGTTTTGATAACTAGGAGCCCACTTTCCGAGTACTTCAAATGGGTTCAAGAAAAATAAATATGACGATGCAAAAAAACATCTGATTCAGAACATGGAAAGGTATATTTCCACTGGAGTTTGCGAAAAACATTTTTCATACAAAAAAAATCAAACAAAATTAAATGATATTTCCGGAAAATTTGAGGTTGTGTGGAGTTCACCTCCTTTCGCCCTTCTACATAATCAAATCATTATTTATGCCCTTGTATATTTTTGTACGAGGTAACATTAAATCAATTTTGAAAAATTTTTACCCAAAAGGATTCAACTATTAATTTCAATAATTTTAACAAATAAACATGAGTTTAGAACAAAAATTACAAGAATTGATTTTTGAAAATCTGTTTTTTAATTTTTTTCGCGTTTTTTCGAAAAAAATTCCACAGTAGAGCTAATCTTTTATTACATGATCTAAAAGTAGACGCTTCAACGAAAAAACTAACAGCTGGCGAGCTTAAAAAGACGAACTTTATCGGTGAAACTTTTCAGTTAAAAATGAAGTCGTTTTTTTTTTCGGAATTTGTCGAAAAAAAAAGGAAAAATCTGTATTCCGCTACAAAAAAATTCCAGCTCACTTGAAACATGCTAAGTTATATTTAAACCAAATTTAATAAAAAAAAATAGATTTTTGCTCGAGAAAAAAAGAAGTTGTATTTTTCTTAACATAAATTCTATAGAAAAACAATTAATTTCAAATTAAAAAATAAATTCGTTTACAAAAAGTGATAAGTGACATATTCAATATGTCATAAGGAGACAAAGTAAGTGAAAATATACCGGGTGTCAATTGGGGTCTCATTTGAAATTCGGATAGTTATGTCACTTCTGGAGAAACCAGAAGTTGCAAGTGAAAAATTGGACTGCAAACTTCAAAAGAGGTAAATTTTCCATTGAAGATGATGACCGATCGGGAAGGCCAGTTTCTGTGTCAGTCCCCGAAAATATCGATGCAGTTCATGACATGATTTTAACAGACCGTCGAATTGGGCTAAAACGGATATCTGGAGCACTGAATATTTCATAGGAACGCGTTCATCATAAAGTTCACGTCAATATGGACATGAGAAAAATTGCTGCAAAATGGATCCCCAAATGTTTGAATATTGACCAAAAGCGTGCAAGGGTAGTAGCATCGCTTTTGATCTGTGCTCGATTTGAAAACGATGTAGACCGAATTGTTACTATGGATGAGATTTGGGTACATTTCTACGATCCAGAAACAAAGCAACAATCGATGGAATGGCGACACTCCGGTTCTCCAAGACCTAAGAAGTTTCGTGTCCAAAAATCTGCTGGAAAAGTTCTTGCTTCAGTTTTTTTGGGATTTCCATGGAGTAAACATGATTATTTTTTGTATAAGGGTGGAGCAATAACTGGAGATTACTATTCGACATTACTAACCACTCTACGGGAAAAAATTAAAAAGAAAAGACGCGGAAAGCTATCCAAAGGAGTTTTGTTTTTGCAGGACAACACCCCTGCACACAAATCTCATGTTGCCATGCAAAAAATTCGTGATTTAGGGTTTGAATTACTAGAATACCCCCTTATTCACCAGATTTGACTCCGTCCGACTATCATCTCTTTCCTCAACTGAAAAAAGTTTAAAAGGTCGTAAATTTCCTTCCAACGAGTAGGTAATAAAAGCTGTGGAGGTCTGGTTTGCAGAGCAAGAAGAAACATTTTTTTTCAAAGGTCTAGAGACGTTGCAGGTTCGCTGTAATAAGTGTATCCAATTAAGAGGAGAATATGTTGAGTAATAAAATATTTTGATATTGAAATTTTGTTTGGTTCTATAGTAGGCTAAGAGTTTTTCATCATATCCTCGTATAAGACACAGATCTGACCTGTCCTGGAATACTGTTCTCATATATGGAGTGTAGGCCCCTTAACACACACTGAAACTTACAAAAAATAGTCATTCGTCTATTCAGTGGTGACGCTGAGCTCACCAGATCACCCTCTTCTCTGAAAAGGTTGACAGATACAGATCGCATCTGTTTTACATATACAGGGTGAGTCAGAATGAGATCGACAATCTCGTAACACATATTCCTCATCTCAATTCGAGGTGAAAAGTTTATATCAAGGTCTGTTCTAAAATGCATCCTCGAAAGTACGAAAAAAATTAAGATTTATATTATTTTCTACAAAACCACGGAAGAAAAAATTGAAACATGGTACACTAATCAGAGTTTATCAACATGATAATTTAAAGTGAATAGACAAATGGGTGTTTGACATCAGTTAGGCTTATTGATACTCAACCTAAAAGTCAAAACATTCCATGTGCCTAAAAGTGGAGGTTTCCAAGCTAATTGAGAAAAACTGAAGATATGTCCTGAGATGCGACGTAATTTCCTATGTGCAATAATCGAATAATGATAATTTCTTACAACATATTGGAATATTTTTTAACCTCCTGAACATTTTTATTTGCAGGAAAAATCAAAAACATAGTACAGGTGAGTCTGAATAAGACAACTCCGATTTTCATTCATCATATTAGTTGATCACATCGATGTGGATTCTCCATACTTACTTGCACATGATTGTTTCAACAGATCAACTGACGAACAAACACAATCTCAAATTCATAGTACTCCACTCAGATAAGAGTTAAGGTCGGAAATAATTTTTACGAAAAACTGAAGATAAGTACTCTTAATTTGTTGAATTTTATGTTGGAGTATCATTTTTAAAGCCATTTCTGATTTTTCTAGAAAAATATTGTTTAATCAGCATGTTTCTTGTGCAGAAAAATAAAAAAAATCGTAAATGTTTTATGCGTTGATCAGTGGTGTACTGAACAGCCTACCTCAAACTAGTTTGAAAGGTTCGACTTTGCAATTAGTTATCACGAATCGAAAGAAACATTTTCGGGAGAGTATAGTCACAGACCATTATCTACGACACTAACGGCCGTTTGCAACAATTTGAATTATAATTAGGCTCAACCGATTAAGTATTAACCATTAACTAATAATTAAAACAAAATGATAACTTTATTCATGAGAATTGATAATAAAACTCCAAAATCCGAAAGGTAGGAGGTTGACAGTCTAATATGGATTGACTGTTTACCTCATTTCGAGGTGAAAAATTTTCATCTTATCTAAGAGTACTATTATGAATTTGAGGCAGGGTTTGTTTATCAGTTGATTTTTCAAAACAATAATTGTGCAAGAAAGGATGGTGATTAGTGAATTTACGATATCGATTCTATAAAATAATATGACGAATGAAAAAAACAGAGTTTGTCGGTCTCATTCTGACTTACCTATGTTTTGACTACTCCCAACATAAGAGAATGTTCAGGAGGTTGGAAATGATTCCTTCATGTTGTAAGAAAGATGCATTATACGATTATTGCACACAGGAAATTATGTCTGTACTCAGGACACATCTTCAGTTTTTCGCAAATATCTCAGAAACCTCCACTTTTTAGGTATATGAAATGTAATGACTTTTGATATGAGTATCGATGTGCTTAACTGATGTCGAACACTCATTTGTTCATTCTCTTGCCTAAAGAAAATATGAAGGAAACTAGGGCCACATACCACCGTAACTACGCCAGTAGTTGACGAAAAGTAATAATTATAACTTCAAATTATCAAATTGATAAACCTAGATTGATGTACCAGGTTTTGAATTTTCTCTCTCCAGGACATTTGAAGAATAAGAATAGAGTCTTATTTTTTTTTCGTACTTTCAACACCCTTATCATCTCAGAGAGGAAGCATTTTAAGACATACATTGATGGGAAGTTTTCACCTCGAAATGAGTTGAGGAATCGGTATGCAGAGTTTGTCGGTCTTATTCTGACTGTATTTTCATGGGCGATGCTCTTCTGAAATAGAATCAATCGTTCCACCTTAGCGGTTCCATTGGGACTGACCCGTCGATCTCAGTCATCACATCTCTTTATCGTCACTCTGGATACATATCTCTTTCGCAGAGCTCGTTCTTTCAAACGAATTGCAAAGTTTTGGAACTCACTGTCTCGGGAGGTGTTCCCTCGCAGAAATTCAAAAAGAACACCAATTCCTACCTACTTTTCCCCGGTTCTCACGATGTTATTTGAACATCACAGGATTTTCCTCTTCGTGAGAACCAAAACATGAAAAAAAACTCGAAAAATCATGATGGTACACTCATATAAATTAAAACTAAAATATGTTTGCATATAGAAAACGAACACTTTTTTGAAAATGTAAACACACCTCACACAAAAACAAAGCTTGAAATATGTTCTGCATACAAAAACACTGGATGATTTTTGATGAGGGCTTATAATAATATCACAAAAGAAAGACTACATAAAAATATAAAAATTGAACTAAAAATATATTCTGCATAAAAAATTGATAATTTCATGTTCTTCATTGCCTTTGGTCTTCCCTTTCTTTCCTTTGTTTCAAATGGTGAAATCATTCTTTTGTCTAAAACTTGTAATGCATAATTTTCTACTCACCGGTTTACAATAAATTGATAATCTGGTATTATGGCGAATTTGCTTGTAAATTAAAGTTATATTAACATTTTATTCCATTCTGAAAATTATTAATCCTGTATTAATATTCTACGAAAAGAACAATCTTCAGAATTTTAGTACAAATAATTTTCAGAAAAAAAAATCTTAAGAAAATTAACTTTACTTTGTTTCGATTTTTTTTTTCTAAATTTGCATCTTAACCAAAATATTGTGAGTCAACATCAGAAGACGAGTAAGATACATTTTCTATAGAGTTCAATGCTTTTTGAAAAATATCAACTTGAGAACTGGTGAATCGAATCAAATTGCAAACTGGGGTGAGATGATGGAACCGGAGAACTATCACAAATTTACATTTTTCATCGCCTGTTGTTTGAGCCTTCTCTTATGTGTTTTACTGATAATTTGGATTTGATACTACTCTTTGAATCGTAAACATTTTATCGCAGGTATAAATGAAATTGGTCTGAAGCATAGTCTGTTTCAACTGAATTTGAAAAAAACTGTGTTACACTCTCAATACTACAGTGAACTTGACTAATTTACATACATAATTATTATGATGATGAATTTAGATTACCGGTATATGTTTTTGAGGTTATATATTTTTGAAAACTCAACTTTACTTAATACTTACTTTATAGCCCGTGATCAACTTGATTTCTGAATATAATATTTTGTCTTGACAAACTTTTTTCTTTCGCAAGAAGCACATTTTTGAAACATCTCAAAACGTCTCAGGGATGTTTGTGCTTGCAGGATCCTCTGACACTCGTGCAATGTTCCTTATTGCAGAGGATACACTTGCAAGGTCTTTCAGTAACCAGATAGCAGAATTTTGTTTTGATTCAGACAAGCAGGGAACTACAGACTAGTTTCGAAGTACAAAATTCTGCAATTTGGTTACAGGGAGCACTTGCAATTTTGTCGTCTGCAATGAATGGCACAAGTATCTAACTGATATAATTCAATGCCTGTCGGGGTATTAGCCAGAAGAGTAGTTGGTTTCTAAGTAGTATTTGTCGCTGTATTAGGTGTATGGAGGTAAAAATTGGGAAACGTCGTCGACAACGACTATCGTTATTCAGGGATATCACGAAAGAACTCCATCTTTGTGTTTAGGTGTCTGATTGAACAGCAATAGTTTTCTTTAGAGACCCGCTCATTTTTTTAAACAAATTTAATGGTTATGTGGAATTGATGAGAAAATTTTATTTTCCATGAAAACCTCTTCATCTTGTCTCGAAATTCGCCGTACAAAATTTCAACATTTCCTGTACTCGTAGTGTATACGATGGATGGTAGAAAATGGGAAATCAGCTCGAGAGCGAAGTACCTCCTTTTTCAAAATAAACAAACATGTTATTTGAAGAAGAAACTAATGATTGAACGATGTTATCAAATATGGGGTCACCCCCACCCTCCCACCTAATCCAAAAATTAGTTTAATGGGATTTTTATATTTATTTTAGTACACTGTACGAAGGCGTAGAACGGATATGCGATTTTTTTTTCTGTTAATTTCGAGTTGTAACTCGAAGTTAAATCACATTTCGAGTTATAACTCAATATTAACAGAAAAAAATATCACATTCCGTTCTACACCTTCGTAACATGCAGAACGCGTACAGGTCAACTTATCAAGTATTTAATAATCAAATAAAATTGTGTTTCTACCAAGAAAGTTCTCTTTCATTCTACATTATAGGCCGTGGTGGCCGTACTGGTAGAGCGTTCGCCTTTGAAGCGAAGGGTCGAGGGTTCAAATCCCCGCATGGTCATCGATCTCGAGCATGGCAGCACACGTTAAAAGGTAAGGGCTGCGTCTTTCCTAGCTCACACGAGTCTCTCGAAGACTTTTGAGAGTTGCGCGTAGGGGTGCATTCGGTTGACGGAAATAACAATTTTAACAATTTTTTTTAAAGTTTCGTGACGCAACATTATAAAAAATGCATAAAAACGTAACAAAATAAATTTTTCCACGGAATTTTGCTTATAACTTGAAAACTATCACTTTTTCGTAGATAACCTTCCTGTCAAAAATGAAAGAACATTAAATTTTCTTCAAATTGTACCATCCAGGTTATTTTCTCCGACGAACCAGTCGGGCTCAAGCTCTAGTTGAAAATTGTCGTATTTCGGCCAACACACGGGCTCGTACAGCCTTGCGAAGGCCTGGCCAGACACAATTTTTTTTTTCAGTTGAGTTCGGGGCATATATGGTATTGAAAAATTCAGTTAATCTACCACCTGCATTATTTAACCAAGTGCCCCCATGAAGGACATCAGTAAATGAAATCCACCGAGCCTTATTACAAATTTGACAGAGTGGGATCATCGGGACGGCTTGCAAGAATGTCCCGTGCCTTGAGGTAGATGGGTTGGTCAAATGTCACCAGACAGGTAACTCAATTTCAGTCCTCTCTACTCCGATCAACAATGCTGTGAATATTGTATCATAATCACTTGAGGGAGCATTTATAAATGGCTAATAACTAGCAAACGTTAGTTCACATGGGATGTTTTTATGACATATTCAATGAATCCATTCCATCCGGAGAGGCCAGAAAGTAGAGCCCAAGAAGATCAGGCACATATGGAATCACAGTTTCAGATAGTGAATGCCTTTCCTTGAGATCTTTTATCTTGATTTCAGTCAAACCTTCAGGTTTTGTCCTTTCAAAATGTATTAGTTGAGAAGCTCCATAATTTCTATAAACCTCTGTGGGGGAAATGATTTCCAACCGAGGAATGAATCTATTGGGAGCTACCGCATGTTTTGGTGTAATACGGGAAATGCCACCTATAACGTTAAAGGTGCTGTATCCGTCGATTGTATAGACATTAAAATCAACTATCCGTTAAAATCAACGTTATCGTATAACTGCTGTGGAAAGTACGGTAAGTTAACTTTCAGAGGATCACCGTTGATTGCTGACGCTTCCAGGTGAACAGCTTCTGAATGAGACGAACAAAACCATAATGAGGAAACCACGTCGACTAATTTCCTTGAGCCGTACTTCATGAACAGAAACACTGCCAACTCTAATAGGACTGGTGAAACGAATGATCTGGTCCTCACTGCTGCTGCAAGACTATAAGCCAACATTGTGCTCTTCTTCTTCCACATATCATGATCCTCACGTTTTTTGTCCCGTACAACTATATTCATAAATGTTTGGAGGGTTTCAGAAATGAGTTCTTTCCAAAAAACTATTAGGTGGGGAAGTAATGTTTTGTCTCAGGAACCTGGCACCAGACATCCCCAACAATAATTGCAGCAGATGTCTTAACAACTCGAAGTCTTTCCTGTTACTAATTTTTCAAATCCTGTTGGTACCAAGCATCATTCAAAATTTTATTCCCTGTGTTTTTGAAACACACAACCGACTTCTTGTTCGGAGAGGACGTAATTATTATATCGCTGACATATTTTTTGAGAAGATGAGCGTTGACTGTCTTCTTGTCAGGACAACATTCATCCTTGATTTGGCCTATCAACTCGTCGAGCAAAAAAATGCAATATTATCAAGATAAGTGTAGACATCTTCTGCATCAACATCATTGGAGAATTGGCCGCTTTTTCTCTTCTCTTCAGTTTTAGGTGCATAAACTGTGATACTGATAATGAGAAGTCACGAAGTCTGAGACAGGTAAAAAGACTTTTGATTATGGCTTGTGTACTCATCATTACGTTCTTCTGCTCTTTTTTATGATAGTTTCCTTCACTTTTAAAACTCTAACCTGATACACAATATTGCGATTGTTTTCCTAGCCTACTATAGAACCAAACAAAATTTCAATGTCAAAATATTTTATTACTCAACATATTCTCCTCTTAATTGGATACATTTATTACAGCGAACCTGCAACGTCTCTAGACCTTTCAAAAAAAATGTTTCTTCTTGCTCTGCAAACCAGACCTCCACAGGTTTTATTACCTCCTCGTTGGAAGAAAATTTACGACCTTTTAAACTTTTTTTCAGTTGAAGAAAGAGATGATAGTCGGACGGAGCCAAATCTGGTGAATAAGGGGGGTGTTCTAGTGATTCAAACCCTAAATCACGATTTTTTTGCATGGCAACATGAGATTTGTGTGCAGGGGCGTTGTCCAGCAAAAACAAAATACCTTTGGATAGCTTTACACGTCTTTCCTCTTTAATTTTTTCCCCTAGAGTAGTCAGTAATGTCGAATAGTAATCTACAGTTATTGTTCTACCCTTATCCTAAGAATCAATCATGATTACTCCACGGCAATCCCAAAAAACTGAAGCAAGAACTTATCCAGCAGATTTTTTGGACACGAAACTTCTAAGGTCTTGGAGAACCAGAGTGTCGCCATTCCATCGATTGTTGCTTTGTTTCTGGATCGTAGAAATGTACCCAAGTCTCATCCATAGTGACAATTCGGTTTAAGAAGTCTACATCGTTTTCAAATCGAACACGATGCTACTACCCTTGCACGCTTTTGGTCAACATTCAAACATTTGGGGATCCATTTTGCAACAATTTTTCTCATGTCCAAATTGACGTGAACTATATGATGAACGCGTTCATATGAAATATTCAGTGCTTCAGATATCCGTTTTAGTCCAATTCGACGGTCTGTTAAAATCATGTCATGAACTGCATCGAAATTTTCGGAGACTGACACAGAAACTGGACTTCCCGATCAGTCATCATCTTCAATGGAAAATTTACCTCTTTTGAAGCTTGCAGTCCAATTTTTCACGGTCGCATACGAAGGACATTGATCACCAAGGGTAATAATCGTAAATCTGCTTACCTTTCAACCCTTTTAAATACAGGTACTTGATGATGGCTCGTTACTCCAATTTTTCGATTTTCACAATTTCGGTGGATATATTTTTTCTTTTAATTTATTGCGTAACTCTGGTTTACTTTTTTGACGTCAAACTTTACACTGACACTTCTAATAAGTTATTGTTCGTTGCTATGGTATCGCAATATTTTGTTTATGCAGGGAACTGGTCTAGGCTAACTAGATATCAATACATCCTCGTATTTACGAAATGTTCATAGTTTTCGAGTTAAAAGCAAAATACTGCAAAAAAAAGTTGTTTTTTTATTTTTTTTTGCATTTTTTCAAAGTTCCTTCAAGAAATTTGGTTAGCAAACTTTGGAATCAGATTCAGCACCCCAAAAAACGTGTGGATCGAAAGAAATCAAAACTACCCCGCAACTTTCTCGCTCGGGGCACTGTTAAGATCAAATTTACTGGATTATAAGGAAGTTGCGTGGAAATTAGAGTTCTACGCTGAGCAAAATAACGGATATCGATTAGTATCGATTCTTCTGGAAGTAGGTAGGTAGGTTTAATTTTTTGTGATATTATATTTGTTATCCATATTTGCATTGTTTCTAGTTTTATCAGGTGAAGATTTGTTGCGCCTACCCCAAGCTAAAGCTAGTTATTTCGCCTGAAATTGATAAGTCGAATTGATATGTAGAACAAAAAGAATGGGGCCAATTAATAACCGTTTCCTGTGGTAGGTACTTTATAAAGTATTTGTTGTGTATTAATTGCTGATAGTATTATCAATATCCAAATATTGGTCGCTATCGCTCAAATAGCTTTTAATTGAATTCGAGACTCTTCCACGTATTCCAATTGTTTCAAGAGATCTATGAGTAAACAAATCGCTGGTTCTTTTCCGTCTAAGGCCGTAACGCTTTTTCCATCAGGTCAGCAATTGCATCTGTTGTAGATCTCTGTTCTATAGAACTATATTTGTTACCCGATATCAATTTTTTCGAACAAAATCAATTAGTTTGTTTCTTATGATGTTTTCTAAAATTTTAACAAGAATTGAAAGAAGTGAGACTGGCCTATAATTCGTTACTGTCAGCTTTTCCCCACCTTTGGGCAATGGTTTAGTTGGTGCAAATTTGGAAAAAAGATTTTCAATGGTATCTATACCAATACTATCAAGTCCTGTTGCTTTTTTTTAAGTTCACCTATTACTTTCCTATAGTCTCATTCTCATACTTTGGTTTATCGTAAGTATATGGAATTTTTTACAGGAATAAGGATATCGTTTATCTGTCCAACTGATTTATCTGCAAGATTAGCATCTACGTTCGTGAAATAACTGTAGAATATTTCTGCGAAAATATAGCCAGATTCTACTTTTTTATATCATCTGCATTAGGTTTTTAAAAAAATACCAAGTTTTTGGGACAGGCCTCATTCGTCCTTTCTTAAATAAGTTTAGTTTTTCTGTTTAATTAGTACACGGTTTCGCTTGACGTTACTCAAAAGTTCATTTTCCGGATTGACCGATTCGGTAAAGTTATGACGTCATAAAATTTAGACCCTCACATCTGAGTTTTTGCGAATCGCTCAGTAAAAATATACAATATTTAGTGGTAAATTATTTTAACTTTACAAAGAATATATTTAATATTTAATTCTTATGTTTATAAAGCATATCATCACAGTGTAATAGAATATTGAGACGCCTCTGGTCGTGGGACAAAATTCGTTTCAATAAGAAAGTTGGATCCCACATGTTCCACTGGGCGATATGGCCAAAGTTTAGTTACAGAAATAAATATCACTCAAAATTTATGAGGGGCGTATTACAAACAATAGATTTTTTGTGAGAATCAGAAAATACATTCAACTTTGTAGATATTGTAAAATCTGGTAATTTCAGACTGAATAGCACAAGGGACAATTGTTTACCATCTGGGTACAACTCGTTTGGATGCCATAGATATTCCAAGAACGAACGGTCAGAAATATTTTTCTGACCGTTTAATCAATTAATTTTTGTCTTAAATAATACATATATGGAAATAGGTCACTCGTTGTAAATGTATGCAATTTATTGTTATTTTAAAAGTTAGAAGGCTGAGTTAAATCGGACGAACAAAAGAGAATGTTTGATAGTTTTGGTCGATCGTTTTCTATCAATGAAACAACCACATTCGACGTGAGTCCTAAATGTGCGGGTGGTCACCCATATGATGTCACGTAATTGGAAAACTTACATGTAATTAATTAGGACTGTAGAATACCGGAATAGGGTTTAGAATGCCAAGACCATTCAAGTAACGACACCTACCTTAATATCTTACAAGTAAAATCAAGAGGGCGGAATCATCCCCCCTATCTTTTAACGAATTATAGAGTTGAACCGTTTGAGATCTCAAAACAAGAAGCAGTTGAAATGTTGTATCTGAAACAGTAAGCCGAGTGAAGAATACTCAGGTCAAGGCCTCACCTTGACCTGGGACATGTCCGATCTATTTTCTCATAGTTGAAGGGTTTCTTAAGTAGTTTATCATTTATCAAAGTCTCTAATCGGTTTTACGTATTTAAAGATGGTCTTGGTAAGCTAACATGCTAGATAATAATTAGATAGGTCTTTGTTTTGAGTTATAAAAATATTGTTTTCAGTCTGTTCTTGTATAATCCTTGAAATTTTCAGGATGTTGACATTAATTATGCACGTAAATTCTCTCTATCCTTTTTTTTCTCGTAAATATTAACATTCTAGTCTCATATTTATACAGTTATATTTATTTTTCTACATTCATGCAAAAAGCAAAACTTTATTGAACTATATTCAGTGGAAAAAGAAGTTCTTTATTGCACTAGTGCAATAAAGTTTTTATTGCACTCATCTGTCATTCTACTTCAACGTGCTGTCATCATGACAAACATAAACGTTTAAACCTACTACATATTTAGCAGATATTCTGTGAGATTGGCAATAGGTACTTCACTACGAAATATTCATATTGAAAATTGCACCAATTGTTCATTCACTTTCAACATTGACGGTAAAAATAAAGTTTGAGTTAAATTGTTCGTAACGTATTAGTTCCTGTTTCAATGCAAATCGATATTAATAATAAAGTACCTCAATAAATCATGTTTTGCTTTTTGCATGAACGTAGAAAAAATGTTGTATGCAACTCGTGCAAAAATTGTTTATTGCACTCGACGTGTTGTCCAACTCGGCCTAACGGCCTCGTCGGACAATTTCACGTCGAGTACAATAAACATTCACTTTTTGCACTCGTTGCATAAATAACAATTTATCTCCGTTTGCCCTAATAAATGAAAAACAGACTATTCCTCGAGTTTCCTTTGTTATTTAAGTCAATAATTGAACCAAACCAAAAATTACTGAATTACTGAAACCAATCAGCTCTGAACGGGCTAATTAATGGTAAGTTCGATAAGTTGAAGTGTGACCAATCCAGAGCAATAAGCCGACGACGGGGGTATTTAGGTGAGTAGAATTCATTGTTATGATTGAGATCACATATGAGGGTTTCATAGCTGAATTAATCTCCACAAAAGTGTTATTCCGTGAAGATGTTTGTTAAATGAGAGTATTTTGAACATAATAGAACCAAACATATTTTTTCACTAGCTTAAAGAATTCACACGCTAACGGCCAACCAGCGCTCTGAATTATAATTGTAAGCACAAGGTCTTCTAACCGAAGCCACAAATGTGTGGTTGGCTTCCTGTTGTTGACTTCCTTTGTTTCTATTTTTACATCCAAGTGTTGTACATCTTCGCACTTGATTTTACCATACTGATGAGAGCTTAAGCTCGAAACACGTGTCTACGGTTGCAGAACATTTTGAGGGTTATACCCAATAACTTTTTTACTTATATTTTCATATATTGCCCCTTGCTAAATCCATCCTTATATATATATATATATATATATATATATATATATATATATATATATATATATATATAAGTAAAAAAGTTATTGGGTATAACCCTCAAAATGTTGTGCAACCGTAGACACGTAGATGTTTGAGGGTTATACCCAATAACATTTTACTTATATTTTCATATATTGCCCCTCGCTAAATCCATCCTTATATATATATATATATATATATGAATAAATAAAGGGATGGGACATTAAGAGTCAGTCTAATCTGGTATTCAATTGATTAAAGGTTCAATCCAAATGATTAAGATTTGCTAATAGAAAAGTTAGTACAACAGTATGTCAGCTGTGGCTCTTTTGACTTTGGTAATTCTTCAGGGCAACCAATAGCTTCTCACAAAAGTTAGTTGAATGCTTGGTGCACTAGAGGATTTTTTTTATTGGTGTGTTATCTCCTTGATTCCCTAGACTTTCATCCGAGTATTCTTTTCCGTCCACTATAGCTTAATTTCCTTCTAGCTTAGCTTTCCTTTTCTTTCTTAGCTAACTTGAGATGATGAACCAGTACCTTTCTGTTTCCATAATCTTTTGGAACGAGGTCTTCCGATATGTATATTTCCGTATTCTCCAGTTTTATGGAAGTCAGAATTATTTCTGCCCTGACTTTTTCCATTTGTTTTCCTGAGTCTATGGGCATTTGTTATATTATTACTTTCAATTTTAGGCTTTCTAGATGGACGACTTTTCATCCAGGCAAAATTTGTTCCATTCATCAACCAGATTAATTCAGAGGCACGATATTTAAACCAGGTCGTAATGCACCTACGTAATTTTTTAAACAAGGAACCGTCCAACTTTGTGCCTTGGAGGCTGTAGAAATGTAGATGTAGAATGAACGCGCTGGTTGCAATTCTTTTCTTTTAATCAAGGTATTTTTACAAAGATGTAAAATTTGACAATTCAGAGAAATTGAAATTAATTATTGACATTGTCCGAATGCATTTGTTATCCGTCGTCACGTTCACCAAGAGCAGTCATTGGGGCTGACTTGGGAAGGAAATTGGACAGAGGCACTGCAACCAAGGAAGCTAATAGGGAATTACACTTTAATAAAAAATTGCGTTTTATTTGTAACAAATGATCTTATCTGTATATGTATATGATGCATGTAAAATCTTCTCACGAACCTATTTATTTATTTCACATTGACTAATCCACTTCAATACATAACGTCCTTGAGTCTTCAGAGAATGCTTTCTGGACAATGAGGAATTGTTCCAGTTAGAATCATAGTGTACACCAGAGAAATCTCCTTTCGAAATAATTCAGTCAAATTTAATGGAAAGATACACTTGGTTTTGACAACACACAGGCAAATAGGCAATATAAGGAGATCTTGACGTCAGGAGACTTTGACGTCACTTGTATTCGTTCAATGAAATACCGGTAATGTTTTGCGCGAATTAGGCTAGTATTTGAATTCCGCTCCAATCGTTTTTGTTTTCTGGATCAAACCAATCGAAAAAAAAAGTTGAAAAGTCTTTTTTACCTAGTTTCACTTGTGAATATTTGGAATTTTTTTTTAATTATTGGTGTAATTCCCTATTGTGCTATCCATGATAATAAACAATGACATATTACGGTTAGACTGTTATTTACATTTCGAGCTGCGGTCACAATCTAAACACAACTCTTAGTGCCGCTTGTTTCGCGGAAAATAGTTGCTAGTAAACCCAAAAGTCGGCAAAGCTGAGTTTCTGCGGAATTATCTGTTCATATACAATGTATATACGCAGATAATTGCCGCGAAACAAGCGGCAGTAAAAATTGTACTTAGAATGTGACTCTGTGTTGACCGCAACTCGAAGTATAAATAGCGGAGTCTAACGGTAATATGTCATTGATAATAAACACAGTTCAATTACAGTGGTCAAGTATATGAATAGTACGTAACAGAGATATATGTGAGAAAATTCAATTGTCGATAGATGTAACTTCGTTAAAGCTCGGTCGACGGTGAAAAATGCTAGACGATCACAGCAAAATAATTTCTACTATCAACTTTTATGGGTTATTATTGCTTTCAAGCTCACTCACATCTCTGGAACACCGCAGACAGAAAGGTTGGCGATATATATATAGATATAGATATTTTCATAAACGAAGATTTTCTGAAATATCGTCGATTGTTGATAAAAGAATGAATTATTTTCACAATACGATTCAAAAATATCACCAACCTCCAATGATATAAATATGGAAAATTTAAATATTTATTTTGAGTTTAAGTCTTATGGGACGTTATTCAAATAGGTTATCTTACATGAGATATAGAAAAAAGTAATAGAGATAAACATCATGGAATAAAAATAGGAGATGCAATGACGAATATATCTGCCATAGGAATCATGGGTCTACTCTCTATAGTCTAAATAATAAGCAAATATTGAACGACTGCTAATTCAATCAACGAATGCTCAAATATGGGTTGTAGACAAACTTCTGTGCGCACTTTTAAATACTTGAGAGCTGTGTACGGAGGAGTTTGGAGATGGATCATCCAAAAATCCTGGTGTCTGTGAGGGTAGCTAACTATAGGGCACAGCAAAAAAGGTCACTTCTTTTAATTTACTGTTGATATTTCGATCCTAGCAAAAACGTCTTCAATACCCAAATTGAAGTTGACAAAATATGGCAAAAGAAAGTTCTCATTAATTTTCTTATTTTCCAATATTTTTCTAGTTCTGAGCTGTTGAAATTGGTTATTTTTCCCTCAAGCCATTTCCACCCAACGTTTTTGGAAGTATTAAATTAAGTATCGCACCGTTTATACGGTTAAAGGTTACATACTAAGACCAAAAGTGATTGGAAACAAAGTTGTAGTTCGTAAAATTATCGTCGAAACCGTGCATACAAAAGTGGTATAAGTCGACAACTATATCAATCACTATTTACAAAATTCAAAAATATTCCGATTAGAGGCAAAAATTGCCAAAGTAATATTTCCTGGTAAATTAGTCTGATGAACTAGTTGAAAAACGTGAGGAATAGAAATAAATCTCCTAAAAAATATGAGCGATAGCTCATTAGATTTGGAATGACCACTAGAAAAATGGTTTTCAAGGATTTCACCGCACGTCAAAAATTGTGATTGTTATTAACAAAATAAGATTAAGGAAAAACGGATTTAAGTTTTTTGTTAATAACTCAAAAACTATTATTATTTAAGAAAATTTGAAAAATGTTCCGTAAAGAGAAGAAAATATGCAATAATAATTTCTGACTTCCGGAACTCTATCTCCATTATTTATAATATTAATTCAACGCTAAAATAGTGCTCCGCGAGGCCATTACAGCTGGCGCACCACTGCAAAAGACAATATATCACAGAAAATAATTTTTCTATAGCATTAACTACTGATTTAAAATTTTTAATAAATTATGGTACCATGTGGACACCTGAAAGAATAAATCCCCATTCAAAAATAAATAACGACGTAAAAGTTTAAATAATTGACCTATATAAATCGTTGGCTTTCTGGGCCTCTTCTAATACACCTATATACACGATAAAATTTCATGAAAGTTCATCATTTGTTTGTTATGATTTTTTGTAGCTAAGGAAAAACTAAATATACAAAAAGTGTTGTTATATCTAATAATGGCAGTCTGTAATCAATACTGGTTCCATTTTTTTGACGTCATTTGTTTATAAATTAGTTATAAACAAGTAAACAAAAATGAGAAAACATTTCATTTCCATAATGCTGTCCTGGAAAAGCAATAATTTAAAAAACAATTCTTTAAATAAGTCTTCTGATTGTTTGTATTCGTTTTTTTTTATATTTTGTTTGTTTAAATAATTAGTTCTTCTTAAAAATCATAATTTGTACTTCTCAAAAGGTGAATAAAATTTTTTTTTTCTTTATAAATAATTTTATTATTTGTTAACTTAACAATTTGTAGTTAACAAATTCTGACAACGGTTTTACTATTTTTCTGGAAGTCAAAAAAATTACAAACTTTTTTTTTTGTTAACCTATTGAGAAGTACAAATTATGATTTTTAAGAAGGAAGTAATTTCCCAACTAATTATGTAAACAATCTAAATATAAAACAACTATTATAAACAATCAATAAATTTATTTAAGAAAAAATAATTAATCAGTTTTCCCAGGACAGCAATATGGAAAAAAAATCCTAAATATTTTATTTGTTTATTTACTTATGACTAATTTTCATTGTTTTTCCAGGGCAGCATTATGGAAATTTTTTTTAAATATTTTATTTGTTTATTTTTTTAAAACTAATTTTGAAACAAATAAAGGAAAAAAATTGTAACTAGTATTAATTACTGTCATTGTTAGAAGTGAAAACAGCAATAATAAAAGATTCTTCAAATTTCAAATTCAAATTTTTTTTGGATATTTCATTTTTTTAATTAAAAAAAATATGATAAACAAAATAGTATAATATTTCATCGTGTGATCTTGTTGAGTAGGTATATTAGAAGGGCTCCAGGAAGCCAACAATTTATAGGTCAATTATTCAAATTTTTACGTCGTTATTTATAAAAAAGGAGATTGGAAAAAAAATGTAAATTAACAATAATAGACTTAAACATTTTTTCCAATTGGGATTTATTCTTTCAAGTGTCCACATGACCATGATTTATTTAAAATTTTATATTAACATTTAATAATATAGAAAAATTATTTTCCATGATATGCTGTCTTTTGCAAGCGGTGCGCCCGTGCCGTAACGGCCTCGCGGAGGACTATTTTCAGCGTTAAATTAAAATTATTATCAATGGAGATAGAGTTCCGGGACTTTGGACATTTTTATTGGAAATTTCCTCCTCTTCACTGAACTTTTTCAAAAATGTCTTAAATATCAAAAGTTTTTGAGTTATTAACAAACAACTAAATACCCTTTTATCTTATTTTACCAATAACAATTTTTTACGTGCTGTTAACCTTGAAAGCCATTTTTCTAGTGGTCATTCTGAATCCAAAGAGCTAACGCTCATATTTTTAGGGGCTTCATCTCTAGTTTTCAAGTTTTTTAACTTGTCGATCAGTCCTATGGAATCGGCCTTCATTCACCACGTGTTATCTCATTTGTAGGTATATGTATACGTAGAAAATTAATTATATAATTCAAATTCCTCCTTTCTCCTTTACATGATTATGATTGATAAACCTATTTTAACCACTATTGAAGAGTCATATTGATTTGGGCATGGTCTATACATTTATTAAAATTTTGATATTGTTTTTGACACGGTTTACGGGCACGAATCCAGTGTTTTCACTACATATTCCTTTACATTCATTAGAATTTTTCAAATGGAACACCATTTTTAATCAGAAATTTATACCGACATCTTTCGCCTTCTTATTACTGGAAAAAATTGAAATCGGTTGCAGCGTTGTCAAGTTATGAGTAATTTTCTTGTTTATCACTATCTCAGGGCTATTTATAAGGAATAGTTCCATAATGTGATTCGATTGTGGGAATATTACCTCAGGGCAATCGAGGATCTACATATAGATCATTCAGGAGAAGAATAATTTGCTTTTAAAATCCAGGATACGCACATAAGCTGTGTTGCTAAAACGTTTATTCTATAATTTTTTGCCTTTACAATCTCTGCTGGGAATGAACTTATTTGAAGATGTTCAGAAATGGTTTGAAAGTTGAAATTTTGGGAAAATATTTCATTTTTATAGATCAATAAGTGTGCAAATCTCATGACCGGTAGCATGGGACCCAGAAAAGCATACCCTCTATTGAAATATTTCGTAATCTTGTTACCTTTGATATAATAAATCATAAGGATGTGAAGCAAACAAACATGTCGAAAACGATATCTGCCTTTAGAACAATGGTCTGAAGGCCTTCAGAGCAGTCTAAGGGCTCGTCATCCACTGGCGCTGCTCAAACAGTTGAATCTTATTCAAAGTGTTTTTATTTTAAGTAAATTTTTCAGTTCAGAGCGCCCTAGTATTCATCATCAAGTCTCCTAAAAAACCCACTGAGCACAATTATACACTAAAAAATAACTGAAATATTCGCAATACATGGATCATTTATTTGAAATTGTTTGGTTAACTGGCACAGAAATATTCAAAAAATTTCCCTATAATATCCTACTTCTGCGCGTCCTATCATATAAGTTAGCAATGAAAAAAATATTGAACGTTTTGTTGACAGTTTCGTTTAATTCAGTTTCGAAAATTTAAAGTGTTTGATATTGAGTGTTTGAAATGAATTAATCTCAGGAAGAATTGATAAGCATGACGTTTATAATTTAGGAAATTAGCCTCTAGAATATTTGCCCAAAATATTCCTCAAAGACGACACCCTCAAGATATATGCTTCAGAAGATTGCAGGAAAGATTTAGCGTACAGGAAGGGTGAATTATGAAAAATCTATAAGGTAAAAAACTATATGTCGACAGAAGAAAATGAACTTGCAATGGCTTCATCACTAACTGAGCAACCGACATTGAGATAAATAAGTAAACATTTAGATTTCAGAAGAAAATATTCAATGACACTACTTGGCAGAAGCCCATCAAACCAATAATAAAAATGGATTAAGCAATCCAGACTTCTGCATTTAACCTATACAATAGGTATAATCGTCGGCAAGTCTCCAACAGTAATTCTTGTTTGGCTTCAGACAAAGTCGACACCATAGTCGGAGTGCTCTTTGAATCTTGTGGTAAAGATGTTTTTCGATTGCGTTGGGAGATCTGCCCTGCGCTGATGATTGGCAATACCATGAAACCGGTCCGTAGGTGTTTCCCCATATTGGTTGAGACATGTTTTGGCGTTGAGATTGGGAGAACATTGCAAAGTAGTTCTTGTAGAATACTTTGACAAGAATCTAACAGATATAATTCAATGATCATAGGGAGCAGTAGTTGTTTTCTGTGGGAGACTTGCCGACAATTATACCTATTGTATAGGTTAAATCCAGAAGTCTGGATTGCTTAATCCATTTATTAAACATTTAGATATTATGATATTAAGAAATCATCAGTAGAGAAGTCCATCTTCAACTCTACCAAGAACTTTCGGGAAATGAAGTTCGAAAACGAGTTACATTTTGTCAATGGGCATAAAACAAGATGAGAGAAAACCCTTCATTTTTCAAAAATGGGATTCATTGATGAATCAACATTTCACGGAAATGGTTTCGCTATTCGTCATAATTTCCACTATTATATGCTACTGAAAACCCGCATGCAGTTCTAGTTTCTAACTTCCCACATAAGTGGTCAATGTTTAGGAAAGTATGTTTCATAATTGCGCTATTGGGATCGTTTTTTTTTTCGAGTTGTATTTAACCGTGGAGAGATTTTTACGATTTCTACAAAGTGATCTGCCCAACTCATTTCAGCATATTCCAATGGTAATTCAACATGACATGTATTTTCAAGTGGATAGTGCACATGTACTCTATCATAGAGAAGTTCGGGACCACCAAGAGAATTATTTCTCAAAAATGAATTGGTCGGAAAGGGCCAATTCAAAGGCCAGCGAGATCTCCAGACGTGAACAGTATGCAGTTTTTTCATGGAGTCAAGTGAAATCTACCGTTTTTCGCATACCTGCAACCACCATTGATGACATAAAAAAGTTTTCGGGATGCATTTCGAAGTATAATACCAATCATGTCGTTCAACGTGAGGAAAAATTTCAGAATATGACGGACTTGTAGCAATCAGAATGGAAGACAACTTCTGTAATAGATATAGTTTTCCATTTGCTTCAATTCATCCATTACTTGTTTTTCTTTTATCTCATCCTCAAACATTATTATTTGGAATACTTCGAATGAAAACATCTCAACAAAATATGTATTATTTGTCAACTTCTACAATACATACAAAATTCCATTACAATTGGGGTTTCTGGTAGGAATTTAGCAAAATTTCGATGTTTGACAGGCCATTGCACAAATAATGGAAGAGTGTTAGGAAAAATTATTACATCGTCTGCAAAAAATCTGCAAAATAAGTATTTTGGATAAATTTTTGAAAACCCATTCTAGTTTTTGTTTTAAAATCAAACTTGGATATCATGAAGATGCATTAATGGCCCATGTAGAAATTCTATTACGTACACAACATTTCCACAATAGAAATAAATGAAAAAACTATTACTTAAAAATTACCCAGAAATAGTATGGAATAACTCATAACTTGACACACCCCAACCGTTTTTCTTCTAGGGATGGGCAGGTGTCAATTTCGGATAAAAAATACAGAGTGTTCCATTAACAAAATTCGAATGAATGTCGTCTGAATTTTACAATATCAACATCCAAATTTGAGCACCCTGTAGAGGAACATATCGATTGATATACGTGAGACCTTGGTTCAACTGCATGCCAAAAGGTTTCAAAATTTTAAAAATAATAGTCCCTCATAAACACTCGAAGATTGTACCCAAAGGCATAGCCTGTGCGGGTAGAGGGCGCTATTATTATTTGCGCTCCGTGGCCAATTACTGATTTTTTGTGGCGTATTCACTTTTCAGCTGCAGAAAAATCCACAGCGGGTGGTCGGTATACACCTCAAGCAACACCCAAAGTCGGGATTGGCATCTAGACAACTCACATCGCACTTGCTTTAGAACAAGGAATGCGGTCGCCTATCGACACTGATGATCGCATACTCCAGAGTAAGAAACTATCAGTATCATGAAAGCAAAAGTGGAAGTATTCAAATTAAATATATCAATTTGGCTTGGTCTTTTGGGCCTAGATGGTCCCGGGAAAAGTTCATCACCAGATTCTCGATCATCCTAATTTTAGTAAAAGGATTCTCTGGCATTGCGGTCGATCGGGGAAATATTCTCGTCCTCATTCTTATGGACAGGAACACTATTCAGGCAGTTGCCATGGCAGTTGTGGCATATATGGTAGCATTTCGTACTTGGCACCACAACAACCTTTGTTGAATAGTCAAACCCGATTCGGGGACTAAGGTCTGTGGAGGGCAACGGCTCAAGCTGATTTCCTCCACTTGGTCGTTGTTTCCCACCCTCAAAGCTCTGTGGAAAGCATGTTCACAAACACGTCTGAACTTGATGGTAAACCCGTAAGCTATGCTGAATCGATGTTCCTTTGGTTATAGGAATGGTTTCTTGGTAGTGATAGACTTCACGGTGGAGTGATACCAAAAAATAGAGTCAAGAGAAGTTTCCATTGGTGGTGCTGTATACCATCTGAGGAAACACCTACTGATGCCAGCTTCTGCACAGTCACTCCGAGGAGACGTGGGACTGGTGAATACCTTAGAAGAATTCTGAAGTTTGCGTTTCTTCATACAACTTCACAAAATTGAGCTGCCTTTTTCGGAACACTGCCGACGTCGTGTCACACCCTATAATGCATTCAGAAATAGGATGTGCAGAGTTAGCATAATTTTCCAATATCGTGCATAAAATGTCATCGTCAAAAAGTATTGTTACGAATTGTGCAAATAGGTATAACTTTCGATATATTCTACTTCTTTGAACTATTCTGAAGATTATTTCATTCACACATCGCTACACCAATGAAATTTCATGATTGAAGTCACATGATGTGTGATATGGGCGGCTATTTAGGTTGTAACGTTGACAATGGTATACAGTTGTTTTCCTCGTATAAATAGGTCACAAGGTGAAATTTCCAAACACTTGTCATTCGATCACCACATGTAATAGGATTCCTAGAGACATACCATCCTATTTCACATGAAATATAGTTGTTTTGATTTCACAGCTCTTGGTTCCCACGGATATCTCTGGTAATTTAATTAAATCCATAATTGTGTGGTTATCAAGAAGGAATGTTTACATGTTGACAATAATATGGTTAATGTCACTTGGGTGACAGCGCTTCTTCTTCTGATTTCGAATCGATTTGTTAAAGAAGATGACAGTTCTTCCTTTTACGATTCGAATTCTTGGAGTACGCTCACTACATTGATTTTGTTTACACAAACTTCTACTTTCATGGAAAAAAGAGAGAGAGAGAACTATGTTTGTTATGGTTTTTATATAGTTTTGAAAATCGCGGAATGCTAGTCTCTTTGATATAGTTCAGTGACATGCGTATAATAATTGATAGTGGTGGCAACAATGAAAGGAAATGTTTTTTTGTTAAAATCAATTTTGGAGAGGACGGAAGTGTTTGAAACACCATTAGTCCATTTCTGACCTGGTAACGCTGAAGCTCGCTGGAGGTTGAATTTGAGTTTATTCAATTTTGGCAACCTACCTAATATTGCTGTACCACACAAATGAGAGGTGAATATTCTTGTTATGTAGAGGTCTATTAAAGGTTACTCGTTTCACGAGATTTAAATATATAAATATTTTTTGTAAAAAGCACGCCTTAAAATTTCCTTTTCTTTTTGCCATAGCTATGCCAGGAATTTACCAAAGTCTTTGAGATACTTTAAACAGTATAAGGACTAATCAGCCAATAAAAATTTAAAGGCCAATTCGAGAAAGGAATATAAGCCCACATGGTATTATAAAGCCTACGATGGTATTGTGAAGCCTATGATGGTATTGTAAAGCCTATGATGGTATTGTAAAGCCTATGATGGTACTGTAAAGCTTGTGATGTATGATAAAACACGTAATGGTATTGTAAAGCCTGCCATGGTGTTGTAAAGCCGGAGAGCATGTTGGAGCAGACCCAACGCTAGAGATTTCCGTGGAAACAATCATTTATGGAGACCAAAAGGGAACAACAAAACCAAAGTCGTGATTCCTTAATTTATGCCTAATTCTGTAAGGTTTGAATGCATTCGGACTAGGTAAGATAAAAACTGTTATAATTTCTTAAACCACGACTTGGAGAACCCATTCTTTTGGTTGGTTACATTTCAAGATTCTATTATTATTAATACAGTAGAGAACTATTGAAATTATTAAATATTTATATTTTAATGTGTCTTTTGTTTGAAGTTGGAGTTGAATCTTTCTTTCAGCATAGTTAAGGTCTTTCTACAGAGATTGGCCTGGGAATAAGTTTTTGAAATCGTTTATCACTGTAGATGGCGTCCAATAAACACCATAATTAATAAGAAACTTATTCTCTGTGCCACAAATTGGACCTTTTGAGAGTCATCGAGTGACGTCGACTTACGCCTTGCCTCCGAAAATCAAAAAAGCTAGCCTGGCCAAATATGTACCTAAGTTAAGGTTACAAGGTGAACAAGCAGATATTTAGGTAAACACGGCTATTCATGTAAATAAGATGTCTAAAAATCCTGGTGTGTCGACTCATACCTGGAAAACTGTGGGATAAAACGGGAGACAATTCGCCAGCTTGATAAAGAGAAAACAAATGAAATCGTGGTCTGTTTCCCAAGTATTCCGCATTTGCGTGTACCGCCACGGTTGGTTTTCTTGTTAGGGTAAATTTACAAGAACAGAAGTTTTTAGGTATTGCCGACGAATGAAATGAATAAAGAAACGTAATTATTGGAATTTACTGAATAACTATCACCAATCAGTTTTATTTGTTACATTTTCGACTTATTTATATAATTTTTTCAATGAAATACAATTAACTACAATAATAACCACGCATTTCATTAGAAATATTGAAATTAAGCTTCATGAAAATTCAATTCAATAAGCGGGAATGGAGGGATTCCGTGTGTCACATATTCGTGCTATGATTTCTATTAAAATGTTTTCTAATATTACAAGATACTATGTGATAATCTTCATAATATGGTGGTACTAACTACTCAAATTCGGTACTGGATATAGATGAATTATTTTGTTCGTCTCTCTGGATTGCCCACAAATGATACAAAAACGAAACATGATCAAATTATTATTGTACAAACTACAAAGGAAACGATTAGATATTCACAAATTTTATTTTATCAGGCATGTTTTGCCTGCACACTAGCTACTTCACTGACTGATTAAATAAAGTTTGTGGAGGATCGAATCGTGTTCAGTGTAGTTTGTACAATTACTACGGATCTTCATCAAGTAAATAATTGAATTATTATTGGATGAATGTCTAAGAAAATATACGGCAAAATGAAGAAACATATTAATAATAGTAATCAATACAAGGAAATTGCACTATGAAATTTAGATTCTGTCACAATCATTCACTTTTGAATTGTATTTAGTTTGTTGAAATTCCATAAAATTGACAACAGTCATCAATCACCATATCCCTGGAATATTGACATGACTATAATACAATTCTATATCTCTGGAACCGACTAAAGAAGCAGACCACTATTTCATTTATTTGTCTTCTGAAAAATCAAAACAAAATCGAATCCCTCGACACACCAGGGTTTGTAGACATCTTACATGTAAACAAAGCTCTCTTTCGTTTATATAAGTTTCAAGGTTTGACATAACTTAGTCGCTCAAAACTGAAATGTCTCGTTTTGGGTTATCTTCTATGACAGAAATTAATGCATATATAAGCGAATCCTTCCCAGAAAATACCGTAATGAGTAAAGAGTCTGTCTGGGACAATTTATGTCTTTTTGTCAGCAGAGGAAATGTGAATTATGTTCGACTACCCCAACTCTCATGATCGCCGAAATCCTCAAAGATTGGGCATGGAATATGCTACAAAGGGTTTACACAACCACGACGATCGTTTCGCTGTACAACAGCTTCTTCAAGTGGATAAGAGTTGATTGCAAGTCCAAGGCTATCGAGAAAATGAACCATAATATAGTAAACCATTTGTTGGTGTTTTCCATCCCATACTAAGAAAACAAGGAGGAAAATTGTTTCATATATTGACTACCTAGAAAGTTTATGACGAGTTCTGATGTTTCACGGGTTCATCCTTGGACCCCTACTAATTTCCATTATTTATTTATTTTATCCACGTCAGTTTCTTCCGACTTCTTATTCTATACCAATGATTATGAAGTTTTCCGGAGAATTGTGGATATAAACAATTATTTAGAAATACAAAATTATATGGATTTAGTTGGTCATTGAAACTAAATTACTTTTTAATGCAAAGAAAGGTAATGTTATAACACTTCCAAAAACCGGTAATCTTCATCACTTCATTCATACTATAACTAGTTTAATTCTAGAGAAATAAAATAAATTCGGGATCTGATTCAACTAACTTCACTAAGTTTGTCCAGGATGTTCTGAAAACTGTGTTATTGATATTTGAAAGCGCACCTATGGGTGAACTCCATGAGATCTTCAAAAAAATATACTTAAAATTATTGAAAGACCGTACAATAAAGTGGAAATATACATTCATTTAATTGTTTGCCTCTAGGAGTGTTCCAGACAGGCCCCATCTCCGAAGTTTCGACACATTCAGAGAGCAGAGAAGGACATTCAAACTCTAGATGACTCTACATGCTCCAATGACATATTACGGATAGACTTTTACATTTCGAGCTGCGGTCACATTCTAAGCACAATTTTTATTGCAGCTTGTTTCGAGGAAAATAGTTGCCAATCAACCCAAAAGTCGGCAAAGCTAAGTTTCTGCTGAATTATCTGTTTATATACAATGTATATAAGCGGATAATTCTGCGAAATAAGCGGCAGTGAAAATTGTGTTTAGAATGTGACTCTGTGTTGACCGCAGCTAGAAATGTAAATAACGGAGTCTAAAGGTAATATGTCATTGACATGCTCCATCCAGTACAACACCCCAAAAGTAACCTTGAAGGGACGAATTTACGGCGAGACGGGACAGATTTTGCTTACAACTAGTACGTTGGTCGCGATAATTAAATTACTCATTCCGACGAGACCAGCCGATACGTCTCTCTGGAATTCGTTTGGCATCTTTTTTCGAAATATATTAGTCGGTGAGCCAGGAGTGGGTAAAACTTATAAGCTGTTCTCAGTGATTCGGAACTACCCGTTGAGATTGATATACTGCGTCGTACATCGTACAATAGATTCAAAGCACAACCGCCAACCAGGAAAACAAATTCACCACCAACGCAGACGAGTCCGTAAAGACAGATATCGGTCGACGTCTGCAAAATATATTGAATTCGTTACCCTGAGCTGATACGATTGCTTTTAGACTGGGAGATGGTGACAGATTTCAGGTGACAATTTTCTCGTTTATGCCTTTGAGACCAGTGAAAGATTTGAAAATTCAGACCAAAATGATGAAAAATCTGAGCGATTGCCGCGTGGCCTTCATATAAAAAATTAAATTCCGGCACTAAACCTCACTTTGACATCCGCAAACCTTATGCCACTTTTTTTATGGGACATTCATGATAGAAACTTCCATTATTTCAATTGGCAGCAACGAGAAAATCGTCTAATATTTAATTTTTTTCTTCACAATTTTATATCATCATTGGGACCCTTTGGCCACGTGCAACACTTATGCCTATAATTTTTTCGCTGCTATAGACCATTCCAGAATGACGTCACTGACATTTGCTGGAGGGCACATATTCTATTTAGTTTGCATTGTTTACTGTCAATATTTAGACTTTAATTAGTGATTAGTTCTCAAATATATTAATATGCCGTCGTTTTGTAGTGTTGTTAAGTGTGGAATGCGGGGAGAAAGGGATGAGGTATCTTTTTTCCATTTCCGGCAGTTTTAACGAAGCATGGTGACTATTTAAATGATCTATTTGCACAACGCTTCGATGCTGCGATGCTCGATGCACACGGGCGAGTGGATTCGCGGCGTGCTCGCAGCGATCTCGCTGCGTTGTCGCCGCGAGCACGCCGTCCCACAATGCACACGGGCGAGCGATTCTCGGAGAAAGCATACATGAATTTTTAGTACGTTGTCTACTTCAAGCATGGATGTATCAAGACGTGTTGCAGTGGCGTACCTAGCGTACCATAACTTGTATAAGATTTCAAAAAGAAAATATTGGGTTCATCCTCTTGTGAGTGCTAGACTTTTAAAGGGTGCTTTTGTTACGTTGTTTAGTGATTTACCAGAAGATCCATTGAAAGTCTTTACTTCAGAATGAGTCTTCGGTCGTTCAACGAACTAGCCAATAAATTGGAAGATACCATAAAAAGTCAAAATACAACTATGCGACTTGCAGTCAACCCAGTAGAGATGCTGGCTGTAACATTGAGGTAAGTAATCCGTTACTTTATAAACAGTTTATTTCAACCCAACTCATACAAATAATTTGAATATTTCGATAACGAATCTGTGAAGTAAAAGTGAATAAATAGTTTACATCATCAGACAAAACAATAAACAAAATAAAAAGAACCTATATTCGAATTATAATGATTATACATATGGTGTATATAAAACTTTGCCAAAAAGTATCTCTATCCGAGTTTGAATATTCATTCGATCACATTGTTGTGGATGGGAGAGGTGTATGATGAATGTTGGGAGTTGCTGTGTGAAGGTGACGGAACCCACGGATACAATTGACTCATATGACTGTCCTGACTTACTGGGGACAAGTTGTTGTAAGAATGGTGTTGTAACATCTGTGGAGTAGTGTGCATGATTTGCTGTTGCCGACTTGATATGGATAATGGTTCATTGGGATTAGCCGGACTATATGTGGGTGCATGTGTCTGCTGCGGAGGCTCGAACGTGTTTTGTTGCTGGAAAGGTATCAATACATTACCAATAGGTACATTTGGAGCACCATTAACTGATTTTTGAAGCTCTCTCAGTGTATTCATAATACTGAATTCCAGTTTGGTATCGATAGGCAAGGTTTTTACGAGTGGCAGTAACGAGTCGAAAAATCTTTTGTCGTCATCTATCAGTTCCACTGGTGTCTCTGCAGGAGTGGAATTAATAAATTTCAATAAATTTTCTTCTACTACAATACGTCGCTTAGCAGCCGGCATCCTAGAAAATTCACTACCAGTATGTTTTCTTTTGGCTAGAACGTTTTTGGCAGCTGTAGCATCATGCGTAGCTGAAAGTGGTGGACTCCGACGACTTGAAGGCCCTGCAAGCGGCTCCGCTGATTCTGCGACGTTTCTATCGTCCACTGAGTCATCCCCATCTTCATCAATTTGTGTATCAGCATCTTCATCAACACTTGTTGCTGTTGCAGATGGAATACTACACTGCAACAAAAAGTCCATCTGTCGTGCATAGATATATGTCCTGTTGCTGGCTCCTTGTCCAGATACGGTTTTCTTTTTCATGCTTTTTAAAAAAGTGTCCCGCATCCCCTTCCATTTTTTCACAAGTTTGGTACCTGTGGAAGAAACACGTTTGTATGATGTAATTTATAATTAGAATTATTGTTTTAGGTACTTGGGATTATCAGTACAGACTCGGACATTCAACTGTGACGAAAATTATTAGACGAGTCTGCTCTGCTATTTGGACTAATCTCCGTCAGGAGTGTATGCCACAATTTACTGCCGAAGGGTGGCTGGAACGAATATGCTGAAATGTTCTTTGAGCGTGCAAACTTCCCCAATTGTTTGGGTGCCTTAGATGGGAAACATGTAAGGATCGTACAACCGGATTTTAGCGGCTCGCAATACTTCAACTACAAAAAATTTCATTCTGTTGTTCTCTTCGTAGTTTCCGATGCCAACTATATGTTTAACTATATTGAAGTGGGTTCATGTGGAAGAGAATCTGATATTACAATTTTTGAGAATTCCAAGTTGTACAGCATGTTAGAAAAGGGCCAAGCAAACCTACCAAGGCCACAACTTCTTCCGGGAACAACCGACATTAAGATGCCCTATACATTTGTTGGGGATGAAGCGTTTAACCTGTCTGATTTTGTAATGAAACCTTATACCGGAAAATTTCTACAGTACAACAAACGAATATTTAACTACCGTTTATGTAGAGCTCGTAAGTACGTGGAATATTCCTTCGGTATCCTCTCAAATAAGTGGAGGATATTTCACAGAGCCATGGACGTAAAACTTGACTTAGTGATAAGGATAATAAAATGTTGTTGCGTTCTACTCAATTATGTAAGGGCAAGAGATGGTTACAAGTATGAGGACACGCTTGTTATCAACGGCTTATGTGACTTTGATAACAGGAACCCCAGACAATGAATGATGTTTTTTCGGGTTTTTAGGTCGACGTTTATTTAGAGAAAAACTCGACGTTTCGCCAACACGAGTGGTTGGCATTTTCAAGAGAAATGTTCACAGTTTCGATCACTGAACACTACTTGTTACAAAACAATATATACACCAATTTTTGATTGAAAATCAGCGAGCTCGCAGCGAACTTCGCCGTGAAAATCGCCCGTGTGCATCGAAACGGGCCCCCCTCAGTAAATCACAACTTAGAACTTGACGTGTGTGTTCTCGACATTTTATCGAAGGTTAGTTAGTGTATATCATTTAATTTTTTTACATAAATGACTTTCAAAAATAATTTTAGGAAAACCCAGTGCCTCAAAGGAAAACATGCATCCTGATAGGATTCCTACCCAAAATATGGGCTACACCACAAGTGGTAAACCATGAGATTAGTCTGCAGCTTCTTGTTCTCGACATTTTATAGAAAGTTAGTCAGTGGATATCATTTAATTTTTGTACGGATCGCGATATTGTCTATAAAATACGAATTTTTTCATCGTACCGGCACTTGATATCAATGCTTAGGAATAAATAATAAGTACTTCCGAGGCCTATTTGTTACAATTTTATCAAATTGAAACCAGAAAAAAAAATTTGAACTAAATGCGCAAGGTTAAACACCAAGTAATCGATGTGTGCCTTCCAGCAAATATGGCAGACTTGTCAAAGTCACGTGTTCTGGAATAGTCTATCTTAAAATACCGTTGGTGTTCATGGCAGTGGCGATGAAATCGTTCCAAAACACATTGATTTTTTAATGAAAATCGAATTTTTTATATGAAAGCTACGCGGCGAACGCTTCAATTTTTCATCATTCTTGTCAGAATTTTCATGTATTTCACTGGTCTCAGAGACATACACGAGAAAATCGTCACCTGAAATCTGTCACCATCGCCCAGTCTATTTCCTGTACGCCTATAAATTAAAATATGTTTAGTGAAACGAATGGTCATTGTATTTGGGAATAAATTATTTTATTATATCAATCCCTATACTTTCATTCACGGTATAGGGAATAGTGGGGTAATATTTTGAAAACCTATCATAAGGGGTATAGTCGGTATTCTCATAGTGGTCAGGGCAATAATTAAATCCTCCCGCTTACCATCATCTGAAACTGATGCCTGTGATATCGTTTCTTCACTGTAGCTGTCCTAGGCCTCCCATTAGTGTCATCTGGAAGAAAGTGGGGCATCCCAATATAATAATTTTACTGGCGCCCGTGGGTAGTTTAAGGTGTTGCACCGATTGTGCCGTTTTCCGATACACTCCCAGTACCCGTAACATCTGGATAGAGAAGGAAAACACGTTATACAGCGTGAAATGTCATTATACTTGAAATAAAGCAGAAAGCTTTCAAGAAAATATTTGGATCTATTAATTGTACCTAATTATATTCTATGAAATATATTATTGTTTATTGGTTTCTCATACAATACATTTTATTTTTTACCTGTTAGTTCACTAGTTTATAAAGTCTTGTTTTTAAAAAGTTCTTTCACGTTAATTTTATTTTGTACTTTTCAGCGAAAACATTTTTATATTATTTGTCCTAATAGGTTGGTACGTTATTGGCATGCCTATATTTGCTACCTCTTCCAACTAGCTTATCCGCTCGTACCCAACCTCAGTGGATACATACAGGTCAAATCATGAAAATTATTCAATTATCAGGGCCCTGTTTCACAAAGATACAAAGGTTGTTAGTAACAGATGTGAATATCGGCACTTGTAATTACAAGTTGTCTAGAACAAACGTGTCATATAGAATTCAAAATTATGAACTTGTTTGCAACAAGTATGGTTGGAAAACTTGTCAGGTATAAGTTTGTAATCATAGCCTAAAAACTAACCAAAATGTCAAAAACTGTCACATTTGGAAATAAGCTATAGATTTTGAAAGAAATACGAGAAACTAAGGACTGTTTGATAATCTTAATAAACTCACAAAACAAGACAAAATTTTCTATCATTCACATAGCATAGGATTTTGAAATTGGTTTCCATTTCTGAAGTAGTTTATTAGTTCTAGCTGCCTTTGTATTGCATTTTGGAGAACATGGCCAACAACTTGGTGGATTTCATCAACACGTTCATCTTTATCTAACAAATAATTGACATTTTGTTGCTCTCTGGCAATATTATTGATTGACAACACTTGCTATCAACAAATGATTCGTGGATTATTTGCTTGTGATATTATAGAAATCTAGTTGTCATTACAAGTATATAGACGTACTTTCGTGAAACGCTGATACCTAACTACATATTTCGACAAACTTGTGAAAATTCACTTATTACTTAGGGTAAATGCGTATAAGAGTACGCATGAGTATAAGAGTATGCACGCTCATTTTTAATATATACCGCCAGCTATTAAATAGTCTAAGCCGTCAGTTATATTCCAAATAGCATGCGACAATAGAGGCAAAAGTGGAAATCTACATTACCGGCACACCTGTTATAACAAATGGCTGATGATGTTTACGAGGGTTGACGATCTAGTTTCTGGTGCTTGGTTTTTCGTGTTTTGCTAGGTGAGTACCGGTGCTTGAGAGTAGTGACCGTTCTTGTATGATTTTTTATAATATTATTATTCCTGTAGGTATAAATTAAACAGAAACATGTTATTATAGAAGATATTAACTAAAATCTAAAATTTTACACATATGCACAAGAGTACGCAGTGGGGAAAGCATAAGAGTACGCAGAACGTGCTCTTATACTTCGTAGTGCGTACTCTTATGCGAAAGATTGCTGTAGTGAATCTAGTATAGAATTCGAAGTTTTTTTTTGTAGATTACTAATTTCCGAATATGAGCCGTTATAAAAGAAAAAGCGAGCGAAAGCTAGTGTTTACCCGATTTACCGAAAGAAATTTAGAGGAGATTAAGTAAAAGAAGTATAGCTAAGGAAATGGGCATAAATGAAGCAACACTAAGAAAACGGTTAAAAGCTGGAACCATCCCAAGCTCTTTAGGACGATTTGAAACAGATATTCCTGCAGTTATGGAAGCTGATTTAGCACAACAAGTACGTGACTTGGATCTACGTTTTTATGGTATAACCAAGAAAGATATGAAAATCGCGGCTTACAAGTTTGCCGAAGCAAACAAAATTCAGCACAGGTTTAACAAGGTCAAAAAAATGCAGGCGAGTCGTTTATAAAAGGGTTTTATCAACGACACAAAATAACACTTCGACAGCCAGAGAAATGTTCAATGGGTCGAATAATGGGTTTCAATAAAGTTAAAGTGGATCTTTTTTTTCAAAATCTCAAGACCCTGTATGAAAAAAGAAAATACCCACCAAACTCCATTTACAATATGGACGAAACAGGTATATCGACAGCGCCTAATAAACTACCAAAGGTTTTATCAGGCAAAGGAAAAAAATTGGTTGGAAAAGTAGCTAGCGCAGACCAGGGAAAGCTTGTTACAGCTGTATGTTGCTTCAGCGCCACAGGGACATATTATATCCCTCCAGCTATGATATTTCCCAGAAAAAGGATGAAGGATGAGCTCTTTTCAAATGCACCTACTGGTACATGCAAAATGATTTCGGATTCTGCGTTTATTAATAAAGATTTATTTTGTCAATGGTGGCAACATTTCAAGAACTACATCAAGCCTAGTTCAGAAAATCCAATACTTTTGATCCTTGACAACCATTCCTCACATCGTGACTTAGAAGCCATAGAGTTCTGCAGGACAAATCACATAGATTTACTCTCCTTACCACATCATGCAAGCCACATAATGCAACCGCTGCTTACAGCAGGGAGTGTGATAAATGGATGGTAAGTAATCCGGGAAAAGTAATAACACAGATGCAAGTTGCCGGACTGTTTAACTATGCTTACACCAGCGTTTCCAATATTGAAAAATCCGAGAACTCATTCAGAGCTTCCGGAATCTATCCCTACAATCCAGATCAGTTTAACGACAATGACTTTGCGCCCTCCTGTGTGACAGACGCACCCATTAATACAGATAATGTCCAGTCCAATGAAGAAATTGCGGGAGAAGTAGAAGAGCCCGAATTCTCTACCGATGAAGAAGTGGAAGAGCCCGAATCCTGTACCGATGGAGAAGTGACAGAACCCGAATCCTCTACCGATGGAGAAGTAGAAGAGCCCGTATCCTCTACCGGTGAAGAAGTGGAAGAGCCCGAATCCTCCACCCTGGGAGGAGTGGAAGAGCCCCAATCCTCTACCGTGGAAGAAATGGACGATCCCAAATTCTCTAAGAGTATGCCATTACAGGCAACACCACCACCGCTAGATATTGCCAATCTTGATATAGTATGTGAAGATGGGATACTTCTACCAAAAATTTGCAAAATTTTGAAGAAGAGGCTTCAAATCGGTCAGTACCAGCTTCCTCAATTTTACCTTTGCCGCAAATAAAAGAAAAACCAAATCATCGCAAATCCAAATCACAAAAGTCTGAAATATAGCAGTACGCCATTCAAGGAAGAACTTGCTAAGATAAAAATGTAAAGAAGATAATAAAATTGTAGCAGCAAAACGAAAACTAGTTGCCAGTGATAACGTCAGAAATTAAAGAAGTTGCCAAAAATGAAAAATAAGTGTGACGAAAACGAAAAGGATGTACGTTGTCCAGGATGTGCAGACTTGTACTCAGAATCTTTGGAGGATGGCGACTGGATTATATGTTCTTCCTGTAACAGTTGGTGGCATGAATCTTGCACCACGTATGTAATGGGAGCCTTTGTTTGTTTTAACTGTCCAGAGTGACATGGTATATTTAGTATTTTTCACAAGTGGGTTTTTTAATTGTTTTTGAATGTTTTGAGTTTTTATTGATAACATTAAACTTCTTTAAAAGACATTTTGTCATCTTACTAGCAATTACCTAAATATGGTTTTATTTCTAACCCTTTTCTATATCAACATAGGGTGCGTACTCTTAAACGCCAGGATGCGTACTCTTATAAACGTCCGTGTATAAGAGCACGCATTCGCAAAGTTGTGAAAAAATATAAATATCTCATTTTTCTGAAATAATTTAGGGCGTAGCCTGTTCGAAACATGTTTGCGTTCAGTGATAATTACTTTCGATTATGAAATAACAAAGATTATATATTCGCGTGGAATTGAAAAATTATTTTAGGTTTTCTACTAAGTGCGTACTCTTATACGCATTGACCCTACAAACTTATACCTTTGTGAAACATGGCCCTGATGTTTCTCACAATATTTCAAATTTTTCCAATTTTCTTTCAGTGAGTTTATTCTTTTTTTTTCGAGAAAGCGATGGGTCCGAGCTCCGCGACTGACATTTTTTTGCCGTAATTTTATAAGTACGTCTGAAATCGTCAGAAATTTTTCCGATTTCCTACACGTACTATATCTTGCCTTCAGGTGGGCAAATGGGGATACAATTATTGCAAATTATGCAGCGGTCCGATATTTTTCACTATTTTTACGATATTGTCCGATTGTATTTTTGCGACTTTGTTCAAGGAGGAGGGTCCGACGTCCATGGTATTATTGTATTGTTATAGAAGATAATGTTGCGTACCAAATTGGTTGGGAGGAAATGGTCTAAAATTCAATTTCAAAATTTGAACACATACTCACAAGCCAAAATAGGCCATGGTGGAAGGCATGATGTCGGCCCAATTGTTTTTTTTTTTGTTAAAATTGATTTTTCCGTTAACCAACTGTCGCCCCCTTACGAACAGCAGCCCTCAAAAGACGAAACTTGTGCGAGCCAAGGATTAACGAGGTCTTACCTTTATACGTGCGATTCCTAGCACTTTCTCGGGCCATCAGAAAAAATTCTGCTGTCGCCATGTTCTGAACCATCGCCGACTGGCATCCAAAGTGATTAAACCATGTCGCTTCAACCTCTCGGCTACCTGGCCCCGTAATTACATTTAAACATTCAACCTAATCAATTAAAGTTATAAAAATAAACAAATTACTACATTGTATAAGTCTTAGAGAAAAACCATAAAATATACTACTCGATCTGGTGAAAGACACACGCCTATTTAACTAGGAACAACTGACGATAGAACAATACTGTAGACCCCTGCAGATCTCAGGGAAACCATAAGGGTGAAACTGGTCTCTCGCTTGTCAGCCTTCAACCAACCACATCTCACGTAGATTTCAGAAATATGATGAAATACAGGGTGTTCCATTTAATAAGTAAGTTTGTGTCCACTTCATTTTTAACTGGACGTGGACGTGTTTCAAATTTTCAGAATTTTATCCCAAAGGGAACATCGAAAACTCCTAATGAATGGGTTAGTGATAATCCCTTGGTCTCCCCTATAGCTACAGTTCAAACTAATATAGGTACAGGTTGTCAATTTGAAAACTGCCCACCCTCAATAACTTCCTTCCAGTAAATAATATGAAAAATCGAAGAGACATGTCAATTTTATTTTCAAATGGGACACTTATAGTGAATATTTTTATCCTTCATGGTTCAACCCCCTGAGAGGTAGATATTACCAATGACATATTACGAATAGACGTTATTTACATTTCGATCTGCGGTCACATTCTAAAGACAATTTTTATTGCTGCTTGTTTCGCGGAAAATTGTTAGCAGTCAACCCAAAAGTCGGCAAAGCTGAGTTTCTGCTGAATTATCTGTTTATATCCAATGTATACAGGGTGGCCCATCGAAAACTTGACATGGGGGTTTTGGGTACTAATATCGTAGATCTGGAAAAACGCTCGGACAGGTCGATTTTAGTTTCGAGGGGGACATTGTGCCCTCCTACAGGCAGCACCGTCAGGTCAACCCTCGAGCAGTGGGTTGAACAACCCTTGAAATTTGAATAGGGAATAGGAGTCGAGTGGCACATCGTTGGAAAGCCCGTTGAATTCTCGAAACAAAACGGTCGGCAGTTTTTCTAACGGAAATGAGCCATAATTAAGTTAAGAGTAAAATTCACTTACATTAGTCTCATCGTAACAAATGCTCGAAATGCGCACCTCCAACTTCCATGCAATGATACAGATTTTGTTGAAAACGTTCTCGTACATTTTGGAGCATGTCTGGGGTGATTTGGCGACATTCTAATGTGATTCGTTGCCGTAAATCTGCTAGTGAAGCTGGTGGTGTAGCATAAATTCTGCTTTTCAAATGACCCCACAGAAAGAAATCTTAGGGAGACAGGTCTGGTGATCGTGGGGTCCATTCAATAGAACCTCACCTACCAATCCAATGACCAGGGAAGTGGTGATCTAAATATCGTCGAACAGGCATAACATAATGCGGAGGAGCACCATCTTGTTGAAATATCAACTGATCTTCCTGATAATGATGGTCATTTTCAATAATGTTAGTTAACATTGGTTCAATTGTGTCTTCAAGCAGTTCCAGATACATTTCCCCTGTTAGATTGCCTTCTAGGAAGATGGGGCCCAGATACGATCCCCAAAAATACCAGCCCATACGTTTAATTTTTGAGAATATTGCGTATGTACCTCATGAAATATATGGGGATTCGAATCAGCCCAATACCGACAATTATGGCGATTAACTATACCATTTTAAAAAAAAGAACATTCATCACTAAAACAAATGTTGAACAGACACTGAGGATTTGCAATCGCCTGCTCACTTAGTACCTCACAGAATTGTAAACGCCGATCAAAATCATCTTCATTCAGTTCGTGTGTTAATTTAATTTTGTAAGGATGGAATTTATGTAGTTTTAAAATACGCTGAATGCTAGTTCTTGAGATACCGGAAACAGTTGCTAGCTGTCTTGTACTCAACGTATGGTCAACCTCAACATGGCCCAAAATTGCCACTGTTGTCGCCTCATTTCTTACTGGCGGTTCGATTTGCCGTTTTTTATTTGCTACCGATCCCGTTTCTCGGAATTTTGATACTAATTCAGACACATACTGCCGCGACACAGTCCTGCCATATTGTTGATTGAATCGTTCCGCAGCCCTTTTCGCACATCTATTGTTTTCATAATACAGTTCAATGAACGCAACCCTCTCTGCCACTGTATACACCATTGTTTCGTTTTAATTTCGACGTACGATACCACACACGAATGTAACTCACTTGTAGTAGACACGTGAAAAACAGAAACTGCATGCTCTATCTGTTTGTTCTATTTTATTAAAAAAATTTCATGGGTACCGCGAAAAAAACTGAGCAAAAACATTCACAGTATCGTAGCAAATAAATGATAGATTGCAAAAACTGGCAAATGAGTTTTCCAGAGACGTACAAGTAAGCTCTTAACTTTCGTACAGGTTTATTCCTGAATTTATTTTTTCCCAAACGGTTCATCCCAACTTCAAAATCGGGACGCCGTTGGATAGAGAACTTAACGGGCTTTCAAAAGATGTGCCACTCCACCATTATTCCCTATTAAAATTTTAGGGGTTGTTCACCCCACACCTCGAGTGTTGCCGTGACGGTGGTGCATGTAGGAGAACAAACTGTCCCCCTCGAAACTAAAATCGACCTGTCCGAGGGTTTTTCCACATCTGCGATATTATCACCCAAAACCCCGATGTCAAGTTTTCGATGGGCCACCCTGTATAAGCAGATAATTGACGCGAAATAAGCGACAGGAAAAATTGTTCTCAGAATGTGATTCTGTGTTGACTGGAGCTAGAAATGTAAATAACGGAGTCTAAAGGTAAGTACAGACCGGGCAACATTCGGCCAGATACCAAAATATCAAGGAGTTTTGTTGCGTGTTGCTTGTATCCGTGTTTTCCATTTGAAATGGAAAACATCGCTCAGTGTGTACGGTGTTGTCAACAAGTGATATTCAATCATCAGAGTAGAGAGGTTATTTTCGCTGCTTTACTTTGTTATTATTTATGAGAGTGTAAGTAGTCGTTGTTATCCCTTCAGCCAACATTTGGACCAAAAAGAGCAAGTGATAGAACTAAAATGCTTGGTAAAAATTTGGTTCACTTACTGGAAATCTGTAAAGAAAAAAGAATTGAACATCGCGATATCATGCAGAAATACGCTGTTGCCAAGTTATGTATGCGGAAAATCATTCAGAGAAGCTCTATACAAATTTTCAATGGGTAGTATTAATTTTGACTTTGCGGAAATACGTTGATGCCAAGTTGCTGGTAATTCGATCACTAATTAGTATGGAAAGGTGAAATCACAGAAGATGCTCGTTTGCTCGCATTTTAAAAATCACCACAAGAAAAAGACACGCCTGCGGCATTTCTACAAATATCCTTTTTTTAATTTCAAACGTCCACAACTTGGCAACATTGGCGCATTTCTGCAGGGTTCTAATTCCATTCTCTTGGAACTATCCTCATAACAGATTTCCAGTAATCCAAAGAGACCAAAACTTGGTTACGGCGCATTTCTGCAATACAAAAATAGAACCATTAGAGAACCGATGTGACCAACTTGGCAACAGGGCATTTCCGCAAAACAAAAAACCATTACAATTAGCCGAGGGGCCACAATCGCGACGTTCAATTTTTTTTTATATCATATTTCCAATAAACCAAAGTTTGCCAAATGCTTGTCCCATTTTGTGAAAACTGTCGCTACCACCATCTTCTTCATCGTTTCTGGGCATGCGAACTTATTACGATAAACGCAGCACTAATAACACCAGCCGCAGTGAACCGGTCCATTTCTAAGTCAACGTTGTGTTTAGTTTGCACGAAGTTGTTATGTTCAACAAATATGTTGCCAACATCCGTCAACATGTTGCCAACAATTGCCAACATTTTGTCTGGTTTGTACAACGCTTAACGGTAATATGTCATTGGATGTTACCATTAGAAACGTAAATAGAAAGGGGGGTTGGCACATTATTTTAAAGGAAGCCCAATTCTCTTTACGATGGTAACCTGACTTATTATATTTTTTGATGAGCAGTTTCCGAAAGATATCGTAAAATAGACTTACGAAGTGCGCCTGCACTGAGAAGCATTATTGTATTGACTCTCCTTTTGATAGAAATGGTTAGAAGGGTAAGTTTCAATCCTTGAATACCAAATTTATTCTACAAGTGTGATTTTATAATTGTTGGTTATTTTCCACTTACAAAAAAAAAATGCGAGAAATAAATTTCAAACAAGGGATTGACTTACGCCGTTCTTATAAACTGTTCAAAATGCGGTCCATTTTACTCTAAACAGTGATAAAGTCTGTTTTCGAACTCCTCTGTAACATTTAGGAAAACTTCAACAGGAATTAACAGACATGATGCTGTAATTAGTCTTTTAAGTTCATCAATATTAGCAGGTTGTGTTTTATGAACAATAGATTCGAGATGTCCCCAAAGAAAGAAATCTACGGGAGTTGAAACCGGTGATCTCGGATACTATTCAACTGCAACTCTTTTGCCAATCTATCTATCCGGAAGAAAATAATGAGGTGGAGCACCGTCCTGTTAGAACTGTAACAGATGCTCCTGTAAAAATACATTACCTTCTGCATCAATTTGAGTTTTTAGCTTGTGAGTTATACGAGAATCTCTTCAACTTCAATCTTATCAAGGACAAAGGTTCAGATTGACGCTCAAGATTTCTTCAAGAGATAAAGGCCAATAATGGCATTTCCAATAATATCAACCCAAACATTAACTTCTCAAAAAATGTACGGATTTTCGTCACTCCAATAGTGACTATTTTGTCCATTAAGATTGTCATTCAGAAAAAATTAACTTTCATCGCTGAAACTGATCTTGAACAAAAGATTAGGGATGGCATTGACTCGAGACATGGTTTCACAAAACTTTATTCTTCTATCATAATCATCCTCAAGGAGCTCTTGAAGAATCTGCATTTTATATTAATGAAATGTTTGCATGCATTTTCGGTGTTTTTCTTAGAGTTATTCTCGCGTGACATTCCCGTCTGTTCTGCTACTGGTGAAGGAGCTCGTGGGCTCTGCATCAAATGCTCCAATTTGAGCTTCTTTATTTATTTCTCTGGGGTTATTTCTCTTTTATTATTCACCGGATCAGTTTTGTACAACATTGTCAAGAAATCAAACACATACCGGTGACTTACATTACAATTTGGATTTCTTTCATTAAAAAGAATAGCGGCCCTTCGTGCGCACTTTCGAACCTCTACATAAATTTAAACTATTTCAATTCCCTCTTGAAGACTGTCAACCATTTTTACACTTTTATACACGTATTGAAGTTAAAATATGCTGAACACTTTTTTGTTTAAAAGTAGTAGCAAAAAAAGGAAATATCTGTGGATATTCAGCGATGTGTATTAAAAATCCAGCATGTAATAAACGCAACTTAACTAACAGCTACATTTCATTATTAGATTACTTTTTGATGAATTTTTTTTTTTGGAGCTAATGGCTTATGTTGCCACTGATTATCTCCATATGAGGCTAACCATAAAAAAGTGAGTTTTTGTTGGTTTGTTGTGTATGTGGTAGATTTCAAATCTAATTATTGTTTTAAAATGCAAACAACTTTTCCCAATAAACTGTTTTGATAATGTCGAGAATAAGGGTAATTTACTCCCGATCAAAATTTCTATTTTTTTTTGTTCTCCCCTGTACTCCGTTCAAAAATTTAGAATTTCGACAACTCAAATCCAAGTTTCTCTCAAGGCGCCTATTAATCAAGAATAAAATTTTCTGTCAAATGGTCGATAATAACAAAGTTTCCCATATAGTACAAACTTCACGGTATATATTATATAAGCAAAAAAATAGATAAAAATGGGCACACGCACACACACATTTCACTATGATCCATAATAAGTTCTCCTCGCAGTCCCCAGAATTTTTGGTATATTAAAAATGTGTTTGAGAAATTTAAATCGAACCATCCAGGGACCCTATGTTTGAGTTCGCGCGATAAATTTCGAACGTGATATTCGCCAAAAATTCGCATGTGATACTGTTCTCGTTCGATCCGCTATTCCCGAACTGAATTCGATACAGAGTTGGTCGATTTCGAAGGGTGTGAGGGAAGGCTTAGCTTGGGTCACGAATTCAACCAATAGCTTAAAGGTATTAAATCACATGACGTGGCACGTCACGTTGACAACTGTTCTGCTTGTATTTCTTGTGTTGTTTTACTAATCAATCGATTAAAAATATCTGGTTGATTTAAAGCATCAATTACTTTATCAAGACACATTATAACATGATTTACTGAATGCTACGTGTATATTGGAAGCTGAGTCTAGCTGGTATAGCTGCCACTTGCGAGGAATCCAAGACTTATTAAAACATTCATATAAGCATGTTTTATTATAAATCACATTCATTTACCTGCCTATTTAGACTAAAGGTAACTTACTTTTGTCTCAATATTTATAGCTGACTATCTACTTCCCTCCTCTATATAGGGAGACACTATTCGAATCAACTCACGAATTAATACTTTTGATAAACGAAGCATTCTAACAAATTGTCTATCTCAAAGTTTCAATGCATTCATACGAGGGTAGAAGGGCCTTCGCTGTTCTGCTGCTCCCGCAGCATCGTCTACTACTTCTGCTATAGCTATACTGCATCAAAATTTGCCATTTCATAATATCACGAGTAAAATGTAAACAATGGATTATTATCGAGGTTAGGATTTAAGTCAATTTTTCCGATCGATAATTCTTATCGCATGCTAAATATCCGCTCGTTGTTTTATGGTCGATAATTATCGCTGGTTATATTCGAACATACCATTTTTAGGGTATTCTTCGATAAAGTGCAAAAATCGCATGCGATATTGCATCGAGTGAACTCAAACACAGGGACCGTATGTTTGAGTTCACTCGATGCAATATCGCATGCGATTTTTGCACTTTATCGAAGGATACCCCAAAAATGGTATGTTCGAATATCACCAGCGAATAATTGACTTAAATCCTAACCTCGATAATAATCCATTGTTTACGTTTTACTCGTGATATCATGAAATGGCAAATTTTGATGAAATTGCAATGATCGGTATTGCAGAAGTAGTAGACGATGCTGCGGGAGCCCTTCTACCCTCGTATAAATGCATTGAAACTTCGAGATAGACAATTTGTTAGAATGCTTCGTTTATCAAAAGAATTAAGTCGTGAGTTGATTCGACTAGTGTATCCCTATATGAAGGAGGGAAGTAGAGAGTCAGCTATAAATATTGAGACAAAAGTAAGTTACCTTCAGTCTGAATAGGCAGGTATGTGAATGTGATTTATAATAAAACATGCCTATATGAATATTTTAATTAGTCTTGGATTTCTCGCAAGTGGCAGCTATACCAGCTAGACTCAGCTTTCAATATACACGTAGCATTCAGTAAATCATGTTTCAATGTGCCTTCATAAAGTAATTAATGTTTTAAATCAACCAGATTGGTTAGTAAAACAACACAAGTAATACAAGCAGAACAGTTGTCAACGTGACGCGCCACGTCATGTGATTTAAATACCTTTAAGCTATTGGTTGAATTCGTGACCCAAGCTAAGACTTCCCTCACACCATTCGAAACCGACCAACTCTGTATCGCATTCAGTTCGGGAATAGCGTATCGAACGAGAAGAGTATCACATGCGAATTTTTGGCGATGTAAATATCACGTTCGAAATTTATCGCGCGAACTCAAACATAGGGTCCCAGGCACGCTACAATATTTATAGTGCAAAAATATCAAATTGCCATTGAGCAAAAACTGATCGTCCGACACCGCCTATTTCATGCACACATAAAAGTATACAGTGAGCACGTATAGGTTGGAATTAATTCGTTGAACGCTTGATATGCCCATTAAGGAAAATAAGCTCAGACATATCGATTTTATTTTTCAGTTGCGCATTTTTTGGATTACTCAGATTTTTGATGACGTCATTTAAATTTTTTTCAAATGGCATTACCCTATTTTGATGATACTTTCAAAAAGAACGCATTTTTCTGTGTATGTATGTCATATTTTTTCTTATTCTGGATAACCGTATGTTCGAGAAATAAAAGATATTTCATTCCTAATAATGTAATATTAAGTCTGTTAACGTAAACTTTTGACTTAAGATATCTCCACAAAATAAAATCTAGTGGGGATAGATCAGGAGATCTAGCTTGCCACTCTAAAAATCCTCGGCTGCGGGTAGAGGACGGCTAATAGGTATTATCATTTGCCGTGGCGCTCCGGGGCGACTTTCTGATTTTTGGTGGCGTATTCACCTTTGAGATGCAGGAGAACCCGGAAAACCCAACAGCTCCAACCCTGGTGGTCGGTTGCACACTTTGAGCAAATACCAGACGTCGAGATTGGCATCTAGGCAACTCACATCGCACTTGCTTCACAACAAGGTATGAGGTCGCCTATCGATACCGATGTACTTGAGAAAGATTCCCTCATACTCCGGATTCCGATCACATACGAGGATTTTTAGAGTGTCCAGCTAGATCTCCTGATCTAATCCCACTAGATTTTTTGTGGGGATTCCTCAAGTCAAAAGTTAACGTTAACAGACCTAAAATTACATTATTATAAATGAAATGCCTTTTTTATTTCTCGAAAATACGGTTATGTAACATGAGAAAAGATATTACATCCATACACAGAAAAATGTGTTCTTTTTGAAGGTATTATCAAAATAGGATGATGCCATTTGAAAAAAAATTAAAATGACGTCATCAAAAATCTGGGAAGATCAAAATACGAATTTGTTCCAACCTTTACGTGCTCACTGTATAATTCAATACTTTCATGCAGAGTCAGCTCAAAAACTCAAAAAATTACGGAGTTATGCATTTAAATACATTTTCCGGGTTTTCTGTATTAGTAACTAGCCGGTCGGGTCCTAACTCTCATTTGTTCTTATTCTACAATTATTCTCTTCGGGTCCATAAGATTGCTGTATTACTTTTCATTTTGTGAAGAAACAAACTTTTGAAATATCGTTTTTTCGTTTTTTAATTTTATAACAAATTGATAAATGACAGTTGCGAGTCGAAAACACAACAGAATATCACTACGGACTATCTAATGTCTGCTAGGGAACTATAAAAGTCCGAGTTAGTAAGTCGGAATTCCAAGATACCTAGCCGGGATATAAAATATAATGTTGGTGTGGCCCTTCTACGCCTTTGATATAATATAGGTATTATTTAAGAGTATATTTTTTCTTTCCGGACGAAACTAATCAAATACTGTAAATTTTTACTTTAAAAAATTACGAAGGCCGAAAATGGTAGATCAGTATCCGTGAACCTGACTGATTATATATACTTATTACGATCGCTATTCGAATCTCTCAACAAATTAGTCGAGACAGATAAACGAAGATAAATAAAAAAATTATTACACCAACTTTCGTATTAAAAAAGAAATTGCACAATATTACAGCCCAGATATAAATAGTCATTCTCATTGAGGTCAGTCAAATTCCAAATGTCTCATTAAATGATAACGTTCCTACACTGCTCTAACAGTTGAAAAATATTTCCGGAGAAACTCTGATTACAGTGCATGCACCAGTCTAGTCTAGAACGCTAATAGGACAAATAATAACATCATTATTTTTTCAACAGCCTAAACGGAAGCCCACGTTTAGTTTTACTGTCAGCTTAGTCTAGTTACAGGCGCAACATTATTAGAAGTCTGGGACTTATGGTCCCATAACTCCGAAGCTACTCAGGGTTTGTGGTGCCCGAGGTGACTTTTGTTCGGGATGCTGAGAACATTTTTTCCCAAAGTTACAGCCAATTCGACAGAGGGCCAGATTCCCATAAGGTCTGTGCGGGGTTCTTTAGCCATGCAAGTTCAATCCCGGGATAAGAGTGGTAACACCACCGTTAATCAGCATAGATAATGAAAGTCAGGTGATACGTACATTTACTGCTTTCTTGCTCCTAGCTCGTGCAAGTCTCTCGAATACTTCTGAGGGTTGCGCTTATAGTTAGAGAGCTGCCTATATGATTTACTGACAGGTAGGAAAACCGTCTGCTGGGCATGAAATATTATTCTTGGTGTTGCCCCAAGTCGCCTGGATGTAATTGTCAAATTTCTCTGGGTCAAAGTCAAGAAGGGGAGGGGGATCGTTTGAAAACCAGTCACTTTGTGACCATTTGCTGGTTCCTTTCGGTAGGTATGGTGCTGTACATACCTTCTGTCAAGTTTGACTCACGAGCAAGGTCAAGATCCAGAGTTATGCCGAAAAAACTGTGATTTTCGTTTTTTTGGGATAACTCTGGATCAGGACAAACTTGGAAGAAGGTATGTACAGCACCAATCTACCGAAATGTGAAACCAGCAAACGGTCACAAACTGGCTGGTTTTCAAACGCCCCCCCCCCCTCCTTGACCTTGACATGGAAAAATTTGACAACTACATCCAGGCAACTTGGGGCAACACCAAGAATGATGTTTCATGCCCAGCAGAAGGTTTCCTTACCTGCCAGTAAATTATATAGGCAGCTCTCTAACCATTAGGTTGACGGAAATGACAAAATTGTTGGCTAAAAAATTACATTTGTTAAAATCCACCAATAGTTAGTTTAAACTAAGAAATTCTTGACATAAAATAACCTGTACAAATTAACTTGAATGTTAAAAAGCGTAATTCCTCAATTTTTTTATTGCTCTAGCTATTCGTCAATTTCGTGATTATGACAATGTATGTGAAATGTCCCCACCCTGGTTTAACATAAAAGTTATTATTTGACGATAATTTTTTTTTCGTTAGGAATATCCTAGGTGAGCCCTGTTTCCGATGCGCCGATACATCCGGAGCTCGCGCTGGTGTTATTTACCCAAATAACCACTCCCCATATCCGTGGGGTTAGTGACTACTGCTTCCAAGAATCATGTGCCCTAAGCAAACGGAGTCAGCCATAAGGATTACGGTCTTCTGCATTTGTACGGATAAGATTTCAACCATATTTCGGCGAGCCGGTAATTTTCAGGTTCGAGAGCAGTGTCCATCATTCCACAAAAACCCCTTCGATCAGAACCACCGTTTTGACAGGATGGTTGAAGTCTCGACATATTTATTTGGTCCGTTTTTTCAGGTCTTTTCGAACGCTGTTCGTTTCGCCAGGATCTGAAAACTATAAGAAAATCATCCTACTATGATGGTCGAGTAGGACTACTTGTCTTCAGGCTGATTGTCTTGTATTTGCCTGAGGGTGGGGAATGAGTAGTTCCAATACATTCGGCACTTCGCATTCTCCATAATGGACTCAATATCTACCGGAGCATGAGGCAATACCGGTGTCTCGTCTATACCGTAGGTAAAACAATCGTAGCGCCGCGTTATGGGTTATAATAATCATATAATAATAAATTTGTTCAGTGAGATCATCAAAGTTGATATTGAATAAGTCAATACAAAAGGTACAATAAATGTAAAGTTTGGCTTCACACAAATAAGAAATTGCGATATTTAAAGCATTGTCATAAAACTTATAAAATACAATAACTAAAACACAAAAATAATATAGATATATGTATACACTGGGCACGTTGAGAATGGAACAAATTTGTTAACAGCTCGATATGGCTGGCAATTGGGTAAAAAAAAGCTCACGCGTCGATTTTCTTTTTCGGTATTTTTGATGACGTCATCACTGTTCGAGTTATGACGTCATTATACCCTATTTTGGCTACACCTCCAAGAAGAACGCATTTTTCTGTGTATGGATTCATATTTTTTCTTATGTTACTCAACCGTATTTTCAAGAAATAAAAGATAGGTACTTCATTCATAATAATGTAATATTAGGTCTGCTACATAAACTTTTGTGTTGATGTACCTCCACAAAAAAAAATTTAGTGGGATTAGATCAGGAGATCTAGCTGGCAAGTCTACCTACTCCTGCAATATATCTGACAGCACTTTTTTAAATTTTAAATATTCTGAGGCAATCACTAGATGCCCCCCATGCCACAATTCCAGAAGAAAAAATAGAGTGAAAATGTGAGTAAATTATTAATAAGGATCCACTCACACTGCAGGGCTGTTGTTGAATGCAATAAGAAACTGGAGCATTTTTTACAAACCGTTTTTATATGATTATACCATTTCAAGTTTTCAGGCATCCTCAAGCCCAAAAATATTGTTTCTTTCTGTTGTTGAATTGATCCATTCATTTGTTTCACAGGCAAACTGTGATCTAAATTGATCCTTGAATGATTGAAACGTAGAAGCACAGTTTTCTTGTAATTCAATACTAGGCCATTATCTGAGAACCATTTTTGAGCTTTCCTAGTTTCTTCAGATGCTTTATCAAAATAGAGCCTTGCGGTACCCCCATACAATAAGCTCTAGATTATGATGTAATGCTCTTTGAGTTTTACGGGTCACTTTGACACCCGAGTCCAGGTTTCGAAATTCTCGGGCGCCACCTCTGTAATGTGGGAAGGTCACTTGCTCCGGGCAGCTTCAGTGAAGAATGTAATACTTCAGGGGTCGCTATGGTGCCGACCTATTTACTGTTGGACAGAAAGGCAGGCTTTAATTGCCCTTGCTTCCAGATGCAATAAAATGAATTGCCAATGGAAATTAATGACGTTCATTCATACCAACTAATGCTGGGTTAAAGCTCGAGTTAAAGCTCGAGTAGAAGCTCGAATAAAAGCTCGGGTTAAAATTCGGGTTAAATCTCGGGTTGAATCTCAGGTTTAAACTCAAGTCAAAGCTCGGGTTAAAGCTCGGGTTGAAGCTCGGGTTAAAGCATACACAAGCATACACAAGCGGACTTTCAATTCACCTTCAGGCACGAGATATTCAGAAATCGAAAGCTTAGAACTTTAAACTTTGCACTCGGGAGTAAAATGCACGAACAACAGCTTAGCAGACAAAACTTCGAATGCTCTAGAAACGCGAAAGGTGGGACTGCTGTTCAACTTGAATATGATACCCGGGAGTAAAGCTCCCTGTAATGCCAAGTTCAAGCTAATGCAACAAATTCAACTTGAATATGATACCCGGGAGTAAAACTCCTTGTGATACCAAGCTTAAGCTGATGCAACAGAGACACCCGGAATGTCTGTGAGCTTAGCAGGCAATACTTCGGATGTTCTAGAAACGCGAAAGACGGAACTGCTTTTCAACTTGAATATGATACCCGGGAGTAAAGCTCCCTGTTATGCTGAGTTCAAGCTAATGCAATCAATCACTACTACCGGTCTGCTATTGCTCGACGGCCAGCTTAAGAAACACGACTATAGCTTTTACTCAATAGTGCACCCGGAAGTAAGTCTCCCTGTAGTGCGAAGGTCGGAACTGCCTTTTCAGCTTGAGGATGATACCCGATCGACGTTACTGTGTTCGAAAATGTTCGGCGTGAAATATCGGATAGACTGTTCTTATGTCAAGCAGCTCAATGCAACCATTTCAAGCACCTTCTGAACTGAACTCAGCTTATTTCCTCAAACTATGAAATAAATGTCGATGGTAATTATTGAATGTTCCGCCATTTTGTAGTAGGTGAAAATATTGACTATATATTCTTGAGTTGTGAATCATTCGTCAGGAACTTTCATAGGATGTGTCACAAGACCTCCTTTTCCATTTAATTTTTTTCCCAGATGGCGCCCAGTCGCCATCTTTAAAGTTTAATCTGTCAATTTTAAAATTCCAATTTTTTGAGTGACTCATTCAAAAAATAAAAGAGGGGGACATGAAAGGAAAGCACTATATTTACAAGTTAGCGATATTCCAAAATTTGTATTTGGTACTACCCTTTTACTTCAACTCTGTCTTATTTATATTTGCTGAAGTATATTAATTACTGAAACATGCTTTGTCAATAAGGTTGATATCTTCTACAATGAAGTATATTCATGATTGATTTGATTGATTATGTAGATGCAGGATGACCTGCCTCCATGGCTTTGATGTGAGCTCTTTTCTGAACGGGTTCCAACTCAGAGTTCAGGTTCACACGATCATTGTCGAATGAACGAGACCAAGTTCATTGGTCAGGCATATTTAATTAGGAACCTCTGACGATAAAACAATACAATAGACCCCAGCAGGTCTCAGTGTTACGGGAAACCCCTAAGGTAAACCCAGTATCTCGCTCGTCAACATTTTACCAACCATCCCATTCAATTGGCAGCACAGGCCGCTGTCTTGAAAAGAAATGCCCCGATCTCTGCTTTTTCATGGTCGCGCACTATGCAGAAAAGGGGATCTGAACTCCTAATGACTTCACAGGCTCCATCCAGAACCATTTTGTTACTCTAAACTCAAAAGTCCTCGACCTCCCTATTGTCTGGGAAAGTATAACGGTCGATTTAGGATGCAAGATTCTATGAAGATGCGTCATTTTGCGAGTTTTCATTTCGAGTTGTTGCAGCTTGTCTAGAGTCCATTCAACCACTCCAAATGAGTAGATTAGCCCATCTCCAGGAAAAAGCTTGGATTTTGATAATAATCATAAATTGGAATTAGAACCTGATCAGCAAAACGCTCATATAATGCGGATTCTGAGTTACTCCTACAGCTACATAAGAACTTCCTCAGGTCAAGTGGGATGAAGTCGGAGACTGAGGAAATCATAATGGCTGTTATGACATTCTTGGCAGTGCTATATGCTAAACCGATTACCGGTTCTGGTCCAGTGAACGTTGTTTCTGCCCCCTCTTTTCGGGACAGATTTACCTTTCCATTACGGTTCTTTCCTTATGACCGTTTTCTTTTGGAGAGGGTTGCTTTCCTTCCCCTCCTCCGGCTGCGTTCGGAACGATTCCTTCCCTCCACGGCCGCCTTTCATACGGAACTGAATCTGTCCAAAGCCGAAGTAGGGCTTGAAGTCCAGCTCCTCCAAGGCTGTTATGGACCTTTCGTCTATGGTGAAGGTCCATGTTTGGGTGCAGATATCTGAGATACTAAAATAGTTGATGTTGTTTCGGGCTGGAACGCATGCCCTTGGTTCTACACCAGAGCTGACCGCAATTACCTTACCAGATGTGTTACTCAGGCCGGTAACTCGGCCTGTGTTGGATGTCCAGGCTTCCTGGATGAGGGTCAGATCTATCCGCTCCTCTAAACATTTTTTGCGAAGGACGTAGGTGGCGGCCTTGGCATGTTGCAGGTTTCCCTACAGGAGTCTGACTGTTGTATGAGCCAGGCCCTTATTTGCCGTCTTTTGGGCGGTCCTCATCCACCCTTTTCCTTAGAGGGCGGTTTACTTTCCATCTTTTTAAAGGTGCCAGCACCCTTTCTGAGTGGTAGTCTGTTCGGGATGGATTCACCCTTCCTCAAGGCCCCACACACATGCTTTTTGGTCCGAGGCGCACCACTCGGGAAAGATTTACCTTTCCATTACAGTGCTTCCTTATGACCGTTTTCTTTCGGGAAGGCTTGCTTTCCTTGCCCTCCTCCGGCTGCGTTCGGAACGATTCCTTCCCTCCACGGCCGCCTTTCAGACGGAACTGAATCTGTCCAATGCCGAAGTAGGGCTTCGAATCAAGATCCTCCAAGGCTGTTATGGACCTTTCGTCTATGGCGAAGGTCCAAGTTTGGCCACGGCCCGAATCCTCTTGGATCAGCTTTACTCAATCCTGAGTGGTTGGATCGTGGTTAATTTTTTTTTTCAAATTTGTGAGCACCATCTCGGCCATCGTCCGGGATGTGTGCCACACAGATGAATGGCTTTGGAAGGTCCTGCCCTTTGACGAATTTGATTTTCGCCCCCTCCCATGGTTGGAGTTGTTCTGATGCCTCCTCCAGCCAGCTGACATTGATGTTCTCCACGCAGATGATTTCTAACCATCCAGGCCGAAATGAACAACTCTGGAACCTCACCTGCGGGCCATCATCGGGTATTAGGCTCACAACTTTCATAATTGATCGCTGAAGAGCCCTTGGTCGTTCCGGGTGGATTAGGTCCACCCTGTTGCCCCCAGCCACTGTCTCGTACGAAGGTTTGGGTGATTCTGATCAAGCTTTTTTCGCCTTGTGTTCCGGTATACTAACTGTCGTCGGATCTAAGTAGTTTGCTTCTCCAACAGATTCGGACTGGGGTTTGTCCCCTTCCGTTTGCTGTTTTGGGTTGCCAAGATCTTTGAGCACTTGCTCTAAGGCGGTCTCGTAAGCCAATCCGCTCTTGAGCAAGCGACTCAGCGCTTTCCTCCTCGACCCTGGAAGTCGAGTGCGTTTCGGTTTGAGGCTATCCATAGCTATGGTAGCCTCATCCTGATCTGCTCCAGTAGGTCGGGGACTTTAACAGTTTCCTTTCCTGATCTGAAGTCAGTTCTGGAGCGGTATGCTCTCTCCTCTTGTTAAGAGACTAGACCTACGCCCGGTCCCTCTTGTGGAGTCGGAATTCCGATCTCCATTGGTTCCTCAGTTTCCTGAGGATCGGGGGTTTTATCCTCCCGTTGGGGTGGTGATTTTTATTGTTTGTACTTATACTATTCCAACAAGTAGCTGGGGAAATAAGATCCGCCGTGGTAGAGCCCCGCCTTGCATAGATAATAATATGAGGTTCAACTGTACGCAAGATGTTTTCTTTCCGATGGGTAGTTTTTGCACAGTTACGTTATAAACAATTCAAGGGCACATCTTGCAATATGCGCCGATTTAAGGGAAATCGTCGTATTCAAATTCTGTAAACGGCATCTGGTAGTAGAGATCAATATCTACAATTTGTTTATTTTGGATTTTCACCTGAGAGGTGGAAAATGTGTTGAAAATGTCAAGGAAAGTTGATCAAAACGCTCCAAAGTGCGTCTGAAGTCACCCGAAGTCGAACTGAAGTTAACACGAGTTGAGTTCGGGCGACTTTGGGTGCACTTTGAAGCATTTAGAGTAACTTTCAGTGACATTTTCAACATATTTCCCACCTCTCAGGTAAAAATCCAAAATATGCAACCTGTAGATATTTATTGCTACTTCCATATGCCGTTTACAGAACTTGAACAAGATGATTTCCCTTAAATCGGCACATTTAGAAAGAATTGCCCTCCAATTGTTTATAACGCGATTGTGCAAAAACTACATATTGGACAAAAACCATCCTTCGCACAGTTAAACCACATGTTATTATCTATAAGTTTCCGCAATATTGTTTGTCCACCTTCAGATTTATAAAAATTATAAATTTTTGAAAAATGGTCTCGTTTACGAGGTTTTCCCGGATTTTCTCAGTGAAAATGCACCGATCTGGGCATATAAAAAACCGCTTTGTAGGTTTTATAAATGTCTTCGATATATCTCCAAAAAACCAAAAAATTCCACAAAGCGATTTTGCTGAGGTGAAAACAGGGGTTTTCATTTACGAACTATATTATAAAATGTATTATAGGCCGTTTGCATCATTTATTTTGTGTGAAAAGAGCCTCTTATTTTTATCTACGGCTTGGCCTATATGTGCCATGCACCCATCAGCATGATACCTCCCACCTTAGGATAGGCGATTTTTTGACACTGTTGGTCTTCTTTTCGGCTGCTTCCTAGGTAGCCTCTGAACCGAAGTCCACCACCCGCGACGTGGACGTCAGGGTCGTACCAGCTCACGAATTGAGTTAGACCCTTCCCTTCAATTCTCAAGAGAACTGGCTGGGGTTACCGCCCAATTGGCAAACTTGGCCAGTACCAGGTGTCAATACCTGAGCTGCCACCTGTGACTAACACACAAACATTAATTACTGAATTTCAGTTATCGTTATAGTATAGAATAATGATTATATCAAAATGAGTATGCAAGATTTTGTAAAAAGTTTGTGGTAAAGCGGAAATATATTGTGTATTCACATTATGAGAAATCACAGATATTTACAGTAACACCTCTTTCTCATGTTAGTGTTATTCACAATATTGTATTCCTTCTAATCTTCCTTATTGATTAATGTGCTGCCCACATATCAAACAGCAGAACATTCATATGAAGTTGAGAAGTGAACGCTAAGGGTGATAGGGAGAGAGATTCGTTAGTCTTGAATGTTCGCAATTGAAATTGAACCGAAAAAATCAATAAAATAGTTCAACAAAGGTCATGCAAAAGTCGTGGGTCATTGAAGCAACACGCAGAACAGATACATGTAATGAAAACACACTTATAAAAGTGAAGAAGATGGAAAGAACCATAATGGTACTTTTTATTATCAATAACCGATCAAGTTCAATAACATTGATTACATCATACGGATTCATCGGGTATTCAAAATATTTTGTAATTAAATCATTGCGCTTCTAACTTCAACTTTGGCTCTTAGTAACAACCTTTTGTAGCATAGTAATATTTATCATTTTCTTTGCGATGAATATACATTGAAAGGGTGAATATTTGACTTCTTCAACGTTCACGCAAACGAAATTTTCGTCATCCTACTAACTAGACTTAGTGAAAATAGAATATTTATACAGTTCGAACTGCAGTCAGAGCTAAACTTTTTTTAATTCAATTCAATAGATTGAATTATTTAATTTCGTTGCTCGACGGGGGTGAGTCCTGTTGCGTACAAACTAGCAATTCTGCTTCTAAGGTATGGAGGTACAAGGCCAGCCAAAAACACGTAGAGTATGATGAAGATCACAGTAATCGATGCTGCAAAAAGTTTTAAAAAATATCCATAATCACGAAGTAATTGAGGTGTCGAGTGCTTGTGTTTGAATTTTTAATTTTCACTCGAAAAGAGAAAGACTCACCATTCACAGAACATCGGAAGGACCAAGGAGAAGGAGGTTAGAATTGAGATATTTTTGAGGTGCATAGCTTCGTAAAAAATCTCCCTAGACAAAAAGTTTCACAGCATTACCGTATAATTTAGAGATCGATTACCGAGAAAGAGATGCTAGACAAGTCTCTAGGCCGACGACAAACCAGCTGATCTCTGGCACTTTGTCTAAATTATCTAGGTGTGTAATGGTGAAACAAATACCTAATTTAATTTATTTTCACCCAGGAATATTCCAATCTAGCCTTCTCCATGGAGCTCCTACTCATTGAGTGAGCTGGTATTATTATAATATTCAGAATCGTCGGAAGTGTTTTTGATATCGGGGCAGATGGAATTTCCGATAACAGCAAAAGGTATCGAAAACGCTACATAACAAGACAATTTGTTACTTAAAGTATAACATGCAATTTTACGTGGATGGCCACATCAAGTTCCATATGAAATGCGTTATTTTGGATGAAGTCAAATGGAACTATCGTATATGGCGAAGTTGTATTATTTGGGGAAGTAGTAGATACGTTTATTCACAAGATTTTGCAGAGAGACTTTCTCAACCAGTTACAGTCATGGCATGAAGTAATGGACTAAAATGAAAATGATGGCAAGTAGTTATTTCTGGTGGCATAGATTAAAAGAACAAATTGAATGAATTGTAATGAATCATAATGAATCATCGTATTAAAAACATAGGACGCCAACAATTTCGTTCAACAAACTAAATATTGCCAGCTCGATTGAATTTGGATATAGAATGTTCACATTTCCGTCATAGTCCAGTAGCCTTGTAAAAATCGGGGTGTGCTGAACTCAATTCCAAAGTTAACGAAAATTTGAGGGATTGTTTGGAGATGATAGATGGTGTGTTTGCTGAGTTTTCGAACACGAAGACCCTGCGCTCTGTATGGGGGGGAGGGGAAAACTCGTTTTTTTTGTAAATTTTTGGTTTTCGTTCATATCTTCTTAACTGTATGGATTAGTGAAAATCCGGAAAAATCTCGTGAAAGAGCAATTAATTTCCTTCAAAATTCATTGGGAATTCTAGGGAAATGTGTTCCCAGACCAGCTAGTTGCTGCACTTTCTGCAGCTTGACTTGTGCTGAAATTTGTTGAATTTTTGGCCACCATACCAGTGAGGCGTATGTGACCATGGGTTTGATAATCGTTTGGTATGACCAATAAATCACTTTTGGTTTCAGACCCCATGTCTTACCAAAGACTCTGCGGCATGTCCAGCTTGCCGTTATAGCCCTGGAAAGAATGTGGTTGATTTGGCTGTTCCAAGTCAGTTTTGGAAAATGTTAGCTGGGTTCCATTCAAAGTTAAGGCTTTAAGTTCGTACTTTCGCCTCTTGGTGAATGAAACCAGCACTGTTTTGCTAGGATTGACGTTGAGTCCTTCTTTTGCGCGCCAGCTACTGATTGTGTTTAGGGCTAATTGCATGCGGTCGGAGATTACTCCGTCATGTTTGCCCCTAATGGTGACGAGATAGGTCATCGGCATAACCTTGAGTCGTGAAACCATATTCGTGTAGATTTACTAGCAGGTCGTCGACAACCAGTGACCACAGCAAATGCGATAGAACTCCCCCTTGTGGGCAACCTCTTTCTGCTGTCATCTTGACTGTCTGTCCCCCTAGGGTCGCCACAATGATTCTGCTTCTCAGCATTAATTGTGTCCATCTGATCAGTGAGGCATTGATATTCCTTTCCTCTAATGATCTGGTTATGGAGGCATGTGAGGTGTTGTCGAAAGCACCCTCTATGTCAATGAAGGCGCAAAGTGCCATTTCTTTTGCCACATATATCTTTTCAATACCTTCAATTAGGCATTGTAGAGTATTAATTGTGGATTTTTCCGCTTGGTAAGCAAACTGTTTTTTGTGAAGCGGTTTAAACTCGATGAGTTCGCTTCTGACATAACAGTCTATCATTTTCTCCATTGCTTTCAGGAGAAAAGAGGTGAGGCTAATGGGGCGGTAAGACTTTGGTTCGTCCATTGGGCGTCTTCCAGTCTTAGGTTTGAACGCCACTACAGCCTCTCTCCAGGTCTTTGGTATGTAGCCGAAGATAAAGCTGGCTTTGAATAGCCTTTTCAAGACGGGCTCTATTAATTCAAGGCCATGTTGCAGTAAGGCGGGGAATATCCCGTCCTTTCCTGGCGACTTAAATGGTTTGAAACTTTTGATAGCCCATTTGATTCTTTGGCTTGTGAAAATTTTCCCAGCTAGGCTGTTACTGGCTCTGTTGGGGTTGTGAACGACCCCTTCCAGTTGAGCACTTTGCTGTTCATTTTCCACAATAGCTTTAGAACCAGGAAAGTGCGTCTGCAAGAGAACACTCAGACTCTCTTTAGGGTTATCAGTGTATTCTCCGTTAGGGTTTTTGATCAGACCGATTCCGTTTGAATGTTTTTTTGAGAGAACTTTCTGGAGGCGCTGTGCTGAGGCTAGTTCAGTAATCCCCTCGCACAACTGTCTCCATTTTCTCCTTTTCGATTTTCTGAATTCTTTGTTGTACTCAGAAAGAGCTGTTTTGTAGTTTTCCCAGTGACCCAGACTCTTAGCTCTATTGAAAAGTCTTCTGACTTTCGCCCGAAGTTTTGCTAGTTCCTTATTCCACCAAGGCACGTCCCGAGTGGTTGCCTTTTGTTTTTCAGGACAGCTGAGTTCATATGCTTTGGTTATAGCATTCTGAAGTTGTATCGAGGCTGCATCAAGTTCTATTGAATCGATGGATATTTGGTATTCCTCCGTTTCCCTTCCAAGATGCTCTTCATAAGCATCCCAGTTGGTCAACTTTGGCACCCTATATCCCTCGAAGCATATCTCCGACGTCTGCAAGTCGAACCTTATGTACTGATGGTCCGACATTGAAGAGTCGTCAGAGACATGCCAGTTGTTAATAATTTGTTATAAATGAATCAGCAAGGGTTAGATCAAGAACCTCTTTTCTGATTGCATTTATAAAGGTGGGTTTGTCACCTCTATTGATAATGTCGATGTTAGTGGCTGACAAACATTCTAAAAGGTACTCACCTCGTGCGTTAGTATCCGTGCTTCCCCATGTTAAGTGGTGGGCGTTTGCATCGCAGCACAGAATGAAGTACCTGTTTCCTTTTTTGCACCATCTGATGAGGCTTTGGACTTCCTCTGGTGGAGGGTGTGTTGTCGAGTCCCCTTGAAAGTAGGCTGAGGCGATAACTATCTGCCTCTTGCCGGTTCAGTTGACATTTCCACGTTGGCGGTTGCCAAATCTCCAGTGATGAACTCTGGAACAGGTAAAAATTTAATATTAGGTGCGAGCAATAAAGCTGCTCGTGGTTTTTCCTGAGAAGTACAATAAAGTAACTTGCACGATTTAATGTTGAGTCCTTGTATACGTCCTCCGTTAATCCAGGGCTCTTGGAGCATCCCTATATGTAAGTTGCCTTCGTGGCTGCTTTTTAATGTTGGAGGTTTATTTGAATGCAACTGATCTTTTGGCTCATTTCGGGGGCCTAGGAGGGGCTTTTGGTTTCCCCTCTTTCCTGGCTCCGCCGGCATGAGGGCTGTCCTTGGTCCGAGGCACTTTTTTGCCTTTGGTAAGGTTCTGCCCTTTACTTGCCGATTTTGCAACATTTTTGGCAGCCACTTCGGTCTGCTTCTTGTTGCTACCCGCACTTTGTATGGTACCCGATGTACCAGGTTCTGAGGGATCAAGTGTGGCCGATTTGGGTTTGCAACTCCTTGCCCTGAGGGTTGTGTAACCAAACTTATAGTTGATCACCATCCCTGTTTTTCTCAATCTCTCGGCCGACTGAAGGTCCACCAAGACAGTGAGAAGTTCCAGAGGGCCTTCGGATGTTCTCCTAAGTACCCTCCAGTTTGTAGCAATGAGGTCATTTTGGGCCTCTATCAATCGGAGGATTTTCTCCGTGGAATATCCCTGGCTACCTGGTAGGTACGCAACCAGAATCTCGCTGTGAGGCATCGCTGCTCCCTCAACGACCTCCAGCCGCTCACCCTCCCAGGGTTTTATTTCCACGATGACACCTTTCAACCACTGCACGGTGGCGTTATCGGCGCACATCAGGGCTAGCCATCCAGGTCTATTGTGTGAGCTGAGGAAAAAAAGGTTTTGTGGTAGTCTTTTTCCCCTGCTCAATGATTTTGTCCAGTATGGCCCTTTGCGGCTTCTATTTGTTCCGTTGTCAGGAGAACCTCTGGATCATTTTTTGGCAGAATGCCCACTTTCCCGCCTCCGGTAACTTGACTGAAGGTAGGTTTGGTGGGCACTGAGGCACTGCTGCCTGTCGCCTTTGGTTTTTTCTTCAGTTGACCGTCGGGAGTCTTCTCCTCTCACAGGACTCTTTTCAGTCCTTTGTCAGAGGTAGGCTTCTTCACCGGTTCAGCTGATTTCAATCTGGCCTTGTTTGATGAGGTATTTAAACCTCTTTCTGGCAGCTCCGCTGAGCCTGATTCTATCCTTCCCTTTCGAGAGGGTTTAAGAGGCCTTATCAGTATCCTCGTCGCTGTCAGATTTGAGCAAGTCAGCTTCAGTGTCAAGACATTCGGCGTCCTGTGTGGTGCTGCCTGTTTCCATGAGGCTTCCTTCCTCTGTGTTTTCTGGGGAGTTTTCCTCACTCTGATTTTTTTCTTCGTTATCCATAAAAGGTCCCACGAGAAACTAGGGAAAGAACAGTCACCTACGACAGAGCTTCGCATGCCGCAGGAAGGCCATTGAAACCGGGGGGCGCCAGTTGCCCCGGAGTTCGCATAATAGCAGCTAGTCTTCCCACTAGCCATGCAGTCTTCAGCTTATGCTGTTCCACCTCAAACTTGGGGAGATTTTTATTGTAGTTCTCTTTTACTTGGTCGGCTGTATAAGGCAAGCCCCCACGTTCTGTGAGACGCGGTGTGTACTAGTTAGGTTTCCGCAGAGAGAGCGTCCACTCCGGCGCGCCGAGGAAGCTCTGGACAGGGCATCAACCCATACAAGTTCATTCGTCGTCAAGTCTTCAACACAAAACAACTACTGCCCTCTACGATCGTTGAATTATATCTGTTAGATTCTTGGCAAAGTTTTTTACAAGGACTACTTTGCAGTGCTCTTTGAGTTTCATAGATGAAATAGAATTGGGGGTACACATCCGTACCGGTTTCATGGTTCTCTCCACTGATCAGCAATGGCTTGTTCTTCCAATTAAATCGAACAACAGCCTCCCCTTTGTTGGATATTACTAAGAAGAACACAAAAGTATCCACAAAGCGCCATATTTAGGTTCCAGAGAGCACTCCGACTTTAGCATCTACTTCTTCCGAATTATTGTTCTTCTCAGATCATCAATGTCCAGGGGAACAATTTCCAAAATCAAATCTCTAATGGTTCCCCATAAATAATAATCCATCGGAGAAAGATCAGGTGACCGCTCTGGCTAACGTGTCACCTTTGTTGGAAATCACCGGAAAACATTTCTGACAAACACTCAGCAACCCTTCTAGCGTTATGCGGCGGTGCGCCGTCTTGGGCGTCTTGCTGCAACCAGAAGGTTTTCAGCCGGTTGAGACGAAGGTTGTTGTCAATGTATTCCGTGAGGAAGTTCATCTCGGTATTCAAACTCAATTCAGAAATGTATAAGCCAGTAAATAAGTTATTGTGCCGTCCAATAAACCAACCCATACATTTACACCGAAGTGTACTTGTGGTTGCCGTTCTGGATGTCTACGGTGGCGCATTTCAATGCAAATGCGTGTTACATCTGAAGCATATCACGCGTTTCTTCACTTAAAAACAGCATTCTTGTAGAAAACTTGAAAGAATCGAAGAGCTCGCAATCGCAAATTCAACAGATCTGTCAAAAATGCAAAAATTCAATATGGCATAAAAATACCAAAGTTGATTGTTGTAACTCTTGGCATCAAGAACTCTAAAAAATAATAACGAAAATTCCTAATTTCCGTTTTTGAAACATTAAATTATCTTTCAGCTAATTGTTCAGTTTGAAAATGTGCAACGTTGCCCTAGTTTAACCGTCCTCGTATCTCTATAGTAACTGAGATATCCATGGTGGAGCTCGAAAAACGGGTAGGTACGGAGTATATAATGTAAATGCATCTGATACTCATGAGTTAAAAAAATCATGGATTTCACTACGAAAAATGAAATTATATTTACCTTTTCCCTCATTTTCAGTTTGCGAACTACAACGAATTGTGCAACAGAAAAATCACCCATCAAACTTTCTTTTTGGTACGAGGTTACGAACCATTTTTGACAGGGTTAATAAATAAATAATAAGCTTTAAAAAAACATTTTAGAGAAAAGCTTTCATCTAAATGCACTAAAAAGAAGAAAATAAATTTTAAAATGAATTGAACCTATCATTTTGTCATATAATAAAATTTTAAGTGACATAAAGCTTGTCTCGAGAAGTATCTATGTATTTCTTATTGTAAATTAAATTTAAAATCACCTCAAGATTTATTCTCGCGACGGGCTTTTATATCATTCAAAATTTTATAATGTAACAAAATGATGTGTTTAATTCGCTTTAAAATTAATTTTCTTCTTTTTAGTGCATTTAAATAAAAGCTTTTCTATAAAAGTTTTTTTTTAAGTTAATTATTTATTTATTTATTTTTTAGTTTTCTCTGCATATATTTTCCTTCTGCTGGACAGGTTGCAAGCCAATGCTAATGACGCTCATCTAACCAAATCGCACAACTCATGGTGTATAGTCCAACCCAGTTGGTCTACCTCACCTTACTGGATACATACATACAGGTCAAGTAATGAAAATTATTCGACGATTCGATGTTTATCACAATGATTACGTATTTCAGTTTCGTGAGTTTTTGCTACTTTAGGGGAGTCTGAGCACCCTGAACAATATTTTATTTCGTCATAATTTTCATCGTCCAATTTTCTACGCATTCTCAATCTAGATAGTGGAGTAAAATTTTTCAAAACTCTGTTATTCGATGGTTAGATATTTTTCACTATTTTTACGAATTTTTTCGATTTTGTTTTCGCAAGTTTTCGCAACTTTTTTGAAAAGAGGGGAAGGAGCGAGCCCACCGGCAGACATATTTATTGTCATAATTTTCCATGTATGAAATTGTTGAAAATTTTTCATAATTTCTATGCGTTCTCTATCTTTCGAGGGGGAAGAGGGGTACATTTCTTTGAGACAGTATTATTCAATTGTCAGATAGTTTTCACTATTTTTACGAATCTTTTCGATTTCTATTTCGCAAGTTTTCCTAAATTTTCTCGTGGCAGGAAAGAGGGGCCAGCCCCCCGATCGATTTTTCTTCATGATCATTTTCTATGTCCGAAACTGTTGAAACATTTTCCGAATTCTTTTGCGTTCTAGCTTTTGAGGGGTCCGGGGGCGAAATTTTTTTAAACCATGATATTGGAAGGTCAGATATTTTTCACTATTTTTAAGGATTTTTTCGATTTTGTTTTCGCATGTTTTTGCAACTTTTTTGAATAGAGGGGAAGGAGCGAGCCCACCAGCAGACATATTCATTGTCATAATTTTCCATGTATGAAATTGTTGAACATTTTTCATAATTTCTATGCGTTCTCTATCTTTCGAGGGGGAAGAGGGGTACATTTTTTTTGAGACAGTATTATTCCATGGTCAGATAATTTTCACTATTTTTACGGATCTTTTCGATTTTTATTTCACGAGTTTTCCTAAATTTTTTCGTGACAGAAAAGAGGGGCCAGCCCCCCGATCGATTTTTCTTCATGATTATTTTCTATGTCCGAAACGGTTGAAACATTTTCCGAATTCTTTTGCATTCTAGCTTTTGAGTGGTCGGGGGTTGAATTTTTTTTAAACCATGATATTCGACGGTCAGATATTTTTCATTATTTTTAAGGATTTTTCCGATTTTAATTTCGCGAGTTTTCCAACTTTTTTCGAGAAATATATTTTTTTCGCTGTAATTTTTTAAGTCCAAATCCGCGTCCTCTATCTAGCTTTCGGGGGGCAGGGGGGCAATTTCTTCGACAGTAATGTATTGTCATCGGAATTTAACCAAAATTTCAATTCCGTAGGATGAGACGAAGTGGTTCTGATTTAGCTAACAAACACAATCAAAGCTTTTAGTAATTAAAAAATTATCAATGAAGATAGGTGTGCAGGAAAAAACAAGGTCAGAAACTTTGAAACTGATGAAGTTTTATACCCAAATTTTATGAGTGGATAACAGTAAGGTTTCATCAGAAAACTTTCAACCAATTGCAACCGATAATTTCACTCGCCGTATGAAACCCTCCTTTCCTGCAATATTAGGACCAATAAGGGACGTATGCCTCGATAATACGCAGTTCCTAGCTTTCGAGCCGGTAAGTAAGTCTGGAAGAAAAGGAATCCGAACAATCGCGAATTCAAAATTCTGCTGGTCCAAGTGCCTGTTTCTGTTGACCCTATTGGTAGCACTAGAACAGATGAAGATTGAACGACCAATGAGACAGTAATGTGTCGAAACACATTGTGAGGAAATCCGGAAGGAATACTAGAATACGGAATCATCTGAGTGATTTGATTTAGATGTGGAAGAGAGTTGTGCATATTTAATCATCACTCTTTATATGAAGTGTTTACCGGGTGTAACAGGATTATGGTACACACCCCGTATCTCCGTTAGTTTTGAAGGTAATAGATTGAAATTTGGGATATCCCATATACATAATAAGTGGCACTTTTTAACCTATAAATGATAATTTTTCACTTCCGACTTCACCGGAAGTGATACCAACTTTCGATTTTTAAATGAACCTGTATATTATTACATTACTGAAATCTGCATAATTTTCTGAATCCAATGATACCACATAGGTGACATTTCAAACGTCAAAATTTTTTATAATTCAATTTTTAGTTTTCCATTTAAGAGTGCCATGATGGTTCCGATTTATTCCAATTGACCCGTCTAATACTAGAAAAATCTAAATCCCGTCAAAAATACTCAATTGCGTTTTTTATGAGCACATAAAGTTCATCGTAATCGTTTTTGGGGTAAAAATCAATTTTTTCAAATGGAACCATATTGGTACCGTGGTACCATTTATTAGTACTATCAATAAGGAATTTATCCATACCTGGTAATAAAATACAATCAAAATTACAGCTAAAAGAAAATAAGAAAATAAAATTATTTTGTTCTACTTTAATACTAAGAAGTTACTAAGGTGGCTTTGAAAACAATGGAATTATTTCTTCAGATTGTCAAATAAATATTTTTTGGTTAATCGATGTTTTTATTGTATACCTATTGGAAAAGTCTTCACAATTGTTGTTATTTTTGTTCAAAATGCCGCACATTTATACAAGGGATGAAAAAGTGGACATGTTAATTATTTATGGAGAATGTAGGAAAAATGCCGTTGCGGCTAGAAACCTTTATGCCGACCGATATCCTGATAGACAATGTCCAGCGAGAAATTATTTTAATAGTCCTGAAAATCAATTCCGAAGAGAGCCTAACCATGATCCCGAGGAAAACGTTATCAATGACGAAGGAACGGAAATTAATGTTTTAGCTCGAATATAAGTTGATAAGACTGTTTCTTCAAGGCAAATTGGGTTTGAATTGGAATCTTGCACAAACATAATTATAAATCTTTCAAATATCAATTGCACCAGCACCTGTACGAAAATGATTATGAACGTAGGATGGAATATTGCAATTGGATCTTGCAGAATAATGTGCAGCCAAACAATGCTTTTTTGGGAAGGATTTTATTTTCGGACGAGTCTAGGTTTACAAATATGGGATCATTTATCCGACAAAATACAAGGTATTGGTCACAAGAAAATCAAAATTTATTGCGGGAGGGTAACTTTCAAGTGCAGTTCGGTTTCAATGTTTGTCTTGGAATACTCGGTGGTAGAATCATTGGTCCAATAATATTTGAAGGACCCTTGAATGGAGCTAGATACTAGGATTTCTGCAAAATGAAATTGAAGACAGTTTAACTGAATTACCTGTCCATTTACAAGGAATGCATTTCCAACAAGATGGAGCTCCTCTCCATAATTCAAGAACAGTAAGTGATTACCTTGAACAGGCATTCGAAGAAAACCTAATTTCGACGAATGGTCCTGTGCGATGGCTTCCAAGGTCACCTGATTTGACACCTCTTGATTTCTTTGTTTGGGGTCATTTAGAAAAGATTGTCTATGCAATCGCCGTTACAACCCGCAAAAACCTGGAGTAGCGAGTAAGACGCGCAATTAATAGTATAACGGCCCAGCAATTAACGTTCTTGAAGAAACAGCTAAGCGAGTTCAGAAGTGCATTGACGTTAATGGACAGCATTTCGAACACTTGTTGTAGTTTCGTGTTAATTTTTTGTATTTCAAAGCCACCTTAGTAACTTCTTAGTATTAAAGTAGAACAAAATGATTGTATTTTCTTATTTTCTTTTGCTGTAATTTTGATTGTATTGATCGCACATTTTATTACCAGGTATGGATGAATTCCTTATTGGTAGTACTAATAAATGGTGCTACGGTACCTATATGGTTCCATTTGAAAAAATTGATTTTTACCCCAAAAACGATTACGATGAACTTTATTTGCTCATAAAAAACGTAATTTAGTATTTTTGACGGGATTTCGATTTTTCTAGTATTAGACGGGTCAATTGGAATAAATCGGAACGATCATCGCACACTTAAAGGGAAAACTAAAAATTGAATTATAAAAAATTTCGACGTTTGAAATGTCACTTATTTGGTATCGTTGGATTCAGAAACTCATGCAGATTCCAGAAATGTATTAATATACAGGGTGTTCCATTCAAAAATCAAAAGTTGGTATCACTTCCGGCGAAACTAGAAGTGAAAAAAAAATCATTCAAAGATCAAAAAGTGCCGCTTATTATTTGTATGGTATATTCCAAACTTCAATCTATTACCTTCAAAACTAACGAAGATACGGGGGGTGTATCATGATCCTGTTACACCCGGTATACTAATAGACTATGTAATAAATGTTATGAAAAGACTAATTTAATTTTCATAGAAGAATATAATTGTTGCTGTTAGAGTTCACATTACATGATTTTAAAAATGCTTTGTATAAAAAAAAGATAATTTGTTGTAATTGTCAATTCTTTGAAAGAAAATAGACACTGAAACTCATACAGTCTTTTTTAACGAAAATACATCTATTTCTGACCGATAAATATACCACGACGGTAAAATTCCGTTGACCGGGCGCTACAAGCTACAAAAAAAAATGTTTGAGACTTACGTAGTTTGACCTCCCGAACAAAAAATCCAAATGAAATTTTTGGCGGTCTAAAGTAAATTCGGAAATACGGGCCTTTTTTGAATGAAAATTGACATTTTCTGGTACACGTTTCTTCTTCGAAAAACACTCAAATGCCTCTTTATTTTCACCAGCACAATATACACACCCTAATTCACCAGTTTCACACTTTTTTTTTCATTAAAAACAGTTTTTTATCAACAAATTGTAGCTTTTTCTAGCAAATAGAAAATCAACAAATTCATGCTGTTTTGTTTACTTAATATCTGTCATTTAAGTTGTCTGGTTGGTAACAATGGAATTGACGGAAAGGCGATTATAATTTTGCGACATTGCCAATGTGATTCCAGAAATATTCAATTCACGTATCACATAGAATATTTTAGTGAATGAGTATGAAAAATGAGTTGATATAACCACAACATTTTCCCATCATGACTGCACATTGGAAACAATGGTACTCATACTGTTTCTAAATGACCAGCAAAATTCAAAAGAACGAGACAGATCACGGAAATGTGCGCAAACAAATATGAATATACATGAGCACAAAAAAATAAAGAACACTTCTCAAATAAAATAACGTACTTTAATGACTATAAATCAACCCGACAGACTCGATCTTATGCAAACCTAACCGAGTTTACCCGACTATAAGATACGGATAGGTTGCGTCTTTTCTATCTGTTTGCGCATGCGCATATACCAAAAATGAATGTTTCTGATCCGACACGTTTATTTAGGTAATTATTTGTTTGCAAAAAATGCCTGCTACATGCTATGTCTATTTAAAAATATCTTTTGTGCATTTAAAATATTAATACCAAGATTTTTTTTCCAATCGCGCACGGATTTGCGAAATGTCGGGCGAGCGCGCGCATTCCCATCACTACTTTGTCGATTTCTATCAACTTTGAGTAGAAATTTTCATCCCTCATTTGTCAGTGCACAAGACCAGAAATACGCTAGCGAAAAATTTTAACGGAATTTTACCGAAACGACATTAGTCCTTCAAGCCTTCAAGACTAGTCCCGTGGATTGTGTGGCAAAGAAATCTGACCATCTGACAGATCAGAAAAACAGCAGGTATCAACGGGCATTTCGATGATAACTTTGAATTGCCATCAAATTTCGGAAAATACTCTCTTGGTTTTACGAGGGTTGCGAAGGAAAGTGAAGAAAATCGTGTTTCTACTGTTGAGAATTTTGGTGACATTGATGAACAGTTAGTCCGACCTCATCATTCATCAAACCGACCGACTCCAACTCTAAACAATACGATTCCTTCTTCGAGACATTCGAATAGGTATTCAATATCAAATTATACTACTGCTAGTGCAGAATTGCAAAAGAAAAAGTCAGCTTTAGAAGCAGAAAAAGCAAAACAAGCTATAGAAAACGAAATAATGAATAACAAGCTGAAATTGATTGAAAAGGAAAGAGAGGTGAGAGAAGCTGAAATAAATGAGACTGTTCGAACAATATTGTATATGAAAATGAGCAGAGAAACTTTAGAAAACAAAATGAAGACAAGTCAGACATAAAATACTTTGCGAATCTCTCGGGAATGTGTTAAAAACTGCAATTTAGCCAAGACAGAATACGTTGTGTTCACGCCATGCAGCTGAAAAAGACTTTCCAATTTTTGATGGAACACCAGATGAATGGATCACTTTCAAATACCAATTCAATAAAATATCTTCATATTGTGGCTTTACTCCCGAGGAATGCATGATGAAACTACACAAATGTCTGAGAGGTAATGCAAAAACAGCAGTTGCTGGTTTGATGATGACTCCCAACAATCTAGACATGGTACTCAATACCCTCGAAATAAGATTTGGTAAACCAGACCAAATTATTGACATCTTATTGTCCCGAGTGATAGAATTGTCATCTTTGAGAGAACACGACTTTTTTTTTTTTTCTCAAGGTGGTTGAAACTCTTTATGGGCACCTTATCCGGCCTGACACGCACATCCCATAAGATAGTGTGGGAGTCCCCTGAGTCCGAATTGAATCCCCCTCAGGTATACCACTAAACACTCCACCTCGTGCGTAGTAGGCTCGTCCAGCCACCCAAGGCTGATCCGATGACACGTAGGCAGATGCCCATTGTATCGTACCGTACCACTTTCTCGGGCCATCAGAAAAATTCTGCAGTCGCTGTGGTTTGAACCGGCGACCGGCAGCGTGAGTGATTTAAACATTGACGCTTTAACCACTCGGCTACCTGGCCCTCTCGACTTGGAGGAAATCATTCAATTTTCAAATCATTTGACCTGTCTTGTGTCAACTATATTATCTTTAGACTATCATGACCATCTTCAGAATCCACAACTTCTGAAAGAACTCTGCCAGAAACTACCAGACACTCTGAAACTCCGTTGGGGTGAAGTGGTGATGCAAAAAAAGGAGAGACTGATTAATCTTCAAGATTTTTTTGTTTGGCTCCTAGATATTGCATCTGCAGCATACTATGTTAGTACTCCTACCACACAAAAACTATCAAAAGTAAATAATTTCACGCCAAGGAAGTTTGAAAAATCTTATGTTACAACAACTAGGTCATCAGCTGAAATTGTATGCTCTTATTGTTTAAATATCAGATAGAAATTTGTGAAAAATTACAATCCGACGACATAGATGAACGATGGAGAAAGTTACAAAGAAAAAGTTATGTTTCTCATGTTTACACCGGAATCATCAAACAAAAAACTGCAGAAATCGTGAACGTTGCAAGATGAATGGTTGTAACTTACCTCACCACAGATTTTTGCACAAAGAAATGCCGAAACAAGTCGCCAAAGTTGAAAATTCTGCCAAGAGTTCTAACGATTCAGAAAGAGAGAATGTACTAACTTTGGATCATGGAGTGAAAAATTTCCTTTTGAGAATGGTAAATGTACGAATTTATGCATCCTTCATCAAAAAGTGGCTCTTCTGGATGAAGCTTCAACGGTCACGTTAATGGATGCTTCCATTTCTGACAAATTGAGTTTGACAGGTAGACAAATTTCGCTCTGTCTACAATGAACTAATGACATTGTTCATCGCCATGGAAATTCACGATGTGTGAATGTGAATATATCGGGTGATTCTGATAATTCAAGTATTTTCTTCATGAAAAATGTTCGTACAGTCGAAAATCTATCACTGCCTTTCCAAACAATCTTATCGTTGGATTGGAAAAAATATACATATCTGAATGGACTTCCAATCGGTGATATAACTGAGCGTCCTTTAATTCTTCTTGGTCAATATAACATTCGTCTCAGCGTCGCAAGAAAAGTGGTGCAAGGTCCCGAAAATCTACCAATTGCATCTAAAACGAATATTGTATGGACATTGCATAGAAACAGCATTCAAAATTCATCGAAACAATTTCTGTTCCATATTTGTCACTGTCAGGAAAGTTCATCCGATAGCAGTCTACACCAACTCGTGAAAAATTATTTTTCCAATGAATCTTTTGGAATAACACCATCAACGAAGACCATATTGAACAAAGCGGAGACCAGAGCCATAGAAGTCATGCAGACAACGGCGAAAAGAATCGGAAATAGATTCGAGATTGGACAACTTTGGAAAAATGACCACATACAATTACCTGAGAGTAAAAAGACGGCTATTCGACGATTGTTATAAGTGGAGAAGCAGATGGAGAAAGATCAAAATTTCAAACAGAAATATTGCGAAAATATTGAGAGCTACATTAAGAAAGGATATGCACGGATGTTGGATCCCTCAGAAATTGAGACAAATAACTCCAGGTGTTGGTATTTGCCCCACTTTGGTGTTATACTTTGGTGTTAAACCTAATAAGCTTAGGTTCGTGTTCTATGCTACTTCAAAGTCCAATGGAACCAGCTTGAATGATAACCTGTTAGTTGGGCCAGATTTGTTGCAATTCTTGGTGAAGATTTTACTAAAATTTCGGGAGAGAAAATTAGCTTTCAGCAGCGACGTTAAAGAGATGTTCTATCAAATCAGGATAAAGAGTGAAGATCAGTGTTCACAAAGGTTCATATGGAGAGATGGAAACGCAAATCAACCATTCCGTGTCTACGAAATGCAAGTAATAATTTTTGGTGCTAGCTGTTCACCGACTTGCGCCCAGTAAATCAAAAATTTAAATGTCCTCGAATGCGCACCTTCAGACAGAATTATTGAAGTCATTGTGAAGAAAAATTATGTAGACGATTATCTCGATTGCAAGGACACAGAAGAGGAGGCACTCGACATAATACATGAAGTAAGTCGTATCCAAAAATGTGCAGGTTTCGAGCTGACAAAATGGACTTCGAATTCGAAAGAGGTTCTGGATTCCCTATTCAGTATTGAAGAGTTTTCGAAAGACCTGAATTTTGACGTGGACAATATACAAAGGGTCTTGGGACTTTTTTGGGATGCGATAAACGACAATTTCGTATTCCGAAGAATAAAATGCACTGACGAAAACGAGAGACCCATTGGGACTGATAGTGAACTTTTCTGTAAGAGGAAGGATGTTAATTCAGGACATCTGGAGGACTGGAATAAGATGGGATGATAGCTTGGACTCCGAAACCTATAACATGTGGAAATACTGGCTCATAAACTTGAATCGAATTGATGAAATTATCATTCCCAGGTGTTACTCGCATAAAATTCCTTTTGCACGAAGCATACAATTGCACGTTTTCTGCGATGGAAGTAAAAAAGCTTTCGCAGCCGTTGCGTACTTGAGAGTGATGATGGAGGACAAAGTAGAAGTCACTTTGGTGATGGCCCGAGCAAGAGTAGCAACGATGAAACCGATTTCGATACCTCGGCTGGAGTTACAAGCAGCAGTCATGGGATGCCGACTAGCAAATACCTTAATAGATTCGTTTGGTATCAAAATCGATAGAACATATTTTTGGACAGACTCTTCAACTGTACTACGTTGGATTAAAAATGATGCAAGTCGCTTGGGACAATTTGAATCGCATCGGGTTGGAGAGATTCAAGAGTCAACCAATGTTGGCGATTCGAATTGGATACCATAGTGACGGAGGTAACATTACTAACTCCAATCGATGGTTTGCTGGTCCTGAATTTCTTTTAGAACCAGATGAAACAAGATGGCCAACTGAAAGTTTCTTTCCTGCAAATGATCTCGAGGAAATTGAAAATTATACTATTCCCAACGAGATTTCACTTTCGATAAACTATGTATTCATCGCTCTACCTGACAAGTAGATTTTCATCATACCAAAATCTCATCCGGGTTATTGCATGGACAAAGAGATACATACTGAAAGCAACAGCCAAGAAAATTCCTAGAATAACCTCCCCGACACTGACAACAGCTGAAATTAAATATGCTGAAAAACTATGATTTCAAAAGTGTCAGTCAAAAATGTTCCCCGAAGATATCAGGAATTTTAAGAGAAAACAGCCATTGACAAGACACAGCAGACTCTGCCAAATGACACTGGTTCTTGAAGATGACATCATAGTGCTGGGTGGAAGAACCGACCTTTCAACATCTATGAGAGAGCGAAGAAGACGACCGTACATTCTTGCACCTAAACATGAATTCACTGTACTCCTCATTCAGTATTATCATGAGAAATATCTACATCAGGGTCTAGAAACTGTCCTGAATGCTATCAGAGAAAAATTTTGGATCTTGAATGGTAGAGCAGCGGTAAGATCTGTTTTCGCCAAATGCATAAAATGTCGAATCAGGAAGGCGAAACCAGAGTTGCCTATAATGGGACAACTACCTGCTGTTCGGATGACGCCCAATATACGACCTTTAACTGTTACGGGCTTAGATTATTTTGGACCTCTGAAAGTGAGAATAGGCAGACGTACAGAAAAAAGATGGGGAGTCATTTCCACATGCATGAGTATCCGAGATGTACACCTGGATATTGCGTACTCTCTGACAACAGACTCCGCTATTATGGCTATCAGGCGTATGATTTCAAGAAGAGGAAAACCGTTGGAGATTTGGTCGGATAGTGGCACTAACTTTCGTGGGGCAGCTGAAGAACTGAAGAAGTCTGTAAAAGAACTGGATAACCAGAAAATTTCCGAATTTCTCTGTTTGAAAGATATAACATGGAAATTTATACCTCCTGGTGCACCACACATGGGTGGAACATGGGAGAGACTGATTAGAAGCGTGAAGAAATGCCTGAATGTAATTTTGAACGGTCAAAGTTTGAAACACCAAACCGCTGGTTACTGGGATCTAGTGGTGGAGAAAAACCACTGGGACATTTCGATGGAAAATTTTTGAGGAAGGAATGGCGTAAAACCCAATATATGACAGACTGTTTTTGGAAAAGGTGGGTCAAAGAATACTTGCCTTCCCTGACAAGACGTAATAAATGGATAAACAATCCAAACCACTAGACAAGAATGACATGGTGATTATCGTGGATGAGATTGCTCCTCGAAACTTATGGAGAATGGGGAAAGTTGAAAACATCATCCATGGTTCTGATGGAAGAGTCAGAGTGGTAGACGTCAAGACACAGTATGGTATTTTTCGTCGAAGCTGTGTCGGATGAAAATTGAAGATAGTGAAGAAACTATTGTACAGGTTTCTCACTAGGAGGGGAGAAATGTTACTGTTAGAGTTCACATTACATGATTTTAAAAATACTCTGTATGAAAAAAAAGAGAATTTGTTGTTATTGTCTACTCCTTGATAGAAAATAGACACTGAAAGTTATACAGTCTTTTTTATCGAAAATACATCTATTTCTGACCGATAAAGAAACGACAATAATATTTGACATAACGCACGAACCAAGTGAGCGAGTTTCACAAATAAAATTATTCTTTTCATAAGGTGTTCGGTAGAAAATTTTATCTTGCCCAGCTTTTAAATAAAAAAGAATTGTGCAATTCCAAATGTAACAAATAAATTCAACTTCATCGTTTTTCTTGTGCGTTGCAATGGATACTAAATGAATAAATAATATCCATGTCAGTTGGGAATATATTGTTGCAAATTTAAAATGGATGATTAAGATGTAGATACGCCTTATAAGAATCAGAAAATTAAGCAATGAAGTCGAAAATAGTGAGTAATGGTGGATTTATGCAGCAGTCATAAGTCATAAGTTTTAAGTCATAAGAAAGAATATTCGTCAGTGATTGGTTGGAATAAACGGACCAACCAATCATTGACGAATATTATTCCTTATGACTTAAAACTTATGACTGCTGCATAAATCCACCATAAGTCAAGAAGCTCGTGTGAAGACGTTTATAAGAAATTTGAAAAAAGCTGCCACGAAAAAGAAGAAAAAAAAATTGTGGAAAGCATACTTGGAAACAATGAAAAATTATAAAGCATCTACTGTATCTACTCAATGTTGAAGGCAGAATTAAATGTAAAAATAAAAGTGACATACAAAAATAAACCATACTAGTGGTATTTTTGAAGCGAAGATCTGCGAGTTGTCACGCCAATAAATCTATGATTTGAACTAGAGATAAATTCAAAACTTTTATTAGAGAGGCTGATCATAGGAAGTTTTTTTCGCAAAGGTATAATTTACAGTCATTTAATTTGAAATATTACCGTTTTCAAATTATTGATTATTTTAGGTGGCCATGATTATTGTTGCCATGCTTGTAGAGAAGCGGAATTGACTGAGATGCGTATCAGAGATGTTCCAAATGGAGGAAACTTTTTTTAAATAACTATTCCTTGGTGTTTTGGCATCGACTGCTATGGTCATTAGTCTTGTGTTCTGGATAGGCCTTGTTACTAACTCCATACGCCACTTTAGGAGCAGCACTGTTAATTTTTAACGCAACATTGAATCGTGGAGGATTATTCCCAGCCGACACGAGCCTCAGTCATTCAGACTTTCACATCTGAAAATGAAAAAAGATCGCACCGTCTGGGAATCGAATCTGCAATCTCTCGATTACCAGGCGAGCGCTTAACCACTGCGCTAATCCCCGCCCTTGTAGTCGTAAATAGCAGCATTTCTGGATATAAAGACAATTCAGTTGATAGTAATCGAAAATAAGTCAACCTGTGACCACAAATTACAAAGCATGATCTTGGTTTAATAGCAAATTACTTACCATCAACTTTACATGCTTCCTTCACATATATTGAAAGTATAATTTCACCAGAATTCCAAACATTAAACACTCAGTAAATCGCCCCGGAGCGTCACGGCTAATAACAATAATAGCCGTCCTCACACCCGCACAGGCTATGCCTTTTGGTACACTCTACGAGTGTTCATGAGGGAGTATTATTATTAACGTATATACAGGGTGTCAATTTGAAAACTTCCCACCCTTAATATCTTCCTTCCAGTAAACAATATGAGTAATCGAAAAAACAGGTCAATTTTATTGTCAAGGGGGACACTTTCAAGGACTATTTGTAGCCCTCGTGGTTCAACCCCCTAGGAGGGGTAGATGTTACCCTTAGAATTTTAAATGGGAAGGGGGGTCAAGTGGCACATCATTTTGATGGGCGTTCAATTCTTGTTCCAATGGTACCCTGACTTATTATTTTTTGATGAGCATTTTCCGAAAAATTGCGTTCTAAACTAACAGAAGTAATTATTAGAACGCCTATACTGAGATGCATTATTGTATTGACTCCCTTTAATAAAAATGGTTAGAAGAGTAGGTGGCACCGCTCCAACCCTTGAATGACAGGAATAAATTCATTACGCATGGGATTTTTTATTTGGTGGTTATTTTCCTTCTACACAATAAAATTTAATTTGCGAGAAAGACATTTCCAACATAAAATCTACTTACGCTTATCTTATTAGATGTTCGAAATGTTGTCCATTTTGCTCTAAACAGTAATACAGTCTGTTTTCGAACTCCCCTCTAACATTACGGAAAACTTCACTAGGAATTGACTGGCATGCTGCTGTAATTCGTCTTTTAAGTTCGTCAATATCAGAAGGTTGTGTTTTATAAACAACGGATTTAAGATGCCCCCAAAGAAAGAAATCTAAGGGTGTTAAATCCGGTGATCTCGGAGGCCATTCAACTGCTCCCCTTCTGCCAATCCATCTACCCGGAAATCTCTCGTTTAACCACTGTCGGACGGGAAGAAAATAATGAGGTGGAGCACCGTCCTGCTGGTAATGTAACAGATCCTCCTGCAAAAGTTCATTACCTTCTGCATCAATTTGAGTTTCTAGCTCGTGAGTTATAAGAGGATCGATAGTCTCTTCAAGCATATCAAGGTACAGATTGCCAGTCAAGTTTTCTTCCAGAAATAATGGACCAAGAATGGCATTTCCAAGAATACCAGCCCAAACATTAACTTTTTGTGGGTGTTGTGTATGCCCTTCCCGAAAAATATGTGGGTTTTCGTCACTCCAATAGCGACAATTTTGTCTATTAACATTGACATTCAGAAAAAATGAACACTCATCGCTGAAACAGATGTTTAATAGAAGATTAGGGATGGTATTGACTCGATGAGACATGATTTCACAAAACTCTATTCTTCTATCATAATCATCCTCGTGGAGCTCTTGAAGAATCTGCATTTTATATGGATGAAATTTATGCATTTTCAATGCTTTTCTTATAGTCTCGCGTGACATTCCCGTCTGTTCTGATACTGATCGTAAGGAGCTCGTGGGCTCTGCAGCAAATGTTCCCAAAACTTCAATTTGAGCTGCTTCATTTAGTACTCTGGGGTTATTTCTTTTTTTATTTGTCACTGAACCAGTTTCGTAAAACTTATTCACCAAATCAAGCACATACCGGTGACTTACATTACAATTTGGATGTCTTTCGTTAAAAAGACATGCCGCCCTTCGTGCGCACTTTCCAACTTCTCCATAAATTACAATCATTTCAATTCTGTCTTGAAGAATGTAAACCATTATTACACTTTTATACACTTATTAAAGTAATTCCTAAACAGCCCAACAGGTACAACGGTATTCACAATTCTACCACATAGTTCAAATTTGCTAACCAATTTTTTGCCGGAAAACAGAAACTTTTTACAGTAGAAGTAGCAAAAAAGGAAGGCTATCTGTACAATTTCTGCGATGACACTTAAAAATTCAGCATTTAATAAACACAACTTTACTACCATCTACGTTTTACTATTAGACTACTTTTTTATGTAAAGTGTTTGGAGCTAATGGCTAATGTTACCCCTAATACAGGGTTGGAACGGTACCACCTAATATTCTAACCAGTTCTGGCCAAACCATGCATCTCAGTATAGGCGTTCTAATAATTACTTCTGTTAGTTTAGAACGCAATTTTTCGGAAAATGCTCATCAAAAAATAATAAGTCAGGGTACCATTGGAACAAGAATTGAACGCCCATCAAAATGATGTGCCACTTGACCCCCCTTCCCATTTAAAATTCTAAGGGTAACATCTACCCCTCCTAGGGGGTTGAACCACGAGGGCTACAAATAGTCCTTGAAAGTGTCCCCCTTGACAATAAAATTGACCTGTTTTTTCGATCACTCATATTGTTTACTGGAAGGAAGATATTAAGGGTGGGAAGTTTTCAAATTGACACCCTGTATAAATGCTGCTACTAAATTTAAATACCTGGGAGTCGTCTTGGATTTAAACTTGAATTGGGATTTACACGTCAAATATGTTATTAAAAAAGTTAGATTTTCAACACACAAATTCAAAGTTCTAAGAGATATTCTTAATCCTAAGTGCTACAGAGGATTTATATCTCACTTGTCTAGCTACATTTAAGCAATGGTTCAGTAGCATGAGAAGGTGGGAAACCTACATTGACTAATCTAATTATTTAAAAAAGGTCATCAAAGTTATGTATAAAACAGATTTCACTTATCCACCGACAATCTAGTTCATGAAAGCTCTAGCATTATTGACATTCTTTGATATAAGGCAGCTATACTATTATTTAACAAACATCTACTTGAAAATAACGATCATAAATACAACACAAGGAATATAAAACGTACGCACTCAAAAGGGCAAAGAAGACATCTGTTCTAGAAAGAAATACGATATCTCGGCCACGTTGTTTCTGGCGAGAGATTAGCGGTGGATGACCAGAAAACCAAAGCAGTAAAGTATTCTGGGTGACATACACCAGCTTCGGAGGTTTGTACACCTATTAAAGCCGATATGTACTGAGATTTGCTAACATCGCAAAACCACTAACAAGATACACGGAAGGGCAAACACACATCCATTAGTCCGAGGAATGCGAATACTCGTTCAGGAAGCTGAAAGGAGCTTTGGGAGATTTACAAAAACATAGTGAAAATCCGAAAACTTTCTCTACCAAAAGCTCATCAAATTTATCAATATTGTGGTATATCAGGTAATGCACCATCATGAAGAACGTACGAAGTACTTTGCTGGGAATGAGACCAATAGGTTTCATCGACATTCGAGTTATCTAAGGAGTTAGCTAATAATGATTTATCAGTTTTTCTTATTTGCTGGATACTGTGTTATGAAATAATAAAATTGGTAGAGTGGATAATTCGTAATTGAAAATCTCTTTTGCATCTTGAGCGATATTATCTAAGCAAGCATCATCTGTTTTAAAATAATTCATTTTCCCAATACTTTCGTGGTTATACTGCTTGGTTTTATTTCAATAAAGTTTCATCTTTGAAACTTTTGTAGAAAAACGCAATTTGCACAACAATACAGATGTACCCTCATTATTTTTTATATTAATCATTTTTGTTACAAATTATATATAGTTCCACAATGCGTTTTTTCGCTTATTTCTACGGCATTATGATACCTATACTCATGCAGTCAGCTTGACGTAGTCGAAATGTTGCAATGGTGCTAAATACAAAATAATATGAGTAAGGTTATTCTGGACTTTCATTGTCTAAAAAAGCAAAGAAAAATTCAATTCTCTGCAATTTTTAATCACGACGTTTCAACTGTTGAAATCTACAGTCGTTATCAAGTGTATCAAGTGTATGTCATACACTTGATAACGACTGTTGATTTCAACAGTTGAAACGTCGTGATTAAAAATTGCAGAGAATTGAATTTTTCTTTGCTTTTTTAGACAATGAAAGTCCAGAATAACCTTACTCAAAGTGAAACATTGTCAACCACTTTCAAACAAACAAAATAATATATTTGTTGCACGCGACATGACAGTCATGAATAATATAATATGAATAATTGATAAGTGAACCTGAACAAATTGAATAGTCTATAAATAATACCAATCTTGTTTATCTTTCTATAAATATATTTATCTAAACTACGGTTTCCAATTATCAAACATACTAATTCCAAGTTAATGGAAAATAATGCAGGAATTTCATATCATGTCAAAAGCAAAACATTGCTTTTTGTTATCTGCAGGAACTTTTTCAGAAAATGAAAATATTTATTCATCTATCTGAAATCTAGTTATTGTTTGCAGCCTGCACTAATATTCAAAGTGCGATATTTATACAAAGCAAGAGATCGTGATCTTGCCGACCTCAGCTTCTCGAAAGTAATGATTCTTACGTTTATTGCAATGCTCATACACTCCATTTAGTGTTAGAACCACTCAAGAATGTTTGGAACGATTCATTATTTTCAAATAAAACTGGGTATCCTCTTATAAAAGGTTTCCAAAAATTATTTCAGATTTCCAATGTCGTTTCCGGTTATACCGGAAATAGACTTTGTTATTTGAACTGCAACATCCTGTATTTTCAATTGAATTATTCATGACAATATTTTTTTATTGGTGCCCCATTTTACCTATTTAAAGCACGCCTCATTTGATTCTATTTTATGCGCATCATTGGATTTTGTCATATTAACCGCGATTCTGCTTTACCATTCAAAGATTCTATATTAGAATTCATTTTCAGGCACTATAGTGACAATAATCAATCTTTGATAACAAATTGCAAATTTATTTCTGTTTTTCTCATTTCCATGACAACGAAAGGTATACTGATGTCATATCACGAATTCATCCATTTTACATTATTAGTACATGTTAACTTTTTTTTGTATCAATAATACCAGTATTTATGATTTTAATGTGCACCAATAAAAAAAAATGGGTAAAGTATTCGTGGATAACTGGTCTTTCAAACACTTCCCTGGCTGCGCCGTTGTGCTCGAAAAATCGCGCGTGTTTGAAAGCCCTTTTTATCCACTTACACTTTAATATACTATTAATTTAATCAAACTCACGTACGCTCGATCGCCAAATACTTCAAGCTTAACTAGCTTAACTATGTTAAATTCTTTCCGTATGTGGTCATACGAGTTATGATCTGGACTGATAGGTACCATGTTTTCTGTAGGATAAATATTTTAGAAATTTATTTTTTATAGTTTCAATGGTTTGACAGAGATACAGTTGTGGGGAGTCCCATATTTTACTTGAATTAATACTCTGCTCACTTCGTACTAGACTAACATAAAAGAGTTTCAACAGTTCAGTATCACTAAAGTCAGAAGTGGATCTCTTCACAAACCTGATCATTTTATTAGCTTCTCGAATGATATGATCTAAACAATTTGCCAGATGAAGTGGGATAGCCAAAAAATTGCCTAACTTTGACTAGCTATAACTTGAACATTTCTTGGCCGATGTTGGATTTTCAACCAAAGGTGGAAAGCGTCATCTTTGGTCTATGCGTTATTAGCGTCGGGTTTCTTTTTTTGCAATTCGTTCTCTTTGTACAGGGTGAGAATTTAGAGCCGGAAACATTTAAAAATTTTTACCAATAATTTGGGAAATGTGAGGGACCCTAAATTTTTTTATTAGATGTTGGGTGAATTGTTGGGCCATTTTTTGAAATTCCGTTTTTATTTTAAAATGTGGCCTTTTTTAGTTAAACAATAGCAGCCACCATCTGAACCGCAACAAGGTATATTTTTACTGAAGATAATTAATACCAGTGGCGCGCAAAAAGAGATTTATGATATTTAGAAACAAAAAGTCGTTTTTAATGAAAAAATTCAACAGTTTTATTGATCGTTACAGTTAAAAATGCGCCAAACCTTTAATTAGCATGATGCTGACAAATTCAGAGGCGTGCCAAAGGAGATTCTGTAATGTAGACAAATTAAAAATCCAATTTCATTATTTTATTTTTTTTATCATTTATTTCAAGGTGCACACATGTAATTAATTTCTTTTTAATGAATTCATCGACGTACAAAAAAGGATCCATATGTTTACCTACATAAGAAAACGCGATTTAAAAAACTAAAAAGAAACCCAAAATATTTAAACCAAGAATATTAATCCCATTCAGTAAGGCGTTGGCCTTCCTCTAGCCTGAATAACTGCCTGGCAACGACTTGGCATGCTCGAAATTAATTCGTTGATTAGTTCTATAGGAACTGCCTCCCAGGAACCAAATTTTGGAAATCGTAGGAATTGATTCTCTCATGAAATATTTCTCTAGATTAAATTCCCACGTGAAACAATAAAACGAGAGAACAGCTATTTTTGAACAACGTAGGAAGTCATTTCGTGGAGCTTGGTTTTGAGACGTATGTCTTGCATGCGATCATAGAAGAATTTTGTTTGACCAATTAAAAAATTGGATTTTTGGGGACACACATTTGAATTTGACGTTTGCAGATACGATTTTTCCTAGGTTTTGGAAATAGACGTGTCAAACGAATATTCATAAGCAACGCTCAAAAAATGCATAGAACTGTAGAAAATGATGCAGAACTAAAGGTGCATTTAGTCAACATCATTTTAAAATTGTGCTTAAATATATGTTAAAAATGAAAGTTGAATCTGTTATATCAAATGGCGCCATTTATACAACAATGTTAAGTTTATGCTAAAAACCTTTGATGAAAACTTTCACTCATACATAATATTGTTTGCTGGAAAAAAGTATGTTGGTATAACGTAGAGTTGGCAAGATCTGAAAAATCATGCAAATAAAAAGACTAGGGACGCAAAAAATTATAACAAAATGAACCGGCGGAGGGCCGCCAAAAATATTAACACTGATGATGAATGAATGATGAATTGAAAAAAACACAGCGGTCTATAATTTCGCCTCTGCATGTGATATCCAAGGCAATTAAAAGTTTAGTTCATATTTTCATTGCGAAAACTTGACAGGGAGATTGCAGCTTATCATCGATTTATAACTTCTGAAAAGTGTCCTTCCTAAATCTGAAGTGTTTCACAAACTGTCGTTCACTGAATTGTTGAACGAATTTTGGTCTCGCAAAAAATTATGTCATGCTTTAGCCATTGCAGCCTCCAAATTGTTCAAAACCATTTCTTGTACAATATCCATACCTATACCTACCTGAATAATAATAATTTCATCAATACATAGAAAAAATCTTCGAGTTTCTTTAACCTGAAAACTAAATTCCTAGGAGAATTTTCGAATTCTCCTGCATTGGGTACTAGGAATTTCATCTGCCAATATCAAGAGAAATATTTCTCTCCTGACATTTCAAAAATAGGTATTGCTTGAAATTGAGAGAAAATGATGTCATATTTCTCTAGAGAACCAATTCCGAAAATTCAAAAATTGGGTCACTGAGGTCCAGAATCATCCCTTCGAGATCGTCAAAAGTTTCTGGCTGACGTTCCCTTCGGGAAAATTCCAACTTCATCCAACTCCAGACGTGCTCAATAGGATTCCATTCTGGAGATATGGGAGGCAATTCACTACGATTAACATTTTGGTCTTGCAGGTATCTGTTTACTAATACTGCCCGAAAAGGCCGAGCATTATCGTCCACAAGAACAAAATCTTCGCCATAATTTCGAGCATGCGGAAGAACTTCCTGAATCAGACATTCATTCAGGTAGACTCTGCTGTTTACTTTGCCTCGAAACACCACAAGAGTTGTCTTTCCGTTGTGTTGAATACCACCCCAAACTGTCAATCCACCACCGCCAAATGCAACTTGAGGACGCATGTTTTCTTCTAAGAAACGTTCTCTCCGTCTCTGCCAAGTTAACAATCGGCCGTCGGAAATATACAGGTTGAAACGACATTCATCAGCGAAAAGACAATCTCTCCACCGAAGATGCCACTGCATGTGTTCTTCGGACCATCTTCTTCTGTTCGCCCGGTAAATATTTGTTTAAAGTAGGCATTTTGCCCGACGACGGGCATTTTATCCCTGGTCATGAAGGCGCCTTCTGATAATGTTTGCTGAAACATTTAACTGTAGGTGCGCTCGGATTCTTTTGGCGGTCCAAACCCTCTTTCTAATTGCAGTGACTATTGCTCGGTCCTGACGGGGATTTGTTATTTTTCGACTTCCTCCGCCGTGTCGGTGAGCAGCAGTACCGTTGTTAGCTTCTCTTTGCAAAGATCTTCCTACAGATGATTTCTTGACATCAAGTAGGTCGGCAATATCTCTTATTGTTCTATAATTTATTTGCCACAATCTTAAAATTTTCACCAAATCTGCACTGATAAGTCGTGGCATTTAGACGATAACAATAATTGATATTTGTTTTGACATAAAATGCAATCTAACGTCATAACCTTATTTCCTTAGTGACATTTTCATTTACATCAACATGCAGAAATAAAACTTTGACATTTAGATTGCATTATTTTTAAGTCGAAAGAAATGTCGCGACTTTACAATGCAGAATTGATAATACTACCAGTAGGCCCGTACATGGTCAAAGAACAACACAATAAAATTATTAAAAATGTTTCATATGAATCAAACTTTTGTGATCGCCTTATATAATGGATCCTCTTTTATACGCCAATGAATTACATGGATGCTCATCTTAAATAAGTAAAGAGTTTTAAAATAAATAATGAAACTGGAATTTTAATTTGTCTGCTTTACATAATCCCTTTTTGCATGCCTCTGAATTTGTCAGCATCATGCTAATTAAAGGTATGGCACCTTTTTAACTATAACGATCAATAAAACTGTTGAATTTTTTCAATAAAAACGAATTTTTGTTTCTAAATATCATAAATCCCTTTTTGCGCGCTACTGGTGTTAATTATCTTCAGTAGAAATATCCCTTGTTGCAGTTTAGAGGGTGGCTGATATTGTTTAACTAAAAAAGGCTACATTTTGAAATAAAAACGGAATTTCAAAAAATTAAGATATTTCCACAGCAACGCAATTTATCAAAAATATTTCAAAGATGTCTCGAGGTATCGGCCCAACAATTCACCTAGCATAAAAAAAATCTAGGGTCCCTCACATTTTCCAAATTATTGGTCAAAAAGTTGAAATGTTTCCGGCTCTAAATTCTCACTCTGTACAAAGAGAACGAATTGCAAAAAAAGAAACCTGACGCCAATAACGCATAGACCAAGGATGACGCTTTCCACCTTTGGTTGAAAATCCAACATCGGCCTAGAAATGTCCAAGTTATAGCTAGTCAAAATTAGGCCATTTTTTGGCTGTCCCACTTCATCAGGCAATTAGTTTATATAAATATTAAATTTAAAATCAGTTTGAAAAAGCATAACTTGTTTTCCTCTTACCTAATTGAAATTCTGTCTAAGTCATTTTGATTCTCCAAGTAGTCATTGACGCCGCTGATCTTCCGAAAAATGTTAACTTCATCTGCATACTTATATTAAGCAGTCAGATGAAACTTCTGAAGAAAAAACGTTAATAAACATAAGGAACATTAGTGGTCCTGATTTGGATCCTTGGGGAACTCCTGAGCCTGCTAAGAATACTCGTAAAGGCTCTCCCTTGAAGTTAACAAACTGTGATCGCAATTTAAGGTAAAACAGGAAGAAATCTAGAAGACGATTACTCAATCCATAATTTTTAAGTTTTGCTTTCAGTAAGTCATGGATGACTTTGTCGAAAGCCTTAGAGAAATCTGTCTGTGCCTGGTGAATATTACTTATGATTTGATCAGTAAACGTTAATAGATTTGTTTCTATAGATCTCTTACGGCACAAGCCATGTTGTTCAGTGACTATCGATTTTTGAATGACTCATATAACTAACTATCCATCAAGGAGGGCAACGTGGATGCGTGGGAAAGGTACAAAATCACGAGAAGAGAGTTAAAAAAAGAGCTAAAAAAAAGTTAAAGAGCTAGCTGGGGGTCTTACTGTAGTGAAATCAACTCCCTAGCAGAATCAGCCACACTCATGAGAATCCTGAGCAATGAGACATATGGGACATGGACAACTTCCTCTGAAGATTTGCTCAGACTTCTGCTGGAGATACACTTCCCAGGTGGTGTCGAAGATGACCAACGTGCTCTGCCATCACAGCAGGTCCGCATGGGGACTGGCAACTGGCAGAAAGGATCGTTACGTCTGATGCCATAGCCTGGACAGTGAACGATTTCAACCCATAAGGCAGCAGGACCTGATGGAATTTTCCCAGCAATGCTACAGAGGGGCATTGAACTTTTTGCCCGAATTATGAGAAGGATATTCCGGTACAGTATTGCGCTGGGGTGCGTTCCAAAGGTCTGGAAGTCAGCGAGAGTTGTCTTTATCCTCAAGGCGAGGAAAACAGACTACACAATAGCAAAGTCTTTCAGACCCATCAGCCTAACACCGTTCCTGCTTAAAACTATGCAAAAGGTTGTGGACAGATTCCTGATGGAGGAGCCCCTAAGAGTGAGGCCATTCCACATAAATCAATATATATGCATGCAGAAGGGGGAGGTCGACTGAATCTGCCCTCCACACTGTAGTGCGAAGGACCGAAAACAGTGTGGAGGGCCGAAAGGACATTAAGTTTCAAAGAGGGAACATTAGCATTGTTTTTCGATTTGGAAGGCGCATTTGACAAGGCAAACAAAGCGACTATAGAGGCAGCCCTAATGGCCAGAGGAACTCCTCACTCGATAGTCAGCCCGTTGCTTACTAGGAAAAAGGTCGGGGTATCCCGGGAGGATATCAGACTGGAATCCGAGGTGGCAGCGGGTTGCCCTCAGAGACGCTACCTCTCTCCCCATGAACTCGTAAGTGAATTCACGGATGAAGGTTTCGAGGCCCAGGCATATGCGGAATATGGAATTGTCCTAATTAGCAGACGATTCATCGAAGTCGTCTGCGACCGTGTGCAGGAAGCCTGCAGAATAATTGAAAGATGGTGCGGTGAAGAAGGGCTCTTAGTGAATCCGACAAAAACAGAGATGATTCTGTTGACCAAACGAAGGAAAAAAGACTGATTCAGGCCACCTATCATGTTTGAGCAAGAGCTGAAGCTAGTCCAGCAGATCAAATTCCTGGGGTGGTCCTGGACTCCAAACTTTCATGGAGGCCGCATAGGATTATTCAAAAGTCGGTAGCAATCCTATGGCAACTGAGGAGAATCGTATGACACAACTGGGGTACCAACCCAGAGATCATGCTCTGTCTGTACACGGCAGTCGTAAGACCAAAGATCCACTATGGGTCAGCCGTGTGGTGGCCAGGCGCACAGAGCAGCACAATAGGCAGAAAATTTTACAAGGTCCAGAAGTTGGCCTGTTTGGTAATAACGGGCGCAATGAGAACGACCCCAACCGCAGTCTTGGAAGTACTGCTGAGGCTGCCACCGCTTCCAGTCTGGATCAAGAAGGAGGCAATGGCCGCCCATTTGAGGATGCGGGACTCGGGAGTCTGAGTAAACGAAGGAGCGATGATAGGTCATACGGAAATCGCGGAGTGGGCGGAGCAGGAGATCCTGATCTCCGCCCTCAGAGTGAATAGCGCACAAGATAAACTGCGATGGAAGAGAGTTAACTCTTACTATTCCGAGCAGAGAACAATAGGAAGGAAATACTGTGGAGTTTCGCATGGGAAGCATAATATGTTATACGGACGGTTCGCCTATGACTCACAAACAGAATTCGAGTGCTGGCATCTTCCTGGACGGAAAAGAGGTACGAGAAAGCTACGCTTTGGGTAGATATACAACAGTTTTTCGAGCTGAAGTGTTCGACATCCTAACCCTAGCAACGAGGCAAGAGGTGGAAAAGGGGCCCGAGCAGATCATTTATATCTTTTAGGGTAGTCGGTAGCGCTCAGAGCCATCCTAAACCAAGGTCAGCACTTGTGCGGAGATTCGCTCAAGAAGCTAACTGAATCGGAGGAAGTTTAGCTGGAATGGGACCCGGGTCACAGACGGGAGCGCGGAAACGAGGTGGCAGACGGACTTGCCAGATCCGGATCTGCATCGCCGTTCTATGGGCCGGGGCCTGTACTAGACATCTCAAGAAGCAAAACGTCTTCACTCCTAGACAAATGGGCGGAAGAAGAGCTGGACAAACTTTGGAGGGATAATACCGGCTGCAGGCAGTCGAAAGACTTTGTGGTCGGCACCAGTAAGTCAAGGACGACATGGCTCTCAGGCAGAAACCGCCAAGCACTACGCCTCCTTATAGGAATACTAACAGGACTTAATAAGTTAGGCAGACACGTCGATCACTTATAGGTATAGAAGACTTGCCGCAAATGCGAAGAGGACGTAGAAACTTCATCTCACTTCTTCGGCGAGTGTGAGGCGTATGGCAGGCTAATATTTGGATCCTTCGAACTTATCGGCTTGGAGTGGTCGGACATACTGACCTACATTAGGAGGTCACAAAGGTTCGAAAAGGAAGATTAGGAGGACGAATATAAATTGGAGAACAGGGAATGGCAGAAAGGGTCCATGAGGGCCTACTTGCCAGGCCACGGCAGCGGCCTCCCCAAGAACAACCACTACTACTAACTATCCGTAAATTCGATAATTCTTGATATACAGTTCATTACTGCCACCGATCGGTAATTACTATAATAATTTATTCAAACACCATTTTTATTACTTTGAATTCCTGTGGAAAGACTCCTGTAATTATCCTATAATAATAATAATGATAATAATAATAATGATAATAATAATAAACGTCTTTATTATTCCCAAAACAAAATAAATCAACATTTATGACAACATGATCTTCCACTTAACCTCTGCACGTAATGTTATCAATGCCAGCTGATCTCTTTAGTTTTAATTTTTGAAATGCCTTTTATTGTTGCTCTTCAGGGGTTATTTTTTCAAAATTGATGTTTTGTTGACAATTGAAATGCATATTGTTGTTGTTGGTCTATATTACTCCGAGACCATACGTTGGATTCATTTTCATATAAAGACGAGACGTAGTCTGCGAACGTTGAATTCGAGAACGGTTAGAGATAGAGCAATTCTGCGATCACCAATTGATTCAGAATGGCCGAATTATTATATGTTGTAAATTCAGACTGAATTTCAAAGATGGCGTCCTATACGAGTCAACAGAAAATAGCTGGACCCCAATCACAGCTGTGTGTTTATTAAGCTCTGCCCCAATTCTCGAGTTCAGGAGAACGGAACGCTCCCAACACTGGATGTGACTGTTCACATCGCCTGCAATGTTCTCGCGCTAGAAATCGGTATTCTCGAACGCATGTGATAACAGCCTCTCGAGAGAACCGTTGACACAACGAATTTTGTTAAAAGCCTTACATTTTCAGTGGTTGAAGGAAGAAGAGTTACAAAATAACCTATTTTGTAGATTAAATCAAATAATAATGTGTTGTGTATTATATTATCATCCACTGAGCTGAACTTAGCTTACTTAGTACGAAGTAGGACGAGCTGCTTACTATTCCTCCCTAGTGAACATAAATGCAGCTTTAACCTTCTTTCTGGTAGGAGTCTCAAGGTGCAGGTTTTAACGGAGAGGGTTCAGGATGCTAGTTACTACGAGGGCCCACATCCCACTGCCGGGCAAAAAAGACGGCTCTATTTATTACTATTCTTGGCTGTCGTTCAACCTGCTTTATCGTGGTGGCTGTCATACCATTTACTACCAAGTGAAGTGGTAAAAGATACCTCGTAAAAAGATATTTTTATAAGCTTTGCTGGTTTAAAGCTTTGTGCATATCTATATCTTATAATGCAAGTGGAGTAATGTTCTTTGTTTCAGTATTGTGTTTTGACTAATTGATGACACTAATAGAAAGTGATAAATGAACATTTGTGACGAAATGTGACGTAGTTAGACATGTCATGGCCGCCATTCTCTATTGACAGTGACGGACTAGCGCAGTCCGCTCTCTTGGTATATGAGAGTTACATGTACCAGTTTTGTTTCTTGGTCGAATTCGACTCTGTACTCATGACCAGGTACGTCACTATGACGCGTCGATGCTACAAGATTCTGATTGGCTAGAGCTTATTAAACCCTCCTGTTAGTTTACTCTCTTTGGATTGGGCATTGGGCCATCCTCTACAAATAATGTTCAATGTCTTTGACCGAAGCACAGAATACTGAACTACATCAGTATTCTGTGACCGAAGGTTACTTGCCGCAACTGGATTATCGGTAACGCGTGCATCAATAAATAAATTAAGCTCTCACAATATTGATAGTTACATAATGAGTAACTCTACACTTTATCTTGTAAAATTTACTACACCCTTTCCGAAAAGAGTTTATATAGTCGTAAGCTTCCTTATAGCTTCAGTGATTATTACAATTATTTATTGGTGATAGTAGATGATGGGGGAGGGCACTTATACATTAGTGTAGTGTAATGAATTTTTTCTACGCCCATGTCTGTAAAATTCAAAAATGGCACTGTCAACATTCCCTGTAAATGACATATAACAATAACATGCACGTAATGAGATCTCATAACATACACGTGCGTTTTGAGAAGAAAACTTAAACTTCTTGGTTTAATTAAATTACAATCAAATTTTTATTTACGTAAGACTTTATTTGGTCTATTTACACAAATTTAGTCAATAAAACATAAAACTTTTAGCATTAGCGAGATATATTTAGGATTGAAAGAATGATGCTTCTAAATGGAGACAGCGCGTTATGCAATTTCTTTAAAAATAGGACATGTTTTCTTAAGTAGCATGCTATGAAAATAAATGTCATGTCATTTATATTGTCAATTTCTTGAACAAAATATAATTGTATCCGAACATTTTCTCAACTTTATCTACGAATATGGCTGATGATAGTTATGAAAGTGGTGAAATTATGAGCACTCCACCGAAGATTTTAGAAAAAGCTCAAGCTGCCACACATAATTTGTTACTGCTAAAATCCAAAGAAAGGTACGAAATTACCTATAAAAAATGTATGGATTGGCGACACAAGCATAACGTTAAAATGAATGGGCGTAGAAAAAGTATAGTACGTTACACGAGTTGTAAGCCCATTACGCACTCATGAAATTTATGTACTCGCCGCTGCGCAGCTTCGTGCATAAACTTTTTAATTTCGTGCGTAATGTGTTACTTACAACTCTTGTTACGTAATATACTATTTCCCGCTGCCGACACTGTAAATAGTCCATACATGCTTAGCAACAAAACAGGTAAATGGCTATATCATTTGTTTACTAATTCATCTTGACAACGGAATGTAAATAGTGTCATTTACATACCTAGGGTAATAATGACTTTGACAAGTCATACCTTCAGCTTCATTTATATCAATTTTTAGGTTGTGAGACTTTTTGAATATTATTTTTGTCTGTTTATTCGGTAACTTAGTTACGCGCACATGCAACTTAAAATGAAATAGCGGAACGAATAATCATGAAGGAAGGGTAAGAAAACAAACTTCAATCCAGGCAAATTTTGAGAAATGTCAACAAGCAGCGGGAAAAACGTAATAAGTAACACGGAATGTATCGACTGTCAACATCCTCGGCAAGCGACAAGCCTCGGCTCGTACTCGCTCACCTCGAATGATAACACGTCTTACATTCCTTGTTACTTAAATAACTATATTTCTACCTGTAATTGGTTTTTATCCTAGTTTTTTCAACGATTTTCTTTTTTAGAAAATTATTCTACGCATTTGTATAAATTCGGGAACGTCTGTGATTTTTGGTCATGATTTTTCAGAGAAAAAAATTGTCGACATGATGAATAGGAAACATTGAGAGTGAAACAATTTTGAAAGGTGACCAAATAAGAAAAGAAGTGGTTGGATGGTTGGATCTGTGTAAGTAAACTAAAAACGACTATGTAAATTTCACAAAGTAGGTAATCTTCTAGGTTTGAAGGGCTTACCTAAGACCAGGCTACGCGATCAAATTAATGAGACGAGCATGAAGGTCGTTTTGGCTCTTAGAAATAGCTTCCACAAATCATCAAGGCCGTAGAGTATTTCTCATTCCCAAATGACTACTTGCACGAAAATAATCTAGTAGTGCCTTTTTAATAAAAGATGAGTTTTTTGCCCGCATTTTATTTCCACTTGTCTTTTATCTTTACAAACACAATAAAAACCCAGTTCAAAGGACCCCGCACGATTCTTATGGAAAATGGGTCCCAGTCGAATTAGCTGAAAATTTAGTATAATGTAGCTTATGACGTCCTGATCAAATGCCTCCATGGGCACAACGAGATCTAATGGACAGTTTTTGAGATACAGGGTGTCAAACATGAAGAGGCAGCGTTGTTACTTGCCTTTAGAAAATCAATAATGTGGCGATTATTTTATGACAAACATTTAAGGATAATGATTGCAATCTTAATATTGTCGACACGAGTTATAATGAAAAGTTCTAAGACCCGTATACAGGGTTATTAATAATTACATAAATTTTTTGTGATTCTTTGAACAAAATCAGTCAAATGCAAAAGCTCTAGACTTGCAGAATATGTTTATATCATTTGATTTTGATATTGGGTGATCTGAGGTTACTGAGGGTGATTCAATCGAATTTAGTAACACCGTGCGCTTCATATTTTCATTTTCTGTACAGGGTATTGAATTAAGGCTGGACAACTGCGATACATTGATTCGTTGTAATATACAGGGTGATTCATCAATTGTGACGACCGGCTTTATTATCAGATATAATTAAAGTTATCAAAAAAGAGTTAAATCAAATTCAATATATTTAATTTGAATATGTATTCAGATTACACATACAGGAAATTACAAGACAAATAGAATTATACTCCCTGTACATTTATGCTGATTTGGAATTTTGGCAATTATCTAAAACAAACTCTTGAAGCTTAAAATAATAATATTGAAACTGTTAGGCTGAAAGGCTGTACAAGATGGAACAAATGACTAATAATTATTGACTCACGCGGTATGTACCGGCGATGAACATCTTTATTATCTGTCAAATATGGGGCTATAGTTTCAAAAGGATTAAATCATGTGCACGTCATTGAGATAGCCAAGGATATATTTCAGAACCGTCCATTAGGTAATAATTATTGGATAACATAACATTAACCGATCATAAGATGAGAAATCTTGTCTTCTTACAAAGATATAGCAAAAAATCTGACGAGAATATACCACGAGAGTAGTTTGAGTGACAATGAATTTTGATTGTTTATACACGTATTATAAATGCTTAAACTCCCTAGATCGGATATTATTCTACTTTTGTAGATCTGGTGCTCGGAAGTGCCGATACCTTCCACATAACGCTAATTTCGTATGATTTTTGCGGTATGCAAACCATCAACATTTTTAATGTAGTAGTCTCCCACGTGATAGCTGCATCTGACCAGGATCCGTATAAGATGCAACAAATAGACAAGAGCCACCGAATATTGACCATTTTTATTTAATTTTCTACTTTATGATTAATTTGTATAGACATATATGTTCCTAAAAAAATTCAAACTATATAACCAAAAAAGAAAATTTTGTGTGACCCTGTATAATAGTAATCTCAGATCACCCAATATCAAAATCAAATGATATTTACCTATTTTGGAGGTCTACGAGCTTTTTCGTTTGATTGATGTTTTTCAAAGAATTATATAAAAATTATATAATTATTAATTACCCTGCATACGGGTTCAGAACTTTTCATTATAACTCGTGTTGACAATATTAAGATTGCAATCTTCATCCTCAACTGTTTGTAACAAAATAATCGCCTCATTATTGATTTTCAAAAGGCAAGTAACAACGCTGCCTCGTCATGTTTGACAACCTGTATCTCAAAAACTGTCCATTAGATCTCGTTGTGCACATTGAGACATTTGATCAGGACATCATAAACCACATTATACTAAATTTTCAGCCAATTCGACTGGGACCCATTTTCCATAAGAACCGTGCGGGGTCCTTTAGATACGAAACCCACGAAATGTAGGGTCACTGAATCGTAGAAGGCTTTGGCCTTCTTACGGGTATGGCCAATGTGTAGAGTCTAATAGTTCCAATCTCTTTAAATAGTTCGAATGTTCCAAATAACCCACAAAAGCGCCAATTAGGAAGCAAGGGTGCTAAGAGAGAGAACCGATACTTTTGAAAAAAAGTTGGGTTATGTTTCTTTTGTAAGTCAGAATGTCAAATAAGATAAGATGGATATCATGTTTAATTTCAGTGGATACATATCAATTCTAATTATTTTTATGGATTGAAATTGTCAGGTGTACAATTGACTCTAATTTCAAAAAAGCGTCGACTTTCGGACACGGCCCCGATATTCTGTAGCCCGACCACCAGCCATTATGGAACATGGAGATTCAGCCGTCGACCATCTCTGCTGCAGGCACAAGAGTTTATTTTAGAAGGGCAGAACCTAGTGTTGTTTTCAGAATGATGTGTAAAAGTTGCCAATGATTGATTAAATATATATCCACAGAGTTACAAACCCTTTATAAAAACACTAAAACTTCTCCATTAATGGGTTCATTATTCAAAATTAGAGATTAATGTTCTCCCAAATACTTCTTAGTCACAATATATACCTACCTTTGTTTGATCAATACAAATTTTCAAAATGGGGTATCAATTTGAGGTACTGCTAATAACTCAAAAACCAAATATCGATTATCGAATTTGAATCTTATAGAAGTGCCTAGCATTCGTGAACGTAACACGTGTCAAATATATTTGCTGAATGCCTCTCAGATGAAATCAAGCTTTAGCAAAAAAGGCAAAAATTAATACCTATCAGACATATTATAAGGTACAGATCGACAAGCATAAGGATGCCTCTGAGATGCGCAAACGATAGAAAGCGTGAGTAGATGTGCGACAAAGATCGACTACTGTTTAATAGGGCAGAGCGATTGAGCTCCTGCCCCACTCCAGGGTTTTATCTACTACGCAACCAATTCTTGGAGGCATCCTTACGCTTGTCAATCAGTACTACAAAACATGCAAAAAACATTGACATGATTGAAATACTGCATTTCTGATTCACCCATTTTTGTACATTCTCATTTGTGTGATTATAAAAATTCCTTTTTCTACAAACGTCAAAAATTGACATTGACAACAGTATGCGAAGTGGCACTTTTTTTCATTTTCATTCGTTACCATGACACCGTGCGCGAAGTAATGTGCGAAATATATTTCTCACACTGCATGTAAACTATATGGGATTTTCATATTCTAACCTATATGGTCCTCAACTCCTCAATCAAGCAAAAAACAAGAAATCGTTTATTTATTAATGTAGAACAATAATTAAGGCTTTCTCTTTTACAATAATAAATATCACGCACGAAATTGACGCGAATAAAACGTCACTCCAAAATAATTATCAAGAACTGTCACTTTGAAATAATTGTCAACAAATGCCATTTTATTTCCATAGTTACAGTTCTTGGGAAACTTGTAAATTGATAGGGATTTGGTACACTTCCTTCTCTCTCTGCATTTAACACGTCAGCTTCTCGTCGCCATCCAAGATTTCTTCCCTCGTAAACGAATCTAAACACTGTGATAATCTCAGTTGACCTGTTCGTTGCGGTATTGGAAGTGATAGGTCCCAGAACGGATCGAAGGTGACAGAACAGTGCCCGCAATACGTACATTTCAATGTGGACTTTAGCTGGCCAACGAAATTATCAACGATTTTGGAATTGTCCATTCTTAAGTACCTCGACCAAGATTCTTGCGCCTTCTCACCGTCACTTAACTTTTCGTCTATCTCCGTCAGAATAGATTTTGGCTTCTCCGTTATTCTGTTCACATATTCGTGAAGACCCTCCAGAAGGTATCGCAAGAACTCATGGGCATCTTGCTGGGAGTAACCAATGAAACGAGGTGCGAATCTTTGTATTTGACTCTTTAAAGAGACTGTATTTACCACTCGATCAGAAGAATCTTTTGACCATAGCTCCTTTATCACCTCAGCGAAGGCTTTTATTAAGGCTCCCTTCATACTAGAGATCCTTGTGTTTATGTCTCTTGTGTAGGCGCCCTTCTTCAAATACTCTAGCAACCATTTAGTATTCGACAAACACTGGATAACACTGTTTATGAAGCAAGTGTTACCAATATTTTTCAACCCATTAAGATGTTTTTGCAGAACTATGTATCACAGGCTTTCTGCTGCTTTCACCACTGACACCTTTTACTGAGTGGTCTGTAATTGAGTTCATGTCTTTATTATAGTGGCGTGATATCGAACCTGAGTTAAGGTTGTTGGACATATCTTGCGGAGGAAGTGGGCAAGTAGAAAGCGGATATGCTGAACTGTGAAAGGACATGTTCAGAAATCTCAATGTTTGAGGACGGATAAAAATTTCATTCAGATTTTGAGAGGATGGAATGGAACCCATGACAGATGCGGCGTTTCCTCTTTGGACTGCGATACTTATTCTTTGTAAAAGAAAAGTCCTTGCTCTAGGATCATCGGTTTTATCTATAAGTTTATGACCAATGAGTTTGAAAAACTCAGAAGCATAACTACCAAAAGAGCCATAGGTTTCGATGGCTATTGGATAAAAAATATATTGGTCAATTAAATTGGAATATTTTTTAATCTTCAATTTTTCAGCAGAATCTGCAGCACCACCAACAAATCTTGAAGTTGAAAAAATATGGGAGGGAGCAACAGTGTCAGCACAGGTAAAGTCCCATACTAGAGGTTTTCCATGACTCCAAGGGATGAGAGACATCCCGTCTGGACGTTTACCGTCGTCACGAAAAACTCCTAAAGGTTCCAAAACAGATGGAATGTCAGCAGTGGATAAAGCACGTTTGATTAGATCGTTAACAGAGGAGTGTCGTGAGAAACGTCCAGAACTAAATTTACAACACAAACCATGAACACCTTTCTCGTTGACGATGGATCCACATCTGCAAGTATGGCTTACACAAATTGAACAACCTAAACGAAGACCTACTGAAATCCTAAAGGAATCATTATCCAATAAAGTGCCAAGGGAAACAACAGGAAGGGCGTTAAGCCAAGCACCAGATTCCTTAGTAGAAACTGCTTTGAGGCGAGCCATATCAAATTGAGAGTTAGCAGCTGACTCAAAGAGTTTAGTGGATGACAATTCAATAAGAGGAAGATCCCAAGATTTCTGTGAGAATTTACAGCTAGGTGCATCGGATCCTGTTTTAGTGAGCCAAATAGATTCACATTCTATGTACGATGAATCTGGAATGTTAGAAAAGTGGTCAGGTAAAATGTGGTCAATCAAACGTCGGGTGTTGTTGAAAGAGGCAAGAAAAGCTGGTAAAGCGAGTGAAGATGCTAAACGAATGCCTAGACCACCCTTGTTCACGGGAAGCGTCGCTTGAAGCCATGTTAAATCGTTGAAGTTGTTATTGGTTATCTGCTCCAAAGTCGCACGAAGTGTTGAATCAAAATGACTAAGTTCCTTTTGACAGCTCCATGTTGCACAACATCTCAGAGTATACATCAATTTAGGTATAGCCAAACAATTTTTCAGGAGAAAATATCCAATATGGTTAGGAATTGTATCCAAGCGCGATGCCATCAACATAAGGGAATTCGTTTTTTGGTTAAGGCATTCTGCCAAAGATTCCACCGTAAGAGGTGCACCAAGTAGGGTCCAATTGGTTCTGTCCATTATTTTAATGCCGGGAGCAAAATCGTTGAATCACTTCGAAATGTGTTCTGAAAGCTCGTTCGTAAGAAAAAGTTCGCACTTTTTGAAATTTAGACTGAGGCCGACTTCATTGGAGGATGATACAATTTTTTTGAACTCTTCTCGGACTACATCTGCATTGCCACCTATAGCGCCATCATCAAGATACCAACAGTTGAATTCAGCTTCAATGGATCTTGTCATTTTCTCAATACATAAACAATAGAGTGCTGGGCCCAAAGGATCTCCTTGTTGAACGCCTCTTTCAGATGAAATTACGTTGTTTCCAAAATTCAAAAAAGTTGGCTTCTGATAACATTGACTTATGTAAGGAAATAAAAAGGGGATCGTAATTTTCACTCTTTCTAGTAGAATATTTCTATGAACCATATTGAAGGCATTTTCAAAATCTATTTTCAGAAATACAGAAGAAGAATCTGGATGCTGATTCAAGAATCGACGAGCTGCATGAGCGACGGCTTCGCATCCACCAGGGGTTCCAAAACCAAATTGTATGGGTCGGAAAGAGTTACCCAATAATTCTTTGATTTGTGAACATGCTAATTTGGATACAAGACGTCTGAAAGTTGTACCGACGGCTATCGGTCTGATACCACCACATTTTTTTCTCAAAGCAATCAGTGAAGCTCCATAAAGAATTGGGATCACATTTTCGTTAACTTTACCGTTGAGCATAAAATTGCAAAGATTAGTTAAGGAACGAAGAAGTTTATCGCCCACAGATCCAGAACTTTTCGACAGCAAATCTTGAAGATGGGATGGTCTCAAAGAATCCAGGCCTCCAGAAGATCCTGTACGAAATGATTTCACTGCATTCAAGACATCAGTATCGTTTACTTGCATTGGGTTAAAGTTTTCACTCCCGGTATATGCAAAATCCATGTCAGCTGGATGTTTTGATAGGAGCTCCGATAGAGTAGAATCGTCAAAAGTGGCTATTGTGTCACTCGACGTCAATATACGGATAGCAGCAGTGAGATCACCATCAGAAACTTTATTGACGATACGTTTAGGAAGATTATTTTTCGGCGTTGAAGGATTAGCATGGCGTGTGGTACCTTCAAACACGAACGGGCTTTGGATGTTTCTCTTGTTAATTGTTGTTAGAGATTCTTTGCGATTTGATGGAAGACAGAAGGACTTGTATGCGAAACATAACAGATTTTCCCATGCTTCTATAGAGTTTGACAAGATACAATTGTCAATTGATCTACTTAAAGCCTCAGCAGCACTCATTCTAGCCGATTTTGGTATCCTTTTGGCAATGAAGATAGTGGCTTTGAGATGGGCCAAACGTTTACTCAGGATACAAGAGGATGATACTTTGTCGGTTGAGGCAGTTCCATTCAAATCTTTGGATCCTTCAGATGTGAGTGAAAGAGAACATGTACTATATAGGAGACGTGCATTTTCTTTTTGTGGATATTCAAACCTCTTTTGGTATTAAAACTTCTTTTACATGTTTCACAAAAGAATTCCAGGTGAGGTATTGCATCTTCTGAATATTGTTCTTCAATCATAACTTTCTTCTTTGAGGTTGAAATTGACACTTAACGAAATTTTTTGTAAAAATGCTTTTTATATAATTTCTGAATAGTAAAAATGAAAATCAACGAAGAAAAAGCAAATTGTAAATATTAAATGTAAAAAATCGAGGTAAAATGTAAAATATAAAAACTTCGTCTGTCAAATTTGAGTGCTTGACGTTATTATCTTGTATTCTATGTGCTTATTAGAATTGGCCACTTTTTTCCATGACCATTTTTGGGTCTTTTCTGAACAATTCAGAAAAAAATTGTCAGTCCTAGACTCCTGTAAACACGAAAATTGTTATACTTACACTGCACACACTTTATCGATTGATCCCAAAAAACGTTTCTGTTTAGAGAGGGATTACATTTTTACATAAATTGTTCAACAGCAATACATATGAAATAAAAATCGATGAAGAAATCAAACAATTATTAGAAGAGGAATGACGAGAATAATTTGTGAAATGATAAATGTCACATCAAAGCAAAAACAGTCAAAGGTGAAACATTGTTATATTATATAGAAATTGAAATCATCTATTAAGAGGCCATGAGCGCAATTATATTTGTGGCGCTTTTAAGGGTAAAAAAGTCAATTGATAACTCGAAAACGGTTCGTCGTATCGATTCCCAACAAGGACAGGATTCTAGAGGACATTCAATTCTAGGTACGTGCTGTAATGGAAATTGAAATTTCAATCCACTTTTTCTCAAAAATGTCCCAAAAATGCAGTTACTTTGAAGCAAGTTTTTGGGTAGATGAACAAAAAATTTCAAAAAAACATTACAGCACGTACATAGATTAACTTTTCTCTGATACCAAATTTGTTTCGATTGGATGAAGATTGCTTCAAGTTTTAATGGAAGAGAAATACCATTGCAGCTTCCTCGATTATCTGTAAAAAGCATCGTGAGGTGCTGCCGCAGACGTAGGTACATAGAATCGAACGTCCTCTAGAAGCCTGTCTTTGTTTGGAATCGATACGACTGACCGTTTTTGAGTTATCGGCTCTTTTACCAAAAAAACCGTCCCAATTATGATCGCGCTCATGGCCTCTTAAGTAGGTATACACTTCTTTAGTTCATTTTTTAATTTAATTGTGGTCCTGATTTGAATTTTACACCAAGTTATTCAATATTGATACTATTGATAGCCATTTCTTTCTCAAGGTTTCCTGTTTCAATCCTGAAAAAAAAAGTTTGAATGAAAATATAATCTGTATTTGTCTGTTGTGAGGAAAATGGGAAAAATGTATTCTTCAATCTACTAATTAACAATGTTATAAAAAAATGATCTTGAACTCACCTCTGAGAATACAATATAATTCACGACTTTTGTCGGAATTCTTGCAGGTTCCACTGCACAATAGGTACTTCACTTTCAGAAGAAAGGAATATTTGTAACAGTAAAAAAAGTAATCAACATATTCCTAAGTTGGATCAGTGACAGCAGCGCTCATCAGAAGATTTTGGGACTTGGGACAATCTGCTTTCTTTACTGTGAATCTGCTAAAACTACTTTTGAAAACATTTTCAATGACGGCAATGTCATAAAAATTGACTTTTGACATGTGTCACTAGTTCAAACATCGGACCTAATTTTCGTGGTGTTTTTGGAACATTGGAGCTATTTAGACTCCACCCATTGGCCATACCCGTAAGAAGGCCAAAGCCTTCTAGGATTTAGTGACCCTAACGAAATGGACATACCTGCGCCATCTATTGGACAGGAGCCAAAACACAAAACGGTCATGTCCTGGGACAAAGGTCCCCTCTGTAAATTACGTTTGTGCTATTAGCCGCCAGGTGGAACGTGTTATACAATGGGGGCCATGACTTCCATTAGCAATGTTTTATAATAATAATATTTATAATTGAATAGTGGAAATCTCACAAACAAGCAAAAATCGACTGAACGTTTTGTTTCGTTTCAAGAGATTCCCGAATTGAGGAAGGAATTCGACTGTTTCGTGTGACGCACTATATATGGCTCTTGACTGGTTATTTGTTGAGTTCCTTGGACCTATTAATTGCTGCCAACTGCTTTTCAATATCATGTGTTTTTTGTTTTGAGTTATTCAAGGTAGTGCATTGCCAAAGAGATTAAACTAACAGGAGGGTTTAATAAGCTCTAGTCAATGAGAATCTTATAGCATCAACGCGTCATAGTGACGTACTTGGTCATGAGTACAGAGTCGAATTCGACCAAAGCTGACGACACAAAAAATAAGTAAAATCATCGCATGCCCACATGAAAACAACACCTGAAATTTCTCTCGGGTCTCCCAATTAGAATTATGGTTACAAAAGTCCAGTACCCAGATCAATGAGCTCGCATCCGCACTCTCTTCCCAAGAACGGTACAGCGATGCCGGATTTGTTATGTAGCAAATCTCCAGTACTCGGTTTTCTTTAGAATGCAGTTATTTTTGCAAATTAATCAAATGATTCTTGCTACTCTGTAATTCTGTATACTGCATGCTAAAATGCACAAAGAGCAGGTCTCTTTGTGGGTTCGTTAAATATGTCATTAGTTAATCACACTGTTGAATTATTAAAATATTTCATGTAATTTAATGCAGTGTGGGTCTTCATAAAGTGCACATATTGAAATTAGGGAAACTATTCTTAATTTTATCGACGGAAAACGTATAGAAAAAATCTAAAAAAATGTATATATATTTTTTATGTAATTTTTTTTAATTTCTGTTCGATACCGTTCGATACCTGTGTGAACAAGCGGTGTAACTTTTGAACTAAATACTCTATCTAGATGAAACAAACTCCATAATGATTGGAAGTAATTGGGCGTCCTCATAAAATGAAAATTGCAAAAAAAACACCCCCAATTGAAAATAAACATGTTCATTTAGCCAAAATATGTTTGTGTTTTATCAATTCTTACAATAATCGTAAAAAATTTCAATAAAACGCACATATTACCTTAATTTTTTATTGCTTAAAGTTATTCTTCATCGCATTAGCTACCGAATGGTAAAAATCTGATGTCAATAAATCTATTGAAACATTTTCTATCTACTGGTGAAGAAATTAATTATCTCCCCAAATAAAGCATGCCTTGGAGTGCTCTCTTTTGACAGTTGATATAAAATGTTACGATTGAGTTATAAACATGCAATTTCTATATCAGGTAGCTAATACGATGAAGAATAATGTGAAGTAATAAAAAATGTAGGTATTGTGGGCGTTTTATTGAAACGTTTTACGATTATTTTAAAAATGTATGAAAAACCAATTATACTTATACTAAATAAACATGTAAATGATAAGAATAAAATCGACAAAGTCGAAGTACCCTTCTCTCCAAATATTTCCATAAAGTGGAAAATATGAGGAAAAAATCTGACAGAAAACAACTACTTCCCTGGCTAATGCCACGACGGATATTGAACTACATCTGACAGATATTTGTGCAACGTTCTTCAAAGAAGACTCAATTGCAAGTGCTTATTGTAGACAAACAAAAGATTATCCATAATTTGGCTGGGGATGACCACCTGCAGACATGTTTCGAGGTTGTTGCCTCTCATCAGTGCAAGGGTAGGTCCGACAACTTTGAGTTGTTTTATCCCTGCCAAATGAATTATAACCTATTGTTTATCTAATAATTCCCCACGGATGAAGCAGCGACTTACAGTAAAGTCAGTCGCAGCGCCACCCGCCAGAAAAATTAATAAGCACTCCTCGAGACAGCAAAAGACTCCAGGAAGAGTAAATGCGAAAATTCGAACAAGTTCGAATGTTTTGCCGGAGAGTACAAATGAATGATAAGAATAAAATCGACAAAGTCGAAGTACCCTTCTCTCCAAATATTTCCAGAAAGTGGATAAACAATAGGTTATAATTGTCTCGCGTTCATCCCGTTCCCGCTCCCGTCCCGCGATCCCGCGTTGGTTTGGGGAAACCTTTAATCTCTTTGGGCCATGACATGTCCAACTACGTCACATTTCGTCACAAATATTCGCTCATCTCTTTCTATTAGTGTCACCACTGTCTTATATATGTTTAATCTCTTTGAATGCCACATTTTGAAACGGGTCAATTTTCAAGTACTTGTGAGTATGCTTCGACATGTAAAAGACCTAGGGCCAAGGAAGTAACATCACTTCCCAGAAAGTTCAGGGTTCAATGTAACACAATTCAGCTGGATCTAAATATATCCAAATCTAATCATCTGTTCTTTGATTATAAATCAATTGAATAAAGGTTGTATGAAAGAGGTGCCAAAAAAACAATAAATTATAATAATTTTATTTCAACTCGCACTTATAAAGACAAATTCAACAGCAAGTTAGCAGTTAAGTTTGAAGTTAAACAACTGTACAAAAATAATAAGATAGAAAAACGGAAAATTCAACACTGCTACATAATTTAGTTAGACACGAAATACATAACCTACACATAGCTTATAATAACCATGATTTTATACCTAAATAGTTGTGTAAAAATATGTCACGATTAATTTAAATTACACTTATTACAAATATTCTCACTCTCACGGAAAATATTTTTATAAACGTGTTTTCATGATCATATTCAAGAAACTTTGTACAATAACGATTATATGAATATACAATTTTGTGCTGAAGAAATTAAAGTGAAATTAAAAATTTACCGATTTTGAGTAAACTGTTTCAACTATGTGGATATTTATACAAGATGATTATACGAAGTATAACTACAACAAAATGGTTGTTTATATACATATAGTTTTGAATATCATATACAGGGTCCTGCAGAACACTGTTTAGTCTACAAAAGCTCGAATATGCCTTGACTTGATCACATCCATCATTCAGTTGCATATTTTCAAATTAACACTCCTCAGTAAAATATGACAATCACAACAAAAGGGGTACTGAGTTTTTTTAAAAACAGGGTTACTTCAACTAATTTAATGATTTTTTGTTAACATCTGATTACCAAATTTGTTATTTTGCATCTTTTATCCCTTTTCCTTCTTTTTATTTATTCCGTTGAAATGTTTCTGAACTTTTTACATTGTTTGTAGAAAGGCTAAAATAAATATTAAAAATTCAAATCAAGCATTTTGTTTAATATCTCAAGTGAACGTTATCAACTAAAAAAATTCTTCTGAAAGGAAAAGTCTTTCGGTGTAAATGGCTGGATTTTTTATATGTTGAAGCTGGAGCCATTCTGAGTCAAAGTCTCCATTGGCCCAACTCGATCGTATGACTAGATTCGGCGCTAGAGGGCGCCAAATCATGAATTTTGTGATTTATAGAGAAATTCAGCTGAATAAAAAAATATCAATATCTCTTTTGTATTCAATATTGTGGGCGACTGAGCATTCCTAAAATTCGCGAAAAATATTTTTCTATAATACAGAATAAAAAACGCAACTGGTTTTTCACAGGGTTGTCAACAATTTACTCAATTCTTCAGTGAATGAATTCGCCTAACAGGTTATAAGTTGTTTGAGTTTACTATTGAGGATCAATCAGAATGGTTTCCTGATCGTCCAAAATATAATAAAACTATGAATACAGAGCGTTTGGAATAAGGAAGAGTCCATATAATATATACATGTAATAACATATATAAAACAAACAAAAAATTCTACAGGGTAGTTTCCAATATAATCAATTTTTAGGTGAAAGAATTCGCCTTCCAGACTGTGAGTGGATAAAGTTAATTATTATTGATGATCGATCAGAATGGAAGCTGATTTCAATTTGAATAAGTAAATACTCTTCTCGAAGATTCAATCATGACTTCGTCCTCAACAGAGAGCTGAAGTCATTTCCTATTCTTAACTACATCGTAATACATACAGGTTCGGCGAAAAAATTAATTTTGTGTTTTTCTAGGATTTAGCTAACTATAAAATAGGAATCTACTTTGTGAGTCACTCAAATAAATATATCTGATGTTCTAGCCGAATCTAGTCATACGATCGAGTTGGGCCAATGGAGACTTTTACTCAGGATGGCTCTAGCTACAACATATAAAAAATCCAGCCATTTTCACTGAAACAGTTTTTCACAAAAGATGTGTGCGTGGTCCTTTCTGTGTCATGACGAGGTGTGAATATTCATTTATTTAGAATGATCATATAGGGTTATGATAAAGTAATGCACAAAATTCATAAAACATACAACGATCACTTTTGAAAAAAATGCAAAAACACGTCAAACTGTTTTTTTTATTCCGCATCTTTTGACATAAGTTACAAAAATAACACGTCAAAGTTGTCAAAGTTATGACGTCATCAACAAATTTTTTTTAATGGGAAGCTAAGATTTTTATTACATTATGTGATAGAGCTTGTGTTTTTACACAAGGGAAAAATAGTTGTAGTAGGGCTCACATAAGAAAAAAAACGAGAAAATGAATAAAAAACGAAATAAACGTAAGGTTCGTAATAACTTTTCAATTAACTAAACAGTCCATTAAACCAACTTTGACGTGTTATTTTATTAACTTATGTCAAAAGATGCGGAATAAAAAAAACAGTTTGACGTGTTTTTGCATTTTTTTCAAAAGTGCTCGTTGTACGTTTTATGAATTTTGTGCATTACTTTATCATAATACTGTATACTATAACGATTAGGAGCATCCAAAGATTTCAATAAAAAAAATTGTTAACATATTCCAATTCGTCTTTTGAATCAATTTTTCAATGTACATAGCATGTACCTTGAAATAAAATGTGGTATAATTTTCAACTGTCCAGGTTTCAGTGTTTAGAAATATTAAAATAAATGCATACCTACCTGAAAGACCTGCAAATGTTTTCGAAAAACATTTTCTAAGCATCAACAATTTTGAAAGCTAATTCAGAGACAGGACCCCATATTTTTCAAATAACTTCGTGTTATTGAATAAATCAAATATAATTCAAGCAATTACCAGAAAATACCTATGGTATATGGCAAAGTTTTGAAATTCCGAGGATAAATTCATGGTTTGATTATAAGGGAAGAACAAATATTTTTACATTAACCAGTGTAATTCAGACTAATTTCTTTCATTATACCAGATTGGAAGGTTTCAATATTTTTTATTGTTGATTTTTTCGAAAACATGAACAGGATGTTCATAAAGTCAGTTGTGGAATCATAATCGACTGAAAGTTGGAATTTTGTCGCTATTTTCCATCGTACAAGATAACCTCTCTTGGAATGGATTCATGTTGTAAAGAGAAACATTCTCAATTAAAAATTGAACCAATACATGACTCCTCTGGAAATGGAAAAGAACCTACGATAAAATTGAAGTTCCTTCTTTGTAATATCTAACAGAAAACAACTACTTCCCCGGCTAAAGCCACGCTGGACATTGAACTACATCTGATAGATATTGAGAAAGATCCTATATAACTTAAGAGAAAAAATCTGAAAGTGTGAATTTGCATTTTCTTTCAGATAGTTGATTATTTATTAAATGTCCAGTTTCCATTGGAGATTCTTATCTATAAATGAGATAAGGGAGAATGTTGTTCAAAAGTATCACTCACAGAAAATCGCTCGTTTCATTGATGCGTGAATTGCATTTCTTTCGCTAGGCCTTCAATACATGTATTGGAGGCCTCCAATTATGAAAACAGTAGAGGTAGATACCTTAATTTTTCAATTGTTAACTTTAACCTTAACTTGACAGCTTGAAGTATAGTTTCCTTTTTTAAGTGGTCAAATGGGGCAAGGGCTGTCTCATTGACTTTTTTATTAGCTTCATTGTGAGCTGCAGTGTCGTGGATTGTACCACATGAAAACTGCAATTTGTGTATTAATTCTGGTCGCAAGTTTTTAAAAAATTTGTGCAGAAATCAGTTTTCGGTCCAATGGCTCATGCCAAAATTTTGATTGGCAACTTCTTATTGGACTCGGCATTTGTGCCAAGTACATCCATTCTGCATGGGTTGTGGAATAAAAATATTGCATTACGAGTATCAGATAAAATCATAGTAACTTCCGTCTTTTGACATTTTTGAGGTTAACACTCAAGATCAAACCTGCTGCTACTTACAATATGCTAAGCAGATGGAGTTAAAAAGACAATATGGATAGAATAAAATGAGAAAGACAATGTGAAATTTGATATGGATTAGTACAAATTCATTTTCATCCAGAAAGAAGTGAAACATGAAGAGGCGGAAATTGAACATCATGAAGTATTTTGTTGATAAATTTGAACATTAAAGGGACAGACCAAGTTTCATTAATCATCACCATATCCTTCAGAATAGTAAGTAAAATAATATCAATCTTGAAAATAAGAATTACACATTTTCTAAGTGAAAATGAGAAGACCAAGTTTCAGAATGAAATGAGAAATATGATTTATATGGTATATATTTCGATGATACAGCAAATAATAATTCCATGCTTTCTTAGTTTTCATAGTCGACTCAAAAAATTCAAGAAGAACAGGGTCAATAACGACCCTTGACAACATAGGTCATAAGTTGTATTACATTCTATTATTGATTTTTGCGTTAACATATTCAGCATAAAAATGCGCATATAACAAAGAAGCGTCTTTGCAACTTTGATCAATTCAACAGTGAAAAATGGCAATTCATGTTACTCCTGCGAAACAAATATTTTTTCCAAATAAAAAAGCATTAAGACATGCTACCATGTATTTAGTAGGTATATTTTTTTACTATAAAAAGAGAACTGTATAATCCAAATAGTTTTTGAAAAAATAACCAATGCCAAATTATGTTGTGATTAAAGTTGCTTCCTGATGCCAGTCAGTTTTGGCAACTTGTTCCTGTACACTTTATTTCCAAATGAAAATAAAAATGATGATATTGAAAACGATGTGTCAATTATATCGTGACAATCTGTTTGAAAATTAGTAGAATATAATTTCTTTGGGCAGAATATTGCATTGTCGCAAACTGAGAAAATCAGTGGTGAACTGAAGAGAAAAACACTTACAAAATTTATTCTTTTTTCCCATCAATAGATTTTGTAGAAATAAGTTTGTAACATCACTAAATAAAATGTGGTGAGAATTATTAAAGTCCTTTTTCCTCCAATCTTACCATTTCTCCTTATTTAAAACAAAGTGAAACACATATCCTATAACAATTTAAATTTTTTACTTTTTATATTTATTTCTCTCAACATTCGATAACCTACTTTTTATTACAAAAAGTGCGATTTGAATTTAATGCGATTCAACAACATTCACAATGATAAATGAAAACCTCTGACCAAATGCAAAAATGTGGGTTTTCACCCAAGAAACTATATTTGACAGATTTTCTCCCAATTTTATATCTCCAATCACGGAAATTTCTGTTTTTCAACGAAAATGGTGGAAGAGTAATAACAAGAGTCAACAAGTAGTTTGAACTTATGTAAAAAAAAATATGATGTTTTGTCAATAAAAGCCTTTGTTATTATTATTACGTACTGTTTGCATTAATAACTAATTAATAAATCAATCAATTTGTAGAAGTAGATTTTCTCATCCCATAATATGATTCAAAATCACCACATATATTGGGTTCTTAATTGATTCAACTCACATCATTCATAACAAAAACATTCGTAATCTCATTAACACAAAGGCCAATATACCCAAATTACTAAAATATTCATGGAAATCAACTTCAATATTCAGAATTTTGGAAATCAGAAATATGCCTACCTTCAGAAAGTGTTTCCTCACTCTGATATGGATTTCGAGTATATTAGGCTCAACGGTTTAGGCGTGAGGCCGTTGGACACACAAATTGAGTTTTTTTTCTGATTTACAGACTGAGTGGGATAGAATCAATTCCCATCAAAGTATCAAATTTGAATTTTTTGACGGTCGCGAGAAAGCACAAAATAGAAAACCACTCAATATTTCTATTTTCAAGAAGTCAATTATTGATTTACTGTATGTTTGCATATATCATAAGAGGAAAACTCTATTTAATTGCAAATGCTATTACCGACAACTTATACCAGATTCAGGAACAGGAAGTCAAAAATCCATCCCTGGCGACACTTGCGCTCTATTGCGCAAACTCATAGGTTGGTGTATCTGCCGTAGGGGGACTACGTTATTCTGAACTAATTGCCGTTCTAGTGTTTATTATATTTCTATGGGTCTGACGTACAAACATGGGACAAAAACCGTTCTGAATGGTATCACCGATACTACCACACGATACCATCGCACATCAATTTAAAAAATTTAAGTGGCATGGGGAGTCAAGTGATGCATCGTTGAAAAGAGAATTCAATTCTCTTTACTGATTACCGATACTTTCTGAGAGAAGCTACATTGCAAATTACTCGATAGATGGCGATGAGGGCAAATCAACTTGAAAATTTCGAAAGACAAAGAAGTTGTAAAATTAAGTATCAGCGAAAATCGAAAAAATTTAAATGGTTGCAAAGAGAATTGAATTCTCTTTTCAACGATGTATCACTTTACCCCTCATGCCATCTGAAATTTTCAAACTAATCTACTCCCCCCAGCGCCCTCTAACGAGCAATGACACTGTCTTTTATATTAAAAAGTATTACTGTTTTCTTACCATGTTTGTACGTCGCACCATTCAAAATTTAACAAGGAGAGGGGCTAAAAAGCCGCACTGTGTGTATATTTTTATATAAAATAAATGAATTTTCACATGATTTCAAGTGGAAATTAACAATTTGCTTAAGAGGGGTTTAACCTTATTAGTGACTATTAGTAAAACAAGGAACGGAAGAAAATGAAATACTCGGAGCTCGCTGAATGAACTCGATATTTTTTTTCATCATCCGATTTTCGAATGTTGGATATAGGCATCTCACGAAGTACTTTTTCAAATAAAAAAAAGAAAAACGTTGAAAAAATTGGCAGAACATTGACCAGATTCACTAACTTTTATCTCAGGATCTGTTCTTTTTTTCGAAAAGTACTTCGTGAAATGCCTCACTTATACATTTATCTATGTTCAAAAAAAAAATTGGAATGATCCATTCAAAATTACATCGTCAAAGCGTTTTCTATTGAACCCCTGCAGACTCAATTTTCGAGCATTTATCTTCACTGATTCGAGCGCCCTCACATAACTATGCTCTTGTACATGGATACTATGGATATCTGAATGAATTGTAGATTCATTCATGAGTAGAGAAATTATTCTGAAGCTATTCCGGAAATTTTAGCTCTGGAGATAAAACAATAGAAGTTGTAAATGGGTTTATTGAAGTTGAAAATATGCCAAATTAGGTAGCCTATATAAGAATAATGAAGTTATATATTATCAAATTGTAATTCTTATATATGTCATAATTCAATTTAACTTGAACATTTGCTTCCTGGAAATGGACAAATAATAAGTAATAAGGAGCAGATACGATTTGTTGATAGATCGTGATTACGTTCCAGGTCACTCACACAATTAGTTACTGAGAACTGGATATGTTTGCAATTTGCAAGGGGCTGGCGAGCGACTGGCGGCAAGTCACAAAGGGACCAATTATCCCGAAATGAGTGTCACAGAGAAGGGAGGAGGCTACCGTTAGAGTTTAGTTTGCTCTTGTATTGTGATAGTGACACTTATTGTATTTTTCAATATTTGTTAATCAAGCAACATTATGCCAAATTCGAATTATCGAACTGGTGATAAATACCGTGAATGACTCTTTTTAAGAAAAATATCAGTTGTAATACCACAAGAGAGTGAGAATAAAGTGAAAATAATTAGACAGATTTTTCGAAAACTTGTTGCCAGGCAATAGACACGAGAGCCCGAAGGGCTCGAGTGGCTATTGCCAAATGACAACAAGTTGTTTTTTATTTGATGTTCCACATTTATTAAAATCAACAAGGAATAACTTTTTTTCTTATAACTTTCATCTCGTTGATGGTGTTACGCATAAATCATATTTAGAAACGATGTATACCCTTGATAAGGCAAAACAGTATAGGTTGGCGCATAGGCTAAGTGATGAACACCTAAATCCAAACAATTTTGAAAAAATGAAGGTGAAATTAGCTTCTCAAGTATTCAGTCACTCTGTGGCCGTTGCTATGCACACTTATATTGACTTTGAAAAAATACCGGAAGAAGCCAAAGTAACTGCTAACTTTATTGAAGACATGAACAAATTGTTTGATATATTAAATTCAAGCAACTTGGAAACATGCCACGCTTTTATGGGAACCACAGCGCAATTTGAATTTTTAAATAAAATGGACACACTTTTTTCAATATTGAAAGTTTCAGGTAAGGCAGGAAAGAATGTAACAAATTCTCTTAAATTTATTTTCGGTTGGAGGCTTACTATTTCCTCAGTTTTACAATTATGGAAAATTTTGAAAAATAAAAATTATAAATTTGTATTGACCCGTAATTTGAATCAGGATTGTCTTGAGAATTACTTTGGTCAAATCAGAAATGCTTGTGGAAACGCTAGAAATCCCACTGCCATTCAGTTCACTAGAGCATTTAAAAAACTATTTGCTATAGGGTGTTTTCATGAGGCAGAAGGAATTGTATGAAAGATAGTAGCGATATTTTGTTCACTATAACATCGGACTCGTTTAAAAAAATCGAATGTTTTCAGGAAAAAAATAAGAAAATATATCGCCAATCTTGAGATTGGCTCTATCCCACTGTTGAGGAATCGGAGTAACTCTTATGCGGAGTCGTATCGAAAATCCAAAATATACATTTTGTAGAACTCCAAATTCTAAGATATATGACGAAAATTTCGGGGGGTGGGGGGTAAAATGGGGGGGTGGGTGAATTCTGTATCTCCGACACCTGAAGACCTATCGGGAAAGTTTTTGGGCAGTCATAGAGAGAGGGCGTTCCGATTTTGAAAAATTACCCCTACCCCCCTCCAAAGCTACTTAGCGAACGGATGGGAATTTTAGAAAAAAACCGGTGGAAACGGATGTAGAAATTTTTTTTGAAAAAAAAAGGTGTTGGGGGTGGGTGCGCTAGCCCCCCCAAAAAAAATTGAAAAAATTTGAAAAAATTATATTAAAAAAAACAAAAAATATGGAATTGTAGGGGACCGTTTTTGCCTTTTTTTTTCGGGGAGGGGGTGGGGGGGCAAAAAAATTTCGGATTTGAGGGGGTGAAATAATTTTTTTAGATTTTTTTAAATAGCCCTAGGGACCATGGGAGCTTATTCTAGGAAGATTGAAAAGAACAACTTTTTTTGATGCGACCCCCCGTTTAGGCTGTGCGCGTGTCCGCGGATTTTCGAAAATGAAAAAAAAAATAGAAAATAAAAATTTAAAAAAAAAACAAAAAATATGATACTGAACAGAACCATTTTCGACTCATTTTCGGTATTTTTTGAATTTTTTTCGGGAGAGGGGGTGTGGAAGGAACAAAAAAATGGATTTAAGGAGGGGAAATTTTTTTTTTTTTTTTTTGAAATAGCCGGGTGCACACCATTGGATTATTTTAAGAAGATTTGAAAGAGTCACTTTTTTCGATGCGACCCTCCGTTTAGGCTGTGCGCGTTCCCGCAGATTTTCGAAAAAAATAAAAAAATAAAAAAAAATAAAAAAATTGGAATAAAGAACAACTGAAAAAGCTAGGTCAGCCACACGGTATCTCGGCTTGGCTAGTAACGTTGATGAACATACATGATTTCATATTTTTTGAATGGTCAAAAAACTCTCTATTCAACCATGTTATGAAATATGTTCCATTACAAAAAATATAAGTTTGGTTTGGTGCACTTTTCTCGGTCACCGTGTATACTTCGTAATATTTTTCGAACATACTCTCTCAAGAAGGAAACATGCTTGCATTCGAAAGACATTTTTAAGTTGCGCCGTTTAGAAGCTATGGACCACCGGAGCGCAGTTGCAAGACCCTGTATAATCGTATAAAATCTGACTCATTTCAATTAAAGATCAAAAGCCAATATTTATACAAAAATATAACCATCAAATATAATGGATACTCAACGCCCGACCCTAGGAGACATACTTTCCAGTAAACATATTGTTCACACTGTAGACTGACCCTCGTATCAGAGGTTTCTGCAGGTGTCCGTATGATTTACGACCGTTCACAAAAAGAGCGGCATTTTTCGACCACATCAAAGGAGTTACCAGACTTATTAGTAAATCTATCGACGATGGCCGAGTTGTAAAAATAAAATGTAATACGAGCAGCTTCGTAGGAATATGCGGATGGCGCTTTCAAGGCCAATTTTACTATAACGTAAATGGGCAATGAGCTGGAGTGAGAAGTTATTAGATTTCTTTTAATATTGGACTCCGCCTCCCTCACTCGAGATTCCTACTTCCCCCTTTACACCGCAAATTTACTTTGACCTTTTTCAGAAGGTAAACCTCTTCTTAATGACTATTTTGGATGAATTCTATTTCTTAAGTCATGACCGCACTAGTGCGGTAATAGATTCAAAAAAGCAAAAGTGCGGTAATAAATACCACTACGGCTTTTAAAAAAGTGTCATATTAGTCATTACTTGGCAGTTGTAGATAATAGTATATTACGATACCATTTCACAAGTGAGCCTTTAAAGCACGCGTAACAAGTTGAAGGGCACAACACGAAGCAGAATGCCCTTTAACGATGCGAGTGCTTTAAAGATACTTGTACTTATGAATCATATATTATTATTTATTATGCCTGCATCTTGACTTCAAAAACAATGCTGGAAATTAATTTTTCCTACGAAAGTGCGTAATACTAAGCTTTTACGCACTGTTGACAGTACTCGCGTGTTTAACAAACTTCACGCTCATACAAAAAAGTTCTACTTTACGAACTTGTATCATAAATAGCTATTGGATCAGGATAATGTCCGTTGTGTTTTATTTCATCTAATCAAGTTGGTAATGAACATCTGATGACACGGATTGTTGACATGGAGGTTTATTTGACAGTTCATGTGATGAAATTGTGAAACTTAGCGTTGTTACCTAGCACGGCGTTTTTTAGAAAATTTCGCATGCATTTGAGGAAAATGAAACACAAAAAAATTTCTCAGTTTCATTTGATGCGAGATTCGCCAAAAAAAAGTTAGCATCTCCAAGTGCTTATGTTTTTTAATGGCATCCACATCCAATACTTCAAATATTCCTAGATTTTATTTTAGTTCTTTACTATTCATGTGATGTAATAGGACATGGAATTTTCACCTTGTTCTCGCAAATTTATATTATTTACAATGATTATTATTATGTATACACAACAATCGGTAAAAACATAATTTTATGTCAGGATCACTCACTACGAACTTCCACTAGATGTATCTGGAGACCCAAACAAATTAAAAGATTGAACTCTTGTGAGGTTATGTTTTCATCAATATTGATGACTTCCTGTGAAGTTGGCACCTACTACAGCTACAACGGAAGGTGACTGGAAGTATGCGACCTAACCTAGCAAAATTTAAATCTCTCAATTCATTTGGATCTCCAGATCGTGACTGACTCTGTATATTGAGTGTTGCTCGTTGGGGGATGTCGACATATTCTAACCAAGCAATTCTTCATCACTAAGTTCAACTCAAATTTGAGGTTTTCAAATGCTCTGAACCTTAGAATAGCACTTGAGGTGAATACATCATTTCTCATCCAGTATAAGAAATGAAAGATTTTCATAATCATCATCATATAATCAGGACATACTAAACAGGAAAGCACTACCAAAATTATAAAAGGGGTATATATGGTAGAAGAAATTGACGAAAAAGAGAAATACACAATCTAAATCGTTAAAGAAATATAAGCAATTATCTAAACATCTACAGTAACCGAAATAAGATATAATTACTCAGTAACTGTCTTCAGTTCTTATCACCGTCAATGACGACTACAAAACAAAGACTAACCATTGTATTTTTCTCCACAAATACAGCTGCAAAAGAAGTTTCAATGAATAAATCAAAATAATAAAACTTGATAGATTTATATTTTTCTTGAATTTGCATTAACACGATTAGTAAAACGAAAGACTGTTAAAATAACAACACCAACGCTTTTTTACATTTAGTTTTTGTTTCAATTACGGCATCTTCTATTTTATACACATTTTTTTATAATCAGCCCTTATTTCTCTCTTGTGAATTGAATTAAAGAAATATGATATACACCTTATTACAGCAGAAAATAATGATTACTTCACATCGGAGGCGTGGTTACAGTACATCTTTATACACAATTCGAACAGTTGAACGAGCAAAATCAAAATGTAAATCATATTCCAGTAGATCATCAACACTTAATTACGATAGATTATGATGATTACGTTAGACATACTAATATATACTTAAAAAATCAACTACATGGTACAGTGTATATGAAAAAAATCTATTCGACCAACTTAATAAAAAAAGATCTTATCTAATCTAAACCTACCTATTAATCTAGCATTGAAACGAAAATCAACCGATACTAAATTAGAGTGAGACCAAAAATGATGGAACTCCTTTCCTAATCATTTCACTTTATTCCTACAAGCTCAAGTCAGAAATTTTGTCAGTTCATAGAATAACTATAAAGTCCAAGGCACAATATTTTTTAATGATATTTTCTAAAAAGAAATTCCTGAAGTATTACAGAAAAAACTGATTGTGAAAGAAGTCCATCGGGGTTAACGGTTTCAAATGATTCTACTAGTCATTCAGAATGAGATCAATAATTCAAAACAAGTCATCATTTACATTTTGTTTCACAGTTACACTAGAGCTATCTCAATAAAAATTATTAGATTAGGAGATTCTGTTTCTGAATAAATACCAAAAGGTGTTTTTCGGAAAAAATATGAATTTGATATGTGTGATTTGTAGTGTATCAAGGTATTTACTACGTGGATAAAAAATGGCAAAAAATTTGAAGGTATTCATTTAGAAAACTGTCTCCGGGTGTGATATGAAACGTATTTGAATTTATAATTTTCCAAAAAACAATAATTTCGCATGTATTACATCTTTATTGAGATAGCTCCGTTTATAATTAAAGAAAACAAAGTATCAACAAGTACAGTACAATTGATGAGCACAACCGTGGAACCAAATACATTTTCCTGTTCTAAGTGCAGCGATATCAACAAAATCTTCTCTATAGTTTATTTTTAGGACAAAGTTTAATTATTTCAAACTCCATTTCCTTTTCATTTTAATATATTGTTCATCCAATACATCAAATGAAGGAGTTCTGTATAATAAAAATAGAAGTTATTGAATTTTTTTTTTTTTTTTAATTAATGATTATATATTTTTGGGCATTATATACAAAATTATAATGATAGATAATCTTAAACAAATAATATACAAAGTTGATTCAGAATTCACATACAAATTTTATTGATCACAATTTGCTTTATTTCCTCCAAAACATAGCAATTTTCATGATTCATAACACTGCTTGCTAAGTATACAACTCCTCCACTGAATTTTGTTTAGTGTCAGTATAACTATAAGTTGTGAAAATCTAACAATTCGTCAATAAATCTAAATGATTTTGTTGACATCTTGATATAAAATGACGGTACATCATAAACGACAAAAAACAAAAACATTCATTCAATAACACATTCATAAAAACGCTTACTACCTAATACTTGATTATCAAATATGTAGTTCAAAGGATACTTTACTCATAAACGATTTCAGCAAAAATGACAACGTATGGAAAAACATTTTTCAAATTTCAATAATGCTATCAAGAGTGTTTCTGTATTTCTTTCAAGGTCTTTGAGTTCACACAAAATTACTTCTCGATAGAAAAATTTTACTTGATTCGTGATGTACATACAAATGTAGGGTATCCAGAAAACGTTCACGTTAATAAAACAAAAATTGACTACTTAAGTAATAATTCACCTACAAGAAGGCAGAGATGGTAAAATTACCTGAGCGCTTCCCATTGAAATAAAGTTACTTTTACATTATATAGAGTGCAGTTATCCCTAATACTTCTTCTACTCTAACCCATTTATTTCCAAAAGTTAATATATATTTTATAATACTGAAATGTTTTCCTTTTTAACATTTCGAGATAATTTGAAATGAACAACTGAAGTTTTAATTTTGACAGGAGAGTTTTTTCGAATTTTTTATAAAATCTTATTCACACTAATTATCTAAGATAATTGTGGAACATTTGAAAATTTGAAAGGTTAGAGGAAAACAAATGTAAAATTTGATTCCTATCACAAGAGACAGACAATTCAAATTGGTAATAGTTTCATCCATTACCTTGAGCTAACAATTTTCACTGATAATGAATACAAACTAAGGAAAATATAAGTTAACTATTTTTTTTATTCAAAGTTATAAATACACCAAGTTTGAAAAAAAAAACTCACTTGCATCTAGAGAAGGGAACCAAATTTCCGATATTTCAACGACCTTCTATTGCTATAAGAAGTCGACTTACATGAACAAATCAACTGCTGGGCGGAGAAGAATCATTGGAACACGGCACCCATGCTATGTTGCCGGATTGTTCGTTGACAATGACATCGTGTGGTAGAAGTGGATGAGCAGGTGTCAAAAATATCGGATGTGCGACAGCAAGATCTGCTGGCGGAAACTGGCACAGATGCAGACGCGGTGGTGTTGCAACTTGTTCCATCTCATCCGCTCCATCCGACAAGACTCTATGATAACTATAACTAGCTTGCCCTCCCAAATCAGGCCTTTGTCATTTAGTGTTGGCTTGCAGTGCTGTGTTGATTTGGGTCCAGAGATCTTTCTTGCAAGATTTGGACCTAGAATCATCATTCGCCAATCTACAAATACGCAATTGTGTAAAATACTAAATAAATGTTTGGATCGAAAGCAAAGTCCGAAAATTTGTTGGAGAGAAACAAATATGGAAACTATTTTATTTGTACTCCGATTTAAAGATTTTTTTCCATAATAACGCCATAAGGCCTTCTTCCAATTTTTTTTTCAGAGTCAATTATTAAAAAAAAAGGTTAGTAACTTTTTTAAAATCGAATTTGACTAAGTCACTGGATTTCTAATACGTTCAAATCGTTATAACCGAAATTAATCGGAAACAATGATAAACATCATTTTATTATAAGTTAGTATATTTGCAAGGTCGGCCCGGAGCGAATATTATAGTGTAGGTGTTCCCTCTCATTTGAGATGATGTACGGATTGTTTATTAAGTTTTTACTTTATTTCAGTTTTCGTCACACAACTCAATATGTGACAATTCCTATCTCATGTCATGAAAGTCATAATCAACAAAAAAACAAAAAGCTTATATTCTACAAACTGGTTTGATCAGACAGCACATCCTAACATCTCCCCCTTTTCAGAAGGGTTTGAAAGTTTTCCCTGATCTAGTAACACTATCACGCGAATTATTATTCAAAATATTTGAACAACTAGACTCTGAAGTTTTTGAGGAACTGGTTGCTTCCTCTGATACCGCAATGTTCGGAATATTAGAATAATTAGAAAAATATAAATCATTATTATCATGGAGTAATTTCTCTCTGTTGAGTTTTTTCAAATGAATTGAATTGCGCCTCAAAATCTTACTATCCTTCGTTTTTACCAAGTAAGATCTAGGAGCAGATAATTTTTTCAAAATCAAAGCTGGACTCCAAATCTTTGATGAAATATCCTGAAGTAATACCTCTTCTCCCTCATCAAATTTTGTTTCAATGGAGCTCTTTGCATTATAATATTTTTGTTGAGATGTCTGATTTTTCAACATATCACCATAAACCCTATCTGGAACCAATTCAGGCTTCAATTTCTCACAACGTATTGGTAATTTTGACCGAATTACTCTGCTGAACAATAATTGAGCTGGTGAAAATTTCAATCCCGCAACCGGTGCGTTACGGTAATTCAATAAATATAAATGGAAGTCTTGACTCAATTCATGTGACTTTTTCAACATACCCTTTACTATTCCCACAGCTTTCTCAGCTAAACCATTCGATTGATGATGATGAGGGCTAGTTCTTTGAATTTTAAAATTCCACTGTAATGAGAATTGTTTGAATTCGAAGCTATTGAATGGCATGTTATCTGCTATGAACTCGTTCGGAATACTTAACCTAGCAAATATTTCCTTACATTTGATGATGATAGAGTTGCTTGTTTTATTTGTTAATTTTTCTTATTCAATCCAACGAGAATAAAAATCTATCAATACTAAATAATTGTTTCCTGACCATTCTACAATATCAGCTGCTACTTTATAAAATGGTATACGAGGAATTTCATGACTTAGTAGTGTTTCCCTAGTCTTTGATTTTTGAAATCTCTGACAAATTGAGCATGAGCTTACCAAATTTCTCAAATCTGAATTCACAGCCTATTCCTATAATTTTATTTATACCAGAATGCGTTTCATGCAATAAATCCATGATAATTTTCCTTAATTTTTTAGGTACAATCAATCTAGACTGATAATATAGCAGCCCATCACTAAATTCAATTTCATTTTTATTTTTGAAATAGTGATTGAGTTCTCCACCCCCTATATTAATGACTTAGTATTGTTTCCCTAGTCTTTGATTTTTGAAATCTCTGACAAATTGAGCATGAGCCTACCAAATTTCTCAAATCTGAATTCACAGCCGGCCAATAAAAGAAATTTTGTACTACTCCTATCATTTTATTTATACCAGAATGCGTTTCATGCAATAAATCCATGATAAATTTCCTTAATTTTTTAGGTACAATCAATCTAGACTGATAATCTAGCAGCCCATCACTAAATTCAATTTCATTTTTATTTTTGAAATAGTGATTGAGTTCTCCACCCCCTATATATTAATCAGATGTTTAGGCCATCCTTCCATAAATTTTTTTAATAGTTTACCCAATATTTCATCATCAATAATGTCAAAATCATGATCACCTATACAATGTATAACATCTCTCATAGAGATATCAACTGGTTCAATTTTTTTAACTCCACACCTAGAGAGAAAGTCAGCAATAAACATCTGACTGCCTGGTAAATATATCAATTCGAATTGATAAAGTAATAATTTTAATTTTAGTCGTTTTAATCTATTATTTTGAATTTTATGTAGGGGTTTCAATGCAATAGAAATTAGTGGCATATGGTCTGTATAAATAGTGATGTCTTTGTGGCCATAAATATAATTATGGAGTTTTTTACATGAAAATGTTACTGCTAAGAACTCTTTTTCAATTTGGGCATATTCATCTTCCGTACTGTTCAAGGATCTTGAAGCAAAATATACTGGTTTATTATTTTGGAGTAAACAACATCCAATTGCATCTTTAGAAGAGTCACATTGTATTACAATAGGTTCAGAAGGGTTAAACGGAGCAAGTACTTAGTTACTGCAAATATTTTTTTTAATTTTATTTATTGACTCTGACTGTAAATCAGACCATTGCCACTCAACACTTTTCTTTAATAAATCTCTCAATGGCGAAATTAGTTGGGATAAATTAGGAATGAAAAATCTAAAAAAATTAATCATCCCAAGTAATTTTTGCAAATCATTCTTATTTTTTGGATTTTCAAATTTATTGATAACCTCTACTTTATCAGGACCAGGAAGCATACCATCTTCACAAAATATCAATCCCAAATATTTTATTTGTCTCAAACAATAATGAAACTTATCAAAATTAAATTTCACGTTAACTTTTTAGCTCTTTCCAATACTTTCCTTATAACCATATCATTCTCCTCTTTAGTTTCAGTATTAATGCAAATATCATCAAAATAAATTGTAACACCTTGTATATTCCTAAAATACTTAAAAACCAATTTGTGAAAAAGTTCTGGCAAGTTAGAAAGACCAAATGGAGATGTTAAAAATTTATACGTACCAAAAATTGTCGAGAAACAACATAACCTACTAGAATCTTCATGCAGTTTAATATGATAAAACCGTCCTTTATATCTAGAATAGTATAGTATTTTTTATGAGCCAAATTTATGGCCAATTCTTCAATAGTTGGTATGGTATACCTCTCTCGTACAATAAACTTGTTCAAATGAATTGGATCAATACACAGTCTTAGAGTACCATTCGGCTTTTCAACAATCACCAAATTTGATACCCATTCAACTGGTTCATTAACAGGTTCAATAATACCTCTTTTTACTAAGGAATCCAAAGTCTCACTGCATTTATCTTTAATTTTCAATGGAATTCGTCTAGCCGAACTAGCAAAAGGAATAGCATCTGATGTTAATTTCAATTTACAAATATCCGGGAAACAACCAATGCCTTCAAAAACGTTCTTGAATTCATTATAAAATTTCATTTTACTAGATGAATCTATAGTATTCATTGTATCAATACGCTTGATCAAATTCAATTTCAAACAAGTCTCCAAACCTAGAATTGGAACAATTATTTTTTATTACAATGAAACTGATGGAAACAATATGAGATGTCAATTCAACATCAATATCAATTTTTCCCATGGGCTCAATACGAAAACCACCATATGCTTCCAGTTTAATATTTGAATTCATGATTTTTTCATTCAAACCAGCTTGTTTCACATAATTGTTTGGTAAAATATCAACCTCAGCACCTGTGTCTATTTTAAATGATATTTCAATATTCCCAATTGGGAGAATTTTATACCAATGATTTTCATCAAAGCTATTTACTAAAAACAACGTACTGACTGTAAGTGTTGAAATATCTGACTCATACTCTTCTTTTTCTTGTAACTGTTCATTATTGTTTCCATACAGCTGCAAATCTTGTATTTTTGACGGCATCTGATTCCTTCTGCACATTGAAGAAAAGTGATTTGGTTTGGAACATCGATTACAAACTCTTCCTTGGGCTGGACAATGAACAAACGTATTATGCTTTCCACCACATCTGATACAAAAATAATCTCTCACTTTGGAATGATAATTATTGTTTTTATTCTCAGCATAACGACTCACTCTATATGGAATGACATTATTAGTCTGTTTGACGTAATTAGAAGTCACTGACTCTTTCGACAAAAGTTTCATATTTTCTTCAGCAAGTTCAGTGGATTTACAAAATGCAACCATCTTGTCCAACGGAATATCATCTCTCAGTGATCGCTCTTGAATAGACTTTGATGTAATTCCCAAAACAATTTGTGCTTTCAACAACTTTTCCTCCTGGTTTTCAAATGAACATTGTTTGGCTAAGAATTTCAAATCCGCAAAAAATCTATCGAACAGTTCACCAGATTGTTGTTTTCTACTAAAGAATATGAATACATTCATTATTTCATTACTCTTCGGCAAGCAATACTTTTCAAGAACTTCCAGAATCTTATCGACATTTTCTTCTAGACTGGAAAGTTTTGTGATCGAGCAATAGAGCTTCAGGGCTTCATGACCAAGTAAGTTTTTTAATCTTGCTACCTGTACATCAATAGATTTCTTATGAGTCTCAGTTGCGGCAAAATATATCAGGATTTCTTCTTTAAAGACTTTGAAATTTTGTGTTATGTTACCATTCAGGTCCAGCACTTTTGGTTTATTGAATTCCATTTTTTACTTGATACAAATTACTTTATAAATGGGAACTGATAGTTCTTTATTACGACTGCGCCATGTTTATTAAGTTTTTACTTTATTTCAGTTCGTACAACTCAATATGTGACAATTCCTATCTCATGTCATGAAAGTCATAATCAACAAAAAAACAAAAAGCTTATATTCTACAAACTGGTTTGATCAGACAGCACATCCTAACATGGATAATAGGGAGTATCACCTTTGTACTTTATATTTATTAATTTAATTTCAATTAATTTTAACATTGCCTTTCATACAATGAAGCTTTGTTTATAAGTTTTTAATATAAAGTATATTTTGACTTTCACTTTGCTGTAAATAAACTTCACTAATGACTCGAATAAATTTGACTGTTTTCGTCTTTTGTTTTGCTATCAGTTTTAATTTCAATTCGAATTTATGAGACTGAACTAAAGCTATCGGTGCTCTCATCCAATGAAAAAATTGACTTTGATTCGATAATAATAATTTTAGAGGGGTGTCCCGATTTCAATTGGGTCACTCTGTATATCCTGTCGAAATCTGAAAGAGCTGCATGTTTTGTTCGAGAATTGAGGTAACATAATCAATGTGGAACAAGTTATGTGGCCTATTACCTTTTTCATTCACAATTTTGAAAGTTTCAATTGTATGGAATTCTTACGAATTTTTGATACAGAACTTTCAACAATTCCCTATATAGATATAGGGGAAATGGGAAATGATATTGTCGAAATTGATTTGGGAATACATACAGTGTGTCTCATTCCTCATGAAATTTTTGCCGTGGAATTCTGAATTTTGTTGAATCAATTTTTGGTATAAATATATCGATATTAGAAAATTCAGAATTCTACGGCAAAAGTTACGGAAGTTACGGTGGTGTTTCTATGAGAAATTAAACACACTGTATATTCTCCAAATATCTGAGATAGGAAATTCTACTTAGAATATGGGAATAGAAAATTATTTTCGAAGAATTTAGATTTAGTTTGGGATTTTTTATGGCATCAATAATGGGAGGTCTTTTTGTCATTGCACTTCATTATACCTGCCAAACTGTTCGTGGTTCAGTGTTTCTGATTTTAATTTTTTTTCTGTGAAAAATAAAATATTTAATTTTATTGGTTTTACTGATTGATATCAGGTTAAAATATGTCATTGTTCAAGACCCATATAAATCGGACAATTTATTAGTGTTATTATTTAGTGCGTTCCAAAGAACTAATATCCTGCTCTTGAATGCAAATCCAATCACAGGTTTTACTACAGTTTAACTATAGCTTCTCAGTAGTGTAACTAATGTTTGGTTACTGGTAGGACCTATCAATTTTTCCATAATATTTTCAGATAGTCATAATATATGCTGTGTAGTGCAATTGACAATATTCCACAGAATTGTGGTGATCGTTTTTTCGCTGTCAGGTTGGTAACATATTTTGTTTTTAAATGTTGGTAACACTGATTCGAGTAAATTATAATTGTCATCCGTCAACTTCAACAAAATGTTTACTATTTTGATGTCTGAAACCGAAAGTTAAAATATAATAAAAATTTGATCCAATCAGATATCGTCGGTTTTTAGAGAAACATCGATACATTTATGCATTGCCCTGAGTTCACACATTTTTCTACTCATAGATACATGATCTATGAAGTAGAAAAATATTAAAAACTGAAAAAAAATTGTGTTCCTATTTAAATACAGGAGTTGAAGAAAATCAGTATTTGGGACTAAAGTTAAAAAAAGAACTTTTATTGAAATATTGAATACAGCAATAAAAATAAATAACGAAAAAAAAATCGTAGCTCCGGGGCTGCTTAAATTGATTCAGTGGCGTATTCGCTTTTACAATTATAATAGCTGCTTTTCAGTAAAAAGAAAGTATGGTCTCTAGAGGCTCCAATTTGATAAAAAAACACTATTTAAACAACTGTCATTAAAATTGTACCAGTCTGTTTTGTACTTGGCCAAAGTATGTAGTAGTGGCAAGAATCGACTCCAAAACCACAGTGAACGCTGACTGTATAAAGCTCATGATTGGATTTGAAATTTAATACTGGTACAGGATCCAAAGCCCAGTGCACAACAATTTAAACCCGTCTGAGCTAATTGCCATAAAATTTGAAAATAATTGATGTTTTTTTTTAAAGCTAACATTGTTTTACAGTGTGTTTTTTTTTTCAATCCTTTAGATACAAATGTTTTTATTTCCATAAATGGTAGATATTGGTACTGGTATCAAAAACAACTCTGTCGGGGGACGTTGACAAGAAAGGGATTCCTGGGTTAATAACAAGTCCACATGTGAAATCTGCAGCTTCTGTTTCATATTTAACTGCAAAATCATCCTCATTATCCAATCCAGCTTTCATGGCTGCTTTTATTTATCATTTAGGCCTTCTCTTTGATTATGGGTCCAAGTTTGGAAGATGTAATCCTAGTCATTCATTTTCTTTTCAAATTTGAGAAGCACATTGGGGATTTGTTTTATTTTCTATGTTGTGTGCTTCACTCAGCGTCAGAGATCTATCCAGTAACTCTGCACAATTATAACCATGTTCAGAAAGACAACAGTCAACAGTTTCATCCATGGGTTTGGTGTGATATGGGCTTTCTTCCTCTACACAACCAATAGTATTACTTTCTTCATTAACAGTTCCTAACAGAAAATGCCTCAAATTTAGTTAACTCACCAAAATCAGAGTTACAAAAGTAAATCTTACCAACTTCAGAGTTACAACAAACAGAATAATCAGTTATTCTTTCACTTTCTTTGGTTGTAGTATTGGGAACATTATCAGATAATGGGGTCTAGAAAGGAAAGTGTTTTCTCAAATTTTGAATCTGAACATCGAGAATGGAACTCAACAACATCAGAGTTTTGACATAAACGGTGTCTTCCCAATCTTTCACTCTCCTTGAAATGATATCCAAAATCGATGGGAAGATTCAAAGGGAACAACCATTTTCTCGCAAGTTCTTTAGTTTTCGGGAATCTGTGAAACATTATTTTTGACCATATTTTTTCAATAAATTCGAATTTAACTTGTCACTTGACAGTGTTGACACATGTCATGGTCTCAATCTAGTGTTTGAAACATATAAAAACAAAATTTATTACCAACCTGACAGCAAAAAAACGATCACCAAAATCCTGTGGAATATTGTCAGTTGACAATATTCCACCGGCTATTGGTTGGTAAGATTTACTTTTGTAACTCTGATGTTGGTGAGTCAACTAAATTTGAAGCATTTTCTGTTAGGAACTGTTAATGAAGAAAGTAATACTATTGGTTATGTAGAGGAAGATAGCCCATATCACACCGAACCTATGGGTGAAACTCTTTACTGTTGTCTTTCTGAACATGGTTATAATTGTGCAGAGTTACTGGATAGTTGATTCCTGACGCTGAGTGAAGCACATAACAGAAAATAAAACAAATCCCCAATGTGCTTCTCAAATTTGGACACATAATCAAACAGAAGGCCTAAATGATAAATAATAGCAGCTATGAAAGCTGGGTTGGATAATGAGGATGATGTTGCAGCTACAAAATATGAAACAGAAAATGCAGATTTCACATGTTTCTCATGTGGACTTGATATTAACCCAGGAGCCCCTTTCTTGTCAACGTCCCCCGACAGAGTTGTTTTACCAATATCTATTTGTTAGAAATAAAAACTTTTGTATCTAGAGGATTGAAAATATACACTGTATAACAATGTGTGGAACAGGGGTATTTCTTGACAACAGTGAGTGTTAGCTTCAAAACAAAACATCAATTATTTTCAAATTCTAGGGCAATTAGCTCTAATGGGATTACACTGGGCTTTGGATCCTGTGCCATTATTAACAGGATTCCATTTTGAATATTCCAAATCCATCATCATCATGAGCTTTATACAGTCAGCGTTCACTGTGGTTTTGGAGTCGATTATTTACATTTATTTACATTTACATACTTTGGCCAAGGACAGAACAGACTGGTACAAATTTGATAACAGTTGCTTAAATGGAGTGTTTTCTATCGAATTGGAGTCTCTAGAGACCATTCTTTTTACTGAAAAGCAGCTATTCATAATTCAACAGACCTCGTTAGGAGTTTTCATTCAATACAAGCGAAGTGGTCGTGGTGTTAGAGCGTTTGGCTTCCACCCAGGCGAGGCGGTCCGGTTTCGATCCCCGATAGCGTGTCACTGATCTGAAGTGGTTCGGATTCCACTTTTAATTAAACTGTAGGTCCCGGATCTCCCTTGCTCGCACAAGCTCTGCTTTTGGTGGGTTTTCTCCGAAAACCTGGGAGTTTCGTGAAAACAAATTTTACAAAAAAAAATTTATTGCAACTCTTCAAATGACGTGGTCTTACAGGCTTTTCCGGGTTTTCTACAGCTGTAAAAGCGAATGCGCCACCGTATCAATTCAAGCAGCCCCGGAGCTCCTATACATTTGTTTTAATTATTTCTTTGTTATTGCTGTTATCAATATTTTAATAAAAGTTCTTTTTTTACTTTAGTCTCAAATACTGATTTTTTTGAATATTTTTCTACTTCAACATAGATCATGTGATCTATGAGTAGAACCATGTGTGAACTCTGGGAAATGTTTCGACGTTTCTCTAAAAACCGAGGAAATCTGATTCGTTTTTCATTATTATTATTTCATTGTATTTTTACTTTCAGTTTCAGATAATCAAAATAGTATAGTTGACAGATGACAATTATAATTCAACATCCAACATTTAAAAACAAAATATATTACCTACCTGATTGTCAATTACAACCTGTGATACTACAATTCTGTGATTACCTGGTAATAAAATATTTTTTCATCAAAATATGCCTCTAGTAAACAAACCTTCTGCCCCAGGAAAACCTTTTTAAATGTATTTATTGTATCATAGATTTTAATTTTCTCAAAGTTTATTGTAATAATGTTCTCTACTAATATTTTGACTAATATCCGAAAAGATATTTTTCATTTCCTTTGCTACTTCCAAATTTTAAGAAATTTTCATGTCATAGTTCACCTTACCTTTTATTTTTTTGATATCACAGTAAAAAACAATTTTTTTATTGTTCCGCTTTATCTTTATTTATTTTGGTGATTTTATATTTAGTACAATAACTAAATCAAATCAGTCTGTGTGTTTCTTGCTTTAAATGTATTGCTTTCAAGACAAATAACACTTTGGGTAAGCATATCAAGAACAATAAAGATGAAGCTGAATCAACTAGAAAAGAGTTGGAATCTATACATTACTTAACGCGTACTTGAACATGGGAATTGCTATGTAAACGGCAGAACAAATTCGACTTTTGTTGCCGATCTGCTCACAGAAAACGATACGTTTGAACATGATTTTGAAATACTTCATGTTGAGAACAAGTGAATGGAATTGAATTTGTTAGAAAGTTTGGAAATTAATAATACCAACGTCTGATCATGGTATTCTATATAACATGGTCATACATTGAATCCTGCCATTTGATAGGATTTTGTATTTTCTATTCTTTATTGTAATTTAAACTGTTATAGATATTCCTATCAATAAAATCTATTATTATTATTATTATTATTATTATTATTATTATTATTATTATTATTATTATTATTATTATTATTATTACTATTATTATTATTATTATTATTATTATTATTATTATTATTATTATTATTATTATTATTATAAAATTACTTAATTATTGACCAAACAGAACTCAACAACCCCCCTCTTTTGATTTGTTTTGCAGGAATACTAGATAAATTTAATTAGGTTAATAATCCTTAAACAATAATTGTGATTGTCGAGGTTTCCTTGCTCTTATGAGAACACTCAGTAATTGAATTTTGTTTTTTTGGTTGTTACTGACAAGTAATCTTTTGACTTGAAATATTGTCAAAGTATTTCTGCAGAATAAATCGATTATTCTTGTAATTTTCTTTAATAAAGTAAATATTTAAAAATCAGTAATCCGCATATTTGGATCATTTACCTAATCAGTGATTAGGCAAAAGCAACATTTGGAGGCCCCGACGAGATCCCTGCTGATAAAAATTACAAAATGACAACACAGGAAATTTTGACATTGAAACTTTTGAAAACTTCGTTCGAGACATACTGCTGTGATTTATAGGAAAAACTGTCTGCTCCAACTCCGCATATGGCTAAAGTTCAAGGAACCTTCAAACTTTTGGAAAAACTGAACTATGAGTTCGAAGAGGAATCCAACAAATTGATTCATAGCATGATTAGTGATAGTAAAACGAAGATAGTATCGCAAAAGTGATGAAAGATTCCCACGAAGCTACAATTAGGTTCCGTTCTCTTGCCTTTACTGTAAATAAAGTTATCTCTGAGCAGAATTTTGATAATCTTTCTTCAAAACGAACCAAACTGCACCTTCCAAAAATAGATTTTAGAAAGTTTAGTGGTGATATAAAGGATTGGTTGCAGTTTTGGAGTTTGTTCAAACGTATTCACGAAGACGATGAGATGGAAGATGATGACAAATTCCAATATTTATTGCAAGCCACTATTCCGAATTCAAAAGCCAGACAACTGATCGAAAGTTATCCGCCGACTGGAGAAAATTACAGCAAGGTTGTAGAGAGTTTAAAATCAAGATTAGGCCGAGATGATCTTTTGATAGAATATTACGTTAGAGAACTTCTCAAGCTAGTGTTGACCAATCTCGCCAACAAAACTAATTTGGCTTCATTATATGATAAAATGGAATCTGAACTAAGAGCCCTTGACACCCTTAGCGTAACAACTGATACTTGTTCTGCTATGCTCTATCCTCTGTTAGAATCCTGTATACCTGAAGAGGTCTTGAGGACATGGCAAAGAAGTGCCCAATTTTCAACTAATGATCCCCTGAAGAAGAGACTAGAAAATTGTATGCTATTTTTGAAGCGCGAGGTTGAAAACGAAGAAAGAATCTCATTAGCTACAAGCTTTGAGACGACACAAAGAAAAAACAAAATTGTCCACCAGAATATACCGTCTGCATCTGGTTTATTGAATCAGAATCCAAGGTGCACTTTTTGTAAACAGCAACATGTTAGTACCAAACGTTTTGAAGATGCGAAAATGACATTTGTAGAACGAAAGAAGAAACTCCTAGAGAATGGTTGTTGTTATCGATGTCTGAGGCATGGCCATCTAGCAAAAAAATGTACTCCGTATTCCAAGCTCAAGTGTGAAAAGTGCGGTGGCAAACATGTATCATTGATGTGCTCAAATGGAGAAGAAAAACAATCGACCAGTAAAACTTCATCAAACGAAAATTCACCAAATCCAGTATCTAATTTTGATTCCAACCTCATAACATTGATATACAGGGTGTCCGGTAAACCTTGTACAATATTGAAACTGGTGATAGACCAGGTCATGACTGTTCAGAATATTGGAATTTCACCTCTGTAAAAATATCACCGTTTTCGAGATAATGGGCATTTTAAGAATTTCTGGAAAATCTCTACCTAACCTTGAATTTTTGAGTGCCATGTATACAAATTGAGATGAATTCAAATATATTTGCTGCTGAAGATTACTGATGAGCGATGCTTTTAGACTAACAGTACAGTTTTTCAGAAAGTGAAAGAAAAACTTCAAAAAATTAGGATATGACAGATTTGAGTTTCATCAATTTTTTTAAAAAAGTTTGACATTATTGTCTGAAAGAAGCATGACCAAATGGAAGTGTACATTCATTTCAAAATAATGCTCATTTTGTCCAGACTCTACCATGGTATAAAACAAACTATAATTATTTTTGGAGGAAATGAATTCCATTGAATTAGGTGTGGTTTTATTCTAGGCTTCCACCAACTTCAATACTTCAAAAATTATTTTATTTCGATTTTATCAAGATAAAATGTGGACATGATTATCAATAATAAAGAACAGACTGCTTAGTAGCATTGAATAGTATGTCATTAAAATTAACTATTCATGTAATTAAGCCTAGTTAAATTATCGAAATGAAATGTCGATTATCCGACATGGCACCGATTAATACGAATTCTTGTAATAAATGTCGCAAATGTCCAACATCCAGATTTCAACAAAGTTTCAGAGACCGACAGATATACAGGGTATAACCAAATCAGTGCAAATTTTTTTAGAGCAACTCCTGTGTTTTGGCCACAGAAGCAATAGTTTCTTGATGAAAAAATTAAATACAGATCTTTTGTAAATAGAATTGAAAAAATCCTTTAGGGGGTTGTCACATTTTGTTTGAACAACTTGTGACTTCTGTCGTAGTTTTTTGAAATTATTCCACTTGTTCCAATCAGTGGTATTTATTTCTTTATCATGCCGTACACACGTTATACTCTCCGAGAATATGCGCATATGCACAACATTTATGGTGAATGTGGAGGTAGCGGTACTGCTGCAGCAGCGCTTTATGCAAAACGATATCTGATTGCATAATGCTGCTCAGAGAATCGCTGTTTTGGGGGCTATAACCTATAACGCATTTGAAAAGGTTTTCTTCTTGAAAAAAGTCGTTTCTGCGTACGAGTGCATGGAAAATAACATTTTCATAAAGTTATTCAGTGCGATGTTGAATAATCGTTATTGTGGTTTATAGTGTGTATGTTGATTAAAAAAACCTTGAATTAGTATTTACTTCTTTACATCTCTTTGAATGCTTCTAAGCAGTTGATTCGTTATTACTCATAATTATTTAATCATTTCATCTTGATAGGATGAAAGTAAAAGACATAACTGACAGAGTCTAATGGAGTTGATTTTAGCTCAGAATAATACACTCTAATATTATCGAAATTCTACTACTTCCAACAATAATTATCGTATGTTTCATACCATGGTAGAGTCTGGACGAAATGGGCATTCTTTTGTAATGAATATCCACTTCCACTTGGTTAGGTTTTTTTTTAAATAATGTCAAAGTTATGTTTAAAAAATTGGTGAAACTCAAATCTGGCATTTTACCCTCATTTCTTGAAAAATTATATCGTTTTCTCAAAATCTGTTTCGTACATCTGGAAGCATCACTCATCAGTAATCTTCAACAGCGAAGATATTTGAATTGGTAGTAATTTTCCAGAAATTTATAAAATGCTCATTATCTCGAAAACGGTGAGATTTTCACTAAGGTGAAACTCCGATATTTTGAACAGTCATGACCTGGTCTATCACCAGTTTCAATATTGTACAAGGTTTACCGGACACCATGTATATGTCAAATCAGACGTTCACACGTGTTTCTCTTCAAACGTTACAAGTCAATATAGTAACCCGAGATCAAACCAGGAGAATTCGAGCACTCATCGATACCGGATCGCAAAAATCGTATATTCTGCGAAAAACGTCAATTAACATGAAACTAGAAGTCATCAGAGAAGAAGAGATGGTTCATGCTCTCTTTGGTGGTTACCACACTGAAACTATCAATCATGTTTGCTACAAGACACGATTATCTAGTCTAGATGGACAATATAGCGGTATTTTTGAGACATTCGATCAACCTGTCATTTGTGGAAACATTATTGGTGTATACAATGGTCCATGGTCTCAAGAAATACAAAATGCAGGAATAACTATAAATGACACTGAGGAAGGCCCTATAGAACTTTTACTTGGAGCAGATATAGCTGGCCAACTGTATACCGGAAGACGTCACGTTTTGTCATGTGGACTAGTATTGATGGAAACGATGCTCGGGTGAACAATTATGGGTAGAGTTCCAACTGATTCCAACCGAAAATCAAGCTGTATGCTTGTATCCAGCATGTAAGTCAGTGACAAAATGATTTGTGATTTATGGAATTTAGAACTTCTTGGTATAAACGATCCAGTAAAAGAATCCTCACGAATAGAAGCAGAAAAAGCAGCGATGGCTCATTTTTCTTCAACTGTTAGAAGAAATAACGAGTCCAGATACGAAGTGAGTCTTCCATGGAAAGAAAATCACCCCCCTTTACCTACTAATTGCCAGATTGCCAAAAAGAGATTAGATTCGTTAATCAGAAAGTTGGATAAAGATGGTTATTTTGACGAATATAATCAAGTTTTTATCGAATGGCTCGAAGATGGAATAATAGAAGAGGTTTCCAAAGAAGACTACCAATATCAAGGACACTATTTACCACATCGCCATGTAGTAAAGCCGAATAGTGCCACCACAAAGCTGAGACCAGTATTCGATGCTTCAGCAAGAGAAAAATCCCAGAACCCATCCCTGAATCAATGTATCGAGAAAGGAATGAACTTTATCGAACTGATACCATCCATTTATTTTACTTCGTTTAAGACAACACAGATATGGAGTCATCTCAGATATCAGGAAGGCATTCTTCCAGATAAGTCTGAACGAAAATGACAGAGATTTTTTGAGGTTCTTGTGGTTTACTCCAGATGGTGAGTTGAAAATATATCGACATACCAGAGTTGTCTTTGGTTTGACATGCAGCCCATTCCTTCTGGGTGCAGTTATTCAATATCATCTGAAAGATACACTTATGGACGATTCCGTATATTCACATGAATTCTTGAACAACCTCAGTAAGAGTTTCTGTTGACAATAGTATCATCAGTTTAGATCATGAAGAAGAAGTAATACTATTCAAAGAATGTGCACAAAATGCCATGATGGAAGCACAAATGGATTTAAGATGCTGAGAATATACCGAGAAAAGGAATAACTACATTCCAGAAACAAGACTTTCTTCAGTTCTTGGTTTGAGATGGAATAAGTTGACAGACACGCTAGAAGTATCTCAAGAATAGCCTAATTACAGACAAGCTTACCAAGAAAATGATACTGTCAACAGTTAGTAAAATCTTCGACGTTATAGGGTTCACTTCTCCAGCTTCATTGATTCCGAAGATTTTGTTACAAAAAACTTGCAAATTGAAGGATACCATGGAATTCTGAAGTACCTGATGACATTAAAGCTACATTTTTTCATTGGTTTGAAGAAGTCCAGTATTTGGCCAATGTGAAAATCTCCAGATGGATTCGTCCAGATGTGAAAAGAGATTGTAAACATGAGAGTTTACATTTATTTTGCGATTCGAGTCAAGAAGCCTACGCAATTGTGATTTTTATACGAGTAGAATCAGTTGATTCGATCCAGTTAAAATTCATCCAAAGTAAGAACAGAGTAGTCCCCATGAAAAATGTCGGTCTTACAACCCGAAGAACCACCATGTAAGTTTCGATTCCCCGTTTGAAACTTTTAGCAGCGACTATAGGAGCTATAATTTTGACATCCGTTAAAAAATAATTTGATTCAGATATTCCTGTTTATTGTTGGACGGATTCTACCACAGTTTTGAGTTGGAAAAACGTAAATAAATTTGGAAGCCCTTTGTTCGAAATCGTGTTCTAGAGATTCAACAACTTACGGAAAAAGAAACTTGGTATCACGTTCCAGGAATCATGAATCCTGCAGATTTACCATCCAGAGGATGTTTACCCAAGAAAATATTAGAGAGTGAATGGTGGAAGGGTCCCGCATGGCTACTGGAATCTACAGAAAGATGGTCAAGTCAAAAATATGATACCAATGAAGAAATTGTTTTGGAAGAAAAACAAAAGGGAGTGACATCATTGGTTATTCAAGAAAAAATTGGACTTTCTTGGTTATATCACCGTTTCTCACATTTCAAAGATATACTAGGCATGGTATCATGGGTGAGAAGGTTTATTTCGAATTGTAAGGTGACAAAGGAAAAAAGGAACTTGAGAGAATTTTTGTCGGTGGAGGAAATTGCAGAATCAGAAAAAGTTGTCATCAAGTTGATCCAACAAGAATGTTTTGGAAATAATTAAGACAACCTCAAAAATGTAATGTGTTCTCAAGATGAATTTGGGGTATTGAGAATCCGCACGAAGATTAGTGAAAGAGAATAAGATACCCGTTCTTTCAGATATCCAATTATATTACTAGCAAAGCATGTAATTGTAGTTCGACTCATATCAGCCTTTTGCATTCAGGAGTACAGACTGTTCTGAGTACTCCAAGAGAAAATTATTGGATTCTAGGCGGAAAGAAAACAGTTCGATCAATAATTTCAAAATGTGTGATTTGTAGAAAACAACAAGCCAAAAGTTTTCAAACACCTCCAGTACAACTAGCCAGAGATCGAGTACGAGATGCATCAGTCTTTGAAGTAACAGGGGTAGATGCTGCAGGGCCATTGATAAAGGTAAAATATGGGTTCTGATTTTCACCTGTGCGATATACCGTGCAGTACATTTTGAAATGATTAATTACATCAATGTTCACTGAGTGTTTCCTGTTGGCTCTTCGTCGTTTTATTGCAAGACGTGGCCGGCCATCTACCATATACAGCGACAATGGTAGAAATTTTGTAGTAGTACAAAACGCATTTTCTATGCTAGATTGGTACGAAATAAATACGAAAAGTACTGCTGATAGAATAAATTGGAAATTCGATCCTCCTTCAGCAGCCTGGTGGGGAGGATAGTGGGAGCGCTTGATTGGAATTTTAAAACAACTACTGAGGAAAATTTTGGGTAACGCTGCTCTTACCTATGAGGATTTAGGTACCATCATCTGTGACTGTGAAGCTGTAGTGAATCAACGTCCTTTAACCAGTTTATCTGAAAATCCCGAAGAGTGGCAATCGCTGACGCCTGCAATGTTCTTACAAGAAGTGCGAAAAGTTGGAGTTCCAGATTTAGACCAGGTGGAAGCAAACGATTTGAGAAGAAGATGTAAATACAGATTGAGACTTCGAAACGAACTAAGACGAAGATTTAGAAAGGAGTATTTAAGCATTTTAACTTTGAAGAGTCGAAAGAAATATAATGACAGACGCATTCCAAGAGTTGGAGATTTGGGCCTAATAGAAATTGAAAACTGCAAAAGACTTGAATGGTCTCTAGCAAGAATTCTTGAGGTATTTTCTGGTAAAGACGGATCGATAAGGTTGTTGCGATTGAAAATATCCTCAGGTACACAAGTCCTGTGACCTATTCAAAGGTTCTATCCCTTAGAAGTCCAAGAACGATATGAAGTTGAGTCCATGAAAAAAATGTTATTGATCAGAACAGTCGACGACAAGGAAGAAGATACATGCCTACCTCCAGAAGAACATCCCAGGTGAAGAAAAAAAGGTGGAGAAAACGAGATCTGGAAGAACAGTGAAGCGTCCTCAACGACTCAACTTATGAAATGTTAAACAAATGAATTTCGAATCATTTTGTCTAGGTGGGAGAATGTCGAGGTTTCCTTGTTCTTATGAGAACACTCAGTAATTTAATTTTGTTTTTTGGTTGTTACTGACAAGTAATCTTTTGACTTGAAATATTGTCAAAGTATTTCTGCAGAATAAATCGATTATTCTTGTAATTTTCTTGAATAAAGTAAATATTTGAAAGCAGTAATCCGCATATTTGGATCTTTTACCTAATCAGTGATTAGGCAAAAGCAACAGTGTTCATTCTTAGAATGAATACTATATATATAAATAAATAAATAAATAAATAAATAAATAAATAAATAAATAAATAAATAAATAAATAAATAAATAAATAAATAAATAAATAAATAAATAAATAAATAAATAAATAAATAAATAAATAAATAAATAAATAAATAAATAAATAAATAAATAAATAAATAAATAAATAAATAAATAAATAAATAAATAAATAAATAAATAAATAAATAAATAAATAAATAAATAAATAAATAAATAAATAAATAAATAAATGAATAAATAAATATATAAATCAATAAATAAATAAATAAACAAATAAATAAATAAATAAACGAAAGAATGAATGATAGGTAGATGCTTTAGAGATGGAACAGAGAATAATATCCTACTTTAGGAACATCCAAACCCAGAATTTGTTTCAATGACTACTAATATTACTATTTTCTTCAGAAGTATTACTATAACAACAGATAGATTTGAGTTTACCTTCTAATAGACTGCAACCATTCCTTGAACTGCGTAGAACCTTCAGGCGTGATATGGAACGCAGCTCTAGCCGCACATACTATGCTTACAAAATCCTCGTAGTCGGCTGAAGTAAGATGGTATAATTTTTGATGCATACATTGTATGTACATCTGTTGGCATTTCTGTACCAAAGGCGTCAAAGCCGTACGCAGATGTTGCATCACCAAACTAGGATTATTCCTGGACAGGAACTGAGCCGCTTCTATGGCGACATCGTGTAAAACAAACGGACTAACTATAGAGTTTACAGCACACACGCAAAAATGATGTAGGTATTGTGTTCCTGAAAGAAATGCGGTCAAAGATAAATTGAAGTATAGAAAATCTTTAGGTAAAGCTACATTCAATACTGAAGCTATTTTACAAAGTTTGGCCATCTTTTTGAAAATTAATTTAGCAATAGTGTACTGATACATTGATAAACAACAATGTTTTTATACTACCGCTTACCAAAGTAGCCTTTGACGCTTTCAGATCTCAACGCAAAGTTGACGTTTGCCGAAAAATGTCATTTTGTGACAGCTTTTTCGCTTTAGAGCGAAAATATCTTGAAACGCTTGATCTCCCTAGCTTTGGTTGAAAACGAACCTATTCTTGCATGATGGAAAGTAAAGACAATAAATTCAAAGCTTTCTAAGGAACTGCGGTGGTGTCAAATTTAGGGATTCTGCCTACCAAACTGGTTTCGATCTCGGCGTGAGTTCGATCTCGGAGTTCGGTAATTTTTTTTTCTTTATGTAGGCAAGTTATTTTCCTTTTCTCCTATTGTTAGAGATGTAAATTATTAGATATTTGGATAGCTTACACATTTGGGATTACTATTGAGTGTAAATTTTACTCATAGGTAATATGTGCCTATGTTAAATGAAGTGTCGATCGTTTTTATATCTAAGAGCTGCGTTTGTAGAAAAAATCCTGTGTGTATTACGAGCATAAAGTGTCATTGCCGCTCTACAAAGATTACCGCGCTTCGCTTCGCGTCGCGCGGTAACTCTCTTTATCGAGCGGCAATCAATCACTTTGCGCTCTAAATACACAAATAGCTATTATAGTGTAGATAAGGGGAATGACACCATAACAAAATTTATCTGACAATAATAAACACAAAAATCCAAACATATACCTCACTAATAGTATTAAATGGTTATTAAGTTATAAAACCTTAAAACACGTTTACTTCATAAGGTTTTTATTCAGTATATTCATTCCAATATGTACTATCAAAAATTTATTTATCAAAAATTATGTTTGACAATAAACTTATATCATTATTAACTCTAATTTGAAGTTAAATAATGAAAAAATAGGTATCCATTAGGTTAAATTCAAAATAGTTCAATTATCAAATAAATCAAATATTGTAAATGAAATTAATCCATTGAAGAAAAGGAAATGGAACTAATAAGTAAGACTGTAAGAATGAATGTGTTATACACAGGATGTTAGTGAATAAGTGCTACAAACTTCAAGAGGTGATTCTGCATGAAAAAATGATGACTGTTATATAGCTTTTGTCCGCAAATGCTTCGTATTCCGAGATACGGGGTGTTAAAGTTTTTCTTAAAAACTGACTATTTATTTATAGCTCTGAAACCGGTAGAGATATTCAAATTAAATTTGGTCGGTTTTAAGAGGTAGTTAGTGCACATTCTCTGACATGCAATTAAGAATTTTATGTTCATCATTGGCGCGCATAAGGGTAATGACATCAATTTTTTTAAGAAAAAAATGGTACGCTACCGAGATATTTCAAACTAACAATCATTTTTGGATTCTTCGTTCAATTTGAGACAAAAAATCTCTCTTGACTTTTTTTGTGTGGGGCGCCGTTTTTATGAAAAAAAATAAAACATCTTAACGCGTATTTTTCATTTCGTTAAGACTTCATCAAGAACTATCTAATACAATAGCATTAAACCAGAACAATAACAGAAAATAGGCGCAAAGCTACAACAATTGTTCAAAATGACCTCCCTCAGACGTGATACAAGATTCAACTCTTCGCCTCATTGATTCTCGTATTCGCGCAAATATTCCTGGTGTATTTCTTATTGTCTCACAGCCGGCTATAATACGATTCCTCAGGTCTTCAACATTTTCGATGGGAGTGGAATAAACTAACGACTCAAGAAAACCCCAAATGCAAAAATCTACAGGATTTAAATCCGGCGATCGAGCAGGCCAATGTTCCGTACCTCCCCTAACTATCCAACGATTTGGATATACTGTATCCAAGTGATTACGTACATTAATGCTAAAATGGGCTGGTGCACCATCATGCATGAACCATAAGTGTTGTCTCAGCTGTAGTGGGATTTCTTCAAGAAGAACAGCTAACTCTTCCTGTAGGAAATTAAGGTAAGAGTCGCCTGTTAGTCGTTCTGGTAGGAGATATGGACCGACTAAATGATCATCAATTACCCCAAGCCATAAAATTACTGATGCTGAAAATGATCTTCGAAGGTTCCATGTGGATATTCCTCAGCCCAGAAGTGATTGTTATGGAACTTTCGTATACACTGTCGTCCAAAATTAGCTTCGTCAGTAAACAAAACGCCATTTAAAAAATTAGGAATTTGAGCGATTTGATGAAGAATCCAATGGCAAAAAACTAGGCGCGGAAGAAAGTCTCTAGGTAGTAGAGCTTGCTCACGTTGAATATGGAACGGATACAATTATATATTTCATGTTTATATGAGCGCATTTAAATTATCACTATTATTATTTATCGCTTTGTCTATGAGATTTATTGTATCTTCTGACAATAAAGTACTTTGATTGATTGATTGATTACTGTTCTTTAAGAATTTTAAATACAGTGAAGTTGCTTACATTCAATATGTTGGCAATTTTTTGAGTACTTCTTTCAGGTGACTCCCGAGAACTGCTTCTTCTAGTTGCACAGTTTGTACTTCTCGAGGGCACCCGCAGTCAGCCGTTTGTTTCTTAAATGTACCATTTTCGCGCAAACGTTGGTGAAGACGAGCAAATATTGTGTGATGGGGTACCCTACGTCCTGGATACAACTCAGCATACAATCGTCGAGCTTGCCGACCATTTTCATTACTTCGACCATAAACAAAATGCATGTCTGACAATTCCGAATTTGTATAATTTTCCATTCTTTTTGATAAAGGAAAATTTAATTACTTATTAATATTAATTTTGTACCAAACTGAAAGCTTTAAAATGATGAAACGCTAATTTAACATTTCGTTGAAATATCCGTATTTAGGAATGTTGACAGTAGCCTACTAGCCGTCGCTACTAGATAATGTTTTAAAGAAATGGAAATTACGCGTTAAAATGTTATTTTTTGCATAAAAACGGCGCCACACACAAAAAAAGGGCAAGAGAATTTTTTTTATCACAAACTGAACGAAGAATCCAAAGATGATTTTAAGTTTGAAATATCTCAGTGGCGTACCATTTTTTTCTTAAAAAAATTGAGATCACTATTGTATGCGCGCCAATGATGAACATAAAATTCTCAATTGCATGTCAGAAAATGCGCAATAGCTACCTCTTAAAACTGACCAAATTTCATTTGCATATCTCGACCGGTTTCAGAGCAATAAATAAATAGTCAGTTTTTAAGTAAAACTTCAACACCCCGAATCTCGGAAAACGAAGCATTAGCGGACAAAAGTTATAGAGCAAAATGTCATTATTTTTTCATACAGAAGCACACTCTGAAGTTTGTCGCACTTATTCACTAACACCCTGTTATTCACTAACGCCAAGTAAATAATTTTTATCCTGATCATGAAAATTATTTTTCAACATTTCAAGTTGGAAAAACCTGATTGAAGTTCTGGCCAGAGCTCTTTTTGAACGCATGACAATAGGCAAGATCAGAAACGCGTTAATCCAGTTGGAATATGCATATGACTGAAAAATAGCTATGAAATGACATGTACGCATATTTTTATAACAAGTTATTCCGGGGTAATACTACGAGTGCTCGCCATACTATCGATAGTAATTCTGTCAGAAATCAACGAGATCAAACTGCTTGGTAACACCACGAGTCCTTTAGGACGAGTTGTTACCTCAAAGCAATTTGATCGAGTTTAAGATTACTGACAGAATTATCGATAGTATTGTGAGCAAGAGTAGTATTTACTGAGATAATTTCACGAACCAACAAAGTAAAAGAAGTTCCATTGTCGTGAATTCTTCAATAGTTATAGATAATGCCTGATAGACATGAAGTCTGTCAGACAAATTGGTAGCAAGATGATATTAAGTTCTCCGTTGTTGTTTGGATATGTGGTTGCCATGACAAAGTGGTATTACCGGCTCGAAAGCTATACTGATATTAAATATTGTAATTTTGAATAAATCAAACTGAAATATATCATTTTTAGATGTTTCAAAGGAATGTAATATCGAATTTTGAACAAAATACCTATTATAACAGATATTTTTTTCGAACATTTTCAATACGGATTTTCCAAAAAATTTTTTCATCAATATATGATACCAAAAATTCTGTTGTTTTTGAATATTTCCCGTTGAAAACTGATGAATTTGCGATATGACTGGACTTTCTCTTTGACAAAAACACAAAGGCAGAATTATCAATATTCATAGTCATCTTGTGATTGTTTAACCAAAGCGAAATAATTTTTAAATCAGCTTGAATATTTTCGATTATTTCATTGTAATTTTTCGCAAAATACATTAATGGCGAGTCACCCGCAAATAATTTCAGCTCACCGTGCGAATTAAGATTGGATATTGAATTGAAATAAATAAGAAATAATATAGGTCAAAGAATTGAACCTTGTGGTACACCACATGTTACATTCCCCATCAAACTTTTTACATTCCCCAAACAAAGAAATTGTTTTCTCACTTATAATTGCACAAGTGGTTTGTATTTTATCGGGTAAATTTGGGTTGTTTAATGAGAAACTGTTTCCTAGCAATTTGACGAGAATAACTGTCAACTATTAAAAACACGACACCGAAGGTGGAGTGTTTTTAGTTTTTAGGTTGACAGTTATTCGAGTCAAATTGCTAAAGGAAACAGTTTAGAATTTGAACAACACAAATTTACCCAATATCAATACAAACCTCGAGTGTAATTCGGCAGGACAATTTAATGAATGAGAAATTTGGAAACTTTATTTATGAAACATTAAAAATAAACAGATTTTTATTTTAATGTACAATTATTAAAAACGCAGTTATTGAAATTCATACTAGGAACAGTGATATCGCTGCGGGTGCCACAGCTAATCGTTTCTGTAGTAGATGTTGAAGTTTTTTCATTTTCCAAACGAATTGATTGAATAATGCTTGAATGATACTCTTTGTCAACTTGTAAGTATGGTTTTATTGATGATGAACTGCTGTGTCCTGTTATTTTTATTAGAGCTTATTCTTCAATTCCGCTTTTACTTAATTCGCTAACTGCTGCAGCTCGATTTGAGTGATTTGTAATTTTGACACGTTTGACATCTAAACCAATGCGTTGTGCTGAGCATTTAGTCCATTTGAAAATTTCATTAATTCCAATCGGCAAAATCTTGTACCAACCTTTATTTCAGCGTTCGTAGACACACCGAATCGACTCATTGTTAGTTCTTGAAAATTCAATAAGTTGTTGACAAACATGCCAAACTATTTATTCTGGTAACCAACACCGCGATAATTGATGAACAAATGAATAAGTGAAAAAACCACTAGTGTATTTGTCGTTGTAAAAGTTAAAGCTAACTTTTGCCGCTGTCAAAGTGACAGTTGCACTATGCGATTTTTTATACATGAGTTAAATTGTCACAGATAAATAATTTTGGAACCATTTAAGTACAGAACCTCAAATCCCGATATTGAATAATTTACATAATGAAATTTTGTGATACTAAACAACATCGGAAGTTTTCATCTAGGTTTAATTTAGAATTTTTGTAATCAAATCCAACACGGCAGACTCAGTGTCTATGGATCTTCAGAAACCATACTGTCCATTATACAAAAAAATTTATTACATCAAGGTAATCAATCTATTACTCTTCTGTTCATAATTTTTAGATAAAACTGGTAATACTGATATAGGTCGATAGTTACTTGAAATTTATTTTTTACTACTAATAAAAATAGGTGTCACCTTAGCAATTTTCATATTATGAGGAATATTGCCAGTTTTAAATGATTTATTGATCAATGCGCTTATACAAGGGGATAATTCTAATGCAACCATTTTTACAATTTTAACACTAATATTATCGAAGCAATCCGCTTTTTTGTTATTAAGATTTTTTATAGTATCCTTTTTTCTTCACAAGTTCTTCGTTCCAAGAACATGGAATCAATCACTGATATATTATCACAGGCGTTTGATGATTCAAACAAAATAGTAGAGGCTAAATTTAGTCCAACATTCAAGAAATATTAATTAAATTTCTCACATATTTTTATTGTATTCTCAATATGTTTATTATTTTGTACAATATATTTCACATTAACTTGCTTATCATTCTGCCTATTCCACATAGATATTGGTGTAGCATAATGTAAAATTATTTGATTCATATATAACATGGACCTGGCTCGTTTCGTATGAATTTGAGTTAAACATATTTAATATGTTGACATCACCAAATAAAAATGTGTTTATATTATCTTCATTAATCTTTTGAAGCTGTTCATCGATAAAATTTAAGAATTGTCTCACATTTTGATTTGGTGAGCGATACATACCAAAAAGTAATAAATTGAAAGATTTTACTTCAACTGCAATATAAGATAATGAAGTTTCTTCTTTCATTTTTATATCAAACTACGAACCATTTTTAAGAAATATTCCAACACCTTCCTCCTCGTTTACATCTCGTTATTGACTGGAAATTCTGAAAATTGTAGTACATTTCTTTTCCCTGGTTAATCCATGTTTCAGATCGGTGTTTGTTAAAAAATTACTCAAGTTGATCAATTTTATTCTTCACGGGCCGGGCATTGAAAAACATTTTAATATTATTCTTTTTATTACTGGACTGATACATACTAAAATTCTCTAATCTAATGTATCATATTCGTTTAGATTAATCTCAGTTATGAAAATTAATTTTCAATAAATTAAATTTTTCAAGAATTTTGAACGTTTTACAGTGGATTCTGTCTTCAGCCACGTTATTGGTTGAAAATGTTTAAAATGTTTTTCTATATTTTTCATTCGAAAACAAACAATTGAATTTTTTTTATTTTTGTTGCACTTCTCTTGGTCATGATTTTCTCCACAGATAGGGCATGATTTTTCATTCCTACATTTTTAGTGGAGTGATTGAATCTAAAACATTTTTTACACTGTCAAAGAGTTATATTCATAAACAAAACAGGAGGTTCAACCAAAATGCAATTTGATCCAGATTGTCAATTTTTTTCAAGTAATTTTCCATTCACTTCGTCAAATATTGTATTTTTGTATTTTATGTATTTTACAAAATCCATTTTGAAACTACCCTCTTTACTGAAGTTGTTCTGGTTCCAAAACTACTTCTAATTTCATACCTTGAAAGTTCATCCTCAAGTTTCACAACAACAATAGTTATTTTAGGATTCCCCATAATTTTTTCTTCGATGGTGTATTTATTCTTCTTTCATTTTAGTTTATTTTTTCAATAGCTCAATGTCAGGTTTACTGTTATATATTATTTTGATTGTTTCCTCCTTCTGGGTATCTACTTTGTTCACGTAGTAGTAGGTTTTACTTATATTCAATTAATTTGAAATAATATTCATATGAAAATTACTCTGCGCACGATATTGAAAAATGTATGCAGAATGTTTGGCAATGCAACCCATTATAAACGTCAATCATTCAACCTTTTTTAGTTCAGTTCGTTGATGCTTCCTTGTTTTTATTCACCTCTGAATTTAGGTTTTGAGTATTATTAGCTGTGTTTATTGAAGAGAGATATTTTAGCATTTCTTATTTGATTTGAGTATATCCATTAGAGAGATGGGGTTGATCTTTGAAAAAGCAACAAATCAATATCTTCCTGTTGTGGTTTCCACCACGGTTTTCCAGCTTTAAATGTATTGCATTTTTATTGTAAATAATATTTACATCGTGTCAATTCTCCCCAATTAATGATTTTGAGCAGTGTTGCCATATCACTTTTCACTAAACACCTTGATACCGTCTCAAACTGATTTTAATCTATCTTTCCGCTTTCCATAACATTGTCACTATCTCACAAAAATTATGTACCTATTTCATGATAGAATCGAGAACTCGCCATCAATCTGACTTTATTTTCATTTCGCGATATTTGATGTCATTTACCAGTGTGGGATGATAGAATCGAGAACTCGCCATCAATCTGACTTTATTTTCATTTCGCGATATTTGATGTCATTTACCAGTGTGGGGTCGTGTAACTTTTTTCTCTAGTGTTCTCGTTCTCGCCTGCTGTAGTGCACAATTGACAGGTTTGGAGGTGAAAAATCTCACTTCTTACTTTCCCATTAACCTTAGAATAAGAAAGAAGTTCACTTTTCCGCTTTGTTTACGTTGGGACTTTTAACATTTCTTATTGATTTCAGAGAAAATTCAGTAATTTCTTGTAAGTTAGTTACTTGCGTTAATGTTCAATTCGTAAGTGATCATGTATTCGTATTGTATTCTTAGGACAACAAAAATGGAAAAGTAAGGTAACTTTACCTCCAGAGCTGTCACTTGTGCACTAAACCAATTTAAAACTGGCTGATGTCAAGACAGCCAGGAGTACTCACCTAAGTTTACATTGTGAGTGTGTGATAAGATGTTTTTCTCAGTAGTTGAACTTCGTTATTTTGAAATAATGAAACATGTTCACAAGAACAATTAATTCAAAGACATACTTTTAATTTACAAGGATTGCACGAAAAGATTTATGATTCATCAACAAGTACTACAACTACAAGTCATTTTGCAGTAGCCCACAGTGAAGTCTGGAGAACCCTGAGACAGGAAATACCATACCATTATCACCTAATACAAATGTTCATTGAAAAATCAATTTTGTTTAAGATTTATATGAAAACAAAGTTAAAAATTCGATCCGTTTCTGACACCTCGTCAATTTCAAAAATTTTCATTTAGTACTCACCTAAATGTTTCGATATCCTCAGCAACCATTTCACATCTTCTCCATAAGGTGGGTTCCTTGCATACTTTGCTTGAGGTCTGTCGTCATGGACTCTTCTAGCTAAAGTTTCCAGGGCCAACATTCCTACCCTATAAGAAGTCAACAAGTACCTTAATTGGGTCTGATTGAACTGATGAGGCCTGTGTGTTCTGGCGACAGCCGCCTGCGGATGGGGTACCATACCTGAAAAGCAAATGAATGCGTAAAAATATAGGAGAAACTGATAAAATATCTAACGTTCTGTTACACTGGATTTGTTTTGTCGCAAACACTATTTTGACAACTGATTTCGTAGATTCTAGTTCTTCCTATGGCCAAATGAACCATTTAGGGAGCAAGGGCCATAACATAGAGCTATTTCTAACATAATTGTATCTTTGGATTGTCCAGTAAAATTTGTAGATTGTTCTTACTGCTATATACAAGCTGAGATTAGCATCTCGGAGAAGAAAATTGGGACTCCTCATGAACAGTGAATCGTACCTATGAAATTTGTTATTGTACATATATTTAATGGAAACATTATGAAATCATCAATTTCCTCAATAAACGAGCAAAACAAATGTGTCAAAAATAAATCACAGGAAAAATAATAGTAATTTTAAAAGTATATGCATAAGCAATAACATTTTCAATATCAAGACAAAATTTCAAGACAATTTTGAAGAGCTTATTACATTTTCAAAGAAATTAGATATTCTTCTTTGCCATAAAAACAATTTGGTATAAATAAATCCTTAGCCTCATTGCGAAAAGCTTGATCAGAACACGATTGCTTAATAGAGTTCGGCAGTTTATTGTAGAGTTATCGCATTGTACAGAAGAGATTCCTTGAATTTAGATGTTTTGTGTGAGGGAATCTTCAACAACCCACCATTTCGAGTATTGTACATGTATGAAAAGTTTACAGTATGCAAAGAATTCACATTTTTCCTTACATGACAAACACACTTCAGAATATAAATTGAGGGAGTAGCTAAAATTTGTTCTTTCACAAAATTTGGATTACAGCTGTCCCTGAAATGGAAACCAAATATTCATATAAATTTGATCCAGTTTAGAAGGTTATTTGGAATATGTAGTCTCTAGTTTTTCAGTTAGAAATTCTAAAAACACTAAATCAAGAACTTTTGATAGGTTTTACTACATACATTTCCAAATAACCGACTATCCTATTCGCAATATTATTTTCAAAAAGTTTAGATAGTGAAGTAAGTAGAGAAACTTGTCTGTAGTTATCAACATGTTGGCGATTTTCTTTTTTAAAGAGAGGAATCACCAGAGCCTTCTTGAATTCCTTTGGAAACACACCTTGTATAAACACTGATTGAGTAGCCCCATTTTCAAATCAAATCAAATCCGTTTATTTCCTTCAAATGACAAAAGTTTTCATTTTGTATAGGAATAGTCAAAAAAGTACCTAAAACTAAATAAATATGAAAATAAAAATGCATTAGCAAAGACAGTATACATATAAATAGAGTAAAATTAAAGTACACACATAAAAATACAAATACATTTAACCGGAGATATCACATATTGGTCACATAAAAAAACTCGTCGAGTGTATAGAAACAAATTTTCTAGCAAAAAAGTTTTCAGACTTTTTTTGAATTTTACAAAATTCCTAATGGATTTAATTGTTTCTGGTAAACGATTGAAAATTTTCGGTCCAATGGAGTCTGGAGCATTTTGACTAATTTTAAATTTAGTTTGTTTTTAGCATGGATATCGCCGTTAAGAGTAAATTCGGTTTTATTGGTAAAAATGTATATCGACAACTCATATATGAATAAGTTGACTAGAGTCAAAATTTTGTGGTTTAGAAATAGTGTTTTACATGAGCTGCGTTTTGGAACTTTGAATATACACCTCAAAATAGCTTTTTGTTTAATAAAAATGCTCTTACTCATTGTTGAGTTGCCCCACAAGCACACGCCATAGCGCAACCTGGCTTCAACTTGGGCATAATATATGCTCATTAGTTGCATTTTGTTCAATATCGTTCTTAAATTTCTGAACATGTAAATCAGTGAGCTCAATTTAGAAACTAACTGTCCACAGTGTGTGTTCCAGTTCAGATACTCATCCATGTGAATTCCTAGAAACGTGACTTTATCACATGAGTTTATGATGGTATGATTCGTGTTTATTTGAAATGTGTCTGTTTTCTTTTGATAATTGTGGAAACGTATCACTTGAGTTTTCTTACTGTTGAGAAATAAATTCTGTTGGTTGAAATAACGGGAAGCCTCTTTCAAAATTTCTTCGCATTTACTAGCTAAAACTAGCGTTTCTTTAGCAGAGATCAAAAAGCTGATATCGTCCGCGTAGGCAATAAATAAAGGGTATGACAATTCTCTATCTATGCTGTTGACGTACAAAAGAAATGAGACTGGTCCCAAGATGGAACCCTGAGGCACTCCCATCCGAACCAATCTTGCCTCTGATGTTAAGAACGATAGGGCATTTCCGCTATCAAATTTTAGTGAAACACGTTGCTCTCTATCAGTGAGGAATGAAGATATCCAGGTCAGTGACTTTCCTCTCAGGCCATAGCCTTCCAAAAGACTTAGTAGTTTTGAGTGATTGACGCAGTCGAATGCCCTGCTCAGGTCACATAGGATCGCCGCAGGACACTCGTCTGAATCTATAAAATCCATCAGATATTTATAAAACGAACGAAAACCACGCTGTTTCGGTATCAAAATGTTATGAAAACGATGAAGTTCATCAAATCGTTCTAAAAATGCGTACTCGAAAACCTTCGAAAAACCTGGTATAAAATTTTCGATTGTGGATAATTTTTGATTTTTCTGAATAGGGGTTACCTTTCCCGTTTTCAGAGCTGTTGGAGAAGTGCCACTTGAAAATGAAAGATTTAAGAAAGTGAGCGGTTTGATAATTATATTCAGAACCCTCTTTACTAAAAAAACGGGTATTTCGTCAATTCCTGATGATCTTTTGTTCTTCATTTTCCAGTTTATCAGGTTGAGCAATTCCTCTTCGCTAAATGGCTCCAAAAATATAGTATGAGGATTGAAGTCTACTTTGTTATTTTCGGGATTATGACAATCTTTAGGAATATCATTTATTAGTGCCAGAGGTGCAGTAATAAAGAAATTGTTGAGTTCGTTTACGACCGTAGCAGGATCGTCAATAATCGTATTATTATTTTTATTTTTAACCATTTGGCCACAGTTTCGGATTCATGGCAGTTTTGAAGTTTCTTTCGTATAAACCGACCTTAAAGGATGAGTAGATTGTTGGCTGTCTTGATTTTAACGACTCACATGTAACCTCGGGAAAGACTGGTTTTAGTTGTCCTGTCAAATCTTGGGATGTTGTAGATGGATCTACCCTACATACGTGCAAATACACGAATTTCGGTACCCCTTTAATATCTTACCTATTTAAAGCACGCTTCAGCGTGTTTCAATCGAACTTTCAAAAACGCGTGTTTTTTAAAGTTACCATGGTAACATCAACAAGTCGAGAAACGTGAAGTCTAAATGACAACTTTCGATTATTGATCCGACAGTAACTTGTAACGTCAAATAAACAACTGGTTCATTTATATCTGTTACCTTTTTGCTTTTCCATCCATTTCATGAACTTTTTATTTTCTTTTTTATGCGCATCATTACAGTTTTGCCATATTAACCACGATTCTGCTTTACCATTCAAAGAAACGATATTAGAATTCATTTTTAGGCACTACAGTGACAACAATTAATCTTAGATGACAAATTGCAAATTTATCTGTTTTTCTCATTTCCATGACAACGAAAGGTATACTAATGTCACATCACGAATTGAACCATTTTACATTATTAGTACATAACAATAACCAATAAAAAAAATTGCGTAAAGTATTCGTTGATAACTAGTCTTTCAAACACTTGCTCTATTTCGAGCACCCGGCAGCGCCGACGTGTTCGAAAAATCACGCGTGGTTGAAAGACCTTTTTATCCACTTATACTTTAATATACTATTACAATTATTATGGATATTTCATCTATTCCAGTTGATTTTTTATTTTTCATTGAAATCAAGGTGTCAAAAATTTCTTTTTGAGTAATAGCATTATTCTAGAAGGGATAAGTAATTTTCACGCGTCCACTTGTGGTGCACGATGATGCTGTATTCTGTACAAATGTTGGGTTGTGAGAGATTCGGATACACTCTAGAAATGCTCAGTGAACATTTCAACTATTTCACTAGGATTCTTCATCGAATTTGAATTTCTTTCAAGTGTAATATTTTGACCATGTATAATTTTATTTTTCTTACCTAATTTATTGTTTATAATACTCCATGTTTGTGCCGATTTTATTTGTTGATGTTTATTGTTCTTCACAAAAAGTTTAAACAAAATCCACCGTTGCGTAAGGCCGTGAATGGAAATACTTTTCATCATGTTATCTTAGCTCCTATATGATTCTCTACTAGACATATATTCATGCCAGTTTCAGGTTCATGCACGAAATCCTAGAGCTATAAGTTTTTCAATAATATTACATGATTAACTATGAAATGCTTCGGTGAAGTTGACGTAGATAGAATTTACCTGATTATTTCTCTCAAACGCATCAAGCAACTATTGCAACAAATGTTTCATAGTGGATGACTATTATGGTCCTGCATGCCCAGTTAATGTAATAGTCTGTGAAGGTATTACAGACCCAATACTTTCATTTGCATTTTATAAATTGGTATCAAATAGAAATATTTTCTATGTACAATAAAAACGTTGACTGTAAAATAGATCAATACTCGAGAGAATAAGAAACTAAGGTAGACACATACCGGGTGGTGGTGCCGGATATATGTGAGCAGCAGGCCTAAGCCCTTGTACAGGCTGTGCTATAGTAACAGCTGGACCATAATACTGCAACTGCGCCTGGGGCGGAGGTGCCTGCTGAGGACTCGTAAACACAGCTGGAGGCGGCTGGGGATATTGGGAGGGCGCACTCGTGTACGCCGCTTGTTGGGGAGGAGGTATATTCGGGTATGAAGTTGGTACAGGTGTGAATGAAGGTGCCGGTGCTTGGGGAGCAGGAGGCGGATAGGGAAATTGATACATCTGAACGTGTGCCGGAGGCGGAGCTTGATGAAGGGGGTGTAAAGGGCCCCCGTAACTGATTTGCGGATGGTGAGGGTGAGGGTGATGAACGTAGTTGTAATGGCCAACATACATTCCAACAGGTGGTGCAGCATGCTGAAAAATAAGGAGAATATTATTATCACAGAAGTTATAACAAAACAAATCAGTCTTTTAGTAGCTCAGATTTTGATAAAAAACCTTATTGAATCAATAATTATAAAAAAACTTGCCGTGTATGGAGGAGCTGTAGTAACGACAACCGGCGCGGCAGCTGGTGGTACTTCTGGAGGTCCTGGTTGCTCTATGAGTGCCACAAGAGCTCCATGAGGATCCATTATGGTGTCATGAGACATTTCATTATCCAGGAGTTGTTCTCCTCCTGGTGTATGCCTGATGTACAATTCGTACCAGTATTTGGCTACTTGGAATAACACCTCGGGATACACACCACCGCCTTTGGCAGCATTCTCCACTGTGTGACATGCGTGTTCCAACATTTCGTCGCTTTGCTCTTTGCACTGCAATATGGCCCGTTGAATTTCATTAGGGTTGAGAGCGTGAGCGTGTGGAAGACAGGAAAGGGCCAGTTCAGCTGCAGCACGGACCATATTCAAGTCACAGCCACGAGATGCTCTGTCTGCTATACTTGCGGCTTCAGGAGGAGTAAGATGAGCCTCCCAGGTGTCTATGAGGAATGATATTGCTGCAGCACCAATTTCCATTGCTTGACCTTAGGGATACATTAAAATAAATATAATAAATTTCACAGAATTGGACATCTTATTGTTTGGAAGATGAGACATATTTTATTATTATATTAATCCGTGCCAAATGCAATGAAAAGCATGCAAATCTTCACGATTAAAATACGTCGTGATAGAAAGGTTGTTGAACATATTATAGTTTTCAGTTTTATATAAAATGTCGAACAAGCCTCCATGTCAACAACACGTGACATAAAATTCATAAACATTTGATAACGTGATGCTTATGATACAGGTATGATACAAGTACTCCGCTTCGCGTCATGCCCTTGAACTCGTTGCTCGTTGCGCGTACATTAAAGGCTCACTTTTACACTTGTATCACAATATACTATTTTCCTCTAGTTTCTGGTACCATAATTATGCATATGCGAATTACAAGAATGAGTTAATTGGAATAAGCTGAAAGCTTTGTCGATAATTTGTTAAACTTCTTACATTAAGGTATAGGCTATGCAGTATTTATTTATTGACAAAATACCTTCCAGCCAGACAAGTTCTGATGTGTGGTAGTTGTGCAATAATAAAAAGGATTGACAATTGCAACTCAAACAAATATATTATATCATAAATCACTGAAAACACCGAATGATATAAAATAATGATAAAATCATAAAATACTGGACAAAGATTGAATCATTTATTAACAGTAAGTTTCAATTGTATCTAAAATGTGAGGAAATGTGTTTTTTTCACATTTAATTTTTTTTTTTATTAATGGGAAATTTATTAAATTCTGCTAGAGCAGTTAGATTTTTTGACAAAGTACGGAGGTAGCAGAATCGAGGTGAAACAAGTGATCTTGTCTAGTGTGGTGACTCAGTCTCTCATGAAAATGAAATTTTATATTTTATTTATGATTTTGAATAAAATTTTTAGGGTACCTATTTTATATAATTCAATTTAAAAATTATAGATATCCACAAAGCTTGTTTTTGTATAGTACTCGACATCAATGAAATACTCATGAGTTGACCAATGAAAAAAGTTGGTAGATAGGCAGAAATGAGTAAAAATGATACTAGACAATGTGAAACTAGACTTCATAAACAGTCAACCTGGGGACATGTATAGGGTGGGGTAATAGTGCTACAGAGTCAGATTGCTCGAGTTATATGATAGCTAGGAAGATGATTAAAAACCAAAGTAAACTAGACAACAGAGTCTGCTACCAGAAATTATTACCAAATGAACAGGGCAAACCAAGTAAAATCTACAGTGTCGAGTGGTTCTTTTTAATGGAATGCTATGTACATCAACACATTTTCTCAAAAATGTTAGTAACCTCCATCCATCTTTCCAATATCATTGAGTATCTCCCAACTCATTATTTTGGTTTTCTATAGTGCGCTATTCATTGAACATACATTTATCGCAAAAAGTTATGTCAATTTTGAAGTGTTTGATGTGAAAAATTGATTTTAACAAAGAAGAACTTGTTTATATGATTTTTATTTAAGGATTGTCCGAAAAATTGTGTCGAAGCCATGATAGATCCCCAGATATCATTGAAACGGATTTTTACTAGGGGGATACGTGAAAAAAATCGTGTTTAGAGATACATTAACAACATTAACAACAAAATCTGAAGAAAATGATATGCTTTCGATAGAATAAGACCAGCAATTCCAAGAGCAAGAGGTTAGAGATGTGTGTCAACCTTAACGGGTGACATAGGTAGCACTTATTACAGTTCCCGCACATAAGATTTTTTAATGCGTTTGTAGAAAAACTATTGATCCTAAATCATACGGAAAGTAACTTTCCCGCACACAACTGCTTACCCAAACTCCGCTTTGCGTCGTGCGGGTAACGTAACGGCAAACATGCGGGAAAGGTACTTTTTCCGTACTTGTTGGGATAATAACTATTTCAGATCGGACATGGAAAAATTAGTGGGCTCCCAGACTTATTAGTGCTTGATCAAAGGACTGGTAAGGTCACATCCCAGGGATGCTTATCGTCATTTTTTCAAACGGAGACATTTCTTTGAGAATTTATTTTGGAAAAGTACTTGATGAAAGATTAAAAAAAAATGTTTGCCACTTTTCTGATCTTATAGATGTTCAACTTTCATTAGAAATTAGTGTTGTCTATTTAAAAGATTTTGTGGAGGTCAAGAGCTCATTGAATAGATGCATGCAAGCATTTGCTATTCCATCTGCATGAAAAACATTTATGGACATCTAAACCCTTTACATTCTTTAGTTTTCATTAATGGTCTAAATAGAATTATGGCATTCTGACTTGTGGAGAAATCATGAAATCCCACCTCAGAAATATTTAGGCTCTTCAGAAATGGATTTTGAAAATCATATATTATATTGAGGATATTTGTAATCAAATGAAAATCTGTACAAACAAACAAACAAACAACCATCCTAATTGGACATTATTTGACTACAACATAGTGATTTATACCTACAAACTAAATCGAATATAAACTTCAATAATCATATTTATTGTAATATATTTATAGTCCAATTAACTCTAAAATAATTTATTTAACCAAATACAATGATTCACAGTACTCTAATTTACATAACAATCAATCTAGTATTTATATTCGACTTTCACTTCACTGACTGACTGCCCTTCTGTCTGCTGCGTCGTTCTCTTTATATTAATTGTTGACTTCTCCGAATGCTCTGGAATTCTCCATCGAATTGTTCGGATCCATCGAATCATCCAGATTCTTCTTGGTGCATAGCGTATCGAAGGTCATATGCAGCCTGCGTGAGTGTCAGGCTCGGCATCGCCCACAGCTTCGCTACATTGCCCCCTTCTTAGAGATATTTCGTCCCGAAATGTCATCCTTGGAGTGTATCGATATTTGCAGGACTCCCCTTATCTGCATCGTGAAGTTCGATTGAAATAACACTCCACGGTTTTCAGGTTAGGTCGTGGAATAGGATTACAGCAAACCAAAATCTGGATGCCGCTGGATCGGAATATCGTCTCCAACATACTTCTTATAACTCTCCAATCCAACCCATCAATACCACAGGATAATTTTGGGATTGCCAAGTCCACCAGATTCTGGTCCACCATCGTATCCCTCAGTTGGGTGAGGCTCCTCCAGACATCTTCATAGGACGGTTTATCTTGAGAATGCTTCTTGGTCACCAGGTAGTAGATGTTCCTCTGACCCTTCTTCAGTTGTAGCACACCTCCAATTTCTGGATTCTGTTTTCGTAGTGTTTGGAGTTGGCCAAATTTCTTGGAGAATAGCACAGCGATGCCCCTGGACATTCGAAGATCTTCTGCAACGCAGTGTGCTAGGGCGTAATCGACTGGCACTTTGAAAAGGTCCCGTGGCTCATCTCGAGTTACCCCGTGTGACACTTTCTGTCCATTTGAGTATAAGGACATGAATTTCTGGAACGTCATCGCATCCTCTGGTGGTCTGAGGGTGCGGACTTGGTCATGGTTTCCAGCGTAAGGAGCCAACCTGTTGAAATGCACGACCCTGGGTTTACCTCTGGGTGGTTTATGGAATCGGTAAAGCAGGTCATTTATCCTCTTGACGATCTTGTACGGACCTTCCCATGAATTCCGTAATTTTGGTGACAGGCCACGGCGACGCATCGGGTTGTACAGCCAAACTAGGTCACCAACCTGAAATCCTCCAGCATCGGCATTGATGTCATAAGTCGCTTTCATTCGGTCGCTGGCACTCTGGATGTTCAAACGGACTCGTTCGTGGATGTCCTCTATTCGCTGCCGGAGTTTGCTGACGTAGTCCTCTCCCGCGGTATCCTGTCCTGGTGGCATCCCAAACTTTAGGTCACAGGGAAGTCGCAGCTCTCGGCCCATTATGATACTTGCAGGGGTTTGGCAGGTCGACTTGTGTACTGCGGAACGGTAGGCCATCAGGAACAAATGGAGATACTGGTCCCAGTCTTTTTGATGGTCAGAGACTACCTTGGACAAGTGGCGATTGATAGTCCTGTTCATCCTCTCAACCATTCCATCGGACTGTGGGTGTAGAGCTGTGGTTCTCGTCTTTCGGATGTTCAGCATCTGGCACATTTCTTGGAACAAATTGGATTCAAAATTTCTGCCTTGGTCCGAGTGCAGCTCCAAGGGAACGCCGAATCGACATATCCACTCTTTCACCAAGACGTCCGCGACGGTGATGGCTTCCTGGTTGGGCAGGGCATAGGCTTCGGCCCACTTGCTGAAATAGTCCATTGCCACAAGGATGTATTTATTTCCGTTATCTGATACGAGGAACGGGCCGGCGATGTCAATGGCGATTCTTTCGAATGGACTACCTACGTTATACTGACGCATCGGGGCCTTGGGTCGTGTCCGAGGTCCATTGCTGGCAGCGCAAACAGCACACTTTCTGCACCAGTCATTGACATCAACTTGACAATTGACCCAGTAAAACCGTTGCCTTACTTTCTGCAGGGTCTTCGTCACACCCAGATATCCTCCAGCAACTCCATCATGGATCTCTCGGAGTACTTCCTGCCTTCTGTTCTTGGGCACCACTATCTGACGTCTGTCTTCCCCACCATCTTCGGACTCCAATACACGTTTCAGGACCCCATTGTCCAGGGTAAGGGAATTCCATTGGGCCCAGTAGGATTTGACTGCTGGGGAATATCTTGCGATTTCCTGCCATGTCGGTCTTTGATTACTCTTTTTCCAGCCGACGAATAAACCAAGATCTGGATCGCTTTCTTGGTCTTTCTGGACCTCGTTGTCATTCCAGTTGTTGTCAACTGCCGTGGTTCTACAAATCGCTGCTTCCTTCTCTTCTGCTCGTCGGCAGTGTGAGCAGTCGTCTGGGCATGGTCTCCTTGACAGAGCATCTGCGTTCTTGTGGCCACTCCCTGCTCGATATTCGGTCTCGAAGTCGAATTCTTGGAGTCTTTCGATCCAACGTGCTACTTGGCCCTCGGGGTTTTTGAACTGTAGAAGCCATTTAAGAGCTGCGTGGTCGGTTCTTAACAGGAATCTTCTCCCGTACACGTATTTATAAAAGTGTTCTACTCCCTTGACAACAGCCAACAGTTCTCGTCTGGTGACACAGTAGTTACGCTCCGGTTTACTGAGAGTTTTACTGAAGTATCCGATGACCTTCTCTTGCCCATCCTGGATCTGGGACAAGACAGCTCCAAGTCCCACGTTGCTGGCATCCGTGTCCAAAATGAATTTTCCACTCGGAAGGGGATAACTTAGAATCGGTGCATTGATCAATGCCCCCTTCAGCGTCCTGAACGAGTCTTGGCATTCTTCGGACCATTGGAATTTTGTTTGACCTTCCGTGAGCCTGGTCAGTGGTTTGGCGATGTTGGCAAACCCCAGCACATATCGGCGATAGTATGTGCACAAACCAAGGAAACTACGTAGTTGGTGTATGTCTTTCGGCATAGGCCACTCCTTCACTGCTTTAATCTTCTCGTCATCCACTGCTACTCCGCGCCCAGAGACAACATGGCTCAGCTTCAATCCAGAATTTCTCAGTCGCAGGAATACCTCCTCCAGGTTTTTAACGTGGTCTTCGAACGAATTGCCGGCTACAATAATGTCATCGAGATATACCAGACACGTCCTCCATGAAAGCCCTTTCAGAACCGTCTCCATTAATCTCTCGAATATTGCTGGAGCATTACAAAGCCCGAATGGCATAACGGTGAAATGCCACAGTCCTGAGCCGATGGTGAAGGCTGTCTTTTCTCTATCTTCTGGAGCCAGTTCTACCTGCCAGTATCCACTCTTCAGATCAAGGGTCGAGAAAATCGTGGAGCCGGCCAACGTGTCTAGGGTGTCGTCTATTCTCGGAAGAGGGTAACTGTCTTTCTTCGTCACGTTGTTCAGTTAACGATAGTCTACGCAAAAGCGTGTTGATCCATCTTTCTTCTTCACCAGCACGACTGGAGAGGACCATGGACTGTCGGATGGTTCAATAACTCCATCTTTTCCCATATCACTGACTATTTTGTCAGCCTCTTCCTTCTTGGCAAGAGGAAGTCTTCTAGCTGATTGTCGGATTGGTCGAGCATCCCCAGTATCAATTTTATGTTGAACTACATTCGTTCGACCCCCTTTTCCTTGTCCGGTATCGAAGATGTCTGTCTTGGTACTTGACTAATTCTCTCAATCTGGGCTGTTGGGCTGGTTCAATGCCCTTGGAAGAGAGGGTAACCAATTTTTCCAGTTCCACTGTCAGGTTGTTGTCTTGACTAACAGTACTGTGTACACTCCTGATCACAGAGGAAATTGACGAGCAGTGCCCCAAAACAGTTCCTTTCTTCAAAGTCACTGGGTAATAATTGACATTCATTACCCTTACTGGCACAATTTTATCAGCACGCAACAAAGTCTTGCCTAGTGCAATCCCTCGTCCAATTTTCTCATCATGAAGCTTGGGCTCGAACATAACCACGCTTCCATTGCTCGCACCTCCATCCAAGTGAGCCTCCAGTATGGTCTCAGCCCTCTCGGGTACACTTACATCTTCAGCCAGCAGAACACGAATCATCTCCTCACTTCTTCCATGTAGCACCAGCTCTTCTCCGTTCACACGTAGGACGCAATCTTTGAAGTTCAATTCAAACCCTCTGGAATTCATGATGTCCATTCCAATAATTGCCTCGTCCTCAATGTCCGCTACTAATGCCCGATGTTTCACTTTTGTGCTGCCTAGAATCAGTTCAATCGGTAGCTCACCATGTACAGTGGCCGGCTCTCCTGTTGCTGTGCGTAGCTTCCAGGATGATGGTTCCATTCTCTCTGGTGTTTTAATAAAAGCAGGTCCAAGGATTGTCCTAGTCGCACCTGTATCTAGCAGCATGGTGCAAGGCTCGTTGTTGATGAAACCGTCTACGAAGGCTCCTTTGTTCTGTCGTTGGAGGACAACGACATATGCATTGTTCACCGGGTCTTTCTGAGTAGTGGCCGACGATTGCCCCTTCTCAACAACCTTCGTTGGTCTCGACCTCTTGAGGGTTGGACATTGACTACGCACGTGTCCAAGTTTCCTACAGTTCCGGCATCTCACTAGTTTTTTCTCAGGCAACATTTCCTTCACGACCTTCCTTATGGCAGCTTCCAGGTCAGCAGGCTCCTGTGGGTCTTCTTCAATAACTCGGACTTTACATTGGCTTCTGCAGGATTGCTTCGCCGCCTCAAATTCCAAAGCGCGTGCCAGTGCATCCACGAGATGTGTTGGACGAGCTAGTGTCAATGCTTGTCTGGTTTCCTGGTCACGAAGTCCATCTAAGAATGCCTGAACTGCTAGTCGCTCCATTACCTTTTCCGGTGTGGCTGGGTATGCAAGGCGAACCAAGCGTGCAATGTCTGCTTCATACTCCTGTAGGGACTCGCTTGATTGCTGGCAGCGGTTTTCGAGCTGTGAGTGGTATACATGTTCTAGATGGGTCTGTCCCGTAATTCGAGATGTTTAATCAGCTGCTCGTAGTCCTCTTGTTCTTGTGCCGTGAGGGTTTGTAAAATATTCGTTGCTTCTCCACGCAAGGCCAGTGTTAATACCACAGCTCTTTCTCCTGCATTCCATCCATTTGCTTTTGCTGCAGCTTCAAATTGTCGGCGGTAATTTGCCCATGGTGTTTTTCCATCGAACTGAGGTGGTTTCATGGAGAGCTTTCCTGTTTCAGAACTGATCTTCACATCTTTCAAACCCTTCTGAACATTATCCAAGTTCAAACTCAGTTCAAGCATTGAATTTTCATTGACAGATTCTGTGGTGTGGGTAGTGTCAATCTGGTTTTCCAATTTGCTGATTTTCTCCTTTATTTTGTTAATTTCCGCCTCGAGTCCGCCTTTGATTTCGTCACTAATTGTTTCCTTCAATTTTCCCATCTCTTCTTCAATTTCATCTTTGATTTTCTCCATCTCTGTCTCGACAGTCCCTATTCTTCCTTCCAGTCGATTCGCCACGCCACAAAGTTCTTCTTTCATGGTATTCGAATTTTCTAGAAGTTTCTCTTGAAGTTCTTCCTTTAAACTATTCGAATTTTCTAGCAGCTTTGCTTCCAAATTCTTCGAACTTTCTTGAAATTCTTCTTTCAGACTATTCGAATTTTCCAGCAGCTTTTCTTGAATTTCTTCCTTCATTCCGTCGAGTTTACTCATTATGGAACCCAAATCAAATCCAGAAACTTCGAATAGAAATGTTTCTGGGTCCTCGCCCTCCTGAACTAATCCCTCGGCAAGTCTTGTTTGAAGCACGGCCTTTTTACCACTTGTGTCAAGTTCCCTCTCCTCCAGTTCTTGCTTCAATTCCGCAACCTTCAATTCAACCAGGCGAACTTTCCTCGAACACATTTTGTCTTAGTCTATGTCTCACAGTCTATTTCACGGGTCACCAGTCTATTATTATTATTGTCTATCTCACACAGTCTATTTCCCGGACACTAGTCTATTACTATTATTATTGTCTATTTCACACAGTCTAAAATAATTGTCCGAAATACACAAACTTTCTACTTACACGAACACTCTGTATTTCAAAATCGCACTTCTAACACCAAATGTAATATATTTATAGTCCAATTAACTCTAAAATAATTTATTTAACCAAATACAATGATTCACAGTACTCTAATTTACATAACAATCACTCTAGTATTTATATTCGACTTTCACTTCACTGACTGACTGCCCCTCTGTCTGCTGCGTCGTTCTTTTTATATTAATTGTTGACTTCTCCGAATGCTCTGGAATTCTCCATTAAATTGTTCGGATTCATCGAATCATCCAGATTCTTCTTGGTGCATAGCGTATCGAAGGTCATATGCAGCCTGCGTGAGTGTTCAGGCCCGGCATCGCCCATAGCTTCGCTACATTATAATACAAGGAATTTAATAATGAAATGAAAAATTAAGTGAAAACAATAAGGTCTCAGAAAAATTCCAAATATTCTCTGCCATTCTACTATGATTTGACTCCGAATCATATGAAAATGATCGTCATAGTTCTCTTTAAAAAATAATAAAAACAGATTCAATAATCTCCTCGCCATTTATTTCGATATCTTTCACTCCAGTTAACTCAGACAGTTTATTTTTTATTATCTATTATTTCAATTCAAAAAATTTACGAAAATGTGTAATTCTCACCTGTAATGTTCGTAACAAGTTTTAAACTACGCGGGTATAATTAAACCATAAACCTATTCTACAAATTGATAAAAAAAAATTTTGTCAGCATTGAATAAACTTCATTATTTTTACTCACCTGTTATCCAGGAAACATGAGACGAGTAGGTCCTACTGAGCCAGTTAGGGCTGACACAATTGTGCAACCCCAACGCATATAAACCCAATTGGAAAGCACACATATGCAAAGCCCTGTGAGGACCATGGTGATTTTGACTTGTGGAGGGTTGAGTGAATAGAGAAGTACTGCTTGTGCCGCCAGCTTTGTTCAACACCGTCTTGGCTAATTCAAACATGAAATGAGCTCCCGCTTCTGAAGGTTGATTCGGTATGGAGGGGTAAGCTCTTTTTCCTTTGTATCTGCCATCTTTAGTTCTCGTTACGGTCCCTTGCGCAGCGACTGCACCCGTTTGACCATTGACTGATAAATTGTTGATGCCCTGTTCTATTTCAGCACTTGTAGAGCTGTGAGGTCTACTGCAACAAGCTGAAAAGAAAATTTGCACTTTTCACCAAAATTCCAATTGGAAGGTGAAACAAGTTAGAAAATTTTAGAAAAATCAAATCTAATAATTAATTATATCAATAAAAGCAAGCAAAGCATTTATTCTAGGTTTGTTTGTCTCCTCTACAACTCAACAAAATCAAATCAAATAGGTCTTTATCAAAAATATTTCAAATTTACAGTTGCATTATGTTTTGTGTATTCATAAAATTCAACAATCTTCCTTAACGTCATCCGGCAGGGATTAGGAAATAGAGAGAGGGGCGGCGGCTAGTGGGCTTTTCTCCCCTGTCTGGCCGTTGCCAGCCAGACGTGCGAGCTATGCCAAGCAGAACCTAGGGCCCCGGTGAGAAGGCTCTGGTATCCACCCCCACTAGTGTAGACGGGAGGACGAATATTGAAAACATTAACCGTGCTAATCGATATGATCCATGCATGAGGTTTATCACTCTATGTAGATACTGATCTTAGAAGTTTTTGGGCTAGTTGTTTCACGGTGTTCCGGAAATGGCTGCAGCAAAAAACCGGGTTGAGGTACTGCCGCTCTATACTCAAATGTCTACTACCCTATATCGCATGTCGCCTATTGAATATGCATTGAAATGAGATATATTTTATCGCATGCGACATAAGGAAGTAGACATTTGAGAATCGGGCCCCCTGGGCGTTTTTAGATCATTCGACTGGGTTTGGAGGGCTCATTATCGCAGTCCCTGATCCTGGTAAGGTCCCTTGTTACAGAACTTTTGGGGGGAAAGTACTTGTAAAATGAATATTCAAGTTGTTTTATGTAAGTCGGGATGGAGTCGAAGCCCGCAAGCTCACGCAGCGTGTCCAAACGAATGTATCGACACTCTTGGTGATAATATGAAATACTTCGTTCTGCATCCTGCAAAGTTTTTGCAGGCTACAGAACACCGGGCAAGCGTATAATATGGCAGGTCTGATAATCTTCTCGTAAATCAGCATTTTGTTAGCCAGACTAAAGAGGTAACATCTGGCTATAAGAAGGTAAGTGCGTTTTACCACAGCCAGAGCCCTATGGGGCATCTGCTTCAATTTTCAAGTTTATGGCCATCCTTACCCGGTTTCAGGATTGAAAAAATCACAGTCTCCTTCAGGCAAGCTGGGTACACCTGCCATTGAATGATTGCATTAATAATGAGCAATAGCTGGACGAGGGTTTTCCTGGAAAGTTTCTTGAGCAGAATTGCGTCTAGTCCCATCTGGCCTAGGAGCCTTATTCGTCGGAAGCCTTTTAATGACTTACGTCAGCTCTTCATAGCTTAAGTCCTTGGTGAGCCTATGAGGACCGATAGGGAGAAACATGGACTCTCCAAATGAGTCAGTTACTCTGGCATAACTCAACAAAATGAAAAGGCATATTTCAAGAAACCTGGCAACTTTTGATCAAGGTTTGTTCATTTGAAACAATACTTTCTCTGAAAGACAGAATTTTGTGTAAAAACAGAAAGTAGAAAAATAAATGAATAATCAAAATCCCATAGTCACAGTGACAGATTTGAAAGTGTATACACTAATATCATTAGCGAATTTTTATTTATTTTTTCTGACCGCTAGTTTCTCTATAATCAGAAGAACGTCACGTTCATCAAAACTAGACTTGGCAACGTTGTGAAAGTTGAACACCGTGGAATCTCAAATTCTCATTTGAATTTAATGTGTCGTGTGACAGTTGTCATTTGATGCCAGTTGGGTCCGTTCGTCTGTTTCACGGAGCATCAATAAGAATCGTTTGTCTCTGTTTAACTCGTTTGCGTACTTCAATATTTAATACAAGTAGAGCAGTTCCATCAAATATGTATGCTGCAAAGGAACATGCCCTACTTGATTTCTTTTTTGAGGTTAATGCAGTTTTCAAAGTTTTGAAATGTTTTTGTTGTTTGTGCTCTAAAATGTTTTCCTAATTCCTGTATCTGTATCCCTGCAATAACTGTAAACATGTCATCTCATATTATACCCTTGGTAAATTATCCAAACTTCCCTTCACGAAGCCTGTCCATATCTAATACACAAATAAATTTATACCAGATCGGTCAAGATAACACCTCGCTACAGTATTAATGAATGTATCAGTTAAAGGTCGAATGTAAAAAGAAAACAAACATTAACCTCAAATCTTTTGTTGCATGAGACCTGTCGTAATGATTTGCGGAGTTGTCAATGCTCGTTCTTCATTGAAAGGATGGTCCGTTCAGGAAATTTGAAAGTTACAAATACAATAAAAAGTAGCTAATATGTGGATTTTTTTCTATGAGTTGATCAAGTGACGAAGTTTCAATCATTTCTCAATGGCTTATACCAAGCTAGAATCTATATTTTTGAGGAGAACGGTGTTGAATATTTAGGGACATGGATTATGGTGGGGGTTGTTTCCGATGAACGTGACGTCAGCGGCACACTTTCAAATGAGATATTCTTTCAAAATGAAAAAAATATAGTGGAACTCTGTGTTAAATGGACGTTTCAGACTAGAATCTTTCGATTTAAAAGAGTTTTGTAATTTATTTTTCATAAATGTAAAGGTCCATTCAACAACAAAATTGTAATATGAGTAATTAGCTGCCATAATTTGCAAATGGAAAAAAGAATAACTTTTGTTTTTTTTTTGTTGATATTGAACTTTTGTGCAGAACTGATTCAACTTTCTTTCAGTTCCCAACTGCTTTAAACTTCAGCAGCTTTATATACCAAATGAATCGTAGTGCAAAATTTTAGCCCTTTTGAAAACAGGTGAGAATTGCCAAACATTTAATTTTGTATGAAAGTATCAAGATCTATAACCATCTATTAATGCGTTTGGCAAACCTGAATCCATTTGTTGAATCCAGATAATTCGTGAAAGACATATCAGAAATCAGATTTTAATGTCTTTTAAAGTCCTTGTATAAAAATTATTTGGCAGATACTTTAAACAGATTGAATCATAATTGAGGAACAAAACTTTTATGACTTGACGTGCAATTTTTAACTAACTATAACTATTTATTTATTCTATATACATCGACTAGGCATGGTAGATTGAAAAGCAAGATTTCGTAAACTTCGACAGTTAGCTACCTCTTCCGACAACCGCTGCCAATAGTTCAAGGTCAAGCTAACATAACATTCACCTTGATTCCAAATTTTGAAAATTTCGTTGCATCAAAGAAAAGTTTCAAAATGTGGTCAACGATTTGAAATTATTTGACAATGAAGGGCATATTCGCAGACAAAGCTCTGTGTAGTCAGATGATTTAGAATTCAGTTGGATTTAATACATACTAACTCATACTGTTTCTCTTGTGCTCCCTAAATTCCCACCAATTTTTTTTTATGGCACTACCTAAATTTCTTTTACTTTACCAACAAGACAATCAGACAATAACTGATTTTCTGACACTACTTTGATGTGATATCAGTGATTGTGAATTTACATCACCTTGTGTCTGCAACCTCAATATTGCAGATGTTTTTCTTCGTGCACAGTTCATCAGAGGACAGAGGACATCAGAGGAGAAAATTATAAGGGAACAAATTCTCCAATGTGATAAATCAAATTTTGATGATACCGTTTCAAATGCTCTTGCAATAATGTTTCTAAAGTAGATAACCGCTAACCGGGTACTAAATAACCTCTAGAATCAGAAGTGTCTGCTTAAAAGGTAAACAAATTTTAACATTACTCTCGTTCTGATATTTCATTATTTGTTCGAAAAAAACGTTCAAAAAACATAATTAATGATTCGAAAAAATTTCAGCCAAGTTCAAAATCACGTATAGATTATCGACAGCTTGGAATCAATGATATGTGTTTGACATGTGCTTCTAATTCGCATAGGGCTAAGAATGGCCATGTTGACCTCAGAAGACTTCACTGTAAATCGTGCTAGGCTACTGGTCATGTACAAAGAGTTTGAATCTAAAATACGTGTGGCTTCAAAACCAAGATAGAAAATTCAAATAGTACTACCCATTCAATTGGAAATGATGTTTCTTATATTGATAAAAGCTATGGAATGATTAAAATTGTTGATATTTTCGAACACAGCTTATGATTCTTCTAAATATTACACAACCATGAATATTCACAGCCGTTCACAAAAATTCGAAGTCGATTCTGGTGCAGCTTTCACATTATTGTCCGTTTCATGTTACAAAATCTCAATCTTAATAAGTCTCTTCTTCATATAAGCGAAATAATCTTTCAATCTTACACCGGAAATATGTTTGTGTCTGATGATAAACTTCAATTAAAGGTTCAATATAAACAACAGATATCAAATGAAGATTTGTATGTTGTTCCAGACGATTTTTCTCCATTGCCTGGTCGAACATGGATACGTCATCTCGGCATTGATCTCAAGGAGTTGGTGAATGGGTCAGATTCATCAAACAGCATTCGTTCTGTAAAGTGTATGTTCAACAAGTACGCTTCAATATTTGAACATAAAGTTGGCTATATTCCTGATATCAAATGTTCTCTTCACCTTCGAGAAGAAGCCAAACCAGTTTTCAGTCGAGAACGTAATGTACCGTACGCTCACGAAGTCTGTGTATCAAAGCCAGGGAATAAAGTACACTTGGGCGTCGATTACAAAGTTGGAGTAAATTCACAATTACAGTCTGCACATGATCCTATAAGACGAATTAAAGATATTCTTAACATCATTTGAAATTCTTCAATCTTATACCGACTGGATCTTTTCTTCAAGGCCTATTTACACTTGAAAATGGACCTAGAGAGCGCAAAAATTCAAACCATATTAACCCACAGAGGTACATACACTATGAATCGATTATCCTACGGAATCAAGACAGCACCGAGTGTATTCAATAGAATTCTCGAGCAAATGATTCAAAGACTGGAAGGAACTCTATCTTATTTCAATGGTATTACTATTCACAGGATTCAGAGGAAATTTCTAGTGATCGGGTACTCATACCATTCAACCCAGATTTACCCATTGTCCTCACCTGTGACGCGAGTCCACTGGTATTAACTTGTATAAACTAATACATTTAAAAACTACATATTAAAAATTCAGTCTTAAAAACTTATTGATGTGAATCAATATTAGACCAAGCTATAGAGGTTTTTTCCCCCACAAAATAAAAGACACAAATGGACTCTACTAATTATTATAAGATAGTTCGGTAATGAAAACCACAGTTTTCGCCCCAGCAAAATCGCTTTGTGGAATTTTTTAAACAAGAATTACTGAAAAAAATTACAACTTTTTTGGTTTTTTGGAAATATCTCAATGGAACTTTTGTAGAGATTTATAAAACCTACAAAATTTAATTTCATACAACCGAATCGGTGCATTTTCCACTGAGAAATTCCGGGAAAAGATGTTTTCTGTCCGATGTGTAGTTTTTGCACAATCGCGTTATAAACAATTTAAGGGCACATCTTGCAATAGGCGCCGATTTAAGGGAAATCGTCGTATTCAAATTTTGTAAAAAGGCATCTGGAAGAAAAGATCATTATCTACAATTTGTATATTTTGTATTTTCACCTGAGAGGTGGAAAATGTGTTGAAAATGTCAAGGAAAGTTGATCAAAACGCTTCAAAGTGCGTCCGAAGTCACCCGAAGTCGAACTGAAGTTAATACGTGTTCAGTTCGGGCGACTTTGGGTGCACTTTGAAGCATTTAGAGTAACTTTCAGTGACATTTTCAACACATTTTCCACCTCTCATGTGAAAATCCAAAATATACAAATTGTAGAAATTGATCTCTACTTCCATATGCCGTTTACAGAATTTGAATAAGATGATTTCTCTTAAATCGGCGCATTTAGAAAGATTTGCCCTTAAATTGTTTAAAACGCGATTGTGTAAAAACTACATATACAGAAACCATCCTGCGCACAGTTGAACCGCATGTTATTATTTATCAGTTTTCGCAATATTGTTTGCCCACCTTCAGATTTATAATTTTTGAAAAATGGCCTCTTTTTCGAGGTTTTCCCGGATTTTCTCAGTGAACCAATCTGGGCGTATTATAAACCATTTTGAAGGTTTTATAAAACTCTACAAAAGTTCCGTTGACTGTAAAACGATTCCTTGAATGATCTTTGAGATATTTCTAAAAAAACAAAAAAATTGTAATTTTTTTCACTATTCCTTGTTTAAAAAATTCCACAAAGCGATTTTGCTGGGGCGAAAACCAGGGTTTTCATAAACGAAATATCTTATAAAAAGTAGTTTAGGCCGTAGGCGTCATTTATTTTGTGCCTCTTATTTTTATCTACAGCTTCGCCTATATTTCAAAACATACAGATTAAAATTTGGTCCTATAAACAGATTCATATCAAGAGGTACCGATACAACACAGATAAAAACGACACAAAATCATTTGGAGAAGAAAACAACGTGTGCAGAATAATAAAACAATAACAGGTATAGCTGGAGTCCCTTTACCCTTCGATGATGGACAGGATAGACCAATTGCATTAGTATCCCGTTCTCTTATTTATGCTGAACATAATAATTATAGTCAGCTTGACAGGGAAGCACTGGCAATTGTTGTCTCGGTCAGTCATTTCTAAATGTACCTCTTTGGAAATCATTCCCATCTTATCACCGACGATCAACCACGTATTCGAATTTTACTTCAATCAATTAAACTCCTCTGTCCCTTCAATTCGCTTCGTTCTTGTCAGGATTCAAGTATAAAACTAAATTCTGATAACACCAATGTTGTGACTGGTTATATAGAGAACCAATTGACTCAAAAATTCAAACAATGAATACTACAAAAAATTAGTAGAGAATATACTCGACTTAGGAGTTGTGTTTGACAAAGCTCTTAATATTTATGATCACATGAATACAATTTACAATAAACCTTACACACATACATGAGTAATCCTTCGTATTCCTGCTATGTCAAATGTCTTGACAATTAATCATAGATACTCTATCATATTGCATTGCTAAGTAGCATACAAATTCCATGTTACTTTTTGACACTAATTACTCTTCTATTGAACATTTTTGTAAACAGTGGATAGACAAATATAAAGAAGTAACAGAGCTCAGAGTACCTACAGAATCAAGCTCTGGAAAAACACCAAGTTGTACTTTGGATTTTATGCTTTACTTGTTTGCATCTCAAACACTTACCCATTTCTGAAGGGATCATTTCGGCAGGTGGTAAGAACGGACTAATGGGAGTTATTACTTTATCACAGTCTTCTCGTTTTAGGTTAGTGTACTGGCTCTTTATTGGTGGATTGCTGGAGTAGTAAGAACTCATAATAGGCGTCTTCAGCAACTGATGGATCTCCTTATCCAACAGTCTGTCCATTATCCTCGCCATTTTCCAGCAATCGTCTTTGTAAAATATCAATAGAGCTATTGCTAGATCTCCTCTTTGCCTTCTGGTGCCTTCACAGAGTAGAGGATGATCAGCTTCCGAAACGTTTGCCTTCAGGCCAAGGGCAGCAACTGCTGCTTCAAAACCCAACGGTTCATCAGAAGGTAACCTCATATTCATAATTTTAACTCTGTCTCGTCCAACAACACTTGGAATAACCAGAGCATCAAATATAAAACTGGCCAACATTATGGGAAGCATCGCCTCGCCTCTAGACCTTAATGTACCCTCTTTGAGCAGTTCGGCTCGTTCCCTGAGAATTTGCAGCTCTTTATGGCCCAACGGTATGCGTTTCAGCAAATTTACCAGATCTGCTTCTTGATTGGCTAATTTGACTTCTAGTGGCTTTGTGCTGGCCGGCGGTCTAGCCATCTCTAGACCAAACATGCCGACGCGGAAAGCCAAATGGAAATGCTCACAGTTTTCGGCGAGAACAGAGCACAAAAAGGCACATTTGGAAAGGGTGCCGGATGCCAGGCAGCTGAGCTGATGGGTAGCTGGGTTCATCTGCGGCTTCTTACCTATAAAAAGAGCTTATATTCATCGCAATTTCCCAGACATAAAAAACTACAGGGTGATACTAGTTCTTAGACATTATCTGAATTTCAAATTTTCAAATATATATTTCTACGATTGGCATTGTACAGTTCATAATATATAATTGGTTCACACTTTTTTTTTTTTTACTAAAGAAAACTTTTTGTCTAGAAGGGACGGACCTAGGCACGGGTGCCTGTTGTGTCCTTGTCCATTTTAGACAGTAAAAATAATTAACAAAATAAAGAATTTTTAAAGTATGACTTCTAAAAAAGGATAGATGTAGGTAGTTACAAGAAGTATCAATATCAAACTAAACAATAAATTTGAAATTTGAAACAGAGAACAGTATATGGCAAATAATGAAAATAATGAAAATAGGTATTGAAATTATTGATCAATGAGGGAAGCGATGAACAGGTATGAATAAATGTTTGATGTTGATTTAGATGATTTTTCAGAAAATATTGAATTGTAGGACATTGTTAAAAATGAGTTTTTTTATTTCACATTTAAATTTACTTTTATTGCGGATTATTTTAATGTCAGCTGGGATAATATTAAATAGTGTCGGACCAAAATAAAGGAAAGATCTTTGTGTGAAAGATTTTTTGAAATGAGTTACTTCAACGTTAAGATTGGTTGCTGCTCTAGTATTGAGAGGCTTTTTTGAAAATTGTTCATGATTTTGATGCATTCGCAGGAGACATTGGAATAAAGCTTATATTATAAAAAGTATTCTTATTCTCATTTTTACCTTTCTTTCTAGGTATGGGCGGAATTTCAATCATCAAATTTGGCGGGTTCATCAACAACTCTTCAGCAAGCTTCACTCCTAGGATGCACGCCTCTCGATTATGTCCATGTGCGTGCAATCCCTCCGCTCGAGAAAATAGAACATCCCAGGGATCGTCACACTTCCTCAAGCTGGAAAACATTGTCGACTTGTCCTCACTGTCGTCTAATTTAACGTTAACACCACTATGTCCACTAGCACTAACCAAACCAATGTCTTTCGTATTGTAAAAGTACATGTTGTATTCGTCCCCGGATTGGGGCGATTCTGAGGTTGATGAAGAGGTAGATTCGCCTTTCGACAGCCTTCTAGAAGTAGAAACTTGCGGAGGAGGTGAGTTCTGAGACCAAGCATTAGACGTGCTCGGTATTGGTATGGACAGTAAAGGCTTAAAGGTCTCTTTACTGGTATCGTTGTCGCTAAAATTGATGGAATGCTGGGTGGTTGATGGGGTGTTGCTATCCTGGCTGCTGTTACTAGATGAGTCGCTGCCGCCACCTTCTTGCGAGTCGGAGTCGTTGAATCTGCTTTCTTGGATGAGATTTATATCATCATCAACCTACATATCAAACCCAAATCTACATTAGAACAATAATAAAAATAACAGCATATGCACAATAATTATCATAATGACATACTGTACAATATGCTGAACCCTTTCAAAGTTATTATTTCTTTAACCATAAATTACTTTGTCAATAGACAATAAGCATATATTATTATATTATCATTATTAGGGGAATGAGAAATATCATAAGATGTTTTAAGTTGACATCTATTTGTAAAATGTTGAACAGTTTGTACAATATATACGAGTATAAAACCAATATCATTATCCCATATTCAGTATAATTTATACATTCCTCATGGTAATCGTGATAAATTTTTTTATCAAGACAATAAAAATTAAAATAATACATGAAAAGTTTGGAAATGACAATTAGAGGGAATTTTATGAACAGAACAATTCCGATGACTTGTCAGAATATTTCATAAGAAGAAAGTCAGGATAAAAAATAAAGAGTGGATGACTGCAGTATTACTAATATCTGTAAACAGAAACAATGCATTGTATAAACAACTGACTAATGCACTAAAGAAACTAAATTATAATACTCATAAAAACAGACTGACCAGCATTATCAGAGGCAGAAACACAGACAGTATATTGATTCAGACATAAAATCTATGAAATTGAGTGATAATACAATAACAGACAATAGCTAGATTATTTCAGACCATTTCCTCAAATATTACGGGAAAGTAGCAGAAAAAGATAATACAAATTATTCCATCAAAAAAAAACACCCACAGTTGAACTCAGACTTAGACCAATAGAAATATTTTATTTAAAAAACACAAACCTGACAAATAATAAAATGGTTAAAATTGATAAAACTTCTGGAATTGCAAAAATCACTCCAAAAATTTTAAAATTATCTGGTAAACAATTTCAGAAAATATTTATTAAATGAATTTCATCATGAATTCAGATAAAATACCAAAATCTTTCAACATTCTCAAACTATTGTATAACTATATAAATTGGAAGCTAATAATTACATCAAGTATTTGGAAAAAAATCATGTGATTTTAGAAGAACAATTTGAATTTAGAAAAAATAAATCAGCAACTTGATAATCAAAATTCAGCTACTTATGGATATTTTTTCGATATATTTACCATGAACCCCTATTATTTATGAAATTACGAATATTTGATTTCGCGTCAAAGTTCATGACAATCTTCTAAATTATGTAGAGCTCAATTTGTTGAAATTGATAAAGCTAACAGTGAACAAAAAAATCTTTCAATTTGGTGTGCAGGGGGTCGTTTTGAGGCCACTTCTATTTACTATCTATCTCGACAATAACAAAAAAATGTAAATTCGAGGAAACCTATACAAGTGTAAAAGGGCAAAAAATCAATTTGCCACGATAATTTACTGCAGTTACAAAATTATAAAAACTGATGAATCATATCCTGAATTTTTCTTCTGGCAAAATTAATTCAAAATAACAAAAAAATACTTCTTTTTCAAAAAGGGTAAGCGTTTCAGAGACTATATCTGCCTCCTATATCAAAACTTGCTAAAAACTCTATTTTGTGAAAGAAAGATATCATTATCCTCAAACATATAAGTGTATACAAGGAAATGAATAAACTAAATAAAGAACCTTATAATCAAGTTTTCCAGTCGTTGATGTTGATTTTAGAATAAATGAAAAAATTATGAAACTAACCTCACAAAATCCTTCGCTACTGACACTGGACCTGTTTCCATCTCTGAGTTGAGGATGAGGATGTGGATATTCCACTGGATTCAAGCTAATCACATTGCCGAAATCAAATCTGGTGACTCTTGTATGAGCATGATGATGGTGGTGGTGGTGATGATGGTGATGAGAGTGGGTCATGTGAGCATGAGGATTCTCACAGTTCAAAACTGCTTTGCTAGAATTGACCTGAAACAAAGGCAAAAAAAATCCATAATTCTCTATAATTATGGTTCATGAATACTTACTTGGGTCACCTGACTTTCTCCACGACTACTATCGGCTCCGTGGCGGAAACAAGTGAATGGGCAATGATACATAGGGTTGATGTCTTGGGTGTAGGTGATACCAGGCATGGGATAGTCATCCCAGTCTAGGTAGCAGGCCTCTATTGCTGGTTTGAAACCAGTAAACACTTCTAAGTCCATTTTCAGAGAGCTTGAATTTTTGTTGTAATTCGATTGGGAACTTGAAGTTGTGTTACGACATTTACTGATCTTTTCCAAAGTTTTCATATGCCATGTTGTGAACTGAAAAAACAGGTATCATGAAATTGCCTGAAATACAGTAAATTAGTATTGTATGATACAATTGGATATAAGAATTGATCATTTTCTCTGTGGATATTTCAGTATCAAGTCTCTCAGAAAATACATTTCAGGACATTTTTTTCTTTAGTATGAGTATCTCATGAGTATAGTCAATTGAACATATAAAATTCATAAAACACACTTTATTTATTTGAACTAAGATTCATACTTTAAATAAGTATGAATCGCGATGGATGTATTTTTTCAATTAACTAATGAGAAACTAGCAAAAATCAAAAACTTTGTTGTTCGATCATTTGATATGTGAAAAACAATTCCTGTGATTTTGTATGAAATCCGATCGGAATTGAGTGCCGCCAACCTACTGAATAGAGAAAAAAATTATGGTTTGAAATAGAATTCAACTCAAAACCATTGGATCACTATTCCTGCAAAGTGTGTACATTTAAAATAATTGAATTTTAGAAAAAACGCGGGTAATACTTAATTAGTCTATTTGGATCAAGCGAATGTTATATGATAAGTCAAAAACATGGGAAATAATAGTTTGATTAAGAATAGACATAACATATTTTATTACCATATGCCTGAATGTTATTCTGAAATTGTTTTTTTTTTATGTAATGTTAGTATATTTCTTGTTTGTGTATTGACTACATTTAAATTACCACAGTGAAATATTATGATCTTCAATCTGAACTACTCTGATGATAGTTTTTATAATGATAGATTGAAAAATCTCCTCACCACATTTGGTATTTCGCAATTAATCAAAGAACTAACTACAGGTATTAACTAACCACAGTGAAATGTTTATCGATTACGTTTTAACGAATAAGAGTAGTTGTCATTCAATAATCGTGTGAACTTCAGCAACATTCATAGCGAAGAAAATCTAACAATAGGAAAATTTCAGTAAAATTATTTGGATCTTATAAAAATCAACTAGATATCATGCGAATGGTCACTGAATTCTATTGAAATAGAAATTCTTTATCAAGAAATATCGAAAACTTGTGAGAAAGTTATTGATGATATTCCTCCAATACAAAATTGTAGCCATAATAGTCATTTGCCGTGGTTTGATAATGAAGTTCATTGCATATAGTTCTGAGAAACTGTCCAAACATAGAAAAACAAAATAACTGGGGAACTCTCAAAAAGCTTAATTGATAGTGATAACATTCTTAACATTCCAAATTGTCTAACGGTCGAAAAAACTAGAGAACTTATATTACTGAGAGGAAATAGTAGATAACTTCAATAGATATTTTGTAGAAAGCAACGAAATAGTTGAGGATATTGACCATTCATATCCATGGTGCAATAAAGACTTTAACCTAAATAAAAGCTTCCCAGAATTCAGAAAACTTACATTAACAGACCTACGGAAAATTATACTTTCCTTTGTTAACAAGTGAAGTGTACATGAAATATTAAACTCGAAAATATTGGAAAAAGTGGTTGAGACCATTGGTCATACTACATTAAAGTTTCAATACCTCACTTGACCCTGACCATATAACTGAAGGTTTGAAAGTAGTACTATTGTTCCGATACCTAAAATTGCTAACACTAGCAAAGCTGCGGAATTTAAACCAATTAATACTTTACCTCCAATCGAGAAGATACTACAATCGAATTTGTTGAAGAAAACTACTATATTTTAGTCAATAACCATGTGGCATTCCACCAAAGGCACTACACCTTTTTCAATTGTAATTCAGAAAGTATAACATGTATTTCAGAAAGTATAATTTGTAATTCAGAATAGTAAATTGTAATTCAGAAACCGTAACATGTAATTCAGATTAGTAAATTGTATTTCAGAAACTGTAACATGTAATTCAGATTAGTAAGATGTATTTCAGATTGTGTAACTTGTAATTCAGATTAGTGAATGTTAATCAGAAAGTGTGACATGTAATTCAGAAAGCGTGAGTTGTAATTCAGAAAGTGTCAACTGTAATTCAGAAACCAAGAACAACCCGTATTAGACGGAGAGCTGACTACGGAGAAATACGGGTGACTCGGTGCAAAGTGAAATTTAGCATTTATAGGTTTGGGTGTCACCAACGTAGCGTGAGACGGGCCGCCAGAAGGCACCCCGGAAGAATAACGCGAGGGTAGAGGGTTAAATATGCATTTTTTACGTAAAATAAGAAATAAGGTGCATGGCTGGAAATTGGCAGAATAATCGGATGTTATACAAATAAGGGGAGAAAAAATTGCCAGAAGACTAGGTGGAAGATAAAGGCCCGCCAGAAGGCGCTAATGTCGTAAATTTTTTTACAAACTTTTCGATATCTCGTTTAATTTTTAGATTTTGATGCTTTTATAAAAAAAGTCCCGTTTTTTTTTCGATTTTATTTTTTCCCCGCTCTGTTAACAAATTCTAAAAACTGAAATTTGAAGAGTAGGTAGATTTTGTCAAAAGGTATTTGCTGCAAAAAACAATTTGGATTTTTTCAATAGTTTGGGAGATCTATCGATTCCCCGGTTTTTTTGGATTATTTCACGGTTTCTGAAATACAATTTACTAATCTGAATTACATGTTACGGTTTCTGAAATACAATTAACAATTCTGAATTACAAGTTACGTTTTCTGAATTACATTTTACTAATCTGAATTACAAGTTACACTTTCTGAATTACATATGAAAAAGGTGTAGTGCGAGTAATCAGCACAGCTACTCATAAATAAATTTGAAACTGAACTAGATAATAAGTTTATTTGGTTTTTTGACCTATATGTCTATATTACTAGCAAAATTTAACAGTTATATCATTTGACTAATAGAAAACACGTATCAGGGTACAAATTATATGCTCATGTGAAATTGAAAATGATTTTGGCAGTGATCTGGGTTCACTTCTATTCTTACTTTTTTCAAATAATTTATTTGCCATTGTTTGCGGAGGCGAACATAGAAGTAGCAATACAAAAAAATTAATACCATATAATCAAGTGTCAATAACTGATTCTACACTAAATGAATGAATTCAATTATTTGACTAATAGAAAACAACGTATCAGGGTACAAATTATAAGCTCATGTGAAATTGAAAATGATTTTGGCAGTGATCTGGGTTCACTTCTATTCTTACTTTTTTCAAATAATTTATTTGTCGTTGTTTGCGGAGGCGAACATAGAAGTAGCAATACAAAAAAATTAATACCATATAATCAAGTGTCAACAACTGATTCTACACTAAATGAATGAATTCAAGCTGAATGTATTGAAAACAAAGGCAACTGCCAAATTCAAATACAGCCAGATAGACTTAAATAGTTATTAAAGTTACAAGGCCGATATGTAGCAAATAATGGATGAGGTTGAATATTGTATAACAACCAAATCCGTTATTTGCGTATCGGCCGTGTGTCGTTCAAGACTTTTCGTAATCCCCCTGAAATAATACATTTTGATTCCGAGGAAAGAACAAACCACGTACTTCGTAATTATACAGAAAAGTCCCAACATCGTGTTATCATGGAACATCTTAACAATATCACAACAATATTATAAACAACGTCAGTTTTTTGTGTTCGCGAGTTCGCTTTAACAACGACCATGGATGAAATTGAAGAAATTGAGGTACAAAATCAAATTTCTTTAGAAATATTGGGAGAATCATGTGCAGCGAGTGTTTATTTACTTCCGAAAATAACTCAAGAGCGATTTCAAAAGATTATGAAATTTTTGAAGAGTGGCGTAAAAGCAAGAACGTGCAATAATGCGCGATTGGAGCGCCACGTTCCAATCGCGCACGAAAGCAGTGTAAATGCTAAAAACCGAGTGATTATTAGCATTATTAGGTTGACGAAAATAACAGTAACAACAACAAACAATAACAAATTTGGAAGCGATTGGAACGTGGTGCTCCAATCACGCGTGATTGCGCGTGAATGTAAAGCTATCTATTATTAGCCTATACGAAAGGAAAATCAGAGGTTTATTCTCCTAACTCGCTGTGGACCAAGATTTCAATGTTGAAACTTGCTTTGAAAGTTTATGACAACATTGACATTTCAAGGTTACTTATTTTAAATCGTACACCATATTAGAGTATTATCTACAGAAATGGTATTTTCAGATTTGTAAAATTATTTTTGTTCTCGAGACGAAAGTATCATGGATACACACACATACCAAAGAAAGCAAACATTTTGTCTGAAGAAGAAGTAACTAAGTTTCTGTTGGAGGCAGATGATCATTAAGAAATAATGTTGTCAATCTTTTGAAGCAAAAGAAAGAACTATATTATTTTGACAATATTGATAGAGCTAGACATAATCCCAAAGAAATGTGGAAAACTTTGAAGAAACTGGTAAACAGTAATAGCCAAGATGTCTCCAATTGCATATGCTTCGATTCAAATGTGCAAAAAAAAATGTTACGAATAACGTAGAAATAGCTTGTAGTTTTAATAATTATTTTGTTGATAGTATTGTTGACATCATACAAAATATTAACATTACTGAACGTTGGCATAACGTAAACAATAATTTATATTTGAAATTCGAAAACTTTGAGATGCTCTCTATGAAAGATTTGCGAAAAATAGTAAGTAGCTTGGACAATAAATTTTCTGTATATGAAACTCTGAACTGCAAAATGATCAAAGAAGTCTTTGAAACCATTGGTCATATATTACTAAATTTAATTAATACATCTCTGCATACAGGAATAATACCTCACAAGTTGAAAAGTAGTACTGTTATTCCTATTCCGAAAATCGCTAACACCAATAAAGCCAAAGAATTTCGTCCGATAAATACTTTGCCACCAATTGAAAAAATCTTGGAAGTTGCTGTTTATGACCAGTTATTACATCATGTCACTAAAAATTCAGTTTTAATAGATAATCAGTCGGGTTTTCGAACAAAATTCTCGTGTGAAACAGCATTACAGCTCACAATATGTAATATTAAAACTAACTTAGATAGCCAGAAATATGTTATTGCTGTATTTTTGGACCTGAAGAGGGCTTTTTAGACAATTGATAGAGGAATTATGTTGTTGAAATTGAAACAGTATGAAATTGATGGAAAAGTGTTGGAGTGGTTCATGGATTATTTGAAAAATAGGAAACAGAAAGTCCGTTTTAAAGATGCACTATCAAATGAATTGAATGTTGATGTAGGTGTTCCACAGGGTAGCGTTTTGGGACCTCTCCTTTTTGTTTTATATCTAAACGATATTGGACTTTTCGTTGAATCTGAGTTCATAAACCTTTTTGCTGACGATACATTGCTTATTTGTAGTGATATTGAACTAGATAGAGCTGTTCTTAAAATGAACGGGATTTTAGAAACTGTGAATAAGTATTTATGCACCAACAAATTGAAGTTAAATGTAACAAAAACGAAAGCAATGATCTTCACTACAAAATATAAATACAATTCTCTCGATATCAATGGTATAAACCTACATATCAATACGAAAAAATTGAAGTTGTGTCAACGGGCAAATACCTTGGTTTCCAACTGGATAATTTTTTAAATTTTGATAGTCACTTTGAATATATTCATAAAAAAATATCAAAAAAACTATATTTTTTCAGTAGAATAGCACAACATTTGTCAATACAGTGTAAAGTTACAGTTTACAATGCTATCATTCAACCACACTTTGATTATTGTGCGTCTATATTATCTTTATTTAACCTCAATAAACTAAATATGTTACAAAAATAACAAAATCGAGGGATGAGGGTAATATTGAAAACAAATCGTCTTACTCCCATAAAAAATATGCTAGATTGTTTAAATTGGTTGTCAGTTGAAAGTAGACTCTACTATTTCACAATGATTCTGGTATTTAAAATTGTAAATGGTATGGCACCAGAATACTTTAACCAGTATGTCAACTTGAATAAAAACATTCATTCTCACAACACTAGAAATTCAAATAATATACATATAAATCGAACGGCATTTAGGAGTACCATGAACTCTATATTTTTTAAAGGTTTCAACAAATTCAACGAATTACCTGAAATATTGAAGAAAAAATCCAATTTGGAAGATTTTAAAGCAGCACTGAAAAAATTTTAAAAAAAATGAATAATAAAAAAAGTAATAGGTACTGTTATACTCCGTTTTGTTTAATTATATAATAATAATGTAATCTCAAATACCTAATTAGTCTATCTACATGCGAATTTTAATTTGTCAACGTCTGATTTTACCATTTTTTTTGTGTATACTTTGTTGTCTATCTAGATGGGTACTTTTTTAATTTTTAGCGCTTGATATTTATTCCATTGTGCTTGTGTCATGTTATTTTTAACCTGTAGTTGTGTATATTATATACCTATACCTAATTGGTCTATCTACTAGTGACTGAAGTTTTTAACTTGTGATTTTGCTATTTTTTGTATACACTTCGTTGTCTGTCTAAATGGTTATTTTTTTTTTTTTTTTTTTTAATGTTTAACGTGTGATATATATTTAATTGTACTTGTGTCATTTTATTATATTTTTTACTTATAGTTATGTATATTAGGTTTCCTATTTCAATAAAGATGTAATGTAATGTAATACATGTTTGCTTGAAAAGGTTATATAAATGTGTGGTATTTTTGACGAACTTGTTAAGCTGACTGTGGATGATTTTGAAAGCACCAGTACCAGAGTTTTGGTTACATTGAGGTATACTAAAAAAAAAAGACCAGGGTATTTGTCATTCCCAAAGAAGTACTTCCCTTTGATGCCTATGGTTTATACAAATACGTAGATTTGCGGCCTTCAAATATGGAAAATCGACGATTCTTCATTGGTTATAGGAATGGTAAATGTGTTAAACAAGTTGTGAGCATTCATACTATTGGAGCTGTTCCAAAGAAAATTGCAGCATTCTTAAAATTGGAAAATCTTCAGCTCTACACAGAGCACTCGTTTCGCAGATCCGGGGCTACTATGCTTGTAGAAAATGGTGGCGATCTACCATCGGAAAAAGAACTTGGAGGTTAGAACTCCTCTGCGGTGGCGGAGTCGTATATTGAAAATTCAGATTCAAAAGAATGAATGACGAGACAACTATTTCATATTAATGAGGCCACACCGACAACAAGTTCAAATACTGGTGCTATAGATGGTAAATCTCTCATCGATGGAATAGAAATTTCAAATAATAACAATTTGTCAAATTACTTTTCAAATTTATAAATAGTTAATATTATTATAATTATTGTCATTGTAAGCAGAATAAAGTTTTGAAAAAAATATTTGAACAAGTGATTTCTTAACGGCCACCGTAATATTTCAATAACGGATCGCAAAAATATAAATACCTGGCTATGAAGCATGTCTCTTTCCGAAGGTGCCAGCCCTGGATTGAGAGCCGCCAATCTCCACAACACGACGACCTCATCGCACAGCGATGAGCATGCATGTTGCGACGCGTGCGTATTGCTATTCACGTTGTTATGTTTGCCGCCTCCGCTGCCGCCGTATCCGGAATTTCCGCTGAGGAGGGCGACTTTGGTGTTGAACCACCAAATCAAGATCTGTTCGCACGCCAAACACTCTTCCGTTATGATTTCCAAAAGAGGTATGGCGTTCCTGTCGTTCCTCTTGAACATTTCTCTTACGATGCTGAGCAAGTTCCACATTCCTTCTGGTTCCCTTCCTCGAAGAGGTCTCAGAAGAGAAGTCCATTCTGCTGCCGCCGGAGGTGCAACGGTGCTCAGATAGTTCACGTCGCTGAAAATAGTCTGAAATAATTAGGTGGAACATAAAATATAATGTGGGCTGCATGTAGCCAAATAAAAAATTGGGTAATTGATTATAATTGAAAGGCTGATAGTAATAAACCAGTGTGATGAAAATACGAAATAAAAAAATACCAGAAAAATCATTGCAACAAACTTTATGTTCAATAGATAAAATACTTCAGGTTCTGTACTGTTTTGTAAAGCGGCAGTTTCACATAGCAGTGGACTGCATTAACAGCGACTGTTATGTAGGCGTGGCCATACTGTCAACTGTGAATCATACGACTGTGATCGCATTTGACGGTTATAGCAGCTACTGCGGTAAGTAGAAACTTTTCTACTTTTTCTATCGCAGTTGATGGCATTTGCACATGTCAAATAATAATTATGAACAATTGTTTAGATTAATCGAGTTATATGAAGAGAATATCTGTTTACGGAACATAATACTGGTAGACTTTAAAAATAATATGAAAAGGATAGCTCCGGTATTGTGGAAAAATGGGGTTACCAGAAGACATGGTGAAAAAGAAGATAAGCTCAGTAAGAGCCATATATCTGACTTAGAATGAATGAATGATAGCTGTAGAACAGATACAGGCACTGGTGTACTATACATACCAACAGTAACTTAGTTTGCACATATGCCTTTTTGGAATGATGTGCAAATAAACAAATTGAATACAAACCTATTTTTTCCTGTGATTGTTCTTTCCTTCATTCTGATTCTATACTTAGCTTTTCGTTAAGATGTAAACAAATTTGCATATGGCAAACGGGTAAAATTATGAAATTCCCCAATTACTGTCAATAATTCAGTTAATAAATTATTTTCCATATCAAACCGTGGCCAATTCAATAAAGATGTTTTACCTAGCATTTTTTCTTTTTATATTTCCGCAATACATTTTCTTGTAATAGTTGTTTTTTTTAATAACAAACACATTATTGCACACATAATCACTTTTTTCTTATCTTGTGCCATTTAGAGTGTAGGTATATTTACTAATTTTTAATTAGCCTGTCAAAGAGGATCTCATAGTGCAACTATCGCAGTTTTAGTAACCCCCACTACGTAGTTGCATTGTTATAGCAATCTACTGCTATGTGAAACTGCCGCTTAAATGACATACCAACAAATCAACTTTAACGATTCTTGTTAGAAAATCTTAGATCCAGCTTTGTTATAGTTGTTGTCATATACAGTTATATCAAGTCACATCCATCCTACAAGCTCAATTCTGAAATAAAAAAGATCCACACAAACACAGTTCTCTTATATATTTCAATGGTTCGTAGGCATAAACCTTGAGCAAATGCTTTTACTTGCATTTCTTGAAACAGACATATTCATTTTGTTGAGTTATGAGGGAGACAAATGTTTAGTATAAGCATTTGCTACCTTTTATGAATACTGCCCATTGAGTTTTCAGTTTATTAGAAGTTGCAGAATCATGTACAATCAAAAACCAACAAAAAAAGGTTATTCTATTGGAAAAGAATGTTCAAAATTAATCTAGTATTAATATGCTCAAATACTCTCCTTGTTTTAACCAACTGCTGAAAGATTCCTTGTTTTCCAATGTCAAAATTCATTGATTAATCCAATACCTTCTTTTCATATCGAATATGAAATATCACTTTTTTGATACAAAGACAAAGGACGCAGTGTCGGTTGTAATAAATAAAGATAATTTTTTCATCGACTATGTGTATAGCAGCCGACTATTGTCCAGACTACCTCTCAAGCACATTGAAAACCGCCTACCTGCTTCATTATATTATTTTATATCATAGGGCACTGAATAAGGCCTATGGATTAATTTCATTTAAGTGTAAGGGTCTTCGGATTCCAACCAAGGGCAGTAAGAATTGAAAATGGATTGTGGTATACAGATAATTTGATTGGATTTTAAACTTCGAAATATATCTGATCTAATTTATTTGATCACATTGTGGTAAACTCACCTGAAAACTATAGGTGCTGGAACACAAAACTTAATCAAAATCTTCTTAATATTATCGTGCAATGTCTTTTCATCAAGGTACCAAGAGGTCTGATCGTTCGCCGAAGCACCTGCTGTCGGGTCCGGAGCACCGCAGACCGAATTGATGGCTGACGGTTGAGATCCTAAAAGTTCGTCTAGCAGTCTTTGAGCAGTTGGGAGAATTTGTTGCGGTAGTTCGCTGATTAAATACTGTGCGAATTTTTGTAGCTGATCCCGCTGGAGGCGTGATAATGATTCCGATACTGGGGCTCGTAGCGTTACTAAGTGAGGCTGAAAAATAATTGTTTGATCATAAATTCGGAACGAGCAAAAATTAAATTGATAATCAAATCAGAGGTCAACAAAACTGTCTCGAGTTTTGGACTCAATATCGAATAACAGCAATGCTTCAGCAAGACTCAGACTTGCAACCCAGAAAACTTGGAGTGATACTCAGGACTAGCTTAGCACCGAGAACTATACCTAGTATGTAGGTCAAACTGGGTGGTATTTATTTTAACGGAATATGCTGCGCTCCGTTTGAAAATTTTAAATGGTACTTCACTCCTAATGTTTCAGGCCGTCGGAGGGATTGAAGAGGGTAGATTATAGTAAAATGCCAAAAAACTTCGCCAAAAATGACCTTTCGAAATATATTAATTGATATGCAAATAGACTGAAATTGTTTTTAAGGGCGTTTCGTCGGATGGGTTGATTTTAGATAAAGTATTCATATTTTCCGCAAATGGAAGAGAACCATATTCTACTTTTGAAATGTTAGTTGATAAAAAAATTACTGCGTTCACTCATATTTTTTCAGGCCGACGGATGAGTTGAGGGTTGACTTTCGATTAAATATTCAATAATATCAGCAAATGGAAGAGTACCGCGTTTTGCTTTTCACAGCTGTTCACTGGAATTGAAAGGGTTAATTTCGGATGAAATTACCAAATTTCTCGGCAAATGAAAGAATGCCGTAATATCCTTTTGAAATACCCCGGACCTCCAACCCTTTTGTCGGAGGTGGAAAGGTGGAAGGGAGTTAATTTAAATAATATTCGTCTACAAATATTCATTCACGTCTTTATCGAGCTGAATAAATGGAATTTCATCCTAATTTGACCTTCTGTATCTAAATTAATGTTTTTAACATTCCTCCCGTTTGTAAAAAAAGCTCTGTGATGACAAACAACTGAAAGCACCCAGCTTTGGCCTTAAACTATCTCAATTCACTCTAAATAATATATTTTCTTCATCCTGCTGAAATAGCTGGAGGAATTTTTGAAGACCACTAAAGTATCTAGAAGTATTTATTTCTTAGTTTCAAATACATATTATGTAAACTTTGTAGGTTGTTTTCTGGATTCCCACAATACTGCACCTCATGCATACTGAATAACGGAACCACTCGTAGATTTCCTTGTTTCTTTATCCCCTGCAAAATCTGCATCAGTATAGCTCTTCAGAGACATATCCTCTTTGTATATAAGACCATAGTTCAAAGTTCCTTTCAGGTATCGCAGTAATCTTTTCGCAGCATTCCAATGACAAATTTTTGGGTTTTGCATGTGCCTGCTCAAATTATTCACCGTGTAAGCGATATCAGGTCTGGTGACAGTGGACACATACAGAAGAGAACCTATAACTTCTTTATAGGGTTTATCAGAAGCATCCGTAGATTCACTCGAATCATCTTCACCAACAACTGATGGCGTCGCTACAGGATTTGAATTATCCATGTTAAATTTTAGTAATATGGCTCGAATGTATGAAGCTTGGTTGATATGCAACGTGGATGCTGGATAATGTTCATTCCCAAATAAGAGTCTGCTTTGCCATGCGTTATCTCAAACCTTTGATTCAGTTTGTTCAAGAAAGCTCTCAGATCCTCTTCCTGTTTTCCTGTGATCAAACCATCATCTACATACAAACATATGATGATTTGGCTCGGTAATATCCTCTGAAAAACAGGAGTCTGATTCGCAAGACTGGAAACCATTTTCTAATAAAAACTCTGTGAATTTCTCATTCCATTTCTTCGGTGCTTGTTTTAAACCATACAGACTTTTCTTCAGTTTACATACTTTGTTCGAACCATCCGAATAACCTTGGGGTTGCACCATGTAGATATCCTCGTCGATATCGCCGTGTAAAAAAGCGGTTTTGACATCAAACTTCATCAGACAGTGATTTTTCCTTGCTGAATGTGTCAGTATCAGCCTAATCGAATCATACCTTGCGACTGGACTGAATGTTTCACTATAATCGATTCCATATTCTTGCATGAAACCTCTAAAAACTAGTCTTGCTTTGTATTTCAATAATTTTCCATTGTTACCATATTTCATTTTGAAAACCCATTTACATGTAGGAACTTTTTGGTTTTCTGGAGCTTTTGTCAATGTCCGTGTATCATTACGGATCAAAGAGTTATAATCTTCATCCATAGCAATTTTCCATTCATTAACTTTTACAGCTTCTTCAAATTCTATACTTTCAGCTTCTCCAATCATAACTACTTCCATATTGTCCACTTCATAGCGTTCAGGCTTCTTCAAATTACCTCTGCACCTCAGATTGTAACGTTCTTTTGATGTTTCTGCTTCTATGGTATCATTTGCAACAGATCTTTCTCGTTCCGCATCGTCCGCACCATTGTTTGTGTGATTCATTGTATTTCTGTCCATGATGAAAGATGTGTTTGGATGACAATCACCTTTATCAAAAATGAAACTGTGCAGTTTGTCTTCAGAGTTCTTGATTTTGACATTTTTAGAAAAATCTTGTACAGTGTGGTTCATCTGGGGTCCGAATATAACATCACGAGCCACTTCGATTTTTCTGGAATCTGATATGTATACTTTGTAGCCTTTGGTATTTTCCATGAAACCAACGAAGACCCCTTTTTTACTTTTCACATCCCATTTTAATCTTTTCTCTTTCGGAACATGGATGTAGACACCTTCACCAAAAATACGAAAGTCTGGTAGTTGAGTATTCTCATTGAACCACAAATCATTCGGAAGTTTATTTTTCACTGTGGTAATACCAGTTTTATTTAGGATATACACAGCATAATTTACTGCTTCTGCCCACAGTTTTTTGTCAAGATTCTTGGAATGTAACATTGTTCTCAGCATTTCTACAATTGTTCTGAAATCTCATTCTGATCGGCCGTTCTGTTGTGCTGTATATGGAACGGACAACTGATGTTTCTGATGTAAATTGTGATAATCGACTTGGTATAATATAAACTTTTGAAAGCAGTTAAACCAAATATAAATATATCTTTATTTATGGTTTGTTTGATTTTCAACCAGGTTTAGGAAAACATTCAGCTTTTGATTTATTTCTGACTTTTGTTTTATGAAATAAACTACTCTGGAGCTAGAATAATCATTGAATAATAAAATGTAATTGGAACCACCTAATGATGTTTTCTTCATGGGACCACATAAATCCATTTGAATCAGTTCTTCAGGTTGTTTTTCACGACTGGAATTCACAGAAAAAATTATCTTCATCAATGAACAGAATCTCATACTTTTTCAGAACATTTCGTACATGTGCAATGTTTTGATGTCCTAAACGTTCATGACAAGTTTTTATATTTCCGGATATGGAGCTGATAGCAACATTTCCTACCATGCTTTATTCAACTTCGAACAACATTTCGAATAATTTTGCTTTTCGGGTAGCAATAGCAAAAATAATATCATTTTTCAGAAATTTGCACGTTTCTGAATCAGAAACCATTTTGAAGTCTTTATCTAGAATGGTTCCAGTGGAAAATAAATTACATTTGAGTTCAGGAACGTACAAGACAGCTTTAATTTCCGAAGATATCCAATTTTCTCCATTGAAAGATTGTATCTGAATATTTCCAATTCCTATGGCTGAAATGAATGAACCATCTCCAATTCTGATTGATTTGGGTTCTGCAAACATCATATATTGATGAAACCATTCCTTTCTGCTTGACATATGATCACTAGCGCATGAGTCAAGGTACCATTTATCAATATTCATCGACAATGTGCCGATTAGTGCAACTCTTCTCTGGTTTGGAGTTTCATTTTCCTTTTTCTTCCTAAACCAACAGTCTTTCATCAAATGGTCCTTCTTTTTGCAAAAATTACAAATTGGTGTCCATTTTTTATTTCTCTTCACTTCAGTTCTGAGAATGTCATTTTGTGTCTTTCTTGTTACTATTGCTATATCTTTACTTTTTCTGCAGTTTCCTAATCTCTCTTCTTCCAACAAAATTCTACTCGTCAGATTATTTAATGTTCGTTGATCGGAGCTAACGGAATCCCATGCACTGAAGAAATGTGCATACCCTTTTGGTAACCTCATCAGAATGTTGGTCATAATCATCGAATCAGGTATTTTATCAGGTATTTTTTCACCAAGAGCTTTCATTGAATGGGTCATTTTCTCCAATCTCATGATATTAGCAGAAATACATTCAGAGTCATCAAAGGAGTATGAATAAAATTGTTGTTGTAACATATGTAGCGAAGTTTCTGATTTTTGCGTGAATAAGGTCTCCAATTTACTGAGCATGTCCATACTTGTAGTACAGTAGGTAATCATCTGCTCGTTCATACTCGTGACGATAATTCTTTGGGCATCAATATCATCCAGGTGGTATAACTATCCGTGTATCCGTGTTGCTGATTAGATCAGGTTTTGGCGAATTTCCCACTGCTACATCATACTTTTCGGCACTCTTGAGTATTATGTTGACCTGGACCTCCATGTATCATAATTCTGCTTCCCGTCCAATTTGATAATTTTCGCATTCGAAAACTCCATTTGGAACGTCAATCTGTCAGTTTTATTTCAAGTTTGATAATTTTCTGCTGTTCAATCTATCTTTCACTACTACCAATATTTTACTTTAATTCACTTACTCTGGGCCCATAACCAGTTGAAAATTGTGATAATCGACTTGGTATAATATAAACTTTTGAAAGCAGTTGAACCAAATATAAATATATCTTTTCACAAATTAACAACTGAATTAACATATTCATTTTTCTTCAAAAATATATGACAACATAATAATAATACAGGGTAATTCTTCATTTCAACAAATACTAATGGATTGACTCTCTGCCTACGATCTCCCGTATTTCGCTGATCGTGGTTCCAGGTACATTTGATGTATTACAACTGTTTCATATGGTCTGTTATTTTCAGTTTATTACGGTGTTTATTGAGACATTGTGTCGACGTATTTCTGTTAATCGATCGTTTAAAGGCATTGAGGTACGTAAGGCATAATTTGTGCCCAAAAAAAGATGAACAACTCATTAGACACCAACATTATTTACTTCAACTTGTTGGAATATTGACCAAAATTAAGTATGTTTATGTATATAAAGAGCACGCGTAGGCACTTCAAGATTATGTGTACAAAACTGATGAACATTATAGTTAGTTACTTTTTTACCTTCCGTTCTTCTAATAACAGCAAATTGTTGTTAGTGAAAACCAAATACACTGTGTATTATTTCATCCTATAACCAACACAACTTTCATATGTTGCTATGTTGTGCTCTGCAAAAACCATTCGTTTTTGCTATTTCCTATTTAGAGTTATGCTAAAACTTAATTTGAAACCACCAGCTTCAGTTCCACTTTTGATGAAGTTGGAAAAACACTGATTCTGGCTTTCCACATATTTACATCCAGAGGCGGCACTTTCCTACATATATAAAAGGTGTTTTTTTTTGTTATAAATTTCCAAATTTCACTTCGTTTTCAACTTCTTCAAATGAGAAGAGCACACGGTATAATTTTACGTTAAGGGTAACCTGTATATTGGAAATAAATTTTAAGGCTCAGTTTTGTAGAAACTTTTATTTGTCTACTCTCTGAGCGCCTTCTCTTCCAACAACCAGAATATTCAGGAACAAAAACGCCATTGGTATAAAAAAATAAATATTGGTTTGTTCAGAAAACACAAACCTTCAAGACAATTCCGCACAATTATTTCCTTAAGAATGGACAAGGCGCGACGAACTGATAAAATTTGCGGTCGCGGAGATGAAATGAAATGACCGGTAAGCGGTAACAAAATTGCAATAAATCAACAGACGAGTACCGAAACGTAAAATGTGATGTAGTAATGCGTCACTGCAAAATGCGTACTTGGGTCTTGGGTTTTCTACCTGCTTACCATCGCGGACGGGGCAAACGACCATTTCTAAGAAATTATTTATGATTTTGTATGTCTCAAAATTATTTCAAATATAAAAGAACTATGCTCAGATTATACGAATATTTGATTATTGGTAAATGAACTTTTAACTGTAATCTATTCTGTACGTGAAAAGAATAATTCTACTTGGTTGAAGTCTATTCTTTTCCATTTTCTGATGGAAATGTTAATGAAACTGGTTGTAATTTGTTTTTTTTATAATACAAAATACAATAACGATGATTATTGCAAAATTTATCTATTTTTTTTAAATATACTTGGTGTAATGGCATTTTAGTGAAACAGGATAAGTTGGTTCAGATATTGTAGGAGATAAATTATCAAAGCAAATGTAAATATGATTATTTATTATTAACAAAATATACATGTATCAATATACAGTGGGATTCACTTCTCATGAAATCACCCTCGTATCTTCCGTAATTTTGGACGTAGTACCATGAAATTTTCAGGATCGATAGATACACTAGAAATGGAATCACTGAAAGGGGTCATCTTACGTGATATACACTGCATGCCAGCAGCGATGAAACCACCCATTTTCCCGGTAAGTTACATTACGAGTCAAAATTGGCCCAAAATTCTTTCGGGTTTGTGTTTAGGATCCCAAATTACTACTAATACCTGTCTCCTGAAAATTTTCCGCCTCTGTATCTTCCGTAATTTTCGACGTACAACCATGAAATTTTCAGGATCTTACTACCTACTTTCTCTCGGCCCTTGGGATGTTCTCTGAAAATAACAGGATTTTCCTCTTGTCTGAACCAAAACAAAACAAAAAACTCCTACGATAACACCACCAAATTTCATACTTCCACATAGATGTTCTGCTTCTGTAACGCAACTTTTTTCAGATTTAACCAAAACTGTATCTATCGTGCAAAGGGTTCATTTCTAGAGTATCTAGAGTATACCCTGAAAATTTCATGGTTATACGTCGAGAATTACGGAAGATATGGAGACGTTTCCGTGAGAAGTGAAATAAATCAGAATTTTTCAGGACTGTTCAATTTTTCAGGAGATAGGTGTATTAGTAGTAATTTAGGGATCCTGAACACGAATCCGAAAGAATTTCAGAGTAATTTTGCCTCCTAATACAACTTTCCGGAAAAATGGATGGTTACATCGCTGCTAGCGTGCAGTGTACATCACGTAGGACCCTGCAGTGAGTTCATTATCTACCGATCCTGAAAATTTTATGGTCCTACGTCAAAAATTACGAATAAATGAGGGTGTTTCCATGAGAAGTGAAACACACTGTATTCATCAAAAATTAACAAAATTGCATAGAATGGATTATTTCTAGTAATATACGCTATACGCCAGTAGCGATAAAATCACTGAAATTTCCGAAAAATTATTGTGAGACGCACAACAGGTCGAAAATGTATACGAATTCGCGATCAGAACCATTTTATTACTAATATATTTTCCTGAAAAAGATTCAGTTCTGAAAAATATAAAATTGTGAAAAATGCAGATTCGATAGATGTATGTATAAAAAATGAACAAAATGAACTAGAATTAGTTATTTCAAGTGATATACACTTTACGACAGCAGCGATGGAACCAGCAAATCGCAATAGAAGGCAAAATAGGTTAAACATGTATTCAGATTCATTATTTGACCAACCCTTTTACAAATTCACTTTATCTCTAAAAAAATCATCAGTTCTCATAAATTCATATTTCTCACCTCTGTAACAATCGAAATTTTTGACGTACAATGGTTTATTTATGATGTATCTATTTTGTTAATTTCATACTGATACGCCAACAATTATTATTAATAATTTTTTTCAGGTGCAAAGTGAATAAGTAGTAAATTAGTTGTTCTAATTACGAATCCGAAGACAATTTAGACCTATTTTATTACTTTCTATTATAATTTTTCGAAAATGTCGGTGGTTTCATCGCTGCTGGCGTGTAATACATTTCACATGAAATATCCCGTTCTGAGTCATTTTGTTAATTTTTCATGTATCTATCGGATATGCAAATTTCAAAATTCTAAGACAAAAATTACGGAAGTTACAGGAGCGTTTCCATGAGAAGTGCGATACAATCAATAAAATGTTTTTAAGTGTTTACTTAATGGAAATATGTTTATTGGTTTCAATTTATTTCTTCCTTTCGTTTTTTATTGCTCATTGCTTCATTTCCATTCCGTGGTTTGTTCTACTATCCACTAGTTCTGGAATCATGAAACTCATGTAGAAATGTACGAGTTTGTTCTACATTTTGTTTTTCCAGAACTCATCACTTCTGTCTATGATCTGATACTTGACACCTCTTGTCGTCCAAACACATATTATGTATTTTCCTATCCATCTTTTCTATATATCTATTGAACGTATTCCGCAGGTTTAGAACGATTATTTGTAAATACCATAAGTGAAAAAAAAAACCGTCGTTTGGAAAACCGTTGCTGCTTTCATACCCGTAGAATTTGAACAAAATTCGAAAGGTTTTACCGAAGAGTATCAATTAAATGATAAATTTTCTCTCCAAATATTTTCACCAAGTGGAAATAATGAACGTCTGCACGAATCAGCCAAATCAGCTGTCGCCATATCGAAACGAAACTTCAAAAATATTTACTTATTCTTACCTTCCTATTATTATTTCGTTTACGACGTCGGGTCGATATCGATATTCGCAGTCTTTTTTTTTTCTTTTGTGTTTTGGCATCGACTGCTATGGTCATTAGCCGTGTGTTCTGGATAGGCCTTGTTACTAACTCCATACGCCCTTAGGAGCAGCACTGTTAATTATTAACGTAACAGTGAATCGTGGAGGATTATTCCCCGCCGACACGACCTTCAATCATTCAGACTTTCACTACTGAAAATGAAAAAAAAAGACCGCCCCGGCTGGGAACCGAACATGGAAACTCTTGGTTACCAGGCTGGCGCTTAACCACTGCTCTAATCTCCGCCCGGTTATCAGTATTGTTTTGTTTCCTCGACGGTTATTCGCATTATTCGCATTCTCAAGATTTCTTCACATCACTAACAAAATAAACCGATATGCTGATGAATATTCGTATTCCCAATAAATTCCAATGCGTATAATACGCGGTGTAAGAGGGGGGGGGGTAAATTATTTTCGCGGGGGTTTACACCGAATTCCAAATCACCGCAACCTGCTGTTTGGAAACACGATTTATCAATGAATAATGGTTTATTTCAGTTTTTCTACTTTTGATGGTCACATATTCAATACCATATTCACAATCATTGTTCCAGACAAGAATTCGATATTTGGGAAAAATTTCTCATTTTTTTATAGCGACTGTACGATATTCATATAATTGTTTACTTCCATCAACTGTACTATTATTTTCATTCATAAGTCGTTCCCATTGATTGAAATGAAGCAGGCACGCAAGAGGAGGTGCTTCAACAGAGGGCGCCATGAAACGGGCTGAATTTGATTGGTTTTCTTAAAAGGTAGAGCTCTGGCTCGTACTTTCGTTTGGGATAACGACATAATATTTCAAGCAACAAAAAATATTTTCATGCAGATGAAGTTTCACACTGTGTGCTTGTTAACAAATTTAATATCGATAATTCATTCCTAAGGTGGTGAAAAAAAATCCTAAAAATTACTCAAAAATGACCGAAATGGAAATATTTGGTCTATATTTCCTGACTTCTCATTTGAGAATTTCGATTTCAGGAGAACTAATAAGCATCGTTTCAACCTTTGTCTATGAGCTACTCTTTACAAAAATGTACTACCATTTTCTCTCAAACGAAAGTGACAGCGAAGGTTCTGCAGCACGAACTCAATTTTGCTCCTTGTCTACTCTTAAGACATATCAGTTGAAGTTGTAAAAAATTAAATTGAATGAATAAGAAAGTGGGATGATTGGGTATTAGGAAGGTTGTACCTACGGCAGAATTGTGAAGGAAGAGGATTCGCTTATCTGTATGGACATTTTGAAAAATAAATAAATTAGAAACAACCCTTTGAAAATTATGAACGGACGCCACTGGGGACTACAAAGTAAAAATCGGAAAAACATCAAACACGATACCCCAAACCGAGACACCCGCCCCCGCACACTTACCCAATGGATGCGAGTGAGACAAACGGCGACGACGTGCGAGCACCAGTAAGCGGTCGAGTTGCAGGTGCAGTTGCAAGAGGAGATGCGTCTCCGGTCGAAGGTCACGGCTACGTTGTGGACGCCGCGAGGCGGTTGCTGAACGCTGGCCGACAGGTGGAAACCTACGGAGAGAAGAAAGAAAAAGCTGTTGAGTGTTGGGAGAACAATGCGTAAAGCGTTACTGATTTATTTTTTCCGCGCCGTTGGCCTGCTATTGTTTACGATTTGCCAAAGGGATGGTGACAGGTGAGGTAACGAAGGTACACACCTCGATTACGAGGGTATGCACTGCGAACACCTGCTTCCTTTTATTTACTGTAACAGTCTCAATTGATGGAAATTAGCATCAGGGCCGGCCCTAGCAATTCTAGCGCACTGCGTGAATGATCCAAAACGCACCTTTCCCATATCTTTGCATACTGAATGAATTCGAGTAGGTGGTAAAGTTGTTTTCTTGATAAACTGCGTGATGAACTTGAAAGATAGATGCTAGTTTTATAACAACGGTTACTAAACCGAAACCCCTTGGCTAATTAGTACAATTGGAAATTATATTTACTAGAGGCATTCAAAACTCGAGTAAATACAGCTACAAACAATTAAAATATTGCAGTTGTCTTAATAATTCCAATAAAGGATTGCTATAAAAATCAGATGTGGGCAACATTGAAAAACAACTCAAATTAAGGCAACTATAGCATCCAGAAGAAACACTTACTTATTTTATCAAGTCTATACCAACTACTAGGATGTACTACCTGAATTTAATCAGTTGAATTAAAATCGAGTAGTCTACATTGTACATACATACAAAATTACAAGTAGCTTATTCAACCCCTCATATTAATTAATGCGCGGAGAGATTGTTAGGATTTATGTATCGAAGGGTGCTATGTAATGATCTTGTACCGTCCCACTTCGATCACTGTGATACACCAAGCAAAAGAGCATAAAATGAGCGAGTTTTTAACAAAAATACTAGTAGGAAACCGACTATGCCATCACATGAAATACAGTCCTTAGTTATTTTCCTTTATGTTTTCGACTCGCAACTGTCATTTGTTAATTTGTTATAAACATTTAAATAACAAAAAACGTGTTTTTTCAAATTGTTTTTCTTATAAAATGAAAAATAATAAAGCAATCTGGTTGTGTATAAGTGAAATACGAACAAAATGGGATGTTTAACTACCCGGTCGGATCATTAGTAACGGAGAAAAACTGGAAAAACCGGAAAATTTTGCGATTTTTTGAAAAATTCACAACTCCGTCATTTTCAAGAAGTAGGATTGGCCTTCCTCATGAAAGTACTGAAAGTATTGAATCATGTGTACTTTATGTGTGCACAAAACAGACGCTGTCGAATAGTTAGTTTTGGCAAAATTGCAATTGAAATTTTTTTTGCACTATCTTGCAGCGTGCCTGGATGCTCTAGTGATAGCCCGATTTCAATTTCTCAAACAGATTATGAAAGCAGAAGTATAGTACTACAAAACGTATATTCTCATTTTGCGCTACAATGGTGTGAAATGGATGAAAAATGCATGCAAACATGACTGAAAACGGCCGAGCCCGCGTTAGCTGCCGAGTGGCAAGAGAGTCCGGGAGATAAGGGGACTTCTTCTAATGAACGGGTTTCGTGATAATACGCTTCCCCTCATCTCCCGCTGTCTCCTTCCACTCGACCGCTTCCACCAGCTCGGCCGTTTTCAGTCATGTTTGCAAGAATTTCTCACCCATTTCTCAGCATTTTAGTGCAAAATGAGAATATACATTTTGTGGTACTGTACTTATTTTTTCAAAATCTGTTTTAGAAATTGAAATCGGACTATCACTAGAGCATCCAGACACGCTGCAAGATAGTGCAAAAAAAATTCAAATTGCAATTGTGCCAAAACTTATGATCTGTCAGAGCCTGTTTTGTGCTCACATAAAGTACATATGATTCAATACTTTCATGAGAAGGGCCAACCCTACTTCTTGAAAAGTGGTGGAGTTGTGAATTTTTTAAAAAATTGTAAATTTTTTCGGTTTTTCCTGTTTTCCTCCATTACTAATGATCCGATCGGGTCGTAAAACATTCCATTTTGTTCGTATTTCAATTATCTACAATTTCTTTCATTGGAGCAACCAGATTGCTCTATTAGTTTTCATTTTATAAGCAAAACAATTTTAAAAAAAAACACGTTTTTGGTTATTTAAATGTATATAACAAATTAATAAATGACAGTTGCGAGTCGAAAACATAACAGAATATAACTACGGACTGTATTTCATGTGATGGCACAGTCGGTTTTCTACTAGTATTTTTGTTAGGAAAAAATGCTCAATTGATTGGCCTGATAACATCTATGGTCCTTGATCTTACACAAAAAGTTCAAAATTCTTGTCTGCGGTTGATGTACGGCATTCGCGAGGTCAGATAGTTTCTTGTAGACGTAAGGAATGTAAATGGCTCAACATGTGCAATGGTCGACAATTACTTATGTCATGTTTATATTTCAAAACACAAGACACCACCTTATTCACATAATAAATTGAAATATCGTTCTGACGTTCATAATTTGAATATTTGGCGAAAAAAAAATTCCCGCTACCTGTGGTAAAACAGAAAATCTCAGGGCGTTTTGGTTTTGTGGGATCTTGAAACTGAATTTAAGTAATATCCAATACTCCAGGCAAAGGTGTTTTATTTCAGCGAAGTCTACAACTATAATATTGACTTCAAAATACATTCAGAAAAATAAATAAAATGAACAGACAAAACGTTCAGGCACGTACTACACCACACTCACCTATAATATTGACCAGGCGGCAACAAATAAAATATTCAACAATATTATATAGTTGCATAAAACCAAAAGGTTCAATTCATAATTCAGACTCTCATATCATTTCAGTGGAAGAAACATTCCTTTTGAATGCCCATGTTAAAAGAACCAAGGAAAGCAAATAAATTTTATCTTTACACCAGAACGCTTTTTTGTATTTTCGAATATGCCACAAAAACTCGGACAGAGCGCCGAAATTCTAAATGCGAAGATGTGAGCCCCAAGGTAGGCAACCAACTCTACCGACCTACCGTACCGAAGGTCACAGCAGATCGGTCGATCAGGGGACACAAATCCAGGAAGGAATAGGGTGTTTTGCTACAACCTGCCCCCAAAGCTTCTGCGAGAGTAAGGTTATGGATCTGATGCTGAAGCTGGTATACTGACATTAAACAATTTTAGGTGAGAGGCATGGAACATCCCTCTCTCTTTGTTTCCCTCCGGGTGTTGCAGAACGTAAGTGGACTGACTGATCTTCTTCTTTATTTTATAAGGCCCCTCAAATAATAGTAGAAACTTTTTAGTCTCCGACTTCAAAGATGAGGAAGTATTATTGGCCCTGAGCAGGACAAGGTCTCCTACAGAGAATCCTAGGTGAGGCCGGCCTGGGTTATTGACTGACCGTCGTGCAGCTTTACCGCGTAGGGTAGCTTCCGCTAATACCAACTTCTGAGCTGTGGTGACCCGCGAGTCGTCATTAGCAAGAGGATGACAAAGTGCTTTAGGCAGAAGAGGTGAAGGCTCAGCCCCCCGCTGAAGTTCATTTGGAGTGTATCCAGTGGATTCATGAACAACGCCATTTAAAAACTCCGCAAATCGGGGCACCTCCCAAGCCCACCGTGAGTGTTGTTCGTGGCAATACGTCCGGAAAAGTCGACCTAATTCACGCATCACTCTTTCGGACGGGTTGGCACAAGGATGTCGCACAGAACAATAAACTAATTGGATACCCGCATCCGCCAAGGTAGACCTCCAGACACGGGAAGTATACTGCGTGCCATTATCCTGCAGAATTCGCCTCGGCTTTCCATACGTAGGGAAGTATTCCTTGAATAAGCATTTAAGCATGGCCCTGGACGTTGCTTTCTTCAGGGGGTACAGTGCGACGAACTTGGTAAATAAATTATAGACAACTAAGAGGTAGGTGGCGCCCCCACGACTACGAATAAGAGGGCCATAGATGTCAGTGGCTATTATATCCGATTTGTCCGTCGGGACAATCTGCATTTGTGCGGGCCTCGGCAAAACCGATGCTTTCGACTTTTGACAAATGTCACAGGCCACAAGTACCTTCTTGATCGTGCGGTGCATGTTCGACCACCACAATTCTTTTCTCATGGCCACCCAAGTCTTGTATATTCCGAAATGTCCTATAGCACAGTGAAACGCCTCCACAAAAACAGTTATGAGATGCTTCGGGACACACAATAAACAGGTATTCTCCTCAGAACCCCGTTTGTACAACAATCCTTTGTACAGGACAAACAACCGCCGGAGTCTGTCATCCGAGACCAAATTGGCCTGGATTTGGGAGAGTTTCTCATCCTGCGATTGATGATACTCCATTTCCGATAATGTTTCTTGAAATGAAACAGGAAGCTGAAGTAAAGAAAAAATGGTGAAGCACTTGTCCTCTGGTGTGGGAAAGCGAATACATGCGTGACGGGACAGTGCGTCTGCTTCTATGTTTTGGTGCCCAGAGACATGCTCTGCCTGGAACGAAAATTCCTGTAAAGCCAGAGCCCATCTAGTTATCCTTGGTGATAGCAATCGGCACGTGTGAATATAAGTGATTGCCTTACAGTCCGTGTGCAAAAAAAACATAGCTCCCAACAGATAAACTCTCCACTTCTGGAAAGCCCAGAGGACTGCTAGAACTTCCTTTTCAAATGCACTATACCTGCGTTGTCTTTCTAATAACAAGCGAGACGCATACGCTACGACTTGTCGTTCATCCCCGACCATCTGAAACAAAACTGCGGCAATCCCCACATCACTAGCGTCCGACTGCACATGCCAAGGCAGCATCGGGTCAGGGTGATAAAGTAGAACTTTATTCTGCATGTGGCTTTTGATGTCCTGGAAGGAATTTTCCTCCAACGGACCCCATTTCCATTTAACAGATTTCTTCAGGAGATTGCTAAGAGGTGCGGCTAGTTCTGCGAACCTATGAGTAAATATTCTGTCATATTGACAAAGTCCCAGAAATTTTTGGACCTCCTTGGAGTTTCGAGGCCGAATATAATCAGTAATCGCCTGAACCCGCTCTGAATCTGGGCGTACGCCACTGGAACTGAGCACATAACCTAAATAAGGGATTTCGGTCTGGAAGAAATGGCATTTTGCAAGTTTTAAGGTTAGGCCTGCGTCACTCAGGCACTGGAACACCTTCTGCAAGTGTATTAAATGCTCTTCCACAGAGGGACTCATCACTAAAATGTCGTCGACATAAGAGACAACAAATCCTTCGCATTCCTTGCCAGGTATAAGATCGAGGCCCCTAGTGAAGGCACTGACTGCCGTTTTAATCCCAAAAGGAATAACACAAAATTTGTAAGTTTTTGTTCCTACCATGAACCCGGTATATTTCTGATCTTCTTCCTTGAGGGGGAACTGCCAATAGGAATGGGTTAAATCCAGCGTACTCAGAATTCTTTTACCTGACATCATTTTCATGATTTCTTCTATTGGACGAGGTAACTCATAGTCAGGTTCCATAACTGAATTCAACCTGCGTGCATCGAGGCAAACCCGTACCGTACGATCCTTTTTCAAGGTAGTTACCAATGGAGAAATGTATTCAGTCGAGCACCGCTTGATTACTCCCCAAGATTCCATTTGGATTATGGCGTTTTCAACAGCTTCCCTATGTGCCATGGGAATAGGATAGCGTTTCACAAAGAACTTTGACTCATCAGTCAGTTTTATAGAGTGAACATATTTATCAGTGCGACCAGGTTTGTCAGCAAAGATGGGAGCATAGGAATTCAGTAAACGATCAAATTTGACTTTGTAATTTTCAGGCAGTGCAACAGCACTGACAGCTTGTGAAGGATAATTTTTTATTTCTGATGTTTTGCCGCCTGGAAGTAGGTCTAAATTATTTTTTGACACAGCACACAAATTAAGTGGGTCTGGAATTGAAATGCCATGAGTAATTTCCAGTTCAGGAACGGTTAACTCTTGACAACGGACTTTAACTCTTATAGTACGACTAGACAAATCAATATTAGCCTGAAACGTACGCAAAAAGTCACAACCTAACAAGACAAGATAAGATAACTCTGAAATAACAAGGATTTCTTGTGAAATATCAGTATTTCCCAATTTAAACTCAAGTTGGGCTTGTAGCGACACTTTCTTAAATTTGGATTTGAAAGCTCCTACTACCCGAACGCCTGTAGGTTTAAAATGAGGAATCTTATGATGCAATCTCCTAACTGTGACCAAACATCGTCCGATATTGAAGAGACTGTGCTGCCACTATCAACTAATGTGGGAAACTTATAACCATACAAATTTACTGTAATAACTGGTGATCTGCAGTCAGATAACGTATGGTCAAAGTCACATTCCTCCAAAAGTTCCTCTAAGGGGTTATTTGAAATATTCCCATGAGCCCGTTGCATGATAGCCCTCACATTCGAGCCTACATGTGAGAGTGTTCCTCGTTTCCCGCAGAATTGCTTTCATCAAATTCCAAATGAGAAATGTGTCTATTTCTGTTATCCCATGTTCTGTTTTTATTTTCAAATTTAGTCCTGTCATCAGGCATTTTGACCTGATTCGGTTGTCTATTTACCCCACTTTGCCTAGAATAAGAAAGATGTGTATCTTTCAAATTTGACACCTTATAATTTCTAGAAACGTTTTTGTAGTAGTCATCTGCATGACGTAATCTTGCAATAGCCTCTGTCAAACTATTAGCACCCAATAATGACCCCGCAACGTTTGGTGGGAAATGGGGGGCTAAGATTGCAATAAGTTCAGTGGGGGTGTAAGGAGGTTGGAGGTGTTTCGCCTCTGTAACCCAGAAATTAAAATGATCGACAAAAGAACCCTCACTGTATGTTGCACTTTCCAGTTGTAGTTTAATTTTATTTTGAATTCTGGGGTGCCAGTAGTTAGCAATGAAAGCGTTTTTGAAAACTTCATATGTGTCACAAAAATCACAAAAAGCGTTCCACCATAATTTAGCGGAATCTTTAAAGCAGCCATTCAGTAGAATTTTGACTTTACTAAATGGGACAGTTCTAAGGTCAATGCTTCCTTCCAAGATTTGTAAAAACTCTAAAGGTTGTATGTTATTATCTCCTCCAAAGTGAGGCAAAAGCTTCATTAAATCACTGAGAGAAAAATTATCATTTCTGGTATGGTATTCATCATGATTTGCATTCTGAAACCCTGAACAATTATTGCAGCCTGGTCTAACAAAGTTAGAAAATACATTAGGAATTTTTCTGTTATTACCCAAGTCACTTTTGTTAATATTATAACTAGATTGTAATTGTAACACTTTAGAAACTACTTCTGTGACAATATGACTGAGATTTTGTGACTCTGATGCTAAAAAGTTGTTATAATTATTTCCATTCCGTGGTAAAGTTTGTAAGGGTGGGTTTACCCCAGGCTGTAGGTTGTGAGTACCCAACTGGAAAGTTCTACCCAAAGTTGTTGTACCCAAATTAGGAGCTGCTCTCAAATCAGAAGTTGCCCCCAAATTAGAAGCTGCCCTCAAATCAGAAGTTGCCCCCTAATCAGAAGTTGCCCCCAAATCAGAAGTTGCTCCCAAATTAGGGGTTACCTCCCGGTTAGATGTTGTCGATAAATTGTGAGGCATTGTAAATGAATTATTAGGGGGTAGGTTGTTATTTTTCCCAATGCTTCTCAATGCATCGATGATAGGGGTTTGATTTCTAACTTGGGTATCTTTTGGAATCGCCCCTTGCGATTGTGGATTGATATTTTGGTGGTGTTGCAGATTTCCATGGTTATTAGAAATAATTGGTTCACTCCTACCTTCGTTTTCCGATGACTCACAGTCCAGTGTTCCCTGATGCATTCTCTTGTAATTCAGTGATTTTTTATCCCTCAAGTTGTAATTACTTGGAGTACGTTCCATATTCTTAGCCAAGTGATAGGGGTTTATTGGATATAAATTCAGCCCCACGTTGGGCGCCACGTTGTGGTAAAACAGAAAATCTCAGGGCGTTTTGGTTTTGTGGGATCTTGAAACTGAATTTAAGTAATATCCAATACTCCAGGCAAAGGTGTTTTATTTCAGCGAAGTCTACAACTATAATATTGACTTCAAAATACATTCAGAAAAATAAATAAAATGAACAGACAAAACGTTCAGGCACGTACTACACCACACTCACCTATAATATTGACCAGGCGGCAACAAATAAAATATTCAACAATATTATATAGTTGCATAAAACCAAAAGGTTCAATTCATAATTCAGACTCTCATATCATTTCAGTAGAAGAAACATTCCTTTTAAATGCCCATGTTAAAAGAACCAAGGAAAGCAAATAAATTTTATCTTTACACCAGAACGCTTTTTTGTATTTTCGAATATGCCACAAAAACTCGGACAGAGCGCGGAAATTCTAAATGCGAAGATGTGAGCCCCAAGGTAGGCAACCAACTCTACCGACCTACCGTACCGAAGGTCACAGCAGATCGGTCGATCAGGGGACACAAATCCAGAAAGGAATAGGGTGTTTTGCTACAACTTGCCCCCAAAGCTTCTGCGAGAGTAAGGTTATGGATCTGATGCTGAATCTGGTATACTGACATTAAACAATTTTAGGTGAGAGGCATGGAACATCCCTCTCTCTTTGTTTCCCTCCGGGTGTTGCAGAACGTAAGTGGCCTGACTGATCTTCTTCTTTATTTTATAAGGCCCCTCAAATAATAGTAGAAACTTTTTAGTCTCCGACTTCAAAGATGAGGAAGTATTATTGGCCCTGAGCAGGACAAGGTCTCCTACAGAGAATCCTAGGTGAGGCCGGCCTAGGTTATTGACTGACCGTCGTGCAGCTTTACCGCGTAGGGTAGCTTCCGCTAATACCAACTTCTGAGCTGTGGTGACCCGCGAGTCGTCATTAGCAAGAGGATGACAAAGTGCTTTAGGCAGAAGAGGTGAAGGCTCAGCCCCCCGCTGAAGTTCATTTGGAGTGTATCCAGTGGATTCATGAACAACGCCATTTAAAAACTCCGCAAATCGGGGCACCTCCCAAGCCCACCGTGAGTGTTGTTCGTGGCAATACGTCCGGAAAAGTCGACCTAATTCGCGCATCACTCTTTCGGACGAGTTGGCACAACGATGTCGCACAGAACAATAAACTAATTGGATACCCGCATCCGCCAAGGTAGACCTCCAGACACGGGAAGTATACTGCGTGCCATTTTCCTGCAGAATTCGCCTCGGCTTTCCATACGTAGGGAAGTATTCCTTGAATAGGCGATTAAGCATGGCCCTGGACGTTGCTTTCTTCAGGGGGTACAGTGCGACGAACTTGGTAAATAAATTACTAAACTAAGAGGTAGGTGGCGTCCCCACGACTACGAATAAGAGGGCCATAGATGTCAGTGGCTATTATATCCGATTTGTCCGTCGGGACAATCTGCATTTGTGCGGGCCTCGGCAAAACCGATGCTTTCGACTTTTGACAAATGTCACAGGCCACAAGTACCTTCTTGATCGTGCGGTGCATGTTCGACCACCACAATTCTTTTCTCATGGCCACCCAAGTCTTGTATATTCCGAAATGTCCTATAGCACAGTGAAACGCCTCCACAAAAACAGTTATGAGATGCTTCGGGACACACAATAAACAGGTATTCTCCTCAGAACTCCGTTTGTACAACAATCCTTTGTACAGGACAAACAACCGCCGGAGTCTGTCATCCGAGACCAAATTGGCCTGGATTTGGGAGAGTTTCTCATTCTGCGATTGATGATACTCCATTTCCGATAATGTTTCTTGAAATGAAACAGGAAGCTGAAGTAAAGAAAAAATGGTGAAGCACTTTTCCTCTGGTGTGGGAAAGCGAATACATGCGTGACGGGACAGTGCGTCTGCTTCTATGTTTTGGTGCCCAGGGACATGCTCTGCCTGGAACGAAAATTCCTGTAAAGCCAGAGCCCATCTAGTTATCCTTGGTGATAGCAATCGGCACGTGTGAATATAAGTGATTGCCTTACAGTCCGTGTGCAAAAAAAACATAGCTCCCAACAGATAAACTCTCCACTTCTGGAAAGCCCAGAGGACTGCTAGAACTTCCTTTTCAAATGCACTATACCTGCGAGACGCATACGCTACGACTTGTCGTTCATCCCCGACCATCTGAAACAAAACTGCGGCAATCCCCACATCACTAGCGTCCGACTGCACATGCCAAGGCAGCATCGGGTCAGGGTGATAAAGTAGAACTTTATTCGGCAAGTGGCTTTTGATGTCCTGGAAGGAATTTTCCTCCAACGGACCCCATTTCCATTTAACAGATTTCTTCAGGAGATTGCTAAGAGGTGCGGCTAGTTCTAGTAGGAAACCGACTATGCTATCACATGAAATACAGTCCTTAGTTATTTTCTTTTATGTTGTCATTTGTTAATTTGTTATAAACATTTAAATAACAAAAAACGTGTTTTTTCAAATTGTTTTGCTTATAAAATGAAAACTAATAAAGCAATCTGGTTGTGTATAAGTGAAATACGAACAAAATGGGATGTTTTACTACCCGGTCGGATCATTAGTAACGGAGAAAAACTGGAAAAACCGGAAAATTTTGCGATTTTTTGAAAAATTCACAACTCCGTCATTTTCAAGAAGTAGGATTGGCCTTCCTCATGAAAGTACTGAAAGTATTGAATCATGTGTACTTTATGTGTGCACAAAACAGACGCTGTCGAATAGTTAGTTTTGGCAAAATTGCAATTGAAATTTTTTTTGCACTATCTTCCAGCGTTCCTGGATGCTCTAGTGAGCATGCAAACATGACTGAAAACGGCCGAGCCCGCGTTAGCTGCCGAGTGGCAAGAGAGTCCGGGAGATAAGGGGACTTTTTCTAATGAACGGGTTTCGTGATAATACGCTTCCCCTCATCTCCCGCTGTCTCCTTCCACTCGACCGCTTCCACCAGCTCGGCCGTTTTCAGTCATGTTTGCAAGAATTTCTCACCCATTTCTCAGCATTTTAGTGCAAAATGAGAATATACATTTTGTGGTACTGTACTTATTTTTTCAAAATCTGTTTTAGAAATTGAAATCGGACTAGAGCATCCAGACACGCTGCAAGATAGTGCAAAAAAAATTCAAATTGCAATTGTGCCAAAACTTATGATCTGTCAGAGCCTGTTTTGTGCTCACATAAAGTACATATGATTCAATACTTTCATGAGAAGGGCCAACCCTACTTCTTGAAAAGTGGTGGAGTTGTGAATTTTTTAAAAAATTGTAAATTTTTCCGGTTTTTCCTGTTTTCCTCCGTTACTAATGATCCGTAAAACATTCCATTTTGTTCGTATTTCAATTATCTACAATTTCTTTCATTGGAGCAACCAGATTGCTCTATTAGTTTTCATTTTATGAGCAAAACAATTAAAAAAAAAACACGTTTTTGGTTATTTAAATGTACATAACAAATTAATAAATGACAGTTGCGAGTCGAAAACATAACAGAATATAACTACGGACTGTATTTCATGTGATGGCACAGTCGGTTTTCTACTAGTATTTTTGTTAGGAAAAAATGCTCAATTGATTGGCCTGATAACATCTATGGTCCTTGATCTTATACAAAAAGTTCAAAATTCTTGTCTGCGGTTGATGTACGGCATTCGCGAGGTCAGATAGTTTCTTGTAGACGTAAGGAATGTAAATGGCTCAACATGTGCAATGGTCGACAATTACTTATGTCATGTTTATATTTCAAAACACAAGACACCACCTTATTCACATAATAAATTGAAATATCGTTCTGACGTTCATAATTTGAATATTTGGCGAAAAAAAAAATTCCCGCTACCATCCCATCAAAAAAAAAAAAAAAATTCACCAACATAGCTGATAATCTTAATACTTTAATTTGAATATTTGGCGAAAAACCAAAATTCACGCTACCATCCCATCGAAAAAAAATTCACCAACATAGCTGATAATCTCAATACATTGATGAAACTAAGTTTCTTTGATGTCAACATGACTCCACATGTATTTAAGACGTCTCTTTTTTTCTCCCTATCCATTTTCGATCCATACTTTTCTTCATATTCTCGAGGCACAGGAAGAACAGAATCGAATACTTCCTTTGATATCTGAACCAAATAGCCATTTGTTCATCAGCATTCACATTTTTTTAAGAAGTGTTCCACCCTTTATTACATATTTTTCAAATGAGCAATAAATGTTATTATTAATTCTTCGAATTTATTTCATTGCCACAAATCTAAAATCCAAGAAAGATTTTTCAAATTAAATCTCTTTACGTCACCGGATATATGATACTTCCAAATAGGTAATACCAGTATTTCCAAAAAATCTTGATTTCTAACAGAAATATCAACTAAAATTAACATTACGTTATCAGAATATCTCGAATGATCATCCTGTATACCACAAATTTATAAATACTGTTATTTACAATGCTCCTTCAGACCGTTACATAAAATTTCTAAGACAGTTATTCCTAATATTGTTAATCTTTGTTTCAATAAAAACGCCTAATCAAATTTTGAAAAATTCATCAGAATGAAAGACGGAAACAGTCATATTTAATAGCGTTATTAGTGAAGTTTATTGCACCGCAAGAACACTTGAAGAAGTATGACTGATACAAAAAATATACTTAATCGTTATTGTGTTACAATGTTACTGTTAGAAATGAAGATTTTTTCGTTAAATGTCTATTACATCCATTCGGAGGGATCGAATTTTATTTCAAAAACACATTTCTTGGATTTTTGATATTGCATATCCAACATGAAGATATCACCCCTACATTATTATTGATTGTATCCTAATCACTTGGATGTTATGATTTTTTGGTCGAAATAATTCCATCTGCATATGCATGCCGTAAAAATCCATAAAGTCACAATGATATATTTTGAAAAAAAATCTTGTCAATGTCATTTTATAGATAAACGTGTAATATTCCTTATCCATTCTCATGCCTTGAAATTATTCAGGGAAATCGAAAAATATTGTCCAATTCGGAACTTTTCAAATACAATTTTCTCTTTCTTTTAAATGGAACACTCCGAATATTTATCGACTACGTAATGGATACAATGTAGAATAGGATTTAGTAGGACCCAAAAGCGTTTTCTAGTGAAGATCCCTAAAGCTATTTGTAACCTTTTTCAAATTATTGAACTTCAAAAATTATGAGGTAGCTGGATAATGTTTTGAGTTGTTTTATTTCCGGAAAACACTATATAATGGACGAAACGTAACAACACCAAAGAACAATACTCTCAATAGTATCTCATATCTCACTGTTGATTATCCAAGATAACATTTTGTGTTGTTACGGAGAAAATTTGAGTTTTCTAGCGCCAAAACAATATTTTATATTTTTTTAATGACTTGGATAATAACATATCAAAATTCAGCCAATTCGAGGGCAAATTTCCCTATCAAAGTGTGTGGTTTCCTTTCAAATATCACCGCCATACGAAAAGAAGTCAGTAGCTCAAACGAAAACGACATCGCTTGTCCAGACTACTTACCAATCTGCAGTGGATCCTTCACCATATGATTCCTGTACAAACCATCACCGCGGGAAAACTCGTCGGCTGATCCGTTGGCCAGACAAGAATACAACCTGATGTCCTCTTCGTTGTCCGGGAAGCTCCAGAAGGCAATCCTCAGCTGAAGCTGTTCTGGAACCGGTGGATAAACGTGTTCCACCAGTTCGAAGGGTATGTGTGACGCTACACATTTCGCTGCTAGTTCGGTAAGAGATGGTACCAGTTGAGAATCTGAAAAAAAAAACGAGGTCTCCGTCATTCATATAAAAACATTCAATGTATTCAATATCCTTCCAGAAGATTTTTTGAACAGACATGGAATATTTTGCAAAAAGGATTTCAGATCACACTAAAGTGTCCAGCTGGTAGCTCCAACACTTCTTTCACTTAATATTATTTAATAATGATGTTATGATTTTTACTCGTTTTTTGTAGTAGTTGTATTTGTGAATAAATTGTCAGGGAGTCTAATAATGAACACGCCTATGGATTCCCAGAGTTCTATGCTCCTGACGCAAATGAAGATGCAGTCGATTTTTAGAAAGTCTATCGAACTGCGATACTTCGGCAGCCGTCTAGATGATTAGGAATGTGTCTACATCACGTGTACTAGAGCTTCGAGAGGCACAGAGCAGAAGAAAACTAGCTTGATTCGTGGAGGTGCATCCCCATTATACCCAACGGTGCAGACATGCTGTGCGGCTTTGCGGCAGGCCAAGCGACATGCTGATCCAAACTCAAACTCCCAAACTATTACTGTCTTTGATTCCAAAGAGAAATAGAGTGCCATCTAGCCTGGATCAGATCAGATGAAAGACACTGAACTAGCACCATGCTTCCGTTTGAAGAAAATAATCGACCTCAGACAGACTGAAAAACTGTAAAACATTTTCTCTCAGTGGATCATCTTGAAATGCTGGACTATTCCTCAAGACTATCTCAATTGGGTTATGGTGTTCTGGGTTGGGTTAGGTTTAAAAAAATCTTCTCCATAATTTGAAAATTACTTGTTTCCTTCTGATCTTCTATATTAAAAAGACTAAAATTTGATAGTGTTCAATTGGTTATTTATAGAATATTGATATATATTTTAAAAATAAGAAAATTCGATTTTGGAGATCAACTGGGTACATGAAACGAGATATAAAAATAACTGTCCCAATAAAAATTGTTAAAATTGAGAAATTGTTATTTCCGTCAACCGATTGCACCCCTACGCGCAACCCTCGGAAGTCTTCGAGAGACTTGTGTGAGCTAGGGAAGACGCAGCCCTTACCTTTTAACGTGTGATGCCATGCACGAGACCGATGACCATGCGAGGCTTTGAACCCTCGACACTTCGCTCCAAAGGCGAACGTTCTACCAGCACGGCCACCACGGCCCATATCATACAATACAAACTAGATTTAATAAAACAATAGACACAAGGAACTTCACTCATATTATACTAAAGTTATTTGACACACTTCCAGAGATTATTAAAAAGACTAATCTTTTAAAAATAAACTAAAAGATTGGTTAATTACTACAGTAACTCATATCTTGCATAATTTGAGGAACAGGTAAAATATTGATTATTAAAATTGAACCTGAACACTAATCTCAATTACCATTCATTCGATTTTAAAAAATACAAACGTTTGGATAGAGAATAAGGAGAGCTTTAAGATGATGTATTGCTCGAACCATGTTCCCTATGATTCGCGAGTGCTAGCGGGTAGCCGCCCCAGTCTGGGAAATGAAGTTGCGTGACTAAATCCATCATTGACATGTGCTCCCCTAGGAATCAAAATCGACGTGTTTCAGCGTTTCCGAAAATAATTTGTCATTTCCCTGTAAATCCGGGTGGAAAGTTTTCGTTGGGCCACCCTATGTAGCTTACTTTACAACAAGGTTGCCTCCTACGGTTTATTCAATTTATTCATTAAAATATATTATATACAGGGTGGCTCAGCGAAAACGAAACAAAGCCGATTTTTCATATTTATTGTTCACAGAAAAAAAACGCTCGGACCCGTCTATTTTTATTGTAAGGGGGACATCTTTTGCGCATATTCTCAACTTTGTCACTTCAAGCCCCTCGGAGGGGTTAGCTCCAAACCTTAAATCTTTAATGGGATTAGGGTTCATATGATACCGCATTTTGAAGGTCATCAAATTCTCTTTTCGAAGCTTTTTAGTTTTTTTTTTTAATTTGATGCATTACTTCTCGAGAAAACAAGTTTAGAACAATCATCGGCTGAGTATCTAAAATTACGCTTGTTTCACTTTCATCGGTATTTCTAATCGTGTAGGTAGTTCGGGCTTTATCTAAGAATGCTTCCTTTTTGTTTGGAAAAATCATATCCTGTCCAACTATAATGAGGAATAATTTAACTTAATTTTTTTAGTATATCAGAAAAACGCATCTAATATTCTCATTTGCCTTTTTTAAACGACAGGTAGTATACTTTTCTACGCTTGCAAATCATAAAATCATGAAAATATTTTCAGTATCTTTTTTACAAATTCATCCAAGAGCACGCTGCAAAAAAGCAGGGGTGCAATTACGAACACTCGATCCGTCGCGAGTTTGACATATGTCAGATTTGAGCAATTGTGAAAATCAATACAATTCAAAATATATTGCAATTTGAGTCGATATCAATGGTCTATATGGTAGATATAATTCCATTCTATCTCTATTCAAAGAAATTTCATAATTTCGATTTCGTTTCGAAACGAGAACATCCATCCATCGAACATCCATCGAGAACGGATCGTGACAGCTTTCGTATCGAGTGTTCATAATCCCACCCCTGGACTATCGAGTTACCGGATGATAATTATTTTCAATGTAAGTACTTACTAGGACCATTATGAAACTCATATCCTGTCAGACCAGAAATGCTGCACAAGACATGACATTTGGTGTGGCCAGGTTCTTTGAACTAGGAATTAGAATGCCAATCAAAACACGTGAAAGAAATAGGTTTTTTTTTTTTTTATGGAAATGAAATAGTTGGTACCGATTTTTGGTACACCCTGTACAGCTGTAGGTCTGGCAGGATATGATTTTTCACTACATTAAAAAAATTACTCATCTGGTAACTCGATAGGCCAGCTTTTTGCAGTGGAGTGGCCAGCAAGGTCACCAGATTTGAGCCCGTTAGATTTTTTCTTTAGGGTCACTTGAAGAGTATTCTATTCTATAAAACTCAACCAGATTCTTTACATGATTTACGTCAACGGATCATCGATGAATGTCGAAACATTACACCTGTGATGCTTCAGAACGTCCAAAATTGTTTGGAACAAAACCTCTATTATTTTTTATTTTAATTTTTTTAATCACCCCCCCCCCCCTTCTATTCATCAACACTGGTGTCTATACCGTACGACTGTCGTAGATGACAGTATAATACTCGCAGCGCAGCGTTATGCTTGTGGATATGGGCTGAAACCGTATAAGCTTGACAAGCTGACAGCAAACGCATCATGGTCTCGGGCGCTCCGCGACACGCTCTGCAACTAGGGTTCTTTATAACCATTACGCGACTATACGGTAGACCAAGGTGTTGAATACAGCATCCTAGCAGGGCATTATTAATCCCTCTGTCTCTGACTTCAGCCAACTTGACCTGAGAAAGGCAAAGGCCAAATCTACATTGAGGATCATTGCACACGTATATGTTTGATGTAACTCTATAATCATCATGGTGTTTTCTGGTAGATTGTTTTGTTTTTTCCGTTAACCAGCTGTCGTCCCCTTACGAACGGCAGCCCTCAAAAGTCGAAACTTGTGCGAGCCAAGTATTAACGAGGTCTTACCTTCATACGTGCGATTCCTAGTACGATCCGAAGAGAATGTCGAAAGGAGGTCCGTTGGTCACCAATCCAAACCCCGACCTCGCCTAGCGTTGCTTGGCTTCAGATATCGGTGACCCGGCGCTCTCCGTACGAGCTATCCCCGCGGATATTTGCCATAAAAGCCTACACTGTAGGTAGAAGGGAGTAGAAGGGGTAAAACCTCAGTAACAACTATCGTTAATGGAACAAAATAATAGCTGGATTCATTTTAAAAATATAGGATACAAATAGCTGTGTCATTCAAAAACAAAGTTCATAGGTATCAGCATTCTACTTCAGGCTGTTTACTTGATACTGAATTTTCTGTTCAATTTACCCCACACACAGTAAACTGACGAGTTTCTTTGTGTTATCTTAGTTAATGTTTGAATGCGAGTGATTCTTTTCATCCGGATAGTTTTCCCAATATAAAAGTAACTAATTATTCTTGCTGTACCTGGGATTGACAGGCTGAAGGCAGTGTAAGTATAGGAATTTTAATTGAGGAAGAACACTAGAAACACGACCTCTGGGGAGAGATATGCCGGTACCCGTATGGAATCAGAAACAAAAATATGAACAGTTGAATGCCAACGGCGTTTTCCGCACAAAAGACGTTGCGGATATTTCACAAAGGTTCACCTCGAAGCGCCGAGAGTTTTTCATTAGAATGGAAGGAGTTGAATGGACTCTCACACTGAACAATTGTTTTTGTTCAACGGGTGGCGATACATTCAATTTTTTTCACAATCTACAATATCAACTAACGACTTGTTTGCTTCCGTCTAACATATATAATAATAAGGATAATATTGATTCTGCTTTTTATCTCTATCGCATAAATGAATATTATTTGGAACCTTTGATGTGAATACAATTCAAGAAATAGAAACTACCAAAACTACATCAAAATCAAACTCGACGCGCGTTTCGCCAACAAAGTTAGCATCTTCACGAGCTGAGAACAAAGTAATTATTTAAATATTATATCAAATTTAAGGCATCTGGTGAATTTCATATCTCACCTTCTCATTTATCTGAAACAATATCTAGGTACTTGTTCATTATTTTTTTGGACTGTAGCAATACACATTTTACATTTCATATATTTCTTTCTGTCTTATTTACGATGTGTACCAATTTAAGAATAGGAAATATAAACGCAAAATCTCTTGATTCCCTCATTGCAAAATGTAAAGTTGCTTGTAAAAAAATAATAATTTTGATGTCTTTGTTATCACTGAAATCATTGTTGATTTATTTCACAGAATAACTTCATAGTACCACCTTTCAAGCAAATCTGCAATGAAGTAAAGATCAAATCCAAAATTAATGCCTTTGGTGTCATTTATAACCCACCCGAGCAAAATATCAATAGTTCTTTAAACGAACTAGAAGATTGTTTTTAAGACCCATTTACCCGACCGTAGACAAATTAATCTGTTCTGGATATTTCAATATTAATATGAATAAACTCATTTGTTTTAAGTCGAGTTCATGTTATCGAAACCCCCACAAGAATAACTGGAAAGAGATCCATCCTGTTAGATCTGGTGAATTTCATATCTCACCTTCTCATTTATCTGAAACAATATCTAGGTACTTGTTCATTATTTTTTTGGACTGTAGCAATACACATTTTACATTTCATATATTTCTTTATGTCTTATTTACGATGTGTACCAATTTAAGAATAGGAAATATAAACGCAAAATCTCTGATTCCCTCATTGCAAAATGTAAAGTTGCTTGTAAAAAAATAATAATTTTGATGTCTTTGTTATCACTGAAATCATTGTTGATTTATTTCACAGAATAACTTCATAGTAACACCTTTCAAGCAAATCTGCAATGAAGTAAAGATCAAATCCAAAATTAATGCCTTTGGTGTCATTTATAACCCACCCGAGCAAAATATCAATAGTTCTTTAAACGAACTAGAAGATTGTTTTTAAGACCCATTTACCCGACCGTAGACAAATTAATCTGTTCTGGATATTTCAATATTAATATGAATAAACTCATTTGTTTTAAGTCGAGTTCATGTTATCGAAACCCCCACAAGAATAACTGGAAAGAGATCCATCCTGTTAGATCTGGTGAATTTCATATCTCACCTTCTCATTTATCTGAAACAATATCTAGGTACTTGTTCATTATTTTTTTGGACTGTAGCAATACACATTTTACATTTCATATATTTCTTTCTGTCTTATTTACGATGTGTACCAATTTAAGAATAGGAAATATAAACGCAAAATCTCTGATTCCCTCATTGCAAAATGTAAAGTTGCTTGTAAAAAAATAATAATTTTGATGTCTTTGTTATCACTGAAATCATTGTTGATTTATTTCACAGAATAACTTCATAGTACCACCTTTCAAGCAAATCTGCAATGAAGTAAAGATCAAATCCAAAATTAATGCCTTTGGTGTCATTTATAACCCACCCGAGCAAAATATCAATAGTTCTTTAAACGAACTAGAAGATTGTTTTTAAGACCCATTTACCCGACCGTAGACAAATTAATCTGTTCTGGATATTTCAATATTAATATGAATAAACTCATTTGTTTTAAGTCGAGTTCATGTTATCGAAACCCCCACAAGAATAACTGGAAAGAGATCCATCCTGTTAGATCTGATGATCATTCGGGAGGAACTACTTATGGCAAAAGATATAGACATGAATATCATTCACTTGTGAATTGTGATATAAGAACGCTAGGACTAGAAAATAGTTTAAAATTTGTATGTAGATTATCGTATTTTTAAGCATTTTAACGAAAAATATGTCAAGAGACAACGTCCCCTTGTTTAGAATCTTCAATCCGGAAGGTATTGGTAATAAGATTTTATTTCTAGTTAACAACTCGACCAATTTGTTTGACATGCATGCTCTCACTATCAGGGCAAGAGTAAGCAAGCCTAGGTCACCATGGCTGACAGATACAATGAAGGACATGATATAAACAAGGGATAAGGCCTAGCTGAAATACAATAAAACCAAGTCAGAAGTGGATAATAATAAAAAGGCGGAAAAGAGCATAATTCAAATTTCAGCTCACAGAATCCCAAAAAAGTGGCGTATCCTCAAAGAAAATAACGTCTCCTCAGAATCAGAACATTGCTATAATGATATCAATGATTTCTTTGTCGACTCTATACCAATCATGGAATCGTCGAATATTCTGCTTGAATTTTATGGAAATAACTGCTTAACTGAATCAAAATTTCGTCTTCATGAGGTCAATGATATATTTGTATTGAATCGATATATTATAAAATCAGAACAAATGCCATGGGTGGTGACAATTTGAATAATAATAATAATCCCTCATAAACACTTGTAGAGCGTACCCAAACCCAAGGCATAGCCTGTGCGGGTATTATCATTATTTGCCGTGACGCTCCGGGACGACTTACTGATTTTTGGTGGCGTATTCACTTTTCAGCTGTAGGAAACCCCGAAAAACCTACACCACCACCCCGGGTGGTCGGTGCGTACTCCAAGCTAGCACTAGTTATAGGGATTGGCATCGAGTCAACTCACAACATACTTGCTTTTCATCAAGGCATGCGGTCGCCTATCGATTCCGATAGAACTGAGAAACATTGCCACGCACTTCGGAATCGAATGTTACACTATTAAACTCTGTTGTCCACATAGTGTAGAATATATTACATAATTAATTTCTGTCTTACAGAAAATGCATTGCCATAAGCATGGGCATAAGGCCATGGAATGTTTTGCCGAAAAAAAAGAACCCCAGTGAGTATAAGGATCTTCGACTTATAAGCATACTTCCAAAAATGTCAAAAATATTAGAAATAGCTATTTAGATTTAACAATTTAATATTTTACCTTCGGTACATTCTGGGTTCAGAAAGGGCTTCAGCTGCACAACAGGACAGAACAGATAAAGTCACTGTCCTGTTCTGGTGTTGCTCTATTTCAGTAGAATATTCGATACGATAAATCAAGGGTTGCTGATAGCCATACTACACTACGTTGGTCTATTGGCCCGACTGTAACTTTGATTAAAAATTACCTCCATAAGAGGAATAAAAGGGTAGCAATCGGTGAAGAGCTCTCATCTGCACTATCTCTTCAGCGTGAGTACGCCAAGGTTCGATTTTGAGGCCCATTATTTTCTAGCTTTACTCCATAAAACCTTATTAGTAACTTGAATCAATTCAAGATGCATTTCTACACTGACGCCACTAAAGTATATAAAAGCTTTTTGCCTATGAAAAGATTCGTGTGAATTAGTGAGTTTAATAATAATAATTTGATAAATTATCCAAATGTATAGGAGATTGCTATTTAAGGTAAAAAATGCGTTTATTATAATAATTCTAGGCCTGGGGTCACGCAGCAAAACTTCTCGCATATTCCAAGGGCTTCCATGCACGTGTTGTGGATAACAGACCCGCCATTGATCGGCTGGAAACAATCTAAAAGAACATCTATGAGTATCCTCTCCACAACCACTCTCAAAGGCTCGAAAAATTCACCACCCCAAAAACGGAGATATGTCAGAACCAAAGACTGTACGAAAATATGCTTGAATACGTGTTGAAAGATGTTCACACGCATCCTACATCGCCAATATTCTCCGCAGTCGACCGGGTGTACGAACGGATATATGAGCAAAAACGGTAAAAGAAAATGAGTGCTGTCGCAAGGAGAACCTATGGCTGCAAGTCATTTGTTACAAAATCGTATCATGCCATTGCGGTACCTGAAATGCATCGGAGACCTGATGCCGTTCTGGTCGGCTTACTTCACTAAAATGACGTGTTTGAGGGAGACTACCTCAGCCCTATTCTTTTCTGCATTTCCCTATATTACAGTGGTAATGCACTCAGGAAATGAAATAATTTTCTTCGAAAAATTTTTTTATAACCTGAAATTTTTTGTTTAGTTTTTAACCTACATTAAATATCAGATGCGTTGCATAAAACATGCTCCAAGTATTTAACAGTCTCATTTACTAATGACAGAAAAGATGTGGCAACAAATTTTTATCGTTTCATGTCCTATTTATGATAATTTTCACTTTCATAAGTTAGGTTAGGAACATTTTTTTATATTTTTTCATGTAAAATCAGTACTCGCAATTCGTTACCCTATTTCGGAAACACCTTGTATGTACAAAAGAGATGACAACATTTTGTAGATATTTTGGACATTCGTCAGCTATCCTTGGCTGAAAACTCTCAAAGAAGTTGGCTGACTAGCGTACACTTTACTTTTCATCCAATGGGTTTAAATCAAATGATCTTTCTGGTCATTCCATCGAATTTCTTCTACCAACCCAGTGACTGAAAAGGTCATCAAACGTCAACTGAAGATGCGTTGTTTAGAAAATAATTTTGATGGGTATTCAATATCCAAAATTTCCAGCAGGTTCAGCTACAAGGTTATTCATTATAAACAACCAATCCTATATTGTCTTCATTACTGCATAAATGTTATCAAATACAATTTTTTCTACGACCATTAAGAAAAATGAACATTTCAATTGCGTCTTCGATTAAGAAACCTACCACGTTGTAACACCGATTTTCATTTCCCACGGGCTAGCTGTATCGAAATATTTCATTTCCTACGACTTTCATGAACCACAAGACTGTCATTATAAGTAGGTATTAACGAATTTTATGAACATAAATAATATCGAATCAAGTTTGTTACGTCTGCCTAATAATTTGACATTTCACATCAGTAGATAATTACAAAATTCGATTAAAAAAATTAAGTTATCAAAAATGATTAGCGATAGTGAGGATGATTTAACAATCAAATTAATAAATTTATATCAGAAGCTCCTGATAATGCCTATCTTCTGACAAAGGTATGATTTTCTTTTCATAAAACCAGAATAATTTCAATAAAAAGATTGATTACAATCGCATTCTATATTTTTTAATAAATGACAGATACTTTATATATAGCAGTTAATTTGAAAAAATTATTATGTGCTCTAGTAACGACGAGTGTTGATTCAGATGACATATGGACATTGGATGGTGGGAGCGAGCAACTTTTTTTTTTCATTTTATGAAATCGATTAGTGTTTGATTTTTTCTTCCCAAGTTGGCAAAATTTGAAAATTTTGAATGTTATTTGTTTCACGACGTAGATAGGTACGTGTACAAAAAGAAAAAATAGATGTTTCATTCAACGGGTGAAGAAAGAAAAAAATTATCTAAACCATGTAAAAATGACGGCAGGAGAGTTTATGATAAAAAGGATTATTAAAAATATTACAGATTTGTTAATGATTCAGATGGTCGTAGAAAAAGTATAGTGTACAATAAGCATGAAATGACCCATTTCTCACTCGTAGGTATATGAAATTTTGTAGTACGAGCGTGTAGTACTCTTGGGAAATGTATGTCATTTCATGCTCATTGTACAATATACTATTTTTCGATGCCATCATAATCGACAACCATCACATTTGTTATGTAATAATTAAGACAGTTCACAGTAAATATTTACTTATTATACACGAAATAACATAAATAAACTTGCAGCACAAATGTAATATAATATTATGTCGTATCAAAATCATCCAACAATATAGGCCTGCGCATACGCTATTCAGTTTTCACAGAACGAGTCTTTAGTTTTCATCAACTTTTTTATTACATCACAGAGGTGTGAGAAAGATTTGTTTTCGAATTATTCACATTGGATATTTATTTTAATCTACGCCTCAAATGTGAATTAATGTTCTCTGTGAAATCTTAAAACCCAAATGCCAAAAAAACGAATACACCTTTCAGCACGACACTTTCCACTAAAACACGAATTAATTAAGGCCCTTAAATGTAAATCTATTCGAAAAAAATCAACATCGAGTAGCTCTATAAAACAATATTTGAGGCATTGATTAAAGAGAAATAATATAGTTGGCCAACCTTATATGGGATTTCTATTGAATTCAAACGAAGAAGATACGTAGATGGCGTTAGTACTCTGGACTCCAAATCATCGTATCTTGATCTTCGAAATATTTAATGAAGCAATCAAGGACTTCTCTTGAATATTGTAGACGAATTTTTGTAAAGAATCGACTTCCGACAGTGGCGACAATGGTGTAGGTCGAAAGTTAATTTATGTGTACGTCTGCCCCATTATACAGTTGGTTAACTTTTGAACGGTTTGACGTAGATGGAACAAAAACCATTTTGAGTGATATCCCCTATACTACTTTTTAAAAAAAAAAACATGATTGCTTCATGGAGGGGGCGGAGAGGCACGTCAGTTTAAAACTTTCAAATGTCATGGGGGTGAAGTGACACATCGTTTTAAAGAGAACTGAATAATTTTTAGAAATATCAAAAAAAAAATCTGATTTCGTTAATATTTTTTTTTACTTTTATGCACTCGAAATATCAAGATAAGTGCGGATCTTACTCGATAAATTTGAACGGTGTGATGTTGAACAATGGGACAAAAAATATTTTGAATATGAGAGAAGAATTACTCGACAGATGGCGCTGGGGGCACATCAACTTGAAAATTCCGAAAGGCAAAGAGATCGCAATTGTGAAAATGCGTATTAAAGGAAATAAAAAAATTATGTTTGAACGGAGAATCAAATTACCTTTTCAACGATGCGTCACTTAAACCCCCCCCCCCCCCAGGCCATTTGAAATTTTTAAATTGATGTGCCCCCCAGCCCTCTCTATCAATCAATCATAATGTATTTTATTTCAAAAGGTAGCATTGGTGATACCATTTAGAATGGTTTTTTGTTCCATGTTTGTACGTCAAACCGTTCAAAAGTTAACAGGAGGGAGGCCTGGTTAAAAAAAGCCGCACCGTATATGTGCATTGCAATTATTTAACTCTTTAATAAGAAATACATGTTTGTTAGTGAAGTTTAAAATTTGATTGAGAAATTGTTAGCCCCCTTGATCTGTACCCCGGTATCCAGGCCGGATGACACGCATTTGATGGAAAAAGGGGAATGGCATTCGTGGTATCACTTCCGAGTGTGATTTGCCCATTGGCGAAGCTCGAGAAGCGTCTGGAGGAAGACCGTACCAATGTATTCGGTAAACTTCGGGGACTTGAAAACTTCATATCGTAATAATTTTGTATGGTTATTTTGTCTACGTAAGATTAGTCAGGTCAGGTCAAAGGTAAAGTCCCCGAAGCCCCCGCTAGTCAAAGCTCCTGGTAATTACAACGGTAACCAGGCCGGGACAGGGCGGTTTTCGTTAGCCGGGGGAGTGCTGGACTATAGCACCGAAAGGAAACTACTTCCAAGAAATAAATAGAGATAAAGAATTTCCGTAACGTTTATAACAAGTGATATAAACGTCCTTTTAGTCACGACTTTTAAGCACGAGAGCACCGAAACGGAGCCAGTGTTTAATATACGAGTGTCTAGAGAAATTTATAACCGTGTTACATAATGTACTCTTTCTACGAACTCGTATTAAATCAACAAAATTGTTTCGTTTTAATTAATGTACGGATTGGCGCTCAGTTTTGGTTTTCGTGTGCTTATAATTTTCCGCATTACTTCTCTCAGACAAGCTCCTATAATACCCATAATTTCTAAAATTACACCAACCTAACAAATACTTGTGTCTCAGAATGGTTTCTATGGCCCATTAAAATACTAAAATCAAACAACAACCATAGTGGTGTATTTGAGAATTTCCTCTTAACAAAGTTTGTGAATATGTAATTAATTGATCATTTAGCGCGCGGTGCATATTCGTGAGCTAAATTCCATATTAGTTGTGAGTTGAAAAAAACATTTCATCTATTTTTAGTGGCATATTACACTCCTAGATAGAACCTTTAATGTTTGACAATTGAAATATGGCCCGGACTATTGAATCTGGTATTTATTTGGGGTGTCGTGATTTGTCGATCGTTTGTGTTAAGTGGATGTAGTATTTGTTATCGAGTTCATAGTCTGTTTTGGATATTGTAAAGTTATATAAATATAAACTATGTCAAATGCCGAAAATACCATGACCTGGCCTCATTTATACTTGATACTAATTTCCGAGCAAGACAGACAATGAAAGTAATGTTTTTAATTGTCCTGTTGGCAAAAATATTTTAGTCAAGAATTTTAGAGAATCGGGACGAATAAGACATGCTCTCATCGTGACCAAATTTTTTTACCGAGAAAAAATTCAACATTATTTATCCCATGAATGTTTGTATCTAGCAGGTCTGTTTATACATTTAATTTAAATCACATCAAACTAAAACAAACAGTTTTTGGCGAGTCTCGAGTCTTCGAAATTTAATATAAATAAAAGTTTCAGTCGTGTGATAATTATTTTTTATTCACTTGCAATAATAGAAACTCGTCCTTCTAACCAACAGGGTACAATAGAAGACTTTTCATTTGATGTCTATACACGGAAAAAAATGGTGCAAGTAAAACGTTTTCCTGGCTTTTTTTCGATTGTGGTAAGAAAATTAATACCTACATTAAATAAAATAACTTTTTGTCTCTAATAAAAAGAGTATTCTGAACGCATGATCTTGTAGCTATATTGTTTACATGCAGCAAATGCTTCGAACATTAGATAATTCACTTTGTATAATGTCAGGTCAACATTTTACTAGCGCTAGAAAAGTGTATATTCATATTTATCTACTTCGTGTTTCTGAAAAGTATATCATAACAACAGAGACTCGTGTTACAGGCATAATACAACAGTTTATTTGCAGTAGAGCTAGGTGTTCCTACGATAATGAAACTGTTTACCTACTTGTTGATATGCGACCAGTTCGGGATCAATCGGTAGTAACCGTTGCACTGATCATCAACGTTTTCGCAATACTGGCCTCATTCCAATTCCAGCATTTGAGTTAGTAGTTGTATGTGGACGTGTTACATCGTGTGCCGGAATTATACTATTATTACTGTTGTGAGTTGTGTGAATAGTGTTAGTTTGATTCATGTATTTCACTTGTTGGTATGTAAAATGTGGATATTGACCTAACATTTCTAAAGTATTGACATTTTATGTATAATAGAATCAGGAGAATTTTCCAAAAGACTGAACAACAGTTTTATTTCAATAAAAATTTTAAAAATTAACATATTTTTATTTAATTTTTTCTTTATCTTTTATTTTCCATTTTCAGAACGTTCTAATTCTACATTATGTTATTATTGTTATTATTGTTATGATCATAATGAGGAAAGACATTAGCTTGCCTGCTTGTTCATTCATTCATACTGATGAATACAAACAGATTCAACAAAGTTTCGAAATTTTTTATTATGAAACAGGTTGTACTGGGTGATCCATTAAGGGTATGGTCAGAGGCGATGATTTGTTTAAAAGAACCGTCAAAATGTTTCATACTTCTCCACATCAACTCATAGTTCTCGAAAAAATATTGTCATAAAACTGCCATCTCTCTCTCCAGTTTTTCTTGAGTAGTGTATTTTGCTAGCCTGTATATGCCATGCAAGTACGTTTTCTTATAGTATAAACTGAATCATTGCTACCTTGGTGCAACCGAACCTTTCATATCATTTTAAATTCAAGAATGAAATAAATTTATTTATTTATTTATAAAAAACAAGTGATCATTCTTTGAAGAACTAATAACTCTAAACTGAGGGCAAGTGGATATTTCAATTGTGTCCGTTGTATCCTGATACCAAAGATGGAATGAAAGCTATTGAAGGTAAGACAATAATAAACTACCCAAAAGTGAATCATTTGATAAGGCCAAGTAAACTAAAATTACTATAATAATCTAAAAATGTTGCTGCAGTAGAATACTGTATAGTAGCAGCTAATATACTTTTTAGTAGATTTAAGTATATGAGTTATTTGAGAGTAAATCATTCTTCATCAATGGTAAATTTACTTGTCACTAGTAGTTATCAAACTGAGCACCTACTGCAAATAAAACGTAGATTGAGGTTTATAAAATAAAAAGTTTGCTTCTAGTAAAGAGTTTAATATCGCTAGGTTACATTGCGTTCCTGAAATTACATCAATAACAGCAAGTGATCAAATTCAGGAATCTAATTTTTCTTGTGGCTAATAAAGCGTGTACTTGTCCTACATAGTATGCAAATTTTCACTTGGTGGTATGCAAATTTCACTTGCTACTATTAAATTTTTTTTCCGAGTAGCTTTATGAAGAGTTTCCCGGGTAAAAGTCGGGAGCCTGAGATTAAACATCTCGAGATTAAAGTCGGGGTCCCGAAATTAAAGTCGGGGTACCTAGATTAAGTCGGGATCCCAAGTTTAAAATCTAGATTATAAAAAAGAAAAACAGTGTCCCTTCAGTGCCTTCGTAGAGTCGATTTTTTGCTTTTGGTGCATCGGTTTTAGTTTGATCTGTTGTGCATCTTGTGTAGTAAATAAGTCGTTATTGTTTCAATCACAATCATGAACAAAAGGAAAATTACAACATTCTCAACAATAACACGGCGTTATCAATTGATTTATTTCAAGATGATGAAATGCAACAATGGAAGAGTATAGTAAACATAATGCTCTCTTCCAATAATATAAAGAAAAACGTTTCTCAAAACGAGTTTGCATTACGAATTACGAATAATATTTTAAAAGTCATTTTCGATTGAAATGAACAACTATTGAAGTTATTAAATAAATAAATCAGGGAAACACAATACACTACTTTGGGTATAATATCTTCCTCATTTTCTGCGGACACGTTCGTAAGGGTCATATAATCCCTGATCTGATAAAATCTTGAACTATACTACTTGGTTAGGTGATATAAGTGATCCATTACGTGAACTCTTTGGTTCGGGTTGGTGACCCAGAGTCAAGTTTCCGAAAAGGCCTATTGAAGACGAGCATATTTTATGATGAACGACTAGAAGGCGTCTCCTCATCAGAAATGGTTGAAAGAGCCCATGGTGTGGTAATTGACTATCGAAGAATACTGTCCGCGATTCCTGAGACTGACAAGAAGCGCGACCGCGTGGCAACTTGAAAGGAGATTTTGACGAGGGTTCATAACCGTCGGTGGAATACGCCGGACCCATTACAAACCCCGGAGACTAAAGAACAGTCGAAACAGTGAACTGCTCGAAGCTGAAACCCAAGGTTTCTGTCGGCTATCTTGAAAAAGGCAAGTCGATTATTTTGCTGTTGGATCGATTCGACGCCGATTTGAAGCCTAAGTAACCGCCTTCCCAATGGCGAAATTGCATGCGCTACGAAATTATTCCCAGCCGACAGGGACAAGGATGAACCCAGTAGTGAAACGCTCATTCAGTATGGGTAAACTAGCTACGGTATTTCAGGCAGAGGTATATGCCATTGAAATGTGTGCCAGGGAGCTGGAAAATCGACACCACACACGAAAAACAATAAAAATATTTTCAGATAGTCAAGCAGCACTGAAAGCGTTGCATCCAACTGCTTTAAATCTATAGCACTATGGAACTGCAGAGACAACTTAAACCGACTAGCGCAACGCAACAACGTTACCAGGTCACACAGGCACAGCTTACTTATATAAGTGGTATATAAGCTGTGACACAGGCCTAGAAGGAAACGAAATAGCGGATGCCCTGGCAAAAGGGGGGACGAAACAACGTTCACTGGACCAGGGGTCCTATTTTCAAACTTGAACGGATCTTTCCGTATGCGAGTGTCGTGTGCGAAATAGTTCCGGTAATCTAGTTTTCAAACTGCAGTCGAATCTGATATTCCGCCGACATTAATATTCGCACATGTTGATATGGCAACGTTCAATTATACGTGATTTCAGTTGTTTTGTTGTTTCCAGTTTCCATGCACATTCCAGTGCTGATTGAAAAGGAGATGTTTCTAATTGATTTATTTGTAAAATACATACCTATTTTGTGTTAATTTTTTATTAAGTAAATCTAAAATGTTTAAGAATCTGGATTTCCAATAAGTTGATATATTTTCAGAAGATTTGATGTTTTGTTTGTTTTTTGTAAATCCCTAATTCTTGGTTGTGGTACATGTCTTTTTCATTATTGGCTATTTGAAAATATCTTTAGGGGGTGATATATATTTCTAGAACTTGTATCATAGACTAGTATTTATGGGGGTAATGAGAAACAGGGCCAATGTTATGCATATATTTGTTCAATATATCAACATAATTCACTGTAAAATATTGTAGCAAATATGTAGTATATTCTGTTATTTTGTCTGTTTCAAGTATTACAATAATAATTCAAATTGGTCCTGATCAAAAACTTCTGCATGTTACGCTTTGGATTTATTCTTCTTCGTACTCTTCCAATATATATCCTACAAAGTTTTCCGCAATATTATTGTCATTCTATTAACCTTAATCAATATCAATAAATCGGCCGGAGGTCTTCATCTCCATTACCAAATTTTACTGGTGGTAAATTGAAGCACATATTGTGCAAAATAGTGCAATATTGATAGTTTCAATAAGCACCTACATTTTCATTTCAAGACTCCATTACACCTCTCAAATAGAGTTCTTGTATTTAGAACCACCAGGAAAACGTACTTACACATCATTATTCTCGTATTCCATCAGTCACATATCAATGTTTTGAAAATTTTCACCTAGTGTTTCGATATCATTTTACTTGCCAGTAACTTATTTATCGAAAAATTATATTTCATATTTACATAAACACCTTGCGGTCCCTAAGCAGCTATTTTTATATCGCTGTTCAGATTAACCACATTATTCAATTCAAATTCGATCTTCACAAAACCAAAACTGGTACAACCTAACTTAAAAGTGTTATTTCACCCGTTAATTCTTACTTTTTTCTCACCTTTTCGCATGCGAACGTTCGTCTCGCATGGGTTTGACCATCCGATGCATTTCAACCGAAGAAACCGCAAACAAAAAGTACAAAATACATTTTAAAATACAAATATTACCGTTTCACACGCAAATGTCATATATTCGTATGCGAAACTCATTCGCATGTGTTTGAAAATAGCACCCCCAGGGGTCCGATTCTTGAGTTTGTGAGTATGCGAACTCGATTTATTGTTTCATACTAATACACATGAAATAGGTATATTTGTCTTTTTTATTCGTATACGAATTGAAAGTCGAATGATTCGAGAATAGCCCCCCCAGAACCGGTAATCGGTTTAGCATATAGCACTGCCAAGAATGTCAGCTTGGACAGACATTAAAAGACTCGAGTATTGGCGTAGTCTACCGGGCCTAGCCCATTCCAAAGCATTTATTGCTTGTACAAGAAAACATAACTTTTAGAACTCAGTAGAGTGCATCTCAGAGTTATAGTAGGTTTGCTTACTGGCCACTGCAAACTCAAACATCACCTGCATAAAATCGGACTTGCACAAGATGCAGAGTGCCGGCTATGCATGGAGGATGATGAAAAGGCTAAAGACATTCTGTGTACATGCCCTGCAGCGGCCAGAACCAGATTCTTAATATTTGTCGGTACGACAGTAAGGCCAGAAAACCTGGTAAATTCTTCAATTTCGTTAAGAGATTGGATCTACTGAGAGAAATATAACCGTAGGGTGAGCCACAATAGGCCATTGGCCGCAGTTCAAAGCTAACATAACCTAACAGCATTCCCAATGGCGAAACTACATGCGCTATGAATTGGTTCCTCATCCACCATTTTCTCCAGATTTGGTCCCCTGCGACAACCATCTTTTTTCATACCTGAAGGAATGGCTTGGTGGAAAGGGATTCGAATCAAATGACATCGCTGAACAAAGGTCTATTATGAAAGCTTCCGGAAATTATCTGGTTTTTTCCTTTGTGTTTTTGGCATCGACTGCTATGGTCATTAGCCGTGTGTTCTGGATAGGCCTTGGTACTAACTCCATACGCCAACAGTGGATCGTGGAGTATTATTCCCAGCCGACACGAGCTTCAATCATACAATCACATCTGAAAATGAAAAAAGCCTGCCCCGGCTGGGAACCGAATATTGAACCTTTCGGTCACCAGGCGGGCGCTTAAACACTGCGGTAATCCCTGCCCCCGGAAATCATATTATTCGTAGTTTTGCCATATAAAGTTGTGTTTTATTACCTCGGCCGCTAGGTTTTCAGCACGCCCTCGTATTGCAGTTTGCTGCAAAATTAATTTTGGTTGTGCGACAGAAAAATTAATAATTTCGTATTTTCTAATGACAGCATTAGGTGCCTGAAAATTAACAATAATAAACAATCGTGATGATTTCACAAATTCCCCTAGATTAGTAGAAACAACATTAAGTTAACAGATGGATCATTAAAAGAAAGTGTACATTCATTGTTTCAATTACGTTATAGTCAACAGCTGGTAGAATATACATACTTCCACGGAATATGTTGGTGAACCATATGATTAGAGATCATATGAATATAATGGGGTCATTCACTTCCGGTACATATGCAAGATAGGGTGCAAGAATGCTTAGTGCATGTGGAATTCCTACGAAATATTTGGTTATAGTGGGAAGGCGCATTTAGTAAAAGATATAAAATTACAAAGTTGGCTGAAACTTAACTAGCATCCAGTGTGTTAAATTTTATACTACAGTAATACAGAAGATATTTTGACCGGTCGTCACTGTGTATGAGTGAGACCCTCTTTTCTGGACGCCAGTTTGGAAAAATGGGAGATGGGTTGTATATATGTATAAATTAATGGTTTTTTTTAATTTCCTTTAATAATCTGACACCAAAATCAAGTTTTTAGGTGCGGTTTCCAAAGTAAGAACAATCGAATATTTGCTTCCGCCATTTTCCAAACTGGCATCCCGAAAAGAGGGCCCCACTCATACATAGTGACCACCGGTCAAAATATCATCTGTTCCACTTTTATATAAAATTTAGCATATTGGTTGCTAGTTACGTTTCAGGGTGGGTCAACTTGTCATTTTGGCCATCTGCCTCTTCACTATTAGAATTGGAACCCAAAGAAAATAATGAAGTCTAACTTTAAAGAGGTGCCAGCATTCTATGAACCTTGCAATACCAATCGGTGTATAGACAAAAAATGAAAAAAATCACTGCATGAATAAAAATAAAATTGTTGACAAATGTCAACATTAAATATAGTTGGGAAAAACAAATAGATATGGACACAAAAAATATGTAGGTAAATACTTTCGGCGAAGATACCATCTTTAAACAAGTTTTATTTATTTAATAAAGGTAGGGTATATTTCCTCACTAATCAAACTGAACATGCCATTGGTGTTTTTGATTTATGGTTCGAGATTGAGAACTGAGCACGAACTCAAGTCTTGCGATTATCTACATTTTGGAACAAGCTCATTAAAAAGTCGTGTGTAGCTAGGATCAGAACATTCCGAGACGAAGTTAGAAATTCCGAAACGAATATTTATATAACTCAGACGTATTAACCAAGCCCATTCGTTCATTTCAACAGAACTATATTTAAGAGGAAGTCGTAGCAAGAGTAAAATATCGATTTTTTGCATAAAGTGTTTTCGTATACACGGTGTTACATTTACACAAAACTTATTCCACTTTTTACGTTACAAAATACAGGCTTTTGAGATTTCAAAATATTCAGTGTTTTTTTTCGTTCTTAACCCTCATTCAACCCAAAGTACTCTGCAGTAATCTAATTATTTTTCATTTTCATGATGATCTCCTACCATGTTGTAACGGCGACAACCATCAATTTATTTTAATACCTTGCTTTTATGTATTTCTATAATTCAATTGGAAGTTTATTATAGAGATTGACAGGTAGAAATTATAAAACTGTCAGTTACTTTGGCCAGTCTGTGCTTGGGTGAGACCAAATCCAGATTTACTCAAGACCCTATTGACTCTGGTTAAAGTCTAATTAGGCAGATTGTTCTTGATCTGCACTGAAACAGTGAGTGAAATGTTAATAAGTTTATCCATAGCTGGCACCTTGTAAAGTATTAATGCTTCTGTTGACAAACATCCTATGAAGTCAGAACACTAGTATCAATCAAAGACACTAGTGTCTCATAAGACATATTGAGCTGACATGTTATCGAGATCAAATAAATGAATATTTTGGAACTTTTGGTGTGAACACAATTCAAGAAAAAGAAACTACCCAAACACCAAAACCAGGTCACAATCACACTCGACGCCCTTTTCGCCAACAAAGTTAGCATCTTCAGGAGCTAAAAGCTTATTTCAGTAAGCTTTTAGCTCCTGAAGATGCTAACTTTATTGGCGAAACGCGCGTCGAGTATGAGTGTGACGTAGTTTTGGTGATTGGGTACTTTCTTTTTATTGAATGTTATCGAGAATTAATTGACGTCTGTTTCTTTCATCCAAGTCATTCCTTTTCTATATCACAACCTTGCCGGCAACTGTCATAAACGTCAAAGATGCCCTCAAATTAGGAAAAGTATTGGTGTTTATATCAGATATGAAGCACTCATACAGTAAATAACAATTAATTCTAGAAATAATGTTTAACAAGAAATGGAATAAGGTTTAAATAATATTGTTCTAATCAAAACCTTTCTTCGGGATCACCTTGATGTGAAAGCCTTCGATTTTGCTGTGCCCAATATCAAGTATTTTTACTATTGAAGAGCCTCTGCTGGTAAATCTGATTTCATCTGTGTGTAAAATTCATTCAAAATTCATTATGAAGAAATCACTGACTTAAATGCTAGTCAGTGTCACAATTTTCACTCGGGTTTGAAGGCCGTCGTTTTTTGGAATTTCTTCCTAACGTTTCGCTAGCGCGAGTGGCTAGCTTCTTCAGAGGCTTATACATCATGAATAATCTCAAATGACTGGAGATTCCGTCTGCGAAGATTGTATTTGAAAGGGGTCAAATCCAGATAAGGTAATAACCGCACAAGACTACCAAAATCAGAATAAATACAATCTTCGCAGACGGAATCTCCAGTCATCTGAGATTATTCATGATGTTAAGCCTCTGAAGAAGCTAGCCACTCGCGCTAGCGAAACGTTAGGAAGAAATTCCAAAAAACGACAGCCTTCAAATCCGAGTGAAAATTGTGAAAGCCTTAACGATTTTGTTAAATGCTGGTCTTCTTTCATCATCACCACCAGAAAACCTTTGGTGTATCAAATGTATATATAAGAGCGATACTTATGATCTTTCAAAATTTTCTTTGAGAATAATTGACAGGTATTCAAAAATGTTGGAATCATTCGAATAGTCTCTTTCAAAACTATCTGCCATACAGAGTATGACATAACGATGCCATTTGAAAAAAACGAAAAAACTCAAAGAAAGTGAGTTGCCCACATTCAAACCCTGGCTGGTGGCAAAGTATTGTAATCAAAACGCTAGTTCCTTTTTCATGTACAAAGTGGCATCGGGAAGGAACGTTTCACATTTGAAAAATCTTCATCAATGAAAAAAAAAATTAAATAAAAAAAGATAAGTAAATAAAAAAACTAGCTTATTATGATCAGAATCTGTTCTGAATTTCAAAAGTGTGAAAATATATAGGGTGTTTCATTTGAAAAACTAAAGCTAGGACAATTTCCAAGGGAAACCGAACAGAATTCGTTTTTATCTAATTAAATCACAATTTAATTCTTCAATAGCTCCCTCAATTTTCATGCTTTCAAACGGATAAATTCTCACAAAACTAGGGGTGCGCCATCTCTCAAACTCACCCGGTACAATATTCATCTTGTGAAAAAATCAACTTGTGGCAAATTTTGAGCTAAACACCCCTATTGATCCACAATTTTTTCTCATAATAAGAGAATACCACATCTTGACCTAACCTACAAGTTATTCAGTATTTGTATTAACATAATTTATTTGAAAGTTACAATTATTCAGAAAAAAATGATTCATCTTAGTAAGGTAACAGAAACCTTGTTTGAACCCTTGAAAAAACTAAAAACAAAAATTCTCCCATGGTGAGATTTGAACTGGTTTACATGATGATGATGAATCTACAATCATTAGCTCAGTTCATAAAAGTAACATTCACCTCCACAATAAGATCAAGGACATCATCCAGAGAAACAAGCTGAGCCTGCCAAATACTGAATTCTGGTTCAACAAAACATTCCCACGTTTATGACGGTGTGAATATACTAGTGTGTATGAATCACATATCCCAATACTACCAGCTGATTTACTATTTTAAACTTATCCAATCTCATCAGAGCGCAATGGATAAAAGGGTTACTATTATTAATTGGAATATTATGACCAACTGCAATACACTCGACGAAATATAATACCTTAGGGGTATTTTAATTTTTGTATTAATTATTATTTATTTATAAATTTTGGTCAGACTTTACGTGTTCCGACCTCGTAGCGGCTCGTACAGTGTGTACAATTGTAATAATTTTTCAAGCTCCGCCCTCGAGAAGTATCTCCTCGGACAATGATGTACCTATATTTCTATTTCAATGGTTTCTCTCAGGTCAACATTTACTTTTTATTTAAAGCACGGATTAGGTTTGGAACATTCTGACTTGCTCACTCCTAAAAATCAATCAGTCAATAATTTATTGAGAGAAAGGAAGAGAGAGGGAGAGAGAGAGGGAGAGAGAGAAGGGAAGAGAGAAACAATACTTATTTCTTTTATAAACAAAATGCAGGTGAATAATATAAATACTTAACTAAGTAAACAAACATATACATAATCAGATTTCAAATGTACAAGTAGGTAGGTATAGATAAAAAACGCAAGCACTACAAATTAATTAAAAGTAGAAATAGACAGTTGTTGTAAAATATATACAGTAAAAATTGATTAATACACTTACGCAATATTCAATTATAATTTATAATATAAGAGTTTCATTATAAAATACCCCAATATTATATTTTATGAATTTGTTAAACTTAATGAATACTTCGAGGAATACTTCGAGGAATACTCCTTATAAAAGTGGGTATGATTACATTTCTTTTAACGGTCTTTAGCCTCCTAAATAAGAAACGTATATCGCCAGATGGCAGTGCGTGTTCTCCCGATGGAATAAATACAAACTCCGCCTCACTTCTAACTAGGCGATTCTCGTAAGACACAGGTCAGTAGTGGGACAACCTGTGTACGAGCCCACCATGCGCAGTAGCGACTTCTCAGCGTCGCTGGGTTCACCGCGTGACGTTGGGTGTTGCCGGATTTAAAATTAAGGAGTAGAGTTACGGAGGGTGGGACGTTGCCGGTTTTTAAATTTAATTATGGAAGAAAAAAGATATACACGGTGTAGCAACGTAACATGACAGAAAAAACTGTCAAAAATTGAATTATATACAGGGTGTTTCAAAATACATTGGAAAAATGAATCATCACATCATTGGAGCATCGCATCATTGGGGCATGCAGGGATTCAGAAGTTTTCGTTTTACGTATATAGGGGGTGTCAAAATTTAAGGGAAAAAAAATACAGGGTGTGTCATAAACGTGCATCGTGATGGGGTTTGGCATTTAAGAAAAAATATATACCAGGTGTACCAACGTGCCAGTTGAGACAAAAAATATGTCTCATAAACGTGCATCGTGACAGGGTCAGTCATTTTTAAAGTGCGATTTGGAAGTGCAGTTGGCATTCAAAATTTTAGTAATTTTTCGAACGGGAAAAATGCATAATTGTAGTCGTAATTTTAGTTGTTTTTTGGAACACGAAAACGCATGTTTTCGATGCATTTTTTATGTGTTTCAGCGTTTCAAATTTCAAGTGTTTTTTAGAACGCGGAAAACGCATATTGTGGTCACATTTTTGCATGTTTTAGAGGTTCAACCGTGCAACGTTTTCGAAAATAAAAAAAGGATGTTAGGTGTGGGATTCGAACCCACGCTCCCTTTCGGGAATCGTAACTTGAATACAACGCCTTAGACCGCTCGGCCAACCTAACTTATAAGTATACATAATGAAATGAAATTATAAGTATATATTATTATGAAATGTGGTTTTTGATTAATTTATTTTGTTATGATAAATAAAATATAAAAAAGTGAGGTTAGATAAATCGAAAAAAAAAAGGATGTTAGGTGTGGGATTCGAACCCACGCTCTCTTTCGGGAATCGTAACTTAAGTACAACGCCTTAGACCGCTCGGCCAACCTAACTTATAAGTATACATAATGAAATGTTGGTATTGTAGGATAGGGTGAAAAATTCAAACATCTTGAATACAAAATTTATTAAACATTTTTATTTCGGTAACATATCACATAGCCATTTGTAAAGAATATCGACGTTTCGGAGGCTGCAACTATAGTTGGTATTGTTGCGACGAATGTGATGCATACAAGGTAAGGCGGTATCATTGGTGTTGTTGGTGAATGTAGGAACCATCCATGTCGTATTATCGTAATCCTCCAAGTTCACAATACGTGTAGGTAGACCTAATTGTTGAAATTTCTCGGCAAGATAGTTTCGTTTTTGAAGCCCTCGCACATAAATGATATCAGCATCGTGCAGATGTTTCTTGAGAATGGCATCCAATTGATTATATTCCACAAAGCCGGAGGAATACCGCAATCCGTGAATGTTTTTCTCCAAGAAACAGGTGGTACGTCGATCCTCTTTAGTCAAAGAGGAAAATGGTATGTTTGGCAACAGTAAAAAGTTACTACATTGAATTCCAACCCTAATAGCTATTTCCTTAGGATGAAATTGCCGGTCGACGATGAAGCCTTGAATATCTACAACAGCTATTCTCATGTTGACTCTGCGATTAATACTGAAGCTGAATCACATGCTCAGTTCCATTTTTTAATAATTTCTGAGAGTGGGAGGTGCTCAATGACAGTGTCGTGCACAATAATAGCATAGGCTCGAGTATTTTGGGGAAATCCTTCAGATGCCTCAATTTCCAGTTTCACATCAACACTGGAACTTTTGATGCTCTCATCCCTTCTGGAACAATCGATGACAAAGAGAGTTTTGTCAAAGAAGGCAGAGTAAGCCAAAAGAGGATTATGCTGATTGGTAAGTTTGTAGCTGAGCCCAAATTGTGAGTAGTTGAAATAGGATTGAGAAAAATTTCCCTTTGCAAAATCCAGATGCATATTTTCTTTGGGGTAATTCTCACCGTTTAGAGTTAACGTTATATTAGTGATATTCAAATTGTTGAATATTGTCGGATCATTATTGACCTTCGTATAATCACGACCTTTTTGAAAACATACAATCACATAGCGGGGGCTTTCGAGAAACGATGAAGTCTTGACAGCCCATATTTCACTTTTTGCACCTTGTGTGAGAGCAGGCAACATATGTAGTTCCCATTTTCTGAAGGGTATAAGAATAGGAGTGTCAGCTTGGATGGCTTTCAAAAGTTGTAATTTAATTTGATCATGCGGATAGATTCGTTTAACTTTAAGCTCAATATTCTCAATTTCCAGTTTAACTTCCGTGGGGGGTGATGTTGATCCAGGAATCTCGTCTATTTTGAAGAGGTTGCTATCATCTCCAGCTCGTACTAATCGAATGGTATGTTTACCGTAGGAAACACATTGATAATCACTGAAGATATTCAGAAAATGTCTAATGGGTATTAACATGTTGAATGTTAGATGAGTTGGGTGGATGATTCCAGTATTGGTGAGAAAAGTCCAACCTGAGGTGGCCAAGTGTTTAATATCTTCATCGGTGTAGGTGAGAAAGCCTCTGACACTACTGACAATTCCTACTTCACGAACTGTTTCCAATTCCTTGCCATTTTGCTCATAACTAGCAGATTGAAACATGAAAGCGCCAGCATTGTTTACGAACGTCACCCTACCATTTCCCTTGGTTCTCTCAACCTTTCCACTGATGAATAGCAAGCTGTCGTACAAGGCATCATAGGCATCAGATTGATTAATATTGATTTCAATAACATCATTGTTGCGGAAAGACTTGACATATGGGTAGTAGGTGCGCCACTCTACCTTTCGTATGGATTCATCGTTGTGAGGTTTTCGGAAAATGTTGAATAGTTGATTGGACAACATGATAACCGAGAGATTCCAAAAACAATTTATTCTCCGTTGACAGTAGTTGAGGTTGTTTCTGCTGCTGCTCTCGCTGCTGATGGTTGAATGTCTTGGTGAAGACTGAGGTGTGGTATGGAGATGATTTATAATTATAGATAGTTAGCACCATACTTTCGCTTCAATTCCAAACGAATTATTATTTCTTCGTTGCGAAAATCAACAAGTTGAGAATGTTGATCGAGCACTCGCAACGTAATGGTATTTATTTCGTTTGTATGAGAAATGGGCAGATAAATCAGATGATTGGGTGTTTCGTCAATGGCGTAACCTGGATCAACACCTATAGCAAATTCGTATATCGTATGAGACGGTGTGTCGTTGTAGAAGGCTCCAAAGGTAATGTTGCTATCTATGTGTATGGTTCGTACTTTAATGATATCCACAGGCAGATCTGATGCGTAATGCAAGTTGGGATTGAGAAGTTTAGACGAAAACCCCAAAATACGAGCTAAACTATTTGCAGGTCGGAAATCGATCGAGTGCTTAAGACAAAATATTTCGCTTTTTAGTGTATTATTATTGGGTTTGAGATAGAAAAATTCCTCAGGGTTTTCTTTGTACGTTTTGGGTACGATATGTTTGCTTATTAAATCTTCAATATCACTGATTTCGTAAGATCCAGCAGGAATATCGATATTTCTTCGTTTAGCTTTATCACCGTTTTCATAGTAGTAGAATTTCGTACCGTCTTCAATGTTGGGTATACTGTTGTAGGAATGGAAGCTGAGCAAAGCCAAACTATATTCTGAATCGGAATCCAATCGAATGGGTGGATTTAAATCAATGGAAAGCGTCGAAGAACGACTTGTTAGCGTTAATATCATAGACATGACTGACACACATCAAACAATCGCACAATATCTCGCCAATTCCATTGGAGGTTTTAGATTGCCAAAACTGTCGAAATATTGTGCAACGTTGCCGGTTTTATTGTAAGCTACCCAATGAGTGCCCGCATTCAAATGCGAATCCAGGTTTATTACGCCGCATTCTCGCAGCCAAGGACCACAAGTTGGCAACATATCACGCATAAAAACTCCACGAAAATTCGGTATTTCAAGTTGACGGGCACACTGTAGAATTTCCGAATCGTATAATGCTCTATTAGGTAGCTTGTCTAGTAGTTTTTTTGTTTTTTCAAGTATAGACCTCGTCCTTTACGTTGTTTTTTCAGGAACAACCCAAATCCTCGACGTGTTTTTCGTAGGTACAAACCAGATCCCAAATGTTCCATGGATTTATTATGACGTTGATCTTCTTCGAGTTTCTTTTTGGCACCTCTGGCATCTATAACTGTTTTTGCGATAGCGCTCGCCCCACCTGCCAACGAACCCAAAGCCGAAAGGGCAGCAAATATGGGTATGAGTGGCAGGATTCCTCCGGATTTTGCATCGAATGGAATTACCCTAGGTATGCGTATTTTGTTACGTCCTCCAGCTTGACTCACAGCCATTTTAGCAGCTCGCAAAGCTGAAGCACTAGATTTCTTAAGATTGCTAGGATGAGGCTTCCAATTTTTAATAATTTTTTGAAGCATGTTACGACGAAAGGACAGACCCATACCAAGGTTACGTTTCGCTTTCATGGTGGAAGTTACCATCCAAGCTGCAGCACGTTCTCCAAATTTAGCGTCTTTAGATTTAACACGTTCCCAAGCTCGATTTTCCAACACTTGATCTGCCTTGTGCCGGTCTTGTAGAGAATCACTTTGGGAGTATGCAATATCGTGATCTTTACAGCTCTCGTCCAAAGGATTCACACCTTTGTCCCCGCGATCCAATCTCTTTTGCAATTTGGTACCTGGACCACAAAACGAATAACCAGGAAGATGTAATTCGAACGGGAGCTTATTGATTATGGAATTAACAACACCTGCACCGGAGTAAGTCAACATTGAGAATGACGTAAAGTGATTGTGATATTTTTATTTATAACCGGGGTGCACTCATTTTCAACCATCACATCATGGAAGTCATTCAGCAAGACGAGTCACTACCCATTGAAAATTTGGATATTTTGAATGGAGATGGTTGTGGTAGTATGATTAGGAAACATGGTAAATTATTACCCAATTCGTTCCGTGCAATCATTTGCGGACCAAGTGGTTGTGGAAAAACAAACGCCATCTTAACATTGTTATTCCACCCGAATGGTGCTAAATTTGAAAACATTTACGTATACTCAAAGTCATTGTATCAACCCAAATATCAAGTACTTCAAGAAATTTTGAAGAAAGTCAAGGGGCTGGGTTATTATCCGTTCAGAGAAAACGAAGAAATCATAAGTCCTCACGAATCCAAATCGAATAGTATATTTATTTTCTACGATGTCGCCTGCGATGGTCAACAGAAAATTCGAGAGTATTATTCCGTGTGCAGACACAAGAACATTGACGCCGCCTACCTTTGTCAAACATATTCGAAAATCCCAAAACAGCTGATACGCGACAACTGTAATATGATCGTACTTTTCAAGCAAGATGAAATAAATTTAAAACATGTATTCGATGAACACGTTTCTCCCGACATGTCTTTCGATGAATTCAAGAGAATGTGTGCAAAATGTTGGCAGCAGCAGCAATATGGAACCGTTGTGATTTGCAAAGATTTCGATACGAATTCTGGTCGATATCGACAAGGATTCGACAAATATATAACTATACACAAGATGTGATGTACTATCATTCGTCATCATGAAACCGTTGAGCAATGAAGTTGATGTTATTCGAAAGACTAAAATCAACGAAATTGCAAACGTTATTCGAAAAAAATATTTAGCCTTGAAATTGGGTAAATCTGAAGAAGATGAATCGCTGCAGAAATTCTTCAAACCTGTATCAGTTCCGCTGAAAATATTAGCGAATAAAACGGCACAAGCTACTAGTCCAATCAAAACTGAGACGAAAACCGAACCTGAAGAGGAGAAAATGGAAAAGCCTGAAACGACTCCATTCCAAACCCTCGACGTTATTGCAAGTACAGAGGATGATGATGATGCTGATGATGGCGATAATGCTTTCACAGAAGAAGAGGAGCAAAATGATCTGATGGACATGAATGAAGAAGTTTTAGAAGAATAT